>CM051240.1:39517098-40169598 GCA_027917425.1 Gastrophryne carolinensis | reverse complement strand
GTAGGCTGGGGATGCCTGTTTTTTTTTTTTAAAGTGGACCAAAACCCAGGATTTTGACTATCCTGGGTTTTGGTCCTCTCCCCCGATCGGAGGTGCCCCGCTGTGTGAAACCCCCCAAGTCACCAATGCCAATTCACCTCTTTCCGTTCCTACGGCGCATGCCCGGCCGCTCGTCCAATCAGTGCACTCGGAGCCGCTGAGCTATGGACGTGTAACCCAACATCTTAGCTCAGCGGCTCCGAGTGCACTGATTGGACGAGCTTCCCTCTAACAGGGAGCGTGCCCACGCTGGCCATTCACAAATGCTACAGGAATAGCGGGGACGAGGCCGCGGCGTGCATCTTGGGGGACCGGGAAGTAAGGTAAGTGTAGCGGGCGACCTGGGGCATTTCACACAGTGGGGCATCCTGATTTTGGATGCTCCGGGGGGAGGGAATGGATTTTATAGATTCCCGGGCTGATCCAGCTCGGTTTCGGTCCACTTTAAAGGAACACTATTACAAAAATGTCTAATAATTAAAATCCATATAGGCACATCAGTTAATGACATACCTCCCAAGTGTCTCTGATTTGGAAGGACTGTCCCTCTTTGGAGTACATGCCCCCCCCCCCCCGTCCTTCGTTGTTCTTCTTTGCCCCTCTTTGAGGTGTAACATGCAGATCTGCAGCAATAAATGATTCATTTGCCTATTCAAAGTGTTTCTATTGTTGTAATTATTACACCCTATCTCCTATCCATCAATCAATGAGGGGGTGTGGCCTAATTTAACAAATGTCCCTCTTTCCCACCCTGAAAAGGTATGGCTAGTGAGAGGAGGGGTCACTTATACACCCAAACTGAATAAAACTCCCGCCAAGCTTGTGGTCTTCTTCTTCTTCTAGGAATAATATCCAGGGTGACAGGTTTAGTGTATCTGGGGTGACAGAACCTGTCACCCGATTTCCTCTTCCTACCATTAAAATAAAAAACAAGCCGTGCTGGATATTTCTTGATCCCAGGTGTATACATGACCCCTCCTCCCGCCATCCAGCATATGGACAGTATGTGGACAGTGGTCCTAAGTGGACAAAAAGCTTCCCGGTAACTCTATGCCAGGCTGTTGTTGAATCAGCCCCAAGGTAAACAATGAAAGTGAATGGCAGTTTCCGTACCTTTTGATGTCTCCACAGCGCATGAGCGGCTCTCTGGCCAATAAGCACTTGCGCTGAATGGAGTGTTTTTTAAGTGTATGTCATTATGTGATTTTTAATGGGTATCATTTAATAAATAATATATGAATTCTTGATATATTGTTGAATGTATTAATTACAGTGGAGGGGGTGCTGTGATTTGGTGCAATTTGGGTGATTGCTGGACTCACCACTAAATAATATTCAATTGATTTTAGGGAATAATAGTTTCCCTATTATAGAATACTGACCTTTATTTTTATATGCATTGAGTGTGTGGTGCGGAATTTACATTTTTAGCACTTGCGCTGAATGGAGTGAACGCCACTGGCTCAACTTAATGACCCGTGTTTGTTGAATCAGCTCCAAGGTAGACAATGAAAGTGAATGGCAGTTTTCTGTCCTAAAAAGGAGTGAGTTTTCTCACCTGGTTCTTAATCAACCCCAATGTATGTGTAGCTGTTCTTGTGCCTAGAGCCTAGATCTGTTGGTAAAAGGTAGGTATCTATCTAATGGGCTCACTGATGGCATGAGTTAGATTTGGGCCCTTATTTAAGAAGGGATAGTGTCAGGTAGTGGCTGGTTAATGAGAGGTAGCGACAGGTAGCGACTGGTGAACGCCGGACCCGGCACGCAATTACACATTTATCAAGCAGAATCTGTTTAGCGACTGGGATATCGCCATGTAGCGTCTGATTCATCATTTTCACAGCCTCAGCAAACAGCGCCGGCGTTCAGCCTTGCACAGTGCCAGGTATTACCTCTCGCTACCTGTCGCTCTCCCATACATTTCAATGGACGAACGTTTTCTTCTCTTTAAACGGGGTATTTGTTTTTTTTTTTTTTCTTCAAAAAATCACATTCAAAATTCTGTGACCTCTTCTGGCATTGAAAAAGCAGTTTTTTTCAAATTTTTTTCATTTTTTATATATTACTTCAGAAATGACATTACAGGTCTGCCATTAAAGTGTTCATGTTACAATGTTGTTACAATGTAATTCCATATGTTTTTGCTTTGTTACTAGTGGATAGATGCTGAAAAACAGACTTTAAACACACCGCCTCCTGCGCTCTGGGCTTCAGAGAAGCATTTTTCAGCACCAGAGATTTGTGAGGCTTTTTTTTTCTTTAATATGGTGTGAGTCGGTCGCTATGAGCAGTCGCTAACATGAGCTCCCACACAGCGCAGTACTGGTCAAATAGCGACTCCTCACAATGTATTCATCATTACTGCACAGCAACAGAATCGCTATAAACTAGTGACTCACGGCTGAGCACTGCAACTACTAGCGGGCGCTCTAAAAATGCCGGCTACAGACGCTCATCTGTCGCTACCTGGCATTAGTGATGAATCAGCCTGTTGGTTAACTTTAGTGTTCTTGACCAGGGCAGGAAAAGACATTCAGTCGCCACAATAAGTGTGTGGAGAGGTAGAGCCCCCTCACATTACATAGTTACATAGTTAATACGGTTGAAAAAGACATATGTACATCAAGTTCAACCAAGGAATGGGGTTGGGGAAGTTATTTTTTATTTTATTTTATAGTTATTTATTCCTTTTTTTGTTTATTTTTCTTCTAAATAAGCATCTAATCCTTTTTTGAAGCTGTCAGCGGTTGATGCTGTAACAAGCTTCTGTGGGAGGCTATGCCACAGATTTATAGTTCTTATGGTAAAAATGATTGGAGACTAAATTTCTTTTTTTCCAGTCGAAGGGAGTGTGCCCTTGTCTTTAGAGAGGATTTTACCTGAAATAGTGTTTCCCCATATTTTTGGTATTGGCCATTTATATATTTATACAAGTTAATCATGTCCCCCCTCAGTCGTCTCCTCGCAAGACTAAACAGATTTAATTCTCATAATCTTTCTTCATAACTAATATCCTTCATTCCTCTTATTAGTTTGGTGGCTCCTCTGCACCCTTTCCATAGTCAGAGCGTGCTTTCTATGAATGGGTGCCCAGAACTGGACGGCATATTCCAGGTGAGGGGGCACCAGTGCCTTGTAAAGAGGTAAAATGACATCCCTATCCCATGATTCCATGGCTCTTTTAATGCATGATAGTATCTTGGTGGCCCCCAAGATGCCTGATAAACTTACCTTAGCATCGATCGTCGCCGTGAATACTGTGCCACCATTGGGTACCCGACGCTCAGATGGGTAGTGATGTTTCGGCCTCCGGAAAGCCCCGACCACTTAAATATCTCTCCCTCCCACCCCCAGACTGCCTTATTGTGGCAGTGACCAACACCCGCACCCACATGGATGTTGGTCCACTTTAAGACTTTAGTATTGGGTCCGGCTGTGAAGAGGAGCCAGAGCCCCGCTAGTGGATGATGATGAATGAGGGGTCTGTTCAGCTTCTCCATGATTGGACGACCAGTCATGCCAACCCCATGGGCTTGAAGAGAGGTGAGTTTGTCGGGCATTCTGTGGGGTTTCACACAGTGTCATAACCCAAACTGGGGTGTCCTGGGGGAACGGACTAAAACCCTGGATAGTGAAAATCTACTTTAAAGTCTATAGGGCCTCAAACGCAAACACAAATTGTTTTTTTTTTTATGCGGTATCACATGTATTATGGGGTCTGAATGTCCAGATCTTAGCTCTTTGTTTAAAATTTAGAAAAAAAGTTTTTGTGTATCCCAGTTTTTTGTCCACTTTGAAGTGGACCAAAACCCAGGATTTTGAATATCCTTGGTTTTGTTCCTTGCCCCCGGGGCACCCCAATCGGCCCCGCTGTGCCAGAACAACCTCATACAACACATGCGCGCCCACTTGGCCAATCAGTGCACTCGGATCTGCTCAAGCCCCTTCATCCAGAAGCTCGTCTAATGTGAGCGGATCCAAGTGCACTGGCGGCCGCATCCCCCGCTACCCTCTAACAGGGAGTGTGCCCATTCACAAATGCCTGGCACAGGCATGCACCCTGCTAGTGGGGATGCAACCTCTGCTCATGCATCGGGATTCCCCGGGGGAAGCGAGTATGCCTGCCCTGGAGTCTCATAGAAGGTTTTGGTCTTCTTTAAAGAGCATAGGAAGGCAAGAAAAGGGATAATCTTCCCAAATACCCTGCAACTGATCCGTCTCCAACAGAAATCTATCCTAAAAACTAGGGTCTCATCTTCATAGACTTGCCCCTTCACCTCTAGCGGAAGGTGCAATGTCCCCTGTGAGCATACCCCTCAGCTCCACAATAAGCTATACTTAGCTTGTTCAGTTTCTGGGGGACTGGAAGCCACAGCACATGCTCTGGATGATGCAGTGTGTGCTATGGCTTTCTGCCCCCCACCCATCAGAGGAAGACTTGGTCTGGACAAGGTGTGTATGTCTCAGTGCAGGGTTGAGAAGGCTGCAGGGTCCCTTGGACCTAACAGTTAGCATACCTCCCAAGTGTCCCTGATTTGGAGGGACATGTCCCCCTGTCCCTTATTGTTCTCATGTGTCCCTCTTGGAGGTGTAACATGCAGATCAGCATCAATAAATGATTCATTTGCCTATTTAAAGTGTTTATATTTTTGTAACTGTTACACCCGATCTCCTATCCATCCCTCAATGAGGGGTGTGGCCTAATTTAACAAATGTTCCTCTTTCCCACCCTGAAAAGTTGGTAGATATGCTAACAGGGTGTGCCCATGTAAAACCGAATAGAACAGAGTAGCGCCCTCTACTGGTCACAAATGTGTATATGAAGTATGATAGAAAAACAATGGTGCAGTTGTAACCATTGAAGACAGAAGGACAGAGCTGTGCAGCATGACTGTATTTTTCCTTTCATACACACAGTAGCTTTTCTCTCGGTAATCCAACTGATTTTAAAAACACTCGTCGGAAGGTCTCCGGGTGCACATATGAAGGTAATTGAGACGGCTCCAGGTGGGGGGAATGGCTTCCAGGTGCGGTAGGCGCAGTCCTCCTGAAGGCATGGAGAAGCACGCACACTATTAACAGATCCCACGTGACCCTATAAAACAGGTGATATACTGCCCAGAGAAGAGCCAGGCGCGGGGAAAAGAAAGGCAGAGGCCAGACCTCCAAATCCGCCAGCTTCAGGTACAAAGAGCGCAGGACTCGGAGCTGTCCATATGGCGTCTAGTTTAACCCCTTTGAGGTGGGCTGTTGTGTGTGGAGTGCTAATGCCAGTATAAAACATGAAGGATTAACACTCGGTGCCCTGTAGGTTTGGGGCCCCCAAAAGTCACGCAACAGAGGTACCTGTTTCCGACTCCTTTCCAATAGACAATCCTGCCTCTCACTTCATCCAACCAGATATATTGTTCTGAAAATAGTCTTAAACTGAACTTGTACTTAAAGTGGACCAATCACCAGGATTTTCATTAGCCAGGTGATTGGTCTTTGTCCCTGGGGCATACCGATTTGGGACACCCCGTTGCCTTCAGATCGCCCACTCAACTCACCTTTCCACTATTCTCACAGCACGTGCTCAGTCAGCACCTTACATTGTGTGTACTAATGCATGGCATAAAGCCAATGTTTTGAATGAATGCTGGCTTTGGGAGCACTCCCCTGCACCTAGCCTATATGAATGGCTGGGTGCAGAAGCATGCACAGCTGCAGGCATGTGGCCACAGACCGAGATCACAGCAAGGGACCGACAGAAAGCTAAGGGGTTAGTGGGCGATCTGGGGTGGTTTACACAGTGGAGCATCCTGAATCAGTGTCAACTTTAATTATGAGAGAAGGGGGACAGCCATGGGGTAATTTTCGCTCCCTGCAATGCCAGAACGGAAGTTAAGAAAAGTAACAAAAGCATCCTCAAACCCCATGATCAGGCCCATGTGTCTCATTAGGCCACCATAGGTGCTAGAGTTACTGCTATAGTAAATGAGTTACCATGGTAAAGGGACAGCTAGGGGTGTGAGATTTTATTTTTACTCGTAGACAATACCAATGATTGCCATTGGCCACCAAGCTGCCCTCCCATAAACCTCTTCTTCCAGGGAGGATAATAGCTTAGTAGCAACTATTATCCTTGCGCGCGTGACTGGCCTGTGGGCATCGCTATGTCTGTATTAGGAGTCTTCAGCAGAGGAGCAAGGTCAAGGCATGCAAGGTGTTATCCATGCCAAAGCCCAGAGGAATTTAAGGTGGTGTGAAGAAAAACATGGCAGTAGCCCAGCACAGATTAGTGAGACAGCTGTCATCCATGAGAAGGACTGAATTTCCAAGGAAAGATGCATTGCTTGGAGTATAACTAAGGTATTTAAATTGTATATGGGCTTTATTTTTTATGTAAGCCTTGAGTTGTACTTTAACATCTCCAACATAGAGTAACTTTCAAGTTTTTTAGTCACACCACGTCTTTAGACCAAGCTGTATTGTACTTCATTTTCTATGTTTGCAGGGAGTTCTACTTTAAAGTGGACCAAAACCCAAGGTGATCGGCCCGGGAATCTCACTGATTCACTCCCCCCCGGAACATCCCAGGTCGTCTATACACTTACCTTCTTTTCTAGTCCAATGGCGCATGCGTGAGCCGCGGCTGCATCCCCGCTATCCCTCTAGCAGGGCATGTGTCAGCGTCAGGCATTTGTGAATGCGCGGGCATGATCCATGTTAGAAATTTGCGGGGGAAGCAGCTGTCAGCGCGCTCTGAGACGCTTGTCTTAGACAAAGGCTTAGATGAAGGGACGTCAACGGATCCGAGCGCGCTCATTGGACGAGCAGCCGCGCATGTGCCGTAGGTCCGGGAAGAGGTGAGTTTGTTTCAGCAACTTGGGGGGCTTCACACAGCGGGGCACCCCCGATCGGGGTGCCCCAGGGGCAAGGACCAAAACCTGGGATAGTCAGAATATCGGGTTTTGGTCCACTTTAATATCTCCAACATTGAGTAACTGAGTAGTCATTTTAGCCACACTGTGACTTTAGACCAAGCTGTTTTGGGCTTCATTAAGTTTGCTGGGAGTTCTACTTTAATAGCTCCAACACTACTTTAAGAGGAACAACACACAGGAATTCCACTTTCACATGTGGTGTTGCTCTCATGGGGGACATCCCGAATTGGGATGGCCCACTGTGCGTATCCCCCCATGTCTCCCCATACACTCACCTTCCGTTCGCACCGGCGGCATAGACTCGGGCGAGAGTGTGTGCGCTGCTTGGCTTGCAAAAGATCTGGTACCTGCCTGAGGACTTGTGTCTCTGTATACCGCAATGCAGGATTACATCATTAAATAAATGTTTCAATTAAAATCATTATAAAGCAGCATACTGTGTTTTACATGTGTTTGCACTACGCTCTAATATATTTCTGTGAGGCTGTGGTTGGGCTGATTGTGATGCGATGCATTGGAAACGCAGCAAGCAGAAGTTTTTTCTAACCTAACCATTACACAGCACACTGCAAGACTTTTTTGATCCCTTTTCTCTGTGTAGAGAAATGCACAGAAATCAGATTTAAATAAGCCATTTATAGATTCTGCCTGGAACTGTATCAAATTATTTGCAGTACCCCCTGACTTTGCTCCCTCATACCCCTCTTTATTAACACATAGATAACATGATATTGTAATGCTATCTGTCCTTGGATTGGGTACTGTGCAAATACTTTCCGTTCTAGGAAAGCTCCTTTTTTCCTTTACCTAAGTAGAGGGTTTTTTGGTCTCTTTAGCCCCCCTATATTAAGCCTAACATGGGTCTCTCCACATACTGGCTTGCGACTATGTTTTGGTACTCACCAAGTCTCACCCCCCCCATACAGCAAGAGGCATCTGCCCTAGTGCTGATGAAAGTCTAAAGCTCGAAACACGTGTCCACTAGTTGGATGTGTCTGGCTGTATAAAATTTAAAATTTAAAGCTAATCCTTGGCATTTCACCCTTAGAGGTTCTAAGGGCCTTGGATGGCACAGAGATGTAAAGAGATGATTTGCATAGCTCCGCCTACTGCAAGGGTAGATGGGTAATGCTATCTGTCCTTGGACTGGGTACTGTGCAAATACTTTCCGTTCTAGGAAAGCCACTCTTTTCCTTTACCTAAGTAGAGGGTTTTTTGGTCTCTTTAGCCCCCCTATAATAAGCCTAACATGGGTCTCTCCACATACTGGCTTGCGACTATGTTATTATATTATAATAAAATCTTCTAAAAATGTCTCAAAGTGACACTCAACTTACTCCCTCTGCCAATGGCCCCTCAGTTTGCTAACCCCATGTATACATCTGTGGAGTAAGGACCTACGATAACCAAATGGATTAATTTGGCGCCCAACATGGGGCCTGACTGGCAGAAGATCATACAAAGTGGGTGGATTGGTGGCCATGAGCAAATAGTTGATGGCATGTGTCACTTTGCTTGGCAGTGCAGAATTTAAAAAGGAACTCCAAGCTTTTTTTAACCCCACAGCCACCCGCACAGCTTTAAATCCAAATTGGGTGTTAAAACAAAAAACTCACCGCATACTTCCCCTGGTTTGGGCAGGGCGTGGAACTCTGAATTGCAGCCATAGACCTGAGCGACAACTGGACTTGAGTGAATGATGGGATTTGGGTGACTGACCTGCCACTCTGTACATTCTCTCCATGCTAGCTGCACTCAGGAACTGAGATGCTGTGGGAAAGGCACAAGATCCAGGACAAGGTAAGGTGTTTTTTTTTACATAGACACTGGACTCTTGCTTTAAACCGGACCTTCAGCATGATTTAATGAAAAGCCCAAACCCTTAAAAAACTATTCCCCAGCATCTAAAATTAATATATTTTAAGTTTTTAGTCCCTTACTTATTATTCTTTCCCCCCACCGGGCTGCAACTCTGTTCAGGACTCTAGGATATGGTCGCCGCCATCTTGATTCAGACGCATCACACATACTGAGGAGAGGAGAGCAGGATAAAGTACAGGGGGTGGGGTTTTAGCTGTGCTTTGCACAGACAGAGCAGAGCTGGGGTCATGGAAAGAACAGCAATCCCAGAATGCAGAGCGACACAGTCAGAAGACACTTCCTGTTTGCAGGCTGCCTGATGTTCCATGAGCCTTGGATGTTTAAAGGCTCATAACATGCAGTAGATGCAGGTAGGATGATTTTTAATGTGAGCAATCTGTATGTACAGGGTGTGGGAAACATATAAGATAGGCTCTTATTCAGGGTGAAGGTCCGGATTAATGTGGGCAATCTGTATGTACAGGGTGTGGGAAACATATAAGATAGGCTCTTATTCAGGGTGAAGGTCCACTTTAGGTCAGTATCATAGCTGTCTTCTCTGCAATGACTAGGCTTAGTTGCATACAGTAGTCAGGCGCGGAGGGCTTACCTTCATGTTGTGTTACAATGTAATAAACTCCCCTTTTCATGCTCCTCCCCTTTTTGAAAGTCTAGATACATACCTGTTTCAAAGCTTGGGGGGACCAGAAGCCACAGCACATATTGCTGCAGACGGTATACTGGGGGTTCTAGCTGAAGAGAGGTCTGCCCCACAGGGACAAGGTCTCTAGGAGGATATGGGTCAGCTTTTCAAGGTATTAATCCCAGTACCACTTACTGTATCTCTATAATCAATCAGACACTGGGGATTTTTTATGGGTAAATAGCAGGAGTTGGTGATTAACCCTCTAATCCCAGCCACCATCAACTCGTTACCAGCAATAAATGGAAATGTATTTTCCAACGAGAGGTTAAATCATTTAGTAGCAGAGTGGAAATGGAGTGTGTCAAAAGATGGCCGTCGCAGAGTAGATGGTGGAGGAGCTTTGGCAAGTCTCGCCGGGTCACATTACTGCCGCACTCAATGAGTCCTGGCTGTTGAGCCAACTTTCTTCACACTTGTTACAGGACTCCGCGCCCGTTACACTCGCAGCTCGAGGTGAGAAGCCTCTTCAAGGGGGAATTGTGTGTTTTTTTTCCCCCTTTTTCGTTGGTGAATTTAACTGGTTCCAATGGAGTGGAACGCTTCCCTCCACCACCGGCGTAAATGGCCTGTTTTATGAAATAATGTAGCTAACAACATGGCGGGGGATCACATCTGACCTCACAAGGTGACGCAATGTACAGTATGGAAAGAACTGCTTTGTGGGGATTTCTGGGGGCAATTGTTAAGGACGTTTGTTTTTGTATATTTGTATGTGTTGGTGCTACCACTAGGGGGTCACTGTGGTAGGAACATTTTGATATGCCCCAGACTTGGACATGAGGGTAAGGTGGCAAGGTGATCTCTTCTCTCTGATCTACTTAATATTTAATTAAAGTCATTTTCCAGGCACACTGAAAAGTATTTGCATTGTGTAGGGCTACACATGGCTAAGTTCTCTAAACTTTCACCTCATGTTCTTCATGTTCCTCTGTAATGGGAATGAGTCATATAAGGCTGTGTGCATTGTATTGGATTGAGCTAGGATTAAATGACAGCAGGGAGGGCTATTCTACCATATCACACAGAGGGAGTGTTAACCTGACACAAGCCTCAGGATTGAATTGGTGGTCACAGGGGAGGCACTGGAGACAGAGGAAGAAGAATAAGAAATTCCCCTTCCTTTCTGTGACTAGAGCAAAAAGACATCACAGGACATTGACATCAGGTATTAGATTTTAAAGTTTGACTGGTCAATCCCTATAGGAATGTATAGCTTTTTTCCTTTTTCCCTCCCTCGCATCCTTATTTTTAAAGTGGACCAACACCCAGGATTTTGACTATCCTGGGTTTTGGTCCACTTCGGCGGGGCACCCCGATCGGGGGTGCCCCGCTGTGTGAAACCCCCCAGAAAGCCCCAAAATCTTACCTGTCCCCGCTCCCACGTGACTGGACGGTCCAATCCCCGCCAACGTCCAGGCGGGGATCAGGAACGTCCAAGCGGCTGCCGCCGCCGCCGCCTCCCTCGCGTCACTTTCGGCGCGCGCGCGCCCCCGCCGGCCATTCGCAGACGGCCGGCGCGGGCGCGAGCACGCCTACAGGGGCGCGAGGGAGGCGGCGGCGGCCGGCCGCCGCCGAAGATCAGGTAAGGTGTTTGGGGGTTTTTTGGGGGGTTTCACCCCGCGGGACATCCCGATCTCGGATGTCCCGCGGGGTGGGAGGTGATCGGCCCGGGAATCTTATAGATTTCCGGGCCGATCACCTCTCGGTGTTGGTCCACTTTAACATCCTTCACTTTGACCTCCATCCCGTCCTTTTTCTTGACCTCTCTCTTGACCTTCCTTCTTATACTTTGTTTTCACCTCTCATCCTTACATCTTTCCCCTGTTTAAATATTTCTCTCTCGATTCTCCTCCTTTACCTCCCTTCCCTTTCTTTATTATCTCTTTTTCTCCATCTGTTTTTGAACTTCTAGCTGCCCCTCCCCCCTTTCTTCCTTCATTCTTTCTATCCCCCCTTCCTTGTTTCCTTGTTATTTTAATGTGCTTTCTTTACTGCCTTTCCCTTCCTATGTTCTTTTCTTTTTCTCCATCATCTCCTTCTTTCCTCTCTACTTACCTCCCCTTGATCATCTTGTATATATAATATTTTTGACATCCATCCTTTAACTTTCTTCTATTCTCTTTCTACCCTTTCCCCTCCTTTCCTTGCTTCCTTCTTTGTTTCCTTCTCCCCTCCTCTCTTTATTCCTACATTCATTCCTTCATTTCCAACTGCTCCTTTATATTTGTCCCCCTCTCTTGATCAATCCTTTCTTTAGTCTTTCTTTTTTCCTGTCTTCTCTTCCTTTAATTTTTTGTATTCCTTCCTTTTTTTCTTTATTGCCTTTCTGCATGACAGTTTATCTTTCTTTTCCCTTGCAGTGAACCAGTATTAAGGAAATCTATTTATCATCTTTCTTACCTTGTTTCTTCTTTCGCCCTACCTTTTCTATCTCCTCATTTTTTCACCTATCTTTTATTGATCTTCTTTACCTCCCATATCTTTTTTTGCTTTTGTTCACCCCTTACCCATTTTTTAACTTTTCTTTATTCCAGATTTTATTTCTTCTGCCCTGGTTTCCATTCTTCCATGTTCTTCATCCATTGTCCTAGGTCTATTGCTTACACTTCTTTATTAGTTTTACTTTTTTTTTACTTTTTTTTACTTTTATTCCCACTCCTTCCATTTTTTTAATCCGCTAAACTGAAAAAAATGGCTTTTGCTCCCTGCACATTAGCACCCCTCCAAACCAAGACATCTTATGTTTTTCCTTGCTCCCCCCTATAAAATTGGTCCTCGCTATTGATCGCTGGTGGCCAATGACAGGGCTAAATTTCACCAGGGGAGAGAAAATAAAGGTGAGAAATCTCAGTTTGGAGCTGGTTAATGGTACAACACTCATGGTGTGAAAAATCATTGGTGTTCCGGTTTAATGCTTTCTTTTAAAACTTCTTCATTTCCCTTCTCATTGCTTTTTCTTTCCCTTTCTCCTTTCTGTCTTTCTACTTTTCAATTCCATAATGATTTTATGTCATCTGTAATATCTCCTTTCAGTCCTACTCACCCCTTTCTCCTTTGTTCTTTCCCCCCTCCTTTATGGCCGTGCTCACTTTTTCTATGAGGCCGATTCATTAATAGCGCCAGGTAGCAACAGATGAGCGACAGTAGCGTTATTTTCACAGCGCACGCTAGTATTCGCTGTGCTTGGACGTTGTTCGGCTGTTGACAGCGACCCCGTCGGTGTGCTGTAATGTTGAATACGGGGTTAGGAGTCGCTGTTTGACAGGTTCCGCGCTGTATGGGAGCGCATGACAGCGAATGGCCATAGCGACCGGCTCCCACCATATTCATTAACAAATCACACTCAAAAAATTCTCGCGCTGTGAAATGCTTGTTTAAACCCCAGAGCGCTGGCGGCGATGGGTTAAAAGTAGTTTTTTAACCCCCAAACAACCATATTTTGTAAAAAAAAAAAAACATGTTTTTCAAAACATTTTGTAATATGAATACATTAATATCAGACCTGTAATATCAATTCTGCACAATTTTTTTTTTTTTTACCTTAAAAAAAATATCTAACATTGCAGAAGTGGTCACAGAATTTTTGACATTTAAAAAAAAAAAAAAAAATTAATAGCAATTAATTAAGAATATTTAAAGATTGCTCCATTGAAATGCATTGGAGAGCGCCAGGTAGCGAGAGGTCATACCTGTCGCTGTTCAAGGTCGCTCGCTGGCGCTGTGGGGTGAGGCTGGAATAATGATGAATGATTCACTATCTGGCGCTCTGTCAGTCGCTAAGCAGGATCGGCTTGATAAATGTGTGATTGCGGATGGGAGCCGGCGTTCTCGTGGCGGTGAGCGTCATTACCGTTCGCTCACCATTCGCTACCTGGCGCTATCCCTTGTTAAATAAGGGCCTTTGTGTTTCTCACTCCCAATATTTTCCTTATACATAATCTCCTCTTTCTTCTCTCTCTTAAACCAGACCAACACCATTACAACAAACATTGCTCATGTGCATCCCTTCCCCGGGGAATTCAGATTGCTGCACATAAAAATGTATTTACCTTTTTTGTAACCCCTGCCGTGGTTGATTTTCCCCACTTAGTGGCGTCCTATAGAACTGCAGGCTGCCTGCAAAAAGTGCCGCTGGGTTTCCTGCCACTGTGCATTGTGTTTTTTTTTCAGCTAAATCTAGGCAGCTTTTAGTGGATGCAGGAGCAAATGTAAGTGCTGACAATGAATTAGTATCAAACTTGAAAATATATGTGGATGCACTCTGTTTTAGGCAGATGCCTTGGGTGCAGGAATCAGGGTATTCCAAAGCCCTGTAGTCCAGCAGAAAGGAAAAAAGATTTGGAATCCGCACTCCTAAAATTTAGTTTTTATTGCCATCCATTAAAAAATGTTTGTATGAAGAAATCCAAAGCGAAGGTAAAAACATAGGAGCAATCCTGGCGCCTTCTTACGCGTTTCGGGCATAGAACGCCCTTAATCATAGATAAATATACACTCACAATGGATTTAATATATAGTAAGTAAAGTAAGTAGACTCACCCGTTCACCAGCGCGCTATGTAAGTAGTATCTCCCAAAAATGACTATGGGGGTTATTTAAGAAGGGATAGCGGCAGGTAGCGCCTCGTAGCGGCAGTCAGCGTCTGGTGAATGCCAGGCGCTGTACACAAAACCACATTTATGAAAGCGAATCTGGTGAAAGCAAATTTTCCCCCACCCCCTACTTACAGATTTCCCACATTAAAAGTCATCCTACTTTCAACTGTTGCGTTTTTTAACTTTTTAACATCCAAGATGGCGGTCCATGGAGTTTTAGGCTGCCTGCAGACAGGAAGTGTCTTCTGGATATGCTGCTCTACATTCTGGGATTGCTGACCTTTTCCTGACCTCAGCTCTGCTCTGTCTGTGTGAAGCACAGCTATAACTCCGCCCCCCTGTACTTTTCACCCCTCTCCTCTCCTCAGTATGTGATGCTTCTGAGGCAAAATGGCGGCGCCCGTATCCTAGAGTCCTGAACAGAGTTGAAGCCCAGTGGGGAAAAGTTTAGCAAGTAAGTGACTAAAAATATAAAATATATTAATAAAATATATTACTTTATATAATTTTAGATGCTGGGGAACAGTTTTTTAAGGGTTTGGGCTTTTCATTAAATGATGTTGAAGGCTGCCTCTGGATAGAGGACAGGTCCACTTTAAGCTGTCTTTAAGTTGTTCCCCCCTGGTGGGATATTGGAGCCATGGTGGGGGATGGATCAGACATTTGTAGCCAGGGGTTAATTTGTTTCACGAGACACAACTTGTTTAGCAGACGCTGCTGGATTCTGTTGGGACAGCGGGAAAGGCGCGTTCTTCTTTCCCATTAATGCTGATTTGTTGGGCCTCTGCACCATATTACCTGATTTATCATTTGCCATCTGCATCATGGGGTGCAAGCACTTGAAGGGGGGGGGGCATTCAAGAATGGTACAGATGTGTTACTTTTGGGGCTCTAAAGCTGGATAACCATGTGGGGTCTGATCGTTTGTTTATCCAGTCAATATATAGCAGTCAAGAGGTGCTAGGGGGGTGTGACCAACACACTAAGCAAAAAAGAAAGTTAACCCTCTGCACACTCATACTATTGAAAAACCTAGCTAACACTTGTTTAGAACATGGACTGTTAGTTAACATAGATTGCAATGAATGTAGAAGCGAGGTAGCCACTTCAAGGCCGTCCAATTAGTACCCCGTCCCTAACATTACTAAGTTTAAAAGTTTGTGCAGACATTGCTACTTCTTTACTTGTGTGTGCACAAGCAATGCAATTCATGAATCAGCCTGTCTAAAGACATTGCAATAACTTGCTTGCACACACACAATGAAAAATACTTTACTTGCCTGCACAGTGTTACAGTTCAAAAAGAGGGTTTAGGTAGAGGCCAATTGGACTCCCTGTTACATTGGGAGTTAAGTTATTGCAATGTCTTTAGACAGGCTGATTCATGTATTGCATTGCTTGTGCACACACAAGTAAAGAAGTAGCAATGTCTGCACAAACTTTTAAACTTAGTGATGTTAGGTACGGGGTACAAATTGGACAGCCTTGACGTGGCTACCTCGCTTTTACATTCATTGCAATCTATGTTAACTAACAGTCCATGTTCTTAACAAGTGTTAGCTAGGTTTTTCCATAGTATGAGTGTGCAGAGGGTTACCTTTCTTTTTTGTCTGATCGTTTGTTTCCCATAGGATCAGACCTATGTGCAAGCTACGACATACTGGTATCGCCATTGTCCTCTGTTATCAGCAGAGAACAATAGTGATTGGTACATGGATTTTGAAGAGGAACAACACCCAGGTTTTTGCTCTACAGCAAGGCATCCCACTTGGGGTTCTGTGAAATCCCACAGATCGTCCGTCCATGGCGCATGCCGCGGGTCACTGGCCGATCAGTGCTCATGTGAGATCGTCTGGGAGAGATGAATAGAGCGCGTGGCTGCAAACTCTGTGCTCTCCCCCAATCATTTCTGAATGCCTGGCACGGGAACGCACCTTAGTCAAACCGGACCTTCACCATGATTTATTGAAAAGCCCAAACCCTTAAAAAACGATTCTCCAGCATCTAAAGTTAATATATTTTAAGTTTTTAGTCACTTACTTATTATTCTTTCCCCCACTGGGCTACAACTCTGTTCAGGACTTTAGGATACGGACACCGCCATCTTGACTCAGAAGCATCACACATACTAAGGAGAGGAGAGCGGGATAAAGTACAGGGGGCGGGTTATAGCTGTGCTTTGCTCAGAAAGAGCAGAGCTGGGGTCAGGAAAATGTCAGCAATCCCAGAATGCAGAGCGACACAGTCAGAAGGCACTTCCTGTTTGCAGGCTGCCTGATGCTCCATGAGCCACCATCTTGGATGTTTAAAGGTTCATAACATGCAGTAGATGCAGGTAGGATGATTTTTCATGTGAGCAATCTGTATGTACAGGGTGTGGGAAACATATAATAAGATAGGCTCTTATTCAGGGTGAAGGTCCGGATTAATGTGGGGAATCTGTATGTACAGGGGGAAACATATAAGATAGACTCTTATTCAGGGTGAAGGTCTGCTTTAAGATTATAGCAGGGATGCGGCTGTGGCTGATGCATGTTAGCTATATGAATATACATACATTTTTTGGTAGTTTAACATCTATAGTTGTCAAAATAATGGAAACTCTCTTAAAAAAACAGATAATTTCCCATCTAAAAATGAACAACCTGTTGGACCTAAAACAGCACGGCTTTACTGAGGGCAGATCATGTCAGACCAATCTTATTGATTTCTTTGACAACGTCAGTAAAGTGTTAGATGAAGGTGGTGCTGTGGATATCGCCTATCTGGATTTTAGCAAAGCCTGTGACACTGTACCACATAAGGAGCTCATAGATAAGTTATTGAAGGTAGGACTCAATCCCTGGATAGTTCAGTGGATTTCCAGTTGGCTGAGGGATCGGTATCAGAGAGTTGTTGTAAATGGCGTGCAATCTGAACAAAGTCGAGTTACAAGTGGTGTGCCGCAAGGCTCTGTCCTGGGCCCCATTCTTTTTAATATGTTTGTAAGTGACATAGGAGAAGGCCTGGTAGGAAAAGTTTGTCTGTTTGCTGATGATACAAAGGTTAGTAATAGGGGGATATTCCGGGAGGTGTCTGCAACATGGAAAATGATTTAGCTTTACTGGATAGATGGTCAAAACTGTGGAAACTAGAGTTTAATGTCTCTAAATGTAAAGTCATGCACTTGCTCTGAGTTCCGTATGGGCAGCACTGTGTTAGCCAGGACCTCGGAGGAGAGAGATTTAGGGATACTGATTACTGAAAGCTGCAAGATGAGGGGACAGTGTAGCCAGGCAGTGGGAAAAGCAAGCAGGATGCTCGGCTGCATAGCTTGAGGCATCACCAGTAGGAAGAGGGGGGTTGTGATGCCGCTGTATAGAGCCAGGCAACAAAAATGGTGGAAGGACTTAAACTTAAAACTTATCAGGAGAGACTTAAAGAACTTAATTTGTACAGTCTGGAGGAAAGAAGGGAGAGGGGGGACATGATGGAGACCTTTAAATATGTGAAAGGATTGAATAAGGTTCAGGAGGGAAGAGTTTTTTAGAAGAAACTTTATGATAGAACAAGGGGGCACAACCTGAAGCTAGTCGGGGGGAAGATCAGGAGCAATGTTAGAAAATATTATTTTACAGAAAGAGTAGTAGATGCTTGGAACAAACTCCCAGCAGAGGTAGTTGAAAAATCAGTAAAAAGTAAGTGATTGAGCACATGCCTGGGATAAGCACATATTTATCCTAAGATACAGAGAACATACAGTATACACATAAGATATAGAGAACATACAGTATACACATAAGATATAGAGAACATACAGTATACACATAAGATAAAGAGAACATACAGTATACACATAAGATAAAGAGAACATACAGTATATACATAAGATAAAGAGAACATACAGTATATACATAAGATAAAGAGAACATACAGTATACACATAAGATAAAGAGAACATACAGTATATACATAAGATAAAGAGAACATACAGTATACACATAAGATACAGAGAACATACAGTATACACATAAGATAAAGAGAACATACAGTATACACATAAGATACAGAGAACATACAGTATACACATAAGATACAGAGAACATACAGTATACACATAAGATAAAGAGAACATACAGTATATACATAAGATAAAGAGAACATACAGTATACACATAAGATACAGAGAACATACAGTATACACATAAGATAAAGAGAACATACAGTATACACATAAGATACAGAGAACAGACAGTATATACATAAGATACAGAGAACATACAGTATACACATAAGATAAAGAGAACATACAGTATACACATAAGATAAAGAGAACATACAGTATACACATAAGGGCATACTAGATGGAGCGTATGGTCTCCTTCTGCCGTCACCCTTCTATGTTTCTATCAGCCTCTTTGGTATCTCTTAGACACATGGTGACCCCACAGCACATGCACCTCACTCCTTAGAAGGTAAGAAAGTATTTTTAAATTTCTGGCCCAGTTTGAATTTCAACAAGAAAAAATGGACTCAGCTCGGACATCAGGGTGGCTTATTCAAGCTAACTGGATTGCCAGCGCCTGATTGGAAGCAATCTGGAGGATTTCACACAGCGGAGTGGGGAAACAGAACCCTAGATGGTGAAAACTTTGCTAATTTATATTATGTACTTTGTAAATAAATAAATAATAATAAGATTTATCCAAAATGTGGCAGTTGTTGGGGGCACTATATGAGGGCCATTTTTTACTCAACTTCCGCTTTAAAGTGAATCAAAACCTTTATATAAACATTGGCCATATGTGGATCCATTTTCGGGGAGCATCCCCATTTGGGATGCCTCTTTGTGTGAACCCCCCCTGAAATTACTGATATACTCACCTCACTGGCGATCCCATGAAGCATATTAATGCACCGCATGAAGCTCTGTCTAAAGAGGAACAACACTTGGGAACAGGGGTGGATAAAGCGAGGTGGACGACCCTGGACACAAAATCTGGTGGAGGCCCCAGATACAGTATTTTTTTTCCTTTAAAATAATAGTCCAGCCAGGTAACTGATTGGTGGTTTTCTGGCACCCGCCTACTTACTGGAACATCAGATCGAGTCCCTTGTGCCTCCCTTGTGCTGCTCGGGATCTCCTGCTTTGCCATTTTGGGTGGGGGGCAGTGTTGTCGCCCGGCTGGTCCAGCAGATAACAGTTCCCTGCATTGAGCTGCCAGCGGCTGTGCTTGGTGGCTTATGTACAGTGACCAGACCAAAGACTGAAAAGCCTCCTGGACCAGACCATAACCCAAAGTTTGGTGGAGGCCCCTTTTGCAGGGCAAGTGGTGGAGGCCCCGGGACGTGCGTCCCTTGCATCCTTATAATTCGGTCCTGCTTGAGAATTTCACTCTTCGGTTTATTGTTCCTCTCAGATGGGATGCCCAGCTGTGTGTGTCCCCATGGATCATGCAGGAAGCTCAGCTTTCCTCCGTTCTAACGGTGCAGGTGGTTTAGCCAATCGATGCACTCGGTTTCACTCAGCTGCATTCCGCTCTGCTAGAAGTAGAGTAGGCAATCACGCCGCCGTCTCCATTGCAACGGTGTATGTGCAAGCTGCGTCCGAATCCCCGCTATCCCTCTAGCAGAGATTTGTGAATGGCTGGCACGGACACGCTCCCTGTTAGAGGGTAGTTAGAGGGTAGCGGGGGATGTGGCCGCTAGCATGCTAGGAGCCGCTGGCCTTATATGAAGGCTTAGATGATGTGACGTCAGCGGCTCCGAGTGCGCTGATTGGACGAGCGGCCACGCATGCGCCGTAGGACTGGGAAGAGGTGAGTTGCGCTCGGCGATCTGGGGGGTTCACACAGCGGGTCACTCCCGATCGGGGAAAGGATCAAAACCCAGGATCTGTTTTTAAAGTGGGTTATGGTCCACTTTAAAAACAGATCCCGGTGCGTTGCCCCCACCTCATCTGAATGGTAGCTTGAAGATGTTCGCCCACCCCAAAGCTGACCCTAAATAGCAGCTACAGACAGCAAAAAGGAATCTGGCCTCTTACTTTCTGTATATTAGGCTTCTGGATGGAGTTGCACCTCAACCCTGTAATGCGCTATGGAAGATGACGGCGCTATAAAAATAATCATAATGCAATCAGTTAAAGACGACAAGGCCTATATTTTTTCATTGCGAAGTTGCGGAAGGGTTTTGCGTTCCCAGGGCTCCACGCCACAAATGAGATAGTGAAAGGATGTCGATTGACAATATTTCAGCGAATGGCGGAGCTCTGCTAAAGCCATAAAGTGAAGAGGCCGATCGTGTAACAGTCCCAGCAGGAGACACATTATCCCTCCATCAGCAGCGCAGCAACATCTGCTGAGAGGGGGCTCTGCGGCCAGACGGGCCGGGGAGATGGAAGATCAGCTCAGGTTATTGCGCACCATTATTTTAATACGCGCTCTGAGGATCAGATCCGTGCAGCACTTCCATTCCCAGACTCTGCGGGAACGCGCCTCTAATCTGAGCAGTCAGGGACGGTTCTAGGTTTGTGGGGGCCCTTGGGCAAGAGAGTCTTAGTGGGCCCCTAAGTAGTGAGTCACATGATGTCACCTTTCAGCTCCACAGCCACAAATGGGTCATCTTCTGCTGGTGATCCCCTATAGTTTATATTGCCTTCCATATAGCCACCAATCGTTCTCTAGTCCTTATTGCCTTCCCTATAGCCACCAATCATCCTCTAGTCCTTATTGCCTTCTCTATAGCCACCAATCACCCGCCAGTCCTTATTGCCTTCCCTATAGCCACCAATCGTCCTCTAGTCCTTATTGCCTTCTCTATAGCCACCAATCACCCTCCAGTCCTTATTGCCTTCCCCATAGCCACCAATCATCCTCTAGTCCTTATTGCCTTCTCTATAGCCACCAATCACCCTCCAGTCCTTATTGCCTTCCCTATAGCCACCAATCATCCTCTAGTCCTTATTGCCTTCCCTATAGCCACCAATCGTCCTCTAGTCCTTATTGCCTTCCCTATAGCCACCAATCATCCTCTAGTCTTTATTGCCTTCCCTATAGCCACCAATCGTCCTCTAGTCCTTATTGCCTTCCCTATAGCCACCAATCATCCTCTAGTCCTTATTGCCTTCCCTATAGCCACC
The DNA here is from genome assembly GCA_027917425.1 of Gastrophryne carolinensis. NCBI lineage: Eukaryota > Metazoa > Chordata > Amphibia > Anura > Microhylidae > Gastrophryne > Gastrophryne carolinensis. The sequence goes on along the minus strand of CM051240.1, from coordinate 40,148,352 downwards.
AATCATCCTCTAGTCCTTATTGCCTTCCCTATAGCCACCAATCACCTTCCAGTCCTAATTGTCTTCCCTATAGCCACCAATCACCCTGCAGTCCTTACTGCCTTCCCTATAGCCACCAATCACCCTCTAGTCCTTATTGCCTTCCCTATAGCCACCAATCATCCTCTAGTCTTTATTGCCTTCCCTATAGCCACCAATCGTCCTCTAGTCCTTATTGCCTTCCCTATAGCCACCAATCATCCTCTAGTCCTTATTGCCTTCCCTATAGCCACCAATCGTCCTCTAGTCCTTATTGCCTTCCCTATAGCCACCAATCATCCTCTAGTCCTTATTGCCTTCCCTATAGCCACCAATCATCCTCTAGTCTTTATTGCCTTCCCTATAGCCACCAATCGTCCTCTAGTCCTTATTGCCTTCCCTATAGCCACCAATCATCCTCTAGTCCTTATTGCCTTCCCTATAGCCACCAATCGTCCTCTAGTCCTTATTGCCTTCCCTATAGCCACCAATCATCCTCTAGTCCTTATTGCCTTCCCTATAGCCACCAATCGTCCTCTAGTCCTTATTGCCTTCCCTATAGCCACCAATCATCCTCTAGTCCTTATTGCCTTCCCTATAGCCACCAATCGTCCTCTAGTCCTTATTGCCTTCCCTATAGCCACCAATCATCCTCTAGTCCTTATTGCCTTCCCTATAGCCACCAATCACCCTCCAGTCCTTATTGCCTTCCCTATAGCCACCAATCATCCTCTAGTCCTTATTGCCTTCCCTATAGCCACCAATCATCCTCTAGTCCTTATTGCCTTCCCTATAGCCACCAATCACCCTCCAGTCCTTATTGCCTTCCCTATAGCCACCAATCATCCTCTAGTCCTTATTACCTTCCCTATAGCCACCAATCGTCCTCTAGTCCTTATTGCCTTTTCTATAGCCACCAATCGTCCTCTAGTCCTTATTGCCTTCCCTATAGCCACCAATCATCCTCTAGTCCTTATTGCCTTCCCTATAGCCACCAATCATCCTCTAGTCCTTATTGCCTTCCCTATAGCCACCAATCACCCTCCAGTCCTTATTGCCTTCCCTATAGCCACCAATCATCCTCTAGTCCTTATTACCTTCCCTATAGCCACCAATCGTCCTTTAGTCCTTATTGCCTTTTCTATAGCCACCAATCGTCCTCTAGTCCTTATTACCTTCCCTATAGCCACCAATCGTCCTCTAGTCCTTATTGCCTTCCCTATAGCCACCAATCACTCTCCAGTCCTTATTGCCTTCCCTATAGCCACCAATCATCCTCTAGTCCTTATTGCTTTCCCTATAGCCACCAATCGTCCTCTAGTCCTTATTGCCTTCCCTATAGCCACCAATCATCCTCTAGTCCTTATTGCTTTCCCTATAGCCACCAATCATCCTCTAGTCCTTATTGCTTTCCCTATAGCCACCAATCATCCTCCAGTCCTTATTGCCTTCCCTATAGCCACCAATCACCTTCCAGTCCTAATTGTCTTCCCTATAGCCACCAATCGTCCTCTAGTCCTTATTACCTTCCCTATAGCCACCAATCACCCTCTAGTCCTTATTGCCTTCCCTATAGCCACCAATCACTCTCCAGTCCTTATTGCCTTCCCTATAGCCACCAATCATCCTCTAGTCCTTATTGCCTTCCCTATAGCCACCAATTGTCCTCTAGTCCTTATTGCCTTCCCTATAGCCACCAATCACCCTCCAGTCCTAATTGTCTTCCCTATAGCCACCAATCATCCTTCAGTCCTTATTGCCTTCCCTATAGCCACCAATCACCTTCCAGTCCTAATTGTCTTCCCTATAGCCACCAATCACCCTGCAGTCCTTACTGCCTTCCCTATAGCCACCAATCATCCTCTAGTCCTTATTGCCTTCCCTATAGCCACCAATCACCCTGAAGTCCTTACTGCCTTCCCTATAGCCACGAATCACCCACCAGTCCTTATTGCCTTCCCTATAGCCACCAATCACCCTCCAGTCCTTATTGCCTTCCCTATATCCACCAATCATCCTCCAGTCCTAATTGCCTTCTCTATAGCCACCAATCATCCTCAGGTCCTTATTGCCTTTTCTATAGCCACCAATCGCCCTCCAGTCCTTATTGCCTTCTCTATAGCCACCAATCATCCTCTAGTCCTTATTGCCTTTTCTATAGTCACCAATCGTCCTCTAGTCCTTATTGTCTTCCCTATATCCACCAATCGCCCTCCAGTCCTTATTGCCTTCTCTATAGCCACCAATCGTCCTCTAGTCCTTATTGCCTTTTCTATAGTCACCAATCGTCCTTTAGTCCTTATTGTCTTCCCTATAGCCACCAATCGCCCTCCAGTCCTTATTGCCTTCCCTATAGCCACCAATCATCCTCTAGTCCTTATTGCCTTCCCTATAGCCACCAATCACCCTCCAGTCCTAATTGACTTCCCTATAGCCACCAATCACCCACCAGTCCTTATTGCCTTCTCCATAGCCACCAATCGTCCTCTAGTCCTTATTGCCTTTTCTATAGTCACCAATTGTCCTTTAGTCCTTATTGTCTTCCCTATAGCCACCAATCGCCCTCCAGTCCTTATTGCCTTCCCTATAGCCACCAATCGTCCTCTAGTCCTTATTGCCTTCCCTATAGCCACCAATCACCCTCCAGTCCTTATTGCCTTCCCTATATCCACCAATCATCCTCCAGTCCTAATTGCCTTCTCTATAGCCACCAATCATCCTCAGGTCCTTATTGCCTTCTCTATAGCCACCAATCGTCCTCTAGTCCTTATTGCCTTCCCTATAGCCACCAATCGCCCTCTAGTCCTTATTGCCTTCCCTATAGCCACCAATCGCCCTCCAGTCCTTATTGCCTTTTCTATAGTCACCAATCGTCCTCTAGTCCTTATTGCCTTCCCTATAGCCACCAATCGCCCTCCAGTCCTTATTGCCTTCCCTATAGCCACCAATCATCCTCTAGTCCTTATTGCCTTCCCTATAGCCACCAATCGCCCTCCAGTCCTTATTGCCTTTTCTATAGTCACCAATCGTCCTCTAGTCCTTATTGCCTTCCCTATAGCCACCAATCGCCCTCCAGTCCTTATTGCCTTCCCTATAGCCACCAATCATCCTCTAGTCCTTATTGCCTTCTCTATAGCCACCAACCGTCCTCTAGTCCTTATTGCCTTGGATTCAGAAGAGGGACAGTCCCTCCAAATCAGGGACAGTTGGGAGGTATGCTTTATTTACTGATACTTTATTAAAGGAAGTCCCTATGGGACACGCTTCTATATACCAAAGGGGGGCCTGAGAACAGGTGGGGGGCACCATTTCAAATCTTTGCCACGGATGCCAGAAACCCTAGCTACTCCTCTACCCCAGTGCCCATACCTATCAACATTTCATGGTGGGAAAGAGGGACATTTGTTAAATTAGGCCACGCCCCTCATTAAGGGATGACTAGGTGACAGGATGTAACAGTTACAATATAAACACTTTAATAGGCAAATGAATCATTTATTGATGCAGATCTGCATGTTACACCCTTAAAGAGGGACAAATGAGAACGAGAGACTGGGGGACAGTCCCTCCAAATCAGGGACAGTTGGGAGGTATGCTGTATTTATTGATGCTTTATTAAAGGCAGTCCCTATGGAACAGGCTTCTATACTGATTGTCCCCCAACGGATGCATTTGGCCGGGCCCTATACATGACATAGCGCTATTGGGGTTGTGCTGTGAGAATTAGTGGTGGTATTGGGGTTGTACTGTGGAATTAGTGGTGGTATTGGGGTTGTGCTGTGGAATTACTGGTGGTATTGGGGTTGTGCTGTGGAATTAGTGGTGGTATGGGTGGTGTGCTGTGGAATTACTGGTGGTATTGGGGTTGTGCTGTGGAATTACTGGTGGTATTGGGGTTGTGCTGTGGAATTACTGGTGGTATTGGGGTTGTGCTGTGGAATTACTGGTGGTATGGGTGGTGTGCTGTGAATTACTGGTGGTATTGGGGTTGTGCTGTGGAATTAGTGGTGGTATGGGTGGTGTGCTGTGGAATTACTGGTGGTATTGGGGTTGTGCTGTGGAATTAGTGGTGGCATGGGTGGTGTGCTGTGGAATTAGTGGTGGTATTGGGGTTGTGCTGTGGATTTTATTGTGGTATGGGTGGTGTGCTGTGGAATCAGTGGTGGTAATGGGGTTGTGCTGTGGAATTAATGGTGGTATGGGTGGTGTGCTGTGTAGTGTTAGTATGGGTGGTGTGCTGTGGAATTAGTGGTGGTATTGGGGTTGTGCTGTGGATTTTATTGTGGTATGGGTGGTGTGCTGTTGAATCAGTGGTGGTATTGGGGTTGTGCTGTGGAATTAGTGGTGGCATGGGTGGTGTGCTGTGGAATTAGTGGTGGTATTGGGGTTGTGCTGTGGATTTTATTGTGGTATGGGTGGTGTGCTGTGGAATCAGTGGTGGTAATGGGGTTGTGCTGTGGAATTAATGGTGGTATGGGTAGTGTGCTGTGTAGTGGTAGTATGGGTGGTGTGCTGTGGAATTTGTGGTGGTATGGGTGATGTGCTGTGTAGTGGTGGTGTGCTGTGGGATTAGTGGTGGTATTGGGGTTGTGCTGTGGAATTAGTGGTGGTATTGGGGTTGTACTGTGGAATTAGTGGTGGTATTGGGGTTGTGCTGTGGAATTAGTGGTGGTATTGGGGTTGTACTGTGGAATTAGTGGTGGTATTGGGGTTGTGCTGTGGAATTACTGGTGGTATTGGGGTTGTGCTGTGGAATTAGTGGTGGTATGGGTGGTGTGCTGTGGAATTACTGGTGGTATTGGGGTTGTGCTGTGGAATTACTGGTGGTATTGGGGTTGTGCTGTGGAATTACTGGTGGTATTGGGGTTGTGCTGTGGAATTACTGGTGGTATTGGGGTTGTGCTGTGGAATTACTGGTGGTATGGGTGGTGTGCTGTGAATTACTGGTGGTATTGGGGTTGTGCTGTGGAATTAGTGGTGGTATTGGGGTTGTGCTGTGGATTTTATTGTGGTATGGGTGGTGTGCTGTGGAATCAGTGGTGGTAATGGGGTTGTGCTGTGGAATTAATGGTGGTATGGGTGGTGTGCTGTGTAGTGTTAGTATGGGTGGTGTGCTGTGGAATTAGTGGTGGTATTGGGGTTGTGCTGTGGATTTTATTGTGGTATGGGTGGTGTGCTGTGGAATCAGTGGTGGTATTGGGGTTGTGCTGTGGAATTAATGGTGGTATGGGTAGTGTGCTGTGTAGTGGTAGTATGGGTGGTGTGCTGTGGAATTTGTGGTGGTATGGGTGGTGTGCTGTGGAATTAATGGTGGTATGGGTGATGTGCTCTGTAGTGGTGGTGTGCTGTGGGATTGGTGGTGGTATTGGGGTTGTGCTGTGGAATTAGTGGTGGTATTGGGGTTGTGCTGTGGAATTAGTGGTGGTATTGGGGTTGTGCTGTGGAATTAGTGGTGGTATTGGGGTTGTGCTGTGGAATTAGTGGTGGTATTGGGGTTGTGCTGTGGAATTAGTGGTGGTATTGGGGTTGTGCTGTGGAATTTATTGTGGTATGGGTGGTGTGCTGTGTAGTGGTAGTATGGGTGGTGTGCTGTGTAGTGGTAGTATGGGTGGTGTGCTGTGGAATTAATGGTGGTATGGGTGCACAGGATCTTCACACGGATCATAGAGCACGGTGCACACAGCTGAGATTTGCCTTTTATCCATTATTCCCTATGAACTGTCTTTCCTCCCTCCTCTTACGCTGCACAACATTCCACATTCCAACCCGCCCTGGATTTAGAACAGCCAATCAGCTGCGAGAAAGTTGATAGGAAATGACAGAATGTCGTCTCCCAGCAGCCACTTGGTTTCATAGTGTAGTGGTTATCACGTCTGCTTTACACGCAGAAGGTCCTGGGTTCGATCCCCAGTGAAACCATCTTTTAATTTATTTCTTTTTTGTGGACTTTCAACTTTTTTATGGTTATTGCAGTATGCGTATATTGTACTGTGTAGATTTATTCAGGCAGCAACTCATACAGAAATCTTCATTCACAGCACATGAAAACACTGTGAAGGATTCATCTTTATTTTTATTTTTTTCCTTTTTTGTTACATATATACATATATACAGTAGATTGATATGTACACATCTGTTCTAAGAGTCTGTCACCGATAGTAATATTTCTAATATAATGTTATAATGTTGTAGTGAATCCTTTGCATAGATAAATAGTGAATTCATTGTCATGTTACTGTTTTCATATATAATATTTTTGAATGTATAGTATATAATATTTTTTTGAATTTTGAAGGTACAATTGATGCAGGGTAAAACACACTTTATATTTTTATTTTTTTAACATTTATATGCAGGCGCTTCTCCACATCAATTATATTTGTGACGCTCACATTATACATTTATTTTAGCCTGCTTTATGATAATAAACTAATAATAGAGGAAAGACTGTATAACCTATAACAAGACACCTAACTGGGTGTCATATAATATGGCAGCATATCAGGTTGGGGGTCTGTTGGCAGCGTGGCTGGCCTTCTTCTTTCTTTTATTTCATGATCCCTCCATTTTCCTCTCTTTCAAGTACTCCCTGCCTTTTTTCATGTCATTTACACATTCCCTCCATTTTCTCTTGTCACCTGTTACCCGTCTGCTTATCTTTTCAGCTTCTTCACATCTTCCCCTTTTTTACCTACCCTTCATCTTTCTTTTACAGTTTCTTTCTCTCTCTTTCCTTTTTTTATTTCTTTTGTTTTTTTTCACACTCTTTTTTTCTTGTTTTCTCTCTCTCTCATTCTCGTCCTATCTTGCTCTATCTCTCTCTTTCTTTCTCTCTCTCTCATTCTTTCTACTTTATTTCTTCCGTTCTCTTTCTCATCCACTCTCTTGTTTTTCTACATCCCCCCCCCCATCTTTTCACATTCACTCCATCTTTCTCTTGTCACATTCCTTCACTCTCCTCTCTCCCAATTCCTGTGTCATCCTTGTTATCTTTTCTCCTCCTTTCTGTTTTTCATATTGCCTTCCTCACCTGGAATATGCTGTCCAGTTCTGGGCACCCATTCATAGAAAGGACGCTCTGACTATGGAAAGGGTGCAGAGGAGAGCCACCAAACTAATAAGAGGAATGAAGGATCCTAGTTATGTGGAAAGATTACGGGAATTAAATCTGTTGAGTCTTGAGGGGGGACATGATTAACTTGTATAAATATATAAATGACCAATACAAAAAATATGGGGAAAAACTATTTCAGGTAAAATCCTCTCTAAAGACAAGGGGGCGCTCCCTTTGACTGGAAAAAAAGAAATTACGTTTCCGGAGGCGACAATCATTCTTTACCATAAGAACTATAAATCTATGGAATAGCCTCCCACAGAAGCTTGTTACAGCATCAACCGCTGACAGCTTCAAAAAATGGATTAGATGCTTATTTAGAAGAAAATAACATTAACAGTTACTATTAGCGGTTATCAGTAAAAAAAATAAAAACCCTACCCCAACACCCTTGGTTGAACTTGATGGACATTTGTCTTATTTCAACCATATTAACTATGTATGTGACATTGATTTTTCCCTCTCGCCATCACTTTTCCCCATTTTCTCTTATTTCTCTCTTGTCTACCTTCAGTCTTGTTTTCTGCATTGCTTCTATTTTTCTTGTTCTATCTTTGTTTCCATTTTTTAGGAGAGTATCTGAGATCCTGCACCAGTGGGGTGACACATAGCTTAAGACCAGCCCTGGTCTGCAGCCTTGTCCTGATAGGATCTCGAGTACCCCCCAGTATTGTACCAGTGGATGGGAAGCCCTGGTCTGCAGCCTTGTCCTTGTCCTGATAGGATCTCAAGTACCCCCCAGTATAGGACCACTGGATGGGAAGCCCTGGTCTGCAGCCTTGTCCTTGTCCTGATAGGATCTCGAGTACCCCCCAGTATAGGACCACTGGATGGGAAGCCCTGGTCTGCAGCCTTGTCCTTGTCCTGATAGGATCTCGAGTACCCCCCAGTATTGTACCAGTGGATGGGAAGCCCTGGTCTGCAGCCTTGTCCTTGTCCTGATAGGATCTCGAGTACCCCCCAGTATAGTACCAGTGGATGGGAAGCCCTGGTCAATGGCTCTGTTTGGTCACATGCTGGTTAGTGTAATAAAGCCTCGCCCCCCCCCCCCCCCCCACACACTTTGTAATATTGAAGTTATTCGGGAAGTGTCATGGTGACATTGCGTGCGGAATCCTCCGGGGTCCTGGTAGTAATGAGAGTTTAAACAGCTGGCCGGCTGCCAGAATAATGATGAGGTTTCCCTACGAGTGATACAGGCTCTCATCCCCCGGAGCCCACTAATCCCCGGTGCCGTGCAGCCAGGCCTGCCGCCATCACCCTTGTCTCCTCTCATTAGGAGCCAGGCGCTGAGCGAGAAGGCAGGGAGCTCGCAGGTATGAAACGCTCCCCGCACAGTGCGACAAAACATCTGGAGAGCGTTTGTTCGGCGCTGGACACCGCGATTAGTACGCGCAATTATTACATCGTACATCATAAAGCATATGACAAGCTGGCTGAGCGGCTCCTCATTGCCCAGCATTGGATAACCCAAGTCCTTCTTTCTCTTATAAGGGTCTCCAATGGGGTTTTATTTCAGTTTTGGATGGAGTGGGAGTCTGGGAGCTCACTGGGGAGAGCTGTTAAAGGGGACCAAAACCCTGTTGACCCAGTTAGAATTTAGCCTGGTCCAGGAGTCTTTTAGATCATGTAGAGTGTTTTTAAAGTGAACCAAAACCCTGGTAACCCAGCTCTAGCACTGAGGCATCCTGGGATTTGGGATGTTCCGAAGGGGTAACTGTAGCCCAGCCCCGGAGTCTTTGACACACTAGAGCTGGGTTACCCGAGCTTTGGTTCACTTTATAGTGGACCAAAACTAATTTAGGCGGGTCCTTGACTCTAAAAGACTCCAAGGCCAGCTGATTACCTCTCCTTGAGCATTCCAGTTTGAGATGCGCCACATGTGTAACCATGACGATTGCCGTATTAAGTTACCTGGTCACCGATCCCACAGCGCATGCATGGGGTGCGGCTCCGCTATAACTTTAGCCAGGTGCACCCCCAGAGGCGAGCAGGGGATGCGGGCGGCGGTGCACTCACTCCATTCAGTTTCTTTGCCGCACTGACATCACTGCAGCGAGGAGAAGATGAATGGAGCCGAGCACACTGATTGGCTGCCTGTCTGTACGGTAGGTATGCCAGAAAGGTTAATTAAGATCTGTGGGAATACACACAGCAGGGCATCCCCAATTGGGATGTGCTTGTTAAGTGGACCAAAACCCAGGTGGGTTTGGTTCATTTTAAGAGCTCTCTACGTGAAGCAAAACAAAACTCTGGAAACCTGGCTCTTGAGTCTAAAAAGCTGCTGGGTTGCAGCTTCCCTCCAGGGCATCCCAAATTGAGTTTCTCCGGGGCTCAGACTCAAGAGCCAGGTTATCAAGGATTTGGTCTTCTTTACTCTACAGGAAGTGGAGAGATCCTCAAATGAGGTTACAGGGGTTCTGATCATTCCTTAAAGTGGAGCAAAACCCTATGAGCTTCTAGGGCAAGCGTACTCCCTCTGTGAAACCCTGTGAGTTGCCCACAAATCTTACCTTTTCCCGGAGCCCGACCGGCAGCGACATTACTCGCCTCCCTTCTCGGCTGTGCGCAGCCCCGTCTGCACAGCCAAAGGAAGCCAAATGATGCTGCTCACAAGTGCGGCTAGGATTCCATTAATCTGCTCTAGCTGCACCATGGGCTCGAGGAGAGGTGAGTAAGCTGGACGAACGGCAGGGTTTCACACAGCCAGGCATCCCTGTTTGGGGAAGGACCAAAACCAGGGATAGTTAAAATCCTGGGTTTTGGTCCACTTTAAATCTGATAATTGCCCCGCAGTGTTACCCCCTGTATTGCCCCATATAATCACCTCTGGAATCATTCCCATAGTGCATGCATTGGCCTCTGGTGGCATCCCTGGCACGTCTCTAGGTGTCTGAGTCTTTCTGTGTCTAGAATTGTATGCCCAAAAGGAAGCACTGAAGCACCAGCAATTGGCCTTTTTTTAATATAGCAGTAAAGGCGGACTCTAAGTGATTGCTCTAGGCCAGTGGTGGTGGACCTTTGGCACCCATGGCAGAGGCGCCACTCAGAGCCCTCTCTGTGGGCACCCATCGTATTTCCAGTACACACAGTTCTTATCTCCAGCAGAGTCATCAGGTTGGCACTTAAATCAAGTAGTTTGAGCACTTGGTACCTAAAACGTTTGCCATCACTGCCCTAGATTTAGGTCCTTTGGCTGTGCACTGCATATAACCCCTTGCACCCTCTCTCCCCTCACCCACTGTCTGTGTCTTTTTGTGCCTAGGGTTGTACTCCAAAAGGAAGAACTGAAGTGCCAGCAATTGGCCATTTTTTTTTTTTACTATAGCAGTAAAGGCGGACTCTAAGTGATGGTCCTAGGCCAGTGGTGGTGAGCCTATGGCACCCATGCCAGAGGCTCCACTCAGAGCCCTCTCTGTGGGCACCCGTCATCTTTACATTACATGCAGCTCTTATCTCCTGCAGAGCCATCAGGTTGGCACTTAAACTGGACCAACACCCGTTTTTTCTTAAATGGGTGTTGGTCCCACAGACAGCTAATCAAAACAAGCTCGGGGGGGGGGGGGGCATCCAGAATGCTGGAGTCCCCCCGTACATAACCCCCCCCAGAACGCCCATAATCCTCACCTTCATTATGAGCCAGCGCTAGGAACGGAGTCCCATGATTGGCCAGTGGCTGGTCACAGGGGAAGATCTTTCCGGTGGCCGGCACTAAGGACACGACCATGGCCGGCGTGCGTGCCGGCGGCCAATTGTGGGACTCCTTTTCCGGTGCTGCCGCGTAGTGAAGGTGAGGATTACATGCCTTCTGAGGGGTTATGTGCGGGGGGGGGGGGGGGGACTCCAGCAATCTGGATGCCCCCCTGAACTTGTTTTGATTAGCTGCCTGCAGGACCAACACCCGTTAAAGAAAAAACGGGCGTTGGTCCGGTTTAAATAATGTTTTTGGTTGCAGTTTGAGCACTCGGTACCTGAAACGTTTCCATCACTGCCCTAGGCTTAGGTCCTTCGGTTGTGCACTGCATGTAACCCCTTGCACCCTCTCTCCCCTACACACCCACTGTCTGTGTCTTTTTACGTTAAGTGATCGCTGTAGCGATAACCCTTATCGCCGGAGGGCTTCACCGCCCGAGACGTCCTTTTCCCAATCGTAAGAGGTGCTGCTGGAATTCCAGAGTCGTCCGTGAGGAAACAGGAACAGCCCTTACAAGGGCTAGTGAATTGTAATATAGCGTTTCCCCCAATAAGAGACAGAACTCAGTATTGAGGGTGAAGGTGAATTAGCTTTATTAGTGCCACTCTAGGCCTTATATACACAAGTCTCCATTGCATGACACACACACCGACCAATAGCAGCAGGGCACACAATCCCTCAACTCTGCCGGTGACGCAATCAGCAATACAATAGACGTCTGTAATACACTCAATCCGAACAATGCCATTGTCTGTGACGTAATCAATCAATACAATGGCAGTCAGAACAATGAATAACGTAATCAATCAATACAATGGCAGTCAGAACAATGAATAACGTAATCAATCAATACACTGGCAGTCTGTAACATGCTTAAGAAAAGGAAAGTAATGAACCTGTGTAAAGTCCAAAGGGGCAGAGAGTCTGTCACAATGCCCCCTTTTTGTGAAACACCCGGCAGACCCGGATTGACCCTGTTCGGGTTAACGTGGGGCTGTCCGGACTCTTGTTAGGGGCAGAGTTCTGTTTGCCGGGATAATCCATCTGCATTACCGTTTTGTCTACCGGGCCTGTATACACACACACACACACACACACACACACACACACACACACACACACTTGTACTCACAGGGTGCTGGTCTTGTCTTTTCCCCCCAATAAGAGACAGAACTCAGTATTGAGGGTGAAGATGATACACACACACACACACACATACATACAGTTGTACTCACAGGGTGCTGGTCTTGTCTTTTCCCCCCAATAAGAGACAGAACTCAGTATTGAGGGTGAAGATGATACACACACACACACACACATACATACAGTTGTACTCACAGGGTGCTGGTCTTGTACACACACACAGTTGTACTCACAGGGTGCTGGTCTTGTACACACATACAGTTGTACTCACAGGGTGCTGGTCTTGTACACACACACAGTTGTACTCACAGGGTGCTGGTCTTGTACACACATACAGTTGTACTCACAGGGTGCTGGTCTTGTACACACATACAGTTGTACTCACAGGGTGCTGGTCTTGTACACACACACAGTTGTACTCACAGGGTGCTGGTCTTGTACACACACACACACAGTTGTACTCACAGGGTGCTGGTCTTGTACACACACACAGTTGTACTCACAGGGTGCTGGTCTTGTACACACATACAGTTGTACTCACAGGGTGCTGGTCTTGTACACACACATGTACTCACAGGGTGCTGGTCTTGTCTTTTCCCCCCAATAAGAGACAGAACTCAGTATTGAGGGTGAAGATGATACACACACACACACACACACACACACACACACACACACACACACACACAGTTGTACTCACAGGGTGCTGGTCTTGTACACACACATGTACTCACAGGGTGCTGGTCTTGTACACACACACATGTACTCACAGGGTGCTGGTCTTGTACACACACATGTACTCACAGGGTGCTGGTCTTGTACACACACATGTACTCACAGGGTGCTGGTCTTGTACACACACACATGTACTCACAGGGTGCTGGTCTTGTACACACACACACTCTTAGCTCTGGTTGCAAGGCATTGAGAAAATGTTCTAGTAAAAACAACTGTAGGCTTCCGGGGTGACAGCGTGCCGGGCTAACAAAGCCTCCTTTACCAGATGGTAGTGTGGCAAGTCCGCATCAGGGATGGCCCGGAAAGCATCGGAAGCTTTCCCAGATTTTCCCTGATAATATGGTGACCCATTCCTCCGTGGGTATCCGGTGTAAAGCGCACTGCCGTTCAAAATCGGCCAAAAATCCGTCAATCTCATCGTCACTTTCCTGGAAGGACTTAAATGCTGCAAACGGAATCTTTTTTCCCCCCAGTGTAACTGAGGCTCGGAGACACAGGGGCGCTGAGAGGCTGCTGGGCTGCGAGTCGCCGATCTTCCCTTCGCTTACTGGCCTCTGCCTCCGCTGCGGCGAAGACTTGGTCGATCAGTTCTTGTGATGGATTCGGCTATAGACCGACAATCTGTTCCGAACCGCTTGAACGAGAGCAGCGTCTTCATCGGTCTCTATATTGGTTTCGGTCCTCACTGCTGCACGATCCATTTCGATCAGCTCGGCTCCCGACGTGGGCGGTTGCTAGCTGACCTTCCCCGGCTCTCGAGTAGATCCTTCAGGGTCAGCCTTTTCAACTTGTCCTACTGACTCTCCATCAGGGTAGCACTCTCTCTGGGTAGAAAGGACCATCCGACCGCTTGCCACCAATTGTAGCGATAACCCTTATCGCCGGAGGGCTTCACCGCCTGAGACGTCCTTTTCCCAATGGTGAGAGGTGCTGCTGGAATTCCAGAGTCATCCGTGAGGAAACAGGAACAGCCCTTACAAGGGCTAGTGAATTGTAATATAGCGTTTCCCCCAATAAGAGACAGAACTCAGTATTGAGGGTGAAGTAGCTTTATTAGTGCCACTCTAGGCCTTATATACACAAGTCTCCATTGCATGACACACACACCGACCAATAGCAGCAGGGCACACAATCCCTCAACTCTGCCGGTGACGCAATCAGCAATACAATAGACGTCTGTAATACACTCAATCCAAACAATGCCATTGTCTGTGACGTAATCAATCAATACAATGGCAGTCAGAACAATGAATAACGTAATCAATCAATACAATGGCAGTCAGAACAATGAATAACGTAATCAATCAATACACTGGCAGTCTGTAACATGCTTAAGAAAAGGAAAGTAATGAACCTGTGTAAAGTCCAAAGGGGCAGAGAGTCTGTCACAATCGCCCTGGGCCAGTGGTGGCGAGCCTTTGGCACTCATGCCAGAGGTGCCACTCAGAGCCCTCTCTGTGGGCACCCGTCATCTTCCCATTACACACAGTTCTTATCTCCTGCAGTGCCATCAGTTTGGCACTTAAATTGGACCAACACTGTTTTTTTCTTTAACTTTTTGGGTTCTTTAAGTTTTGGGTTGAAGTTTGAGCACTTGGTACCTAAAATGTTAGCCATCACTGCCCTAGGCTCAGGTCCTTCATTGTGCACTGCATGTAACCCCTTGCACCCTCTCTCCCCTCCATACGCAATGTCTGTGTCTTTTTGTGGCTAGGATTCTACGTCCCAGAGGAGGCACTAAAGCACCAGCAATGGAACTTTTTTTTTTCACTTTAGTAATATTTGTGAACTCTACAACACCCCCTGAAAGTGAACGCCCTATGCAAAGGACTAGACTTGCCTAATGGATGCGAAAGAAAATCTTCCCAATGGAGAGACAGATGTCTATAAGCCCCCAACAGGCACCTAACCTTTCCACACTACATCCAAAATGACAAATAGAAAGCCAATTTTCTTGGATTTCCACCTGCATTCCTCTACTTTCCACCTGCTCCTTGGAAAGCATCTTCTATCTCAGACTCCATCACTCGGCACCATCAGAATAAACAACCAATACCTGCGCAGTAATTACGGGGCCACGCTTGCCGTGCAAGAGCAATAAATAGTCTGTAAAACGCATCAACTTTCCTAGGAGAAGCCTTTTGAAAATCCAAAGAGTGAAATGTATATTTTATCCAAACGCCCAGCCTCAGATTTCCAGCGAGCCTGGAGGAATGTCGGGATAAAAGGCAGAGTTGCGCCTGGACGAGGGACTTCTCCTAGCAATTCTGATTTTCTCATCAGTCGCGCATAAAAGAGGGGAAAAAAATGAATTGTGACTAGACACATGCCGGAACGCCGCATGTTAGCAGAGGAAGTCGGTGTCCCAGAGCCCCTATAAGTGTTTAGCGGGGCTGCGCTGTGGGAAAGGCGCACACATATTTAGCTGTCTGTGATTACTATCCAAGCTCAGAACTGCGCGCTTTATTCCTGCAGATTACAGGTTATTTATGGAGTGAAAACCTCGAGGCGGGTTATGTGCGTGTGTTCAGACAAATGTCATTTAGTACGAGTGAAAAGGACCAGCCAGGTTATTGAGTGGGAAGTATTCGTTTACGCCTTGACTATAAAGAGGTCCTTCTACCGACCAACTGTCTCTGCTCTGGGGACGCAAAGCTCTGTCGGAGAGCCAGAAGAACAGGAAGACGCCCTGTGGCCATATTGTTATGAGCTCAAGTGCTCCCTAAC
Source organism: Gastrophryne carolinensis (assembly GCA_027917425.1). Taxonomy (NCBI): domain Eukaryota; kingdom Metazoa; phylum Chordata; class Amphibia; order Anura; family Microhylidae; genus Gastrophryne; species Gastrophryne carolinensis. Next base: position 40,132,918 of record CM051240.1, on the reverse strand, counting down.
ATACACCAGTATTGGTTCCTTAAAGCAATGGCTGGGTTATAAAGTAGGATTTATTCTGTTTCAACTTTATTGAAAGGTCTTTCTACAGACTAAATGTTTATTTTACACCTTCAAAACAAAAGAGCAAAGTTGGAGTTCCAGACGAAATTGAAGATGCATCATATATTATCCTAGACTTTGTGAAAGTTTTGGACCTTATGCCTTTAAATTAATTTCAGCATTGGCTCTTTGGCTTTGAATTGGCTAGTATTATGGGTGTAAAATATTTTTGGGGTTCTAGCCAGTGGCCGACTGGGGCCAAAACTCAGCCCTGGATTTTACCAGCCTGTGACTGGCCTGAGACTTGCTGAGGCCCCCGACCATGATTACGGGGCTATAGCCAGGGCCGGATTAAGTGTGGTGGAGGCCCCTGGGCACAAAAGAACTTGGGAATTCCCCCCTGGCCTGTTGTCCTGAGGGATAAATATTAGCCAAATATTACCCTGGGCATTGTTACATTTCTTTAAACCTATAGCAATATTGGCCAGGAGGTTTAGTGTTAAATGTTCCTTTACGTTTTAGCAATCAAGAGGGCCTTCTACTCTACATGACGATGACCGGGGCTGGCCTAGCCATAGGGAGAACCTGGAGAATTAACAGTGGGCCACACTGCTTTGGGACCAGTTGGGCTTCTACTTCTTATATTCACATCCCTTCCCTGCCTCCCTAGTCACCCCATCACCCCCTGTACCTGTTTCCATTGTACCCCCTAGCCAAGAAGAAACAGCCTATATTCTACCCCCAAATGCTATAGCCTCAGCATCATGGCTGTGGGGAGCCATGCCCTTCCCTGCCACATTATCTGCCCCTACAGTTCTTAAGCTTTACTACCTTTGGATTACAGGTGGCCATTTCCACCCCTGCCAATGAGTCTCAGACTTACACATACTTGTTAAACATCCAGAATGCACATTGGGGCCATTGGGAGTGCAGGGGGGCTTAGCAGGAATGTGGATGGCAGGTGTCAGCTCTCACTCACCGTGTCCTCCTGCGCCGCGCCTGGAATGACCCAGCCCTGTGTAGCCAGTTCGGTATGGGACTTTCAGAAAATATCAAGGATGCTTTGGTTAATTTCCCTACACCAGCAGATCTAGACCAACTCATGCAGGTCTCCATCAAGATTGATCGGCGACTTAGGGAAAGAGCCAGGGAAAGGGTTAGAACCACCACGCCCCTTAAGTCGTCTCAGAACCCCAACCTGTCAACTTCCCTAGCGGTAAACTCTACCTCTTCCTCACAGGAGGAACCCATGCAGATCGGTAGAGCTCGTCTTTCCCAGGACAAGAAGCAACGAAGGCGTTCCATGGGTCTTTGTCTGTATTGTGGGTGTCCGGGACATTTTGCTAGGTCCTGTCCAAATAAGGGGTACCCGGCGGGAAACTTACTCGCCTAGATCAGGAGGAGAGTACTGATCTAGGTGAGTTGGTAAATTACTCTCATCAGAATAAGATGTTAATTGTAGCTTTGCTGGGGTCCATCCAAGCAGCAGTATCTGCTTTTATTGGTAGTGGAGCTGCGGGCAATTTCCTGGATCGGAGCATGATCTCCATCCTGGGGATTCCGCTGGTACCCCTTGAGAAATCTCTCCAGGTTTTGGCCATAAATGGGAAGGCCATCCAGGGAGGACCGGTCTGTACTAAGACCCCTCCTCTCAAATTGGTTGTCGGCTCCTCCCACTCTGAATACATAGAATTCCTGGTTTTTGATTGTCCGGAAACACCAGTAGTTCTGGGATACCCATGGTTAAAACTCCACAACCCCATCTTAGATTGGCAGACTGGGGACTTAGTTAAGAGAAGTAGTTATTGTAAAACACAATGTTTTTCCACTGCCCTTAGGAGTGTTCTGATGCTGCCCCAGGAATTGCCTCAACCTTATGCAGATTGGGCAGATGTTTTTTCCGAGCGATCTGCCGATACCCTGCCCTCACACAGGCCCTATGACTGTCCCATTGACCTGCTTCCTGGAACTATCCCTCCTAGAGGGAAAATTTATAATCTAACCCGGCCAGAGGAACAGGCAATGAGGGAATACATTTCGGAGAATCTAAGCAAGGGATTTATCTGCCCTTCTACATCACCTGCGGGCGCTGGATTCTTTTTTGTGGAGAAGAAGGATGGAGGTTTAAGGCCTTGCATAGATTATAGGGCCTTGAACAAGATCACTGTAAAAAAACGATACCCCTTGCCCTTGATAGGGGATCTGTTCAATCAAGTCACAGGGTCCCAAATTTTTTCCAAATTGGATTTAAGAGGGGCATACAATCTGATTCGCATCCGGCAGGGGGATGAGTGGAAAACTGCATTTAATGTGAAAGACGGCCATTACGAGTACCTGGTTATGCCTTTTGGTCTTTGTAATGCGCCAACCGTCTTTCAAGATTTTGTTAATGATATATTCAGGGAGTATCTCGGTAGATTTGTGGTCATCTACTTGGATGATATTCTCATTTTTTCTAATTCCTTGTTGGAGCACAGACGTCATGTTAAGCTGGTACTACAAAAATTGAGAGAGAACAACTTATTTGCTAAACTTTCTAAATGCGTGTTTGAAGTCACCACAGTTCCCTTCTTAGGGTATATAATTACCAACCAGGGGTTAGAGATGGACGCTGGGAAAGTTTCGGCGGTTCAGGATTGGGTTCAACCAAAGACCCTAAAAGAATTGCAGCGTTTTCTAGGTTTTGCAAATTTTTATCGGCGTTTCATTAAAGGCTTTTCTCATGTTGTTGCACCACTTACCAACCTTACCCGCAAGGGGGCCTTTACTGCTAACTGGTCTCCCTCTGTCTGCGAGGCCTTCCTGACCTTGAAGCGGGCCTTTACTTCGGCACCTGTGTTAATTCATCCAGATGTTCTTAAAGCCTTCATTGTTGAAGTAGACGCTTCTGAGCTGGGGGTGGGTGCAGTTTTGTCGCAATATTCTGGTAACCCTGAGCGTCTTCATCCATGCGCTTATTTTTCACGTAAATTCAGTACCGCGGAACAAAATTATGATGTCGGTAATAGGGAACTATTAGCTATTAAACTGGCTTTTGATGAATGGCGACACTGGCTGGAGGGTTCATTACATCCAATAACTGTGTATACCGATCACAAAAATCTTGAATACATTGGTTCTGCCAAGAGGTTGAACTCTCGTCAGGTACGTTGGGCATTATTCTTCTCGTGTTTTAATTTTATTATTACTTTCAAGCCGGGTGTAAAAAATACTAAAGCTGATGCTCTATCTCGCATGTTCGGTGAATGTAAGGATCGGGGTGATACTGGTGATCCGATACTTCCTATGGGTTGTGTGGTCGGGGCGTTACTTCCTGATCTCTCTAACACCTTGGCGCTGTTTCAGGATGAATCTCCTAGTGATGTTCCTTTGGGATGCCAGTTTGTACCGCCACATTTGCGTTCAGATGTAATTCGCGAATTTCACGATGCTAAAACTGCTGGTCATGTGGGTAACCGAAAAACGTTTATGCTTGCCCGTCGCCATGTGTGGTGGCCAACCATGAGACACGATATTATTGCCTTTATCGACGCTTGTGCTGTTTGTGCTCGAAGTAAAGGGGTTCACAAGGCTCCCAGTGGTGGTTTGGTTCCTCTTGAAATCCCTACTGAACCATGGACTCATATTTCTATGGATTTTATTGTAGATTTGCCTTTATCACACGGGAATACTGTTATTTGGGTGGTCGTAGATCGTTTCAGTAAGATGGCACATTTCGTTCCTTTGGCCAAGCTTCCTTCTGCACCAGAGCTTTCTCGACTATTTACTTCACATATTTTTCGTATTCATGGTATTCCGTCCAATATAGTCTCTGATCGGGGTGTCCAATTTACTTCACGGTTTTGGAGACATTTCTGTTCGCAGTTGGGTATACAGATCTCTCTTTCGTCTGCCTACCATCCCCAGTCCAATGGACAGACGGAAAGAACTAATCAAACTTTGGAACAGTACTTAAGGTGTTATGTCTCTGATGCCCAAGAACAATGGGCAGATTTAATTGATTTCGCCGAATTTGCTTACAATAACGCGCCTAGTGAGAGTACCAAGATATCACCTTTTTATTGTAATTTAGGGAAAAATCCTAGAGCTTCTTCCCTTTCAGGGTCACCCTCCAACTTGCCGGCGTTGGAGGAGTGGCTTCAAGAACGGAAGACTATATGGACACATGTTCAGGAAATTCTTAAGACCACTAGTTTAAGATATAAGAAATTTGCCGATCGCCGTAGATCACGGGAGCCTACTCTTCAAGTAGGCGATCTAGTTTGGGTCTCCACTAAAAATATTGCGCTCCGTCAACCTTCTTGCAAGTTGGGCCCAAAATTCATTGGCCCTTTTCCTATAATCAAAAAGTTGAATAATGACTAGCGACTGGAGCCTCAGCATTGGCGGTGCCTGGTCCCACTGCCTGAGGAGCTGCGGACGGCGGGGGGGCCCTGTCGAGGGGCGGTCGGAGGAGCGCCCGCCATCTTGTCCCTTCCACGCTGAGGACTAGCCCCTGGTCCGGAGGCCGAGGAGCGCTGACAGCCCTGCATCCGGCCTTGAGAGGTGAGAGCTTTCTTTGGGGCCCCTCCACCTATCTCTTCCTGTGCCTCAGCACCTAGAGGGCTCGGGCCCGGACACCTCACCTGCTCACCCGCCCCTCGCTCTGTCCCTAGCTGGAGGAAGACACAGGGAGTGCACCTCCCTCTGCTAGATCCCAGGGCTGCCTTGCCTGTGCAGCGCAGGCCCATCCATCCATCCATCCCTGGCTCTGCCATCAAATAAAGGGGGACCATAGGAACACATATTTACCAGCTGAGAGCCGGGATTGCATTGCCTGGGAGGCACGGACCCGGATACCCTCAGCCATCCACCCACCCCTGGCTTTGCCATTAAATAAAGGAGGGCGCTAGGAGCGGACCTTCCCCTGCTGGGACCCGAAGCTGCATTGCGGACCCCTCAGCCTACACAGCAACGCAGATGACCACAGGCTGAGAACCTGGCTACTTCCACTGTATGATTTATCTGTGCTGTCCTGTGACACCCCGGTGAAGTTACCATTATAGCTACCTTATGTATGATCTGTGATTAAGCAACTGCCCACATAGGTGCCCCAAGTATCTCAATTCAATAATAATCCAGCCCTGACCTCGCCTTACTCTGCATGTGAATCGCCGGCTCCACATTTTATACTATACCGGTGCTGCTCCAGAGACGCTTTTAAGCTGCTCTAGCTCATAAAGAAGCACACTGCCTCCCACTCACCACGTTTGAATACGCTCCTACGGAAGCAGAATCGAGCGCGCACCCGCAATATTGCTCTAATACGGACACAGATTTACCTTTGCCCAGCTCCATATTGCACTCCTGTACAGTAACCAGGTGCTCCGGGCACACTCCAACCAACCTGTCCCAGCTCTGGCAGAAGCATCTTGAAAGAAACCCAGTGGAGTTCTGGGATATCCCCTCCCCATTGGCCGAGTGGTGTTGCAGAGTGGGTCTCAACTGCAATGGGCGGCGGTAGCAAACATAAGGATTCCAAGACCCAGACGAGGGGCTCCCTGGCCGCCAGCCAGACTGATCTCAACCGTTATATCTCAAAACCCGGGGAGACCTCCCGGGGTCCAGGCCCCTCGAACAGCCCACCCCGTGGGACCGTGGAAGAGGGACCCACTCAAGGAGACACTAGCGTGCCCAGACCATCTCCGATGGAGCACACGCTATCTGAAATTTGGGCCCACTTGCGTTCCTTGCCCACTAAGGAGGACTTGACTCTGATTACGCGTTCAATCAGCGAAAAACTGACTGAAGAAGTCGGTCTCCTGAGAGGAGATCTAAGACAACTGGACGCTAGACTGGACAAGGTAGAGCAAATCCAGGAAGAAGATGGGTCCGCCATAAGACAGCTCACACTTCGTTTGCAAGCGCAGGAAACAGCCACCACCAATCTAACCCTCCACCTGGAAGACCTGGAAAACCGCAACAGGAGGAACAACGTCCGCATTAGAGGTCTCCCTGAAGCGACGAGATCGGAGGACCTGATGCCTACACTCCAGGGCATCTTCGCTGCGCTCCTAGGAGAACAATCAGAAGGGGGTGCTAAGATAGAAATTGACCGAGCTCACAGGGCTATCGCCCCTCCCCCTCGTCCGGGCGACCCTCCGAGAGACGTGATCTGTAGGATCCACTTTTTTCAAGAGAAAGAAGCGATCATGTTGGCGGCAAGGAAGAAGGGATCCCTGGACTTCGACGGGTCGGAACTCCACTTTTACTCCGATCTCTCGAGGTCCACGCTGGCGAGAAGGAGAATCCTACGACCACTACTAGATTTGCTCAAACAGAACAACGTGACTTATCGGTGGGGCTACCCTTTCGCTTTAATCGCCTCGAAGGGGGGCAAAACTTCGGCACTTCGTAGGCAGGAGGATTTACCGGCCTTTCTGAAACAGTTCGGACTTCGGCCTCTTCAGATTCCGGACTGGCTGGGCACCAACCCAGAATTATTCCCTCCTCAGGCCAGAGGACGGCGACCTTTACATCCCCCCGATGCGTGACCCTGACTGAGTTTGATCGGTGCATACGAGACGGCCGTATCACGAAGGACACTGTTGTTTTTCCTGGACTCCCTTCCCCCCCCCCCACCCTGCCCTCGTCTGTGTTGATCGGACTGCCTGCTGACAGGTCGTATGCTTGCATTTATACTCTGCTATATTAAGTGTATTACCATGTCTCGATAGTAACTAAAGGCTGTTTGTCGTGGATCGGAAGCAGACTTACAATGCACTTTCATGGTCGGGTGCAGGTCCTTGGGCCGGGCTGGGAGGACCCCGTGGCCGAGTGGAGACTATTAACACAAAGATGGGGTGGTCTCTCGGCTCGTGTCCTGGGATCGGCTCCGGCCATCCGTGGGGGGGGTGGGGGGATGGAACTGGGCTCTCAGGGGCCTATTATGTTAGCGGTCTGCCTATTCCTTTCTCCGCTGGCGGCCAGTGGAGCTCCGATCTTGATCTCCCAGACCTAGGCAGATTCAATTGTTTAGATTCTTAACTGTTTAGATTCTTAATATTTACTCAGGATTGCAATTGCACTACTATGATAAGATGTTGTAATTTATGGACGGCCGGGAGCCGACGCTGGATCGGTGTGAATTCAATACTCCTTCGCACCCTCCTCGCGAACGGCGATTTGCCTCTCGGTCCCCAAGTTGAGGGCGGGCGGCGGCCCCTTGATTCCCGGCTTCTGGGGTTGAGCGGTCGCTGCCGGCTTCTCTGGTTTTCTTGTGGGCAGGGCTCTGCCCGCCCTCATATATACCGGGTCTCCGAGCCGCCTCCCCGATCACCCCTAGGGGTCCGGGGGGCGCCCTTGGATCCTCGTTAGTTACTGTTAGGTGTTCAGATTTGAGGGAGCTAATCCCTGTCCACTGGACGGGGACGCTACCCAACACCACTTCTCTTTTCTCTTTCTCTGCCTTTTCTTCTTTTCTTCTTCCTCTTCCCCTCCTTCTTCCCCTCCTACTGCCCTTTCCTCCGCCATCCTTCCTTGTCACCTCCTCCCGATCTCCTTAACCTAACCTCCAATCGACCCAGGGGGTGCGAGCGACGACCAAAGACTCCCATACCATGCAGGGCCCGGACTCTGGGACTGGGCATGGCCTTCCCTTTACCCAAAAACTCAGGGTGATCTCTCTTAACGCTAGAGGACTGAACACCCCCATTAAGAGATCCAAATTAACTCAGGAATTGGCCAGACATAAAGCAAACTTTGCCTTCATACAGGAGACGCATCTCAGGGGGGAAAACGCCCCTAGGCTGGCCTCCAGATCCTTCTCCCAGTCCTATACCAGTAATGCACCAGATGTCAAGGCACGGGGGGTGGCGATACTGATCGCTAGGAACACCCCTTTCCGGGTCACAGACAAAATCTCAGATGGACAGGGGAGATACTTGATCCTCAAGGGATCTCTGTTTAATAAGAAGTATACCTTAGCGGTTGCATACGCCCCCAACTCTGGGCAGGTAGCCTTTCTGGAATCCTTTGTAGATAAACTCATCGCAGTTCAGGATGGACCCATCATTCTTGGAGGAGACCTAAACGTAGCGTTAGACCCCTTATTGGACTCATCCACGGGGCGATCGGCTCTGGCATATGCGGCATTGAGGAAAATAAAGAAAGCCCTTCAGAAGGCTCAGCTCTGCGATCCGTGGCGAATTACCCACCCCACTACGAAAGATTACTCTTATTACTCTGCGGTACATGCCTCATATTCCAGAATCGACTACGTTTTGATATCCCATAGCCTTCTACCACAGATCACAGACACCAAAATAGAACCCACAATCATATCAGACCATGCCCCCGTGGCCCTGTCCCTCAACTTAACTGCCGGTTCTAGGGGGGAGTGGACGTGGAGGCTGAATGAATCCCTTCTGCAAGATGAGCCACTGGTTCTTGACCTTCAAAAAGCCATAAAAGAGTTCTTTGAACTTAATAAAAGCAATGACACCTCCCCATTTACCAATTGGCAAGCTCATAAAGCAGTAATTAGGGGCATTCTAATCGGCCACGCCACTCGGAGGAAGAGGGACAGGGAGCGGGAGCTGCAGAAATTACTTGGGAGGGTGCAAGAGCTGGACAGATCTCATAAAGCCTCATTAGCCAAAAGCAACCTGGTGGAGCTCTCAGAGGCCAGGATGGCTCTAAATTCTCTCCTGACCTCTAGGGCCGCCTATATCATAAAGAGATGTAGAAGAATGTACTTTGAATGGGGGAACAAAAGCAGTGCACTCCTGGCGAGGGCCCTCAGAAAACAGCAATCATTGAACTATATAGAGGCTATCGTTGATGAGCGTCAGACAAAACTCTATAACACCCCAGACATTGCAAAAACTTTCCAGACTTTTTATCAAAAGCTTTATAATATCCGCCCTGTAGGTGTGGGCCCGGACCAGGGACGCCTGGAACAAATGAAGAAATATATAGAGGACTCCGGAATGCCGGTTCTGCGCCCGGAAGAGAGAGAAACCCTTGAGAGCCCAATCTCTATTGAAGAGCTTAAATTGGCTGTTCAAAGCTCGCCAAATGGGAAGTCGCCAGGACCTGATGGGTTCTCGGTCATTTATTATAAACAATTTCTCCCTCTCCTCGGCCCGCATTTTCTATCTGCCTTTAATTCGCTCTTGGGGCTCTCTGGCCCAGCCAGTATCCCGAGTGAGGCCTTAACCGCTCATGTCACTGTAATACAGAAGCCTGGAAAAGACCCACTCTCCTGCGGTAGTTATAGACCCATCTCATTACTGAACGTAGATCTTAAGCTTTACGCGAAAATCCTGGCGAATAGGTTGTCGGGGTTGCTCCCGGGGTTGGTGGATGGTGATCAGACCGGATTTATCCCAGGGCGGGAAGCCCGCGATAATACAACCAGGGTGCTGAACCTACTTCATAAGGTCAAACAGACCGGGGAGCCGGTTGTGTTGCTGTCCACTGACGCCGAGAAGGCCTTTGACCGGGTAAATTGGCAGTTTATTAGAGCGGTCCTAGAGCATATCGGGTTGGGCCCTGGGGCGCTGCAACTAGTGATGGCCCTTTTTTCTGACCCCTCGGCAAGAATCAAGGTCAATGGCGTTCTATCGGACCGAGTTGACATCAGAAACGGTACTAGACAGGGCTGCCCCCTCTCCCCCTTGATTTTTGCATTATCTATGGAACCGTTCCTGTGCAGAATTAGGGGACAGGAGGATATACGAGGGATTACAGTCGGTTCAACCACACATAAGACCCTAGCCTATGCGGACGATCTGCTTTTTTTCCTCACGAACCCGAGGGTGGGCGTCCCGGTGTTGATGAGGGAATTCGAGAGGTTTGGCAGGCTTTCTTTCCTAAAAATAAACTATGATAAATCAGAAGCACTGGGGGTGAATCTCCCAGATGAGACTGCTGCCTTCCTCAGAGCTTCCTTCCCGTTTAGGTGGCCTCCCTTAGCCGTCACATATCTGGGCACTAAAATTACTAAAACAGTAGATGGGATATACACTGCAAATTTTGGCCCCCTCCTTTCTAGAATTAAGGCGGACCTAGCGAATTGGGACCTCCCCACCTTCTCGTGGCTGGGTAGAATAAGTATCATTAAAATGACGGTCCTGCCTAGGGTCCTTTATCTACTTCAGGCCCTCCCTGTACACATCCCTAGGGCATACTTTAAATCTTTGAACTCGGCCTTCATCAAATTTATTTGGCAGGGACGCAAACCAAGGGTGAAACTGCAGCTTCTTTTCAAACCTAAATCAGACGGGGGTTTAGCCTGCCCTGACCTGTTCCGATATTGGCGAGCTGTGCATCTCCAACGAATCCTGGACTGGCACCATCATCATACAAGGAAGAAGTGGGTGGGCTTAGAGGCAACCTGGCTGCAATTCCCTCTGAAGGACGCTGCTTGGGTGGCTGGAAGGGGGGGGGACCCTCGGTAAAGACCACCCGCTCATAGCTACTTCCCTTGGGGTCCTGGATGCGGTTAGAGGTGGGGCAGAGATATCGCCCTGGCCGACCCCCCTGGTCCCGCTAGTGAGCAACCCTTCCCTCCCAATAGGCATACTTCCTCGTCTTAGGGAAACCTTTGACGAGAGGGGCGCCCCGAGGGGAATGGATCTCCTATCGCCTTCGGGTTGGACCCAGCTGGAAGATCTCCAGGAGAGGTGGGGAACGCACCTGTTTGATCACTGGCTCTTGTTTGCCTTCCGGGGCTTTCTCCTGAGCCTAGGACCTAAGCGGACGCTGTCCAGGACCCTCACCCCCTTTGAGTGGCTGGCCACTGCACAAGATCCCCCCTCTAAGCTGATATCTCAACTGTATGCCTTGCTGGGGAGCTCTGAGGGCGGGGGGATGCCCCGTTTCTGTGCGGACTGGGAGAGGGACCTGGACAGACAGCTGACGGAGAGCCAATGGAGATATGTATTCCTAGCAACTCATAAAACCTCCATATCCTCCAAGACACAAGAAACAAATTATAAATGCCTTACAAGATGGTACTTTACCCCGCAGAGACTACATAAGATAGACCCGACTGTTTCTGCTGAATGTTGGAGATGCCGGAGAGCAATGGGGAGCTTTTTCCATGTGTTCTGGGAATGCGCTAAGATAGTACCCTACTGGCAATCTGTAGCCGATATTGCCGAAGAGATTATGGGCAGTCCGGTTCCCCGGGACCCTTCACTGTTCCTCCTGCACCTAGCGGATGTCCCCCTGAAAACTTATAGGAGATCGCTTCTGAGACATCTCATCAATGCAGCAAAGGCTGTCATCCCGAGACTATGGAGATCAGAGGGGACCCCATCAGTGACGGACTGGTTGGGGGAAATTAACCGGGTAATGGAAATGGAGGAGCTCACCGCCTCTATCCATGGGGTTACACAACAATTCCTACAGACCTGGTCACCGTGGCTCCTTTTTAAAGACTCAGACAGATACAAGACACTCATAATGGATGGGTCCCAGACAAGCCCTTAGCTCCTTTGACACTCATACTTACCCTGCCCCTTCACTGACTGCTGCAGGACGTGTCCTATAGAATGGGGGAACCCAAACTGGCGATCCACAATACACCCTATGGGATTATACTCATGGCACCCCCTTCCCTTTCCCCTACCCCCCCTCCCCATTCACCTCCTCCTTCTTTTTCTATTCTCCTTTCCCTCCGCTTTCCTTTCTCTCTTCTTCCCCTCTCCTTTATGGTCTAAGCTACTCTAGGCCAGTCTACCTCAGAACAGGTTAACTATGTTTGGAACTAAAGCGGTCTCCCCCTCGCGTTGGCGGGGCCTGCCGCGGGTGCCAGTTACTTGGTCCCCGTGGGGGATTCCTGCCGGCCCGGACGGAGAGCCAATTGACGAGCTATGCCACGACCTATGTTTATGACATATGAGTACGTAATGGTGGATCTTAACCTTAAACACATGTTTACTAACTAGCTGTTTACATGCTGACTGGCCCCGTCGAGCCTTCAGCTGTTTCTGTTCCTTTACTTTTTGTATTGACTTGTAATATTCTTGAAAATAAATAAAGAATTTCAAAAAAAAAAAGTTGAATAATGTGTCTTTTAAAGTTCAACTCCCGCCAACTATGAGAATACCTAACTCTTTTCACGTTTCACTGTTAAAACCGGCGAAGAATACTTCTCTTGCTGGTCCTGCACCTATTCTTGTGGATAATGAGCCCGAGTATGAAGTAAATAAGATCTTGGATTCTCGTAAGATGCGCAATTCTTTACAATATTTGGTGGACTGGGTTGGCTATGGTCCAGAAGAAAGATGCTGGGTGGCTGCGAGGGATGTTCATGCCAAAGCTCTTGTACGGAAATTCCACCGTGATAATCCGGAAAAACCGGGTGAGGGTCCGGAGGCCCCTCGTGAAGGGGGGGGGTAGTGTCAGCTCTCACTCACCGTGTCCCCGTTCCTGCGCCGTCCCCGGGCGTCTGGCGGCGCAGCTCTCGGCCCGACGTCCTGGCCGTGCGGCGTCGGCTCAGGCGAAGGCGTCTCGTGCGGTGCCCAGCTCGGCCACGCCCCCCTCTGGTTCCAGCTCGCCTGCGCGCGAGCACGTATATCTTATTCCCTCCGGCGGCGCTGTTCTGTGCGCGCCCGCCGGAGGACTTGTTTAAAGGGCCAATGAGCCCTAACCACCCTGGGGCTCACGCCCCTTCCTTGTCTGGGCCAATGAGCCCATAGGAGGGCTTGGGCTAATTCCCAGGCTCTACCTATAGTTACCAAGTTCCCAGTCGCACCAATCACACACGCAGCTTCCCCAGCCCCTATCACTGTAGTCTCCTATAAAGGGTTCACACCATCAGATGATCAGTGCCTGTTATAGCGCCTTGAACCTAGTTAGCTGCTAGTCTCTGAGATTGTTCTGAACACCCGTTGCCGACCACCGCCTCTTTTTGACCATCCTAGATCTGAACTTCCGTTGCCGACCACCGCCTGTTTTTGACCATCCTAGATCTGAACTTCCGTTGCCGACCACCGCCTGTTTTTGACCATCCTAGATCTGAACTTCCGTTGCCGACCACCGCCTGTCTTTGACCATCCTAGATCTGTACTCCCGTTGCCGACCCCTGCTCCGAACCTAGACCACGATTTGCCCACTCCTTTGTACCGCTGCCATCTCGGATTCCTCGTTGCCGACCTCCTAGCCTGTTCCTGGACTTCCGTTTAACGCTCAGTTATTGGGCTACTCAATACCGCTTCCAGCCACAGGTTCTCCAGACCTCCGTACAGTAAGCCTACATCCTTTGAGCCATTGAAGTCCTGGGGGCAACCGATCCCGGGCAGGCGTGTTCTGCGTCCCGGCAAGCGGGGGCTCCTACAGGTGAAGCTGGCTGCGGAGATTGGGGGTTGAAGGCTTACCTGGAGGGCTGGAGTTACTCAAGCGGATCTTTGTAGTACCCAGAGCGTGACAGCAGGTCATGGTCTGGCCAAAGGCCGATAGTTAAAATCTCAAGGCGGGTTATGTGCGTGTGTTCAGACAAATGTCATTTAGTACGAGTGAAAAGGACCAGCCAGGTTATTGAGTGGGAAGTATTCATATAAAGAGGTCCTTCTACCGACCAACTGTCTGTGCTCTGGGGACGCAAAGCTCTGTCGGAGAGCCAGAAGAACAGGAAGACACCCTGTGGCCATATTGTTATGAGCTCAAGTGCTCCCTAACATATCCCAGTATTGAGTATTTAAAGCAATGGCTGGGTTATAAAGTAGGATTTATTCTGTTTCAACTTTATTGAAAGGTCTTTCTATAGACCAAATGTTTATTTTACACCTTTAAAAAAAAGCACTCCAGAAGAACTTGAAGATGCACCAAATATTACCCCAGACCTTGTTAAAGTTTTGGGCCTTATGCCATTAAACCAATTCCAGCATTGGCTCTTTAAAGGAATTCGCTAGTATTATGGGCGTAAAATATTCTTTTAGGTTCTAGCCAGTGGCCGACTGGGGCCAAAAATCAGCCCCGGATTTTACCAGCCTGTGACTGGCCTGAGACAACCTTGCTGAGGCCCCTGACCATGATGACGGGGCTATAGCCAGGGCTGGATTAAATGTGGTGGAGGCCCCTGGGCACAAACGAACTTGAGAATACCCCATTGACCTGTTGTCCTGAGGGATAATTAATAGCCAAATATTACCCCGGGGCATTTGTTAAATTTCTTTAAACCTATTGCAAAAAATTGGCCAGGAGGTTGAGTGTTAAATGTTTCTTTATGTTTTAGCAATCAAGAGGGCCTTCTACTCTACATGAAGATAACCATGGGTGGCCTAGCCATAGCGGCAACCTGGAGAATTTCCAATGGGCCACACTGCTTTGGGGCCAGTTGGGCTGCTACTTCTTATCTGCACATCCAATCCCTGCCTCCTTAGTCTCCCATCACCCCCTGTACCTGGCTCCACTGGGGAGCCATGCCCATCCCTGCCCATTATCTGCCCCTACAGTTCTCAAGCTTTGCTACCCTTGGATTATGTGTGGCCATATCCACTCCTGCCAATGAGTCTCAGATTTGTACATACTTGTTAAACATCCTTAATGCACATTGGGAGCATTGGGAGTGCAGGGGGGCTTAGCAGGAATGCGGCTGGCAGGTCATGGGCTGGCCAAAGGTCAATAATATCCTGGGACGATTATTGGCCCCAGTCCGTTACTGAAGATGACCGATAGACTTGTCATCATGCGAGGAATTTATTATAGCCAAATAAGACCGACCATAAATACTTGTGAAGTTTGTGGTACTATGGGGTTTATTCATCAAGGGATAGCGCCAGGTAGCGGCTTGTAGCGGCAGGCAGCGTCTGGTAAATGCCAAAAAACACTAATAAGCTTACATACACACTGTTTGCCCTGGTGAAGTGACGCACGGTCGTCACGCAACGCGTTGGTGGGAGTGTGGGGTGTCCGTGCTGGTTGGCCAAATTTGATATGTAAGCTTATTAGTGTTTTTTTGGTCTGCTTTTTCTGTTCCCTGGCTGTCCTCTTATCAGATGTATTAGTTTTGTATATTGTTGTATTTATATTATATGAATTGTTGCACTGGCACATTGCACAGGTCTTTAGATTTTGCACAGTCAGATTAGTTTTTAGTTAGCTTTGTACACAGCATGATATATAGACAGTCAGGGTTATCAAATAGAGATATAATTCATTATCAATTTATAGTTATGGCCCAAAAGCTATTACCATCTTAGGGGGTTGTGGGTGTTTCCCCCCCCTCCTCCCTCTTTTTCCTTCACATGTGTATATATATGTATTTTAACTGTTTTTAAAGATTGTAATTTTGTATATAGTTTTTTTGCCCATTAATAAAGAAACAGTATATTTATCTATATTTTTGAGTGGTGCCATTGTTTGGAGAGGATAGATTGAGGAGTTGTGGGACTCTTCAGGGTTTGCTTGGTTTAACTATATGTAGGGTTACGTGTACTGGGGGGTCCCCAAAAAGGTGGTTTTGTGTCATGTGACCTAAAAACACCCATGGTCTCCCATATGAGATTAAAGCATGGAAGAGGAGGTCAGTATGAATAATGAAGCAGTTGATGTAACAAGCCCCCTCCCAGGCTGCTGCCTTCACCCCTTAGCCAGGGGCAGATGACGTTTGGTACCCGTAGAAGTGATGTGAGAATGTGAGAAGGCGAGCTATCCCGACTCACCGACAGAAGCTTTCATTGAACGTCAGCTGGATTCTGGAACAGTTTCCCCCTCCAAAAAATGTAATGAAAACTGATCCTTGGAAGATGCCAAGTGGCAGCTGCTTTCTCGGTTCGGCCTCGTAGCTTCTCCGCATGGTAAAATCATCTGTCTCAGCGTAAGGATTTTAATAGCAAAAACAATTCGGCCATGGGGGCGTGCAGCAGATCAAACAGCGAGGGTCATTTCATCACATCGCCCGGCAGACATGAGCACCCCCCAGTCATCACCTGCTGCACCGGCACCTCGGGCAACACTGCGTTATTAAAGCGGGCCCCCGGCACCTCCAGTCATCTGTGCTCTGACATGTCATAGGACAGGTTCAGCATTACGGAAACCTCCTCCTTAATGGTTCTAACTAGAAATGATGGGGCTCCAAGCGACATTTTTTTGGCAGGGCTGGCATTTCTCCACATGTTACTACAGTATAGTGTTGCTGGAAGCTGTTCGGCCCATTATTTTTGACTATTCTGGTTCACAGCCTGAATCACGTTTCAAGTGGACCAACAGTTAAAAATAACTTAAAGTGGACCAAAACCCACCGGGATATATATTCCTGGGCCGATAGATTCCCCCCCCCCCCCCCACCGGGGCATCCAAAATCTGTGTGAGACCCCCCAGGTCGCCTCATACACTTACATTGTTTCCGGGTCCAAGGGTGCATGCGGCTGTATCCCTGCTATCCCTCTAGCAGAGTGCGTGCCCGCGGCAGGTAATTGTGAATGGCCGGGCACGCTCCATGTTAAAGGGTAGCAGGGGATACGGCTGTCAGCGCGCTCAGAGCCGCTGGCCTTAGACAAAGGCTTAGAAGATGTGATGTCAGCGGCTTCGTGTGCACTGATTGGACGAGCGCCCGCACATGCGTTATAGGACCGGGAAGAGTTAAGTTGGCAACGCCGATCTGGGGGGTTTCCTGCAGCGGGCACCTCCAATTGGGGGTGCACCAAAAACCCAGGATAGTCAAAATCCTGTTTTTTGGTCCACTTTAAACCAGATCATCACATCAGTGCTCATGTGCATCTCTCCCCAGGGCAATTTAGTGTTGAATTTTAAAAACAAAATGGTGGCTCATGCATTTGCAGGCCACCTGCAAACTGGAAGTGCTGCTGGGCTTCCTGTTACTGTGCATTGTCAGATGAATCCAGGCAGCAGCATGGCTGAGATGCTGGGAAGGAAAACTCCAAAATGGCCACTACCTTTATTTTCCAACTGTGCCAAGCTGGAGGAACACAGGTTAAAACCTCCTCCCAAACCTTACCGATCTGCTGCCCCCCCCCTCCGGTTTTACCTTTGTTACCCACCTCGCCAGGGCATCCATCTTCTAGGTCCTGCGGACTCTGGGCCACCTCCTGACGGGCGGCGCCATCTTGTATTCCATCAGGCACTGTATGTGGCCCTGAAGACTTCACTGAGCTGCAAGGTTGCTATGGGACATTGACATGCGTGTCAGTTAGGGACTGCTAAACAGATGGTGGGGTGAGGATTGGACCATCCAAAAGGTAAGTAGGGGCTGATGGGGGGGGGGATGGGCCCCTTTTGGGAAGACCATTGAACATCAGAGGAACATTATGACAATCAATAATGAATAATGTTTTGAGTGAAAGAATGTTTTCATTTAAGTGTAATTTCTTCCTCCTTCTGTATTCTCCCACTATCCTCCAATAGATTGGTAGCTCTCTGCCCTCTGTATTCTTCCCTATATCCTAATACAAAGTTACTCTTCTTGTACATCCTCCTTTTTAACTCCGCTAATTTAATTGGAAGATAATGGAAGATGTCCTGCCTATCTACGAAGGGTACAGTACCCCACATATACCTAAAAGAGCCTTCAACTTTGTATTATTGTTCAGTTGAATGTAATTTCTTCCCTCTGCTGTCCTCTTCCTTATCCTCTTATAGATGATAGCTCATCATCCTTCTGTATCTATACCCTAATAGATTGTAAGCTCTTCTCCTTCTGTATCTTCCCTATACCCTAATAGATTGTAAGCTCTTCTCCTGTATTCTTCCCTATACCCTAATAGATTGTAAGCTCTTCTCCCTCTGTACCCTCCCTTATACCCTAATAGTTTTTAAGCTCTTCTCTTTCTGTATCCTCCCTTATACTATAAATACCAAAGCTGTAGGACCAGGTCTAGTCCCACTGTGCAACAATCAGACCCTATCCTCCCTTATACACCAATAGATTGTAAGCTCATCTGTATCCTCCCCTATACCCTAATAGATTCTATAGACCCAATAGATCCTTCTGTACCCTCCCTTATACCCTAATAGATTGTAAGCTCTTCTCCTTCTGTACCCTCCCTTATACCCTAATAGTTTTTAAGCTCTTCTCTTTCTGTACCCTCCCTTATACCCTAATAGATTGTAAGCTCTTCTCCTTCTGTATCCTCCCTTATACCCTAATAGATTGTAAGCTCTTCTCCTTCTGTATCCTCCCTTATACACCAATAGATTGTAAGCTCTTCTTTTTCTGTATCCTCCCTTATACCCTAATAGATTGTAAGCTCTTTTCCTTCTGTATCCTCCCTTATACCCTAATAGATTGTAAGCTCTTCTTTTTCTGTACCCTCCCTTATACCCTAATAGATTGTAAGCTCTTCTTTTTCTGTACCCTCCCTTATACCCTAATAGATTGTAAGCTCTTCTTTTTCTGTACCCTCCCTTATACCCTAATAGATTGTAAGCTCTTTTCCTTCTGTATCCTCCCTTATACCCTAATAGATTGTAAGCTCTTCTTTTTCTGTACCCTCCCTTATACCCTAATAGATTGTAAGCTCTTCTTTTTCTGTACCCTCCCTTATACCCTAATAGATTGTAAGCTCTTCTTTTTCTGTACCCTCCCTTATACCCTAATAGATTGTAAGCTCTTCTTTTTCTGTATCCTCCCTTATACCCTAATAGAGTGTAAGCTCTTTTCCTTCTGTATCCTCCCTTATACCCTAATAGATTGTAAGCTCTTCCTCCTTTTGTATCCTCCCTTATACCCTAATAGAGTGTAAGTTCTTCTCCTTCTGTATCCTCCCTTATACCCTAATAGATTGTAAGGTCTTCCTCCTTCTGTATCCTCCCTTATACCCTAATAAAGTGTAAGCTCTTCTCCTTCTGTATCCTCCCTTATACCCTAATAAAGTGTAAGCTCTTCTCCTTCTGTATCCTCTCTTATACCCTAATAGATTGTAAGCTCTTGTCCTTCTGTAAGCTCCTTCACCTTCCTCCTTTATACCCTAGGCTCTGGGCATTGAGTCTATCAGCATCTGGTTATGGGTCCCCATCATTCATTGTTATGTCGCTGTACATATAAATCCTATTGCTATGGACATCTCCAACAGCTCTGCGTCCTCCTGACAACAGCGTCCGGCTCGCCGCCCTCTCCTGGATTCCTTTCCTTGCGTGTCATCGGCAGTCATCGCTACAATCAGAACACCCACCATCCCGCTTCCGGGACCAGATGTGATTCTGCGGCCTCCTCTAGATAGGCCGGGATGAGACAATGTCTGCCTGGCCCTAAATCAGGATTTGGGTTAGAAAGCATGCATCAATGAGTGGCCAATCAGATTTTTCCCATAGGTACTATAAGGCGGACAGGACGAGGACAGGAGGAGGCGGTTGAATAGGCCGGATAGGACATGGCAGCATCCATCCCTCTTTATTACATAAGGCTGGTTTATGTGCACTTGCCGGGGCAGATGGCAGACGACCGCCCCTTGTTCACAACACTTGTCTTGGCTTCTCAAGCTTGTGTCACTTTCTCCTTCCCGCTCAGGAGGCACCTGTCCCCCTGCCACCTGCTCCCCCATCTCCCGCCAGCACCCAGCGGGACATTTACAAGCACCCTGATTAGCCCTAATCCCAAAATGCCAACTGCAAATACCGCTCAGTTAGACACGTTAATGTCAGTTACGCCAATGACAGGCCGTATAGATGGAGAGTTAAAGCACAACTCCAACTTTTAAAACTTTTTAAAAGAGTTTGGAAAAGTTTTTTAGCTTCTATGATCCCATTAGGGAGATAGAACTTTACACTCTGTTTGGTCACTTGAGCTTGTTTTGGTGCTGGTGACGCAGTTAAAAGTCGAACGATATCTCCTTACTAATATTGTATAACGAAGGTAACTTTTATAGGAAGTTTAGAAATGTTAATCATAAATATATTTTAGGTTCTCCAATCCTCTCTGCCCCCCTGGACAATATCTCAATGCTGCCCCAAGGCCCTTAGTTACAATGCCTGAAATTTTGCTGCACATGCTCAGTAGTCCTTCTCTAATGACCAGAGGATGTTTGACACTGAGTGTGTCTACAGTCATTTCAGACGTGCTAGACAGAACAGAAACAAATTAAAGCGGACCAACACTTATTCGTATGCTAACGGGTATTAGTCCACTAAAGGCAGCATTTAAACGTGCACGGGATCATCCAGAAGGCTGGAGCCCCCCACACATCATCCCCCCAGAAAGCCCGATATTCTTACCTGCCCATTGATGAATGGCACCCCATAATTGACCACCAGGTACGTGGACAGGACCTTTTTCCAATTACGGGGCGCCATTCCCAGCGGAAGACCAAAGGACAGGTAGGAATATTGGGCGTTCTGGGGGGTGATGCGCGGGAAGAGGGGTTCCGGCATTTTGGATGCCCCCCGTGTCTGCTTTAATGCAGACTTTAGTGGACCAACATCCGTTAGCCGGTGAATGGGTGTTGGATCTCTTTAAGGGGGTGATTCAATAAGCATTTGCCAGGCATTAGCTAGTTTGCCAAATATACATTAAAAGTGGCCTATTCTTCAGATGAAGGCCGCGTTTGCTGTATTTACTTTCGTACAGTAAAAGTGTTTTCGCTTCGCATTGCTGACGAACGTCTTTTCAGTGTGCCAGCTTTTAACAGCGAACCTCATAAGAAGCAATGGTATTTTTGGTGAAAACGTCTGTTTATGTAATTTTTACATATTTCACCAATACATCGAGTGTGAAGGTCAGATAGATAACTAGTATTGGAGGAACAACTAATAAAATGTTTTTTATTACTTTTCATTTATTTTTTTACAATTTTTAAGGTCAACCTAGACACTCCTGAGACACCACGCATACATTCTGAGACCAATTCCATGCCGTAAGTGGGTTTTCAGCATGATTTCTTGTTTTGTCAAAGCAAATTCTTATGCCGCAGTTTGCCATCTTTGCTAATTAATACCACACATTTTGATTGGCAAACTGTGGTGAAGACGCAGCAAAATGCCAGCAGAGAGTCATAACCCTTTGTAACCGAGTTGTTACTGAGTAGTAACCTGCATTTGCCGCTGCAATATGGCTCAGATTGCAGCTGTATTCCACACTTGGCGCACCCGGCCAATGGTAAACTGACAAACAGCCGCAAGTATAGTAAATTAGACTTATAACCTTTTAGCAAACTTTACAGTAATCAATAGTCCAGGGTGTTTACATAAGGAACAACCCTATTTCTGACCATTGTATGACTTGTATCTGGCATTTTATAGCAGTTTTCCTTGGTGTTTGCCTAACATCTAGTTGCGATTCTCTTAGACGTGATGATTGTACATCCACTATACAGAGAATGAAGTAGGGAGTCTGCGTCTCCTCTTATGCATTTTGAAAAGCCCCATGACCGTGGAAGATTTTACAGTAGCTGAAGCTATGCAGTCTCTTTGCTGTCTGTCCTGGAATCCTGTCTCTCTGTATTCCAATAAATATACTTGATGCTATATTTAAGTGGCTGCAAAGTCTAAAAGACTCCAGGGCCAAGCAGTAGCCTGCCCCCAAGTCATCTGAAATCAGATTGCGCTGCTGTGCTGTGTTGGTAAACTCGATAAACTCACCTTTGCCTGTGGTTCCCACAGCACTGCCTTTTCCGGCATCCGTATCCATGGCTTACTTGTAGCTGAGGCACGGTCCTGCATCCAGTCATTCATATAGACTGGAAGCAGAAGTGCTTCCCAGTCCACAGAGAAACTAGGGATGTGGCCAGAGGGCTGGGTAAGCCATTCAGGCATTTCAAAAATGCCAGATGTGTGTGGCCTCAGCAGTGGAAAACCCTGTTTTTTAAAACTGGGCCACTGGCTGCATCGTCCTAGGTACTCAGATGGGTGGGGTGCACCGGGGAGGGAAATTTGGGGTTTTGTGCCCCTTTACGTAGCCTGATTGCTTATATAACAGTGAGACATTACTGATTTGCTGCAGTAAATGACAAGTTATTGACCATTTATGAATGAGCCGGATAAAATAGAGGAGTTGGAGTCAGAATGTAAATTCCACAGCCCTTCTCTGTTCCCTTAAAGTGGACCTTTACTCAAAAATGCTTGTAGGTCTTCTAGTTGGAGATACTGTGCAACAGCTGACAGCTAGTCTCTGCATGTGATACATTTATAATAGTAGATGGCGCTGTTACATGTATCCATGTGTAAACTCTCTGCTGCATGTTGTGTTTCCTGTACATTGAGCTGTGCTCTATAACTTCTTTTCCTGTCTGTGTTATCCACCATGTGAGATGACATTCTCTTACTGCACCCATGTTTTAGTAAAGCCAGTTCCTGTTACACCACAAATGACTATCTGAACTTGACTCTGCTGTATCCAGCACTCACACTCTGCAACAGGTTATGGGCCCAGTGATTGAATGAAGCCCCAAAACCTAGATAAAGCCCAGTAACCAGAAGCGGTCCAGGCAGAGTAAAACTCCGAATGGGAAAAAGTTTGGCTGATGCGGCGATCAAGCTGAACAATGACAGTTATCAGATGTGGAAGTTTAGAGTGGAAATGCAAGATGACTTGTGGGAGGTATTACTACAGGGATGCCACAGGACAATAATCGGGACTGGGACAGGAAAAACAGACAGACACAGGCCACCATAAGCTTACTAGTAGAACACAATCAGCTTATTCACATATGCAGTAAAAATACAGCGAAAGACATGCGGAATGTACTGAAAAGACTGCATAAGAGATCTAGTTTAAACCTCAAGCTGTTTCTGCTGAGGAGACTTTACAAAAAGGCGCTTAGCAGAGAGCAGGACATGCAGGAGAATTTAAATGCCATGCTGGAAGTGATTGCACAACTCAGATGGGGGAGAATATAACAGATAGTCACGCCACAACCATGTTGTTGTGCAGCTTGCCTGACACATACACTGCACTGATCAGTGCACTGGAGACAAAGCCTGAGACAGATCTGACACTAGCATTTGTAAAGACCAGGCTCATGGATGAGTATCAGCGAAGAAAGTAGTTTGTTCATGACTCCACAGAAACCGACAGCAGAACCGGTCTTAAAGGGTAATTCCACTTTCAATGGTATTTTTATGGTAAGTTTTCATTATTGTGTGCCAAAATTATGTCTTCAATGTGTTAAGCTCAGTATTCAGTAGCTAAAGGGTTACTGGGAGCTGTCCCACCTGGGAAGGGTAATTACTGCTGCTTGACTGCTAACGTGCTCAACTGTTACATTGAAAAGTTACTCAAGGACAGAAAAACCACTCCCATCTGAGGGTCACAGCCGCACAGGAATATAGAAAACTTGGAAGCAGCATGCTGATAACTAAATCATAGGTTTGGGGGCACAATCATAACACAAATGTTTATTTTACATCGCAGAATAGAAAAACAAAAAGGCAGAACACCAAAAAGCCACAGACACAAGGTCACACAGGAAGGAAACCAGGGTGTGCTAGACTGTACTATATGGAAAGCAGAGCAAATAAGACAGTGTCCCTCTTATTCTAAACAGAAAGTCAAAGCCACAATTTCTTATCCATGTTAAGGTAATGGGAATGCCATGTTCAAAGTGAAAGGCAACCAAACATTTCAAGGCTGGTGCATTGACTCATGACCAACCAGTCACATGACATGTGATAGAGGCTTTTTCACAGAACTTGATCTGAATAACAAATAGACAATTTACCTTGCAGATTGAAGTAAAATACATGCTGTGGCATATGGCCATGGAACTCTTGTACGCCCCAATGATGCGGGACGCAATTTAGCCATACCAGTAATATATGTGCTTTTTGTTCCTGATCTAGAAGAAGGAATCATATCTGTGAATCATCTGATAGCCAAAGGATTCATTGTAAAATTCCAAGGTGACAAGTGTATTCTGAATGCCAAGTAAACTATAGCAAATGCCAAGCTGGATGGTCATCTGTATCACCTCAACACAGTAAAAGAAAAGGTGAGACTGTGCAACCATAAACACAATTACTGTATACACAAATAGCACAGGTGTTTAGGTCACATACACCCAGAATGCATACAAGAACCACAAAAGAGAAATCTGACAAAGGATCTAACAGTATCCCATTGTCCAGTTACTGTTAAGTGTGAATGTTGCCTCAAATCCAAAGATACAAGAGCAACAAGTCCTAACGTCAGTCAGAATAGAGCTTCAAGACTACTGGACCTAGTTCACAATTCAAGAGTACTTAAAGTGGACCATCACCCTCCCGTGATCGGCCCGGGAATCTATAAGATTCCCGGGCCGATCACCTCCCTCCCCGTGGGACATCCGAGACCGGGATGTCCCACGGGGTGAAACCCCCCCAAACACCCCAAATCCCCTCACCTTGTCTTCGGCGGCGGCCGGCCGCCTCCCTCGCGCCCCTCTAGACGTGCGCGACTGTGAATGGCCGGCACGGGCACGCACGCGTCAAGAGTGACGCGCGGGAGGCGGCAGCGGAGGAGCCGCTTGTCCGTGGCTGTCAAATCGCTTGTCCGTCGGCGCTGGGAGCGGGGAGAGGTGAGTTTTTTGGGTGATCGGGGGGGTTTCACACAGCGGGGCACCCCGATCGGGGGTGCCCCACCGAAGTGGACCAAGACCCAGGATAGTCAAAATCCTGGGTGTTGGTCCACTTTAAAGATGAATGAAATTGTCAAAGCATCAAAATACAGTGCCATACACATCAGAGTAAAACGGGGTAGCTAAAAGAAAGAACAGAACTCTCATTGAAATGACCAGATGTTGACAGACTCTGGACTACAAGAAAAATACTGGGGTGAGGCAGCAATGACAGCCACTTATTTGCAAAACACACTCTTTTCTAGAGCAGCAAACTCCAAATGAACCGTGACACAATGAGAAGAGTTTTTGGATGCAAAGCGTTCATCTACAGAGGGAAAATGCACCAAAGGAACGAATTACAAGAAAGAATTGAAATGTTTGGAATGGAAGATACCAGGCCAGTAAAATTCCCTATGGAAACCAACTACCTGAATGATATAAACAGCCAAGATAATCTACTACCAACTAATACCTGCTGTACAGGGAGGCAATAGGGTAATTGCTGTACATTACCAATGCTACAAGGTGTGACATTGCACCAGATATTGGAATCCTATGTAAAAAGGTTTCAATGCCAGATGGACTGGAATGCTGTAAAGCCAGTCATTCACTATCTTAAAGGGACTTTACTTTACAAGCTAAAGTTACCAGTAAGTGATGAAAGCATCCTGACAAAATATGTGTATGCTGACTGGGCTGGAGAAACCAGTGACAGAAAATCTACCAGTGGCTACTTGTTTCTAATATCAGGAGGTGCTGTCAGTTGGACTAGCAGAAAGCAGCTCTCTTTTACACTTTCATCTACTAGTGTGAGAACCTAGGGATTGGCAGAAGCCCGGCTGGTGGCTTGTGCTATTTATTACTCGCCCCGCAGTTTGGATAGGTACACCACAAATGTCTATATGGATTTGACTCCGCTGCACCCAGAACTCACACTCTGCAACACTTCTCACTATACCAACCATGGGGCATACAAATTTTGTTTGCTGCCTTTTGGACCATGACCATGACTTGGGAAGATAGGAAGAGGTGGTGAGAGGTGAGGTGTGAGAAGGTGGAATGAGCAGAAGTAAAAATAGGTGGGGTGGGCAGTTTAATTAGATTCCAGCCCTTTCCCACCTAAAAATAAAATGGCTGGATTTGGGCTATGACACAATGCTGGCAGCCTTTTCCTGTATTGTGCTAATTGTTTAGATGCCATATTTGCTGCAATGCCTATGAACAACAAAAAATACAATGTCCCCTGCAACCTAATAGCAACACGTGTGTCACCCACCTCTAAAGAAAGGTTCATCTGTGCCTCATTTTCTGCTTCATAACTCTGCACTGCCTCTAGTGGCCAGCAATGCAGGCACAGCAAGCTCAGATTTTCAACTCCCTTGCATTTATAACTAGGGGTGTAGCGGCAGTGCTGGCCACATTTGTAGGTTTATGCCATCACTTAACTTCCGATGTTATTAGTGAATGTGAATTAATGATTTTCATAAATTCTAAAATTATAACGATCAAGAATATAAATATGAGTGATTGATATAAATATTGATGAATGTTAACTCAATAATTATTTTCATTACCGGTAATTGTCATGTCTGTCATACAGAAGCTTTATGCAGGTAAGCTGCTGAGATCTTGGCCTCCTATCACTGAAAGGCGGACCTATACAAAGAAGCAGGGAAAAGACAGGCAGGGAAAACAATGGGCAGCTGCAAGCACACAAATTGATGTGTCCCAAACAGTCTGATGCAAGAAATGTTGAGGGATGTCCAACTCTCAATGCTAAAAAGGTGGTCGTAAAATCTAGGGCTGGGCTACAGGAAAAGTTCCAAACCAACAACAGCTTTATTTAGCAGCACACAATGCAAAATCCTCTGCATGGCAGGTGAGCAAACAACAGGGCCGGCTCCAGGTCTATGCGGGCCATGGCCCATGGAATCTCAATTGGCCCCTTGTGGCGTGGTATGATACTCCATACATGGCGATAAAGTTGCATGTATGGTGAATGCTGTCAAAGAATAAGAAGAAAAAACTAGAAAAAGTATAGAATGAATAGAAGCAATGGCAGAAGAAATAGAAAGAAAAGAACAAAAAATAGAAGGCAGGAAAGAGATAACAGGAATGACAAAAAAAGAAAGAATAGATAGAAATAAATAAAGAAATCAATATAAAAAAGAAATGGAAAAAAATAAAGAAAAAAAAGCATGGAATAAATGACTGAACCAAAGAAAGGATAAATGCAATGACAGAAAAAAGCAGGAAAGACAGAGAGAAGGAACGGGAGAAAAAATGGAAAGATGGAGGGAGAGAAGAATAGATGGACTGAGAGAAACAAAAGCGAAGGAATGACAGAAAGAAAGAATAACAGAAGAAAGAAAGAAAAGGAATGGCACAACAAACAAATGAAGGGAAGAAAAAAAGAATAGATGGAAAGAGAGAAAGTAAAAGACTAGAAGGTAAGAAACAAAGAACAGAAGGACTGCCAGTAATAACAGAAGGTAAGAAGTAAGAAAGAAAATAAATGCCAGAATGAACAGATGAAAGAAAGTAATGAAGAAAAAATGAAGAGAGAGAAAGAAAAAGAAAGAAAACATGGTCAATTTGCTCCTGGCTGCCCAGGGTAGAGTAAATGAGTGGGGCCAACCCAAGGTGCAAGGGCCCCGTATTCTGACTCACCCAAAAGGCAATAAATGGAATCCTGTAGACAGCTCCACGTTCCTTGTGTGTGTCTGTGATGGATGTTTTCTTTACTCCATAAGGCTTGGCAGATAGCTCACTCGGTTGTTCTTGGATCACGTGGTAAATTTCATAAGCTTTATTTCGGTTCAGAATCTTGTTACAGCAGACATATACGTACATACAGCAGGAAACTTGTGGTGTAATCCATACAGCAACAACAGGTAAAAGGACTGTAGCTGCAGAAGGGAGATGCAGGTGTGCACTGCTTAGATGTCAGATTAGAAATGGCAGAAAGGTAGGGGAAGAAGGAAGGAGTCAGAATCAGAATCAGAGCAAGACTAAGGGAGCCTGGAAGGGACAAGGGGAATTAAAATCACACTGCTGAGCCTATGCAATAAACATATATTAAACTGTTACCCAAGGTAAAATAAAATGCACATTGTGGGACATGACAAACAATGACTTGTTTTGGACCCAAAATAAAAATGGGCTGATTCCCCCCGCCCATCGGTCCTTACTTACCTTCTGTATGTCGTTACTGCCTGCTGCAGCGCCACCCGGCTGCTTCAGGCCCCGTCGTCAACTTAGCTGTCCCTAACTGACACGCACGGCCTTAGCCATGCTCGTCGATATCCCACAGCGATCTTGCAGCGTTGCTTTTGGGGGACTCCACTGCATCCCATTCATGGGCACTGCGCAGGTGCGAGATCGGGGGCTGTGCGCAGTGCCTGATGGGATGCAAGATGGAGCCGCCTGTTGGAAAGTCTTGGAAGATGGGTGGCGAGGTGAGTAAAAATTGCCCAAAGGTAAAACCGGAGGGGGTAGCAGATTGGTGAGGTTTGGGGGATGTTCTAACCTCCCCTGAGGTTTCTTTTTTAATTATGCCCAGGGATTAAAATAACTATACTTAGGGGGGTTATTTAAAAAACGATGATGCCAGTTAGCGCCACGTAGCGCCGGGTGAACGCCAGGCGCAGTATGTGAAAACCATATATATGAAAGCGAATCTGGGGAGCGCCTCTAATAGCGTCACATGTATCACTAGTGGTGGCTCAGTGTAAAGCGTTGACGCTGTATGTTCAGCAGCGCCATGTAGCACTTGTCGCTCAGTGTCGCTCTCCCATACATTTCACTGGTGGTTTATCTGGTTGTGTATAAATAGCGTTTTCCTAAAGTAATGTTCTACATTTTTGGTTCAAATCATTTTGTGGCCCACATACATCGCATTCATCAATGCCGGCCAGGTTACTACAGCGACTGAGGCGCTTACATTGTCTACTACCGGTTGCTCTAAGCGCCGCTATACAGACGCTCATCTGCCGATAGCTGGCGCTAGTAATGAATCAGCCTCCACGATAAGTAAAATAACAGCTAATGAATGAATGAATGAAAGTGGCAGATGACAGACAGGTGACAGGTAATTGTTGGAGGGGGGAGGGCTGAAAAGGAGGAAGGGAAGGGTTCAGAGAGGAGGAAGAGGAGGGGGAAGTAGAATGAAAGATGGAAGAGTAAGGGGAGTAAGCAAGGCTGGAGTTAGAGGAGCAGGGCTGATTCTAGGGGAGCGTGAGCAGAGCACCAAGGAAATTGGGGACCCCCTTGTTCCAGTCATTCGCTTTTCTGCAGTTGAGTCAGGGCCACTATTGGGGGTGCCAGCCCTATGCCAGGCCCCTCATCCCCCTATATTAGGCTCTGTCATGGGGAAAGGGCAATGCCTGCTGCTATGGTAGAGGCACAGCGTGGCACCTACCTGTTTAGGACGGCAGTGCCGGAATGGGACCAAAACTCAGCCCTGGCCGACTCAAGACATCCCCATACCTCCCAACTTGAAAATAGTAAAGAGGGACATTTTTGTCTTTAAACCACGCCCCCAGCCATGCCCAAACCATGCCCCCAGCCACGCCCTTAAAGGGAAACACCACCTGATAAATACATAGTAACAAATAAATTACATGAAAACACCCCCCCCCACACACACAGACAGGCAAGCCCCCACACACATGAATGCAGACAAGCCCCCCTACACACACACACACACTCACACACACACACACACGCAAACATAAACATTCATGCAAACACATACGTGCAGGCAAACATACACCCTGCATGCATGCAAGCCCCCTCCACACACACACATGCATGCAAGCCCCCACACATAGGCACACACATGCATGCAAGCACACACACACACACACACATGCAGACAAACACACACTGCATGCATGCAAGCCCCCTCCACACACACACATGCATGCAAGCCCCCTCCACACACACACACATGCATGCAAGCCCCCTCCACACACACATGCATGCAAGCCCCCTCCACACACACACATGTTCGCAAGCCCCCTCCACACACACACATCCATGCAAGCCCCCTCCACACAAACACACATGCACGCAAGCCCTCTCCACACACACACATGCATGCAAGCCCCCTCCACACACACACACATGCATGCAAGCCCCCTCCACACACACACATGCATGCAAGCCCCCTCCACACACACATGCATGCAAGCCCCCTCCACACACACACATGCATGCAAGCCCCCTCCACACACACACATGCATGCAAGCCCCCTCCATACACACGTGCATGCAAGCCCCCTCCACACACACGTGCATGCAAGTCCTCTCCACACACACACATGCATGCAAGCCCCCTCCACACACACACACATGCATGCAAGCCCCCTCCACACACACATGCATGCAAGCCCCCTCCACACACACATGCATGCAAGCCCCCTCCACACACACACATGCATGCAAGCCCCCTCCACACACACACATGCATGCAAGCCCCCTCCATACACACGTGCATGCAAGCCCCCTCCACACACACACGTGCATGCAAGCCCCCTCCACACACACACGTGCATGCAAGCCCCCTCCACACACACACGTGCATGCAAGCCCCCTCCACACACACACGTGCATGCAAGCCCCCTCCACATACACACGTGCATGCAAGCCCCCTCCACACACACACACATGCATGCAAGCCCCCTCCACACACACACATGCATGCAAGCCCCCTCCACACACACGTGCATGCAAGCCCCCTCCACACACACACGTGCATACAAGCCCCCTCCACACACACATGTGCATACAAGCCCCCTCCACACACACACACACACACACACACACGCAAGCCCCCTCCACACACACATGTGCATACAAGCCCCCTCCACACACACACACACACACACACACACACACACGCAAGCCCCCTCCACACACACACATGCATGCAAGCCCCCTCCACACACACACATGCATGCAAGCCCCCTCCACACACACGTGCATGCAAGCCCCCTCCACACACACACACGTGCATGCAAGCCCCCTCCACACAAAGTCAAACACACACATACATGCAAACATAAACACACATGCAGATACACACACGCGGACATAGGTCCGCTCCTCCCTGGCCCCTGCTCTTATAGATCTTTGTACAGCAAAAGCCCTGCACTGGTGGGGCAGTGGGCAGGAAGAGGAAGCAGGCCCTGCCTCTGGCTCCGCCCCCACACACGACGCAGCTCCCGAGTCCCTGACTACACCGAATAGCGGCCCGGGGCGGCCGGACAAGGAGCCGTTTGTGGGAAAATCCCACAAAAATCTGGACAGTTATGCATCCCTGATGTGACTCCCTCCCCACCCATGATGCTGGGGCTATAGCATTGGGGCCTGGGGTTCCTTGGCTGGTGGGTACAGTGGGGCTGGGTACAGGGGGCTGAGAGGGAGACTAAGGGGGCAGGGATTGAATGTGGGTTTTAAAAGCAGCAGCCCCAAGGCAGTGCGGCCCACAGGCATTGTTCTGGGTCTCCCAATGGCCAGTCCGCCCCTGGCAGCAGAACAGCAGCACCATAGGAGGGGCAGAATTTAGCCTGGAGGTGGGTGGAGATGCCCTGTTTGTGGGGGCGGCACTCGGTGGGTCTGGTGGAATGCCGGGGAGCAGGAGCAGGGTCAATTGGGGTTTAGCGTGGCCGAGCGATATCTTAATTAGGGTGATTTCTGGGGCCATGTCTGGCATATTGTTATGAAACAGGCAACTGCTGGTCTGAGCTGGGCCTCGCTTTCCCGCAGCTGTCACATAAGCCCATAACAACAGCTGCGAATGACCCCGAGCGGGACGGTTAGGGGGGGCTCCCGCTGATAATGAGTTTGCAAACTTCTGGAGGTATCCGTTACATGGAAGGCGCAGATGCCTCCAGCTTCCGCCCAGGGACAGATGGAGGAATTACTCGCCTGACTGCGCCATACGCTCTGCTCTACAAGGTTTAACCCCTTAGGGGCCGGCATTGCCTCGCTACTGCATTCTGCCATGAGAAGGGCAGGGCCTCCTTATTTAGAATCTCTGGGCCCCATAGAGCCAAATGGTCATCAGGGACGGCCCTGGCCAGAATTAAACGTCAACAGTTTGTTTGCATTGCATTCCCTAACCAGCAACATGAAATTAATCCAACATTAGTCCCGTCATCCCCTGCCAGCAACATTACATTAATTAACCTCCATTCATCCTCCCACCCAGTAACATTAATTCAATTAACCTTCATTCATTGTCATTTCCACCCAGCAACATTAAATAAATTAACCCACATTCATTGTCATTTCCACCCAGTAACATTATATTAATCCCCTCCCCCCCCCCCCCCTATTTATCCCCCACCCAGCAACATTACAGCCTCCCACCCAGTAATATTACATTAATAAACCTTCAGTCATTGTAATTTCCACCCAGCAACATTATATTAATTCCCCCCCCATTCACCTCCCACCCAGCAACATTACATTAATTATTCTCCATTCATCCTCCCACCCAGTAACATTTAATCAATAAACCTTCATTCATTGTCATTTCCACCCAGTAATATTACACAAATTAACCCTCATTCATTGTCACTGCCATCCAGCAACATTGTATCAATTCCCCCCTATTTATCCCCCACCCAGCAACATTACATTATTTACCCCCATTCATCCTTCCACCCAGTAATATTACATGAATTAACCCCCATTCATTGCCATGTCCAGAAGCAACAGCATGACATTAATTAACCCCCCTTATTCAGCTGCCATCCCCAAACAACAGCATTAAATTCATTAACCAACATTTATCCCATCACCTCCACTCAGCAACATTAAGTTAATTAACTTGCATTCATCCTGTCATCCCCATCCAGCAACATTAATTAGCCTGAATCCATTCTACAACCCAGTAATATTAAATTAATTAAGCCCCATTCACCCCCCACCCAGCAACATTACATTAAAGCGGACCTTCACCCTGAATAAGAGCCTATCTTATATGTTTCCCACACCCTGTACATACAGATTGCCCACATTAATCCAGACCTTCACCCTGAATAAGAGCCTATCTTATATGTTTCCCACACCCTGTACATACAGATTGCCCACATTAAATATCATCCTACCTGCATCTACTGCATGTTATGGCCCTTTAAACATTCAAGATGGCGACTCATGGAACGTCAGGCAGCCTGCAAACAGGAAGTGGTTTCTGACTGTGCTGCTCTGCATTCTGGGACTGCTGACCTTTTCCTGACCCCAGTTCTGCTCTGTCTGAGCAAAGCACAGCTATAACCCGCCCCCCTGTACTTTATCCCACTCTCTTCTCCTCAGTAAGTGTGATGCTTCTGAGTCAAGATGGCGGCGCCCGTATCCTAAAATCCTGAACAGAGTTGCAGCCCAGTGGGGGGAAGAATAATAAGTAAGTGACTAAAAACGTAAAATATATTAACTTTAGATGCTGGGGAATCATTTTTGACGTTTTTGGGCTTTTCAATAAATCATGGTGAAGGTCCGGTTTAACTAACCCCCCAATCATTGTCATTTGCACCCAGCAACATTATATTAATTTCCCCCTATTCATCCCCCACCCAACAACATTAAATTCATTAACCCCCCCATTCATTGCCATTTCCAGCAGCAACAACATGGAATTAATTAACCCCCCTTATTCAGCCGCCATCCCCAAACAACAGCATTAAAGTGGACCAAAACCCACCGCGATCAGCCTGGGAAACTACAACTTTGGGGACTCAAAAATAAGAGTAGGGACCACACTAAACACAGAGTGCCTTGCCGGGGCAGTGTGGCTTCCACATGTATCTGCAGATATGTGCAACCAAATCTCTGTCTTTCCACATAGCTAGACATGTTTGGTGCTTAATACTTGGATGATGAGAGAGTTAAACTGGGCGGTAAATTGGTTCCCAGGCCCTGAATAATAATGATGATAATTTTGTATAAATAATAGTGATGGAGCTACTCCCACCCCCTTTGCTCAACTGGGAAACTGTAAGATTCCCTCCCCAACCAAAATCGGGATGCCCGGCTGTGTGAACCCCCCCCCCAGGCCGCCTCATACACTTACCTTGCTTCCCGGTCCAATGACACATCCCCGTTATATCTCTGGCCGGCGTGGGCACACGCCCTGTTAGAGGGTAGCGGGTGGATGTGGCTGCCAGTGCGCTGAATGGACGAGCGGACACACATGCGGACCGAGAAGAGGTGAGTTGGCATCAGTGTCCTGGGGAAAGGACCAAAACCCAGGATAGTCAAAATCCTGGGTTTTGGTCCACTTTAAATTCATTAACCCACATTTATTACATCATCTCCAGCTAACAAGATTAATTAACCTGAATTCATTCTCCCACCCAGCAACATTAAGGCCCTTAATTTATGAAGGAATAGCGACAGGTAGCAACTGGTGAGCGGCCGGTAATGACGGGCACCGCCACGAGAACGCCGGCTCCCCACCACAATCACACATTTATCAAGCCGATCCTGCTTAGCGACTGTGATAGCGCCATATAGCTACTCATTCATCATTATTCCAGCCTCAGCCCACAGCGCCAGCGTCCGACCTTGAACAGCGACAGGTATGACCTCTCGCTACCTGGCGCTCTCCAATGCATTTCAATGGAACAATCTTTAAATATTCATAATTAATTGTTATTAATGTTTTTTTTTTTTTTTTTTTTTTAAATGTGCAAAATTCTGTGACCACTTCTGCCATGTTAGTTAATTTTTTTAAGGTAAAAAAAAAAAAAAAAAAAATTTGTGCAGAATCGATATTACAGGTCTGATATTAATGTATTCATATTACTAAATTATTTATAATTTTTTTTTTTTTTTGGTTTCCAAAAATATGGTGGTTTGGGGGTTAAAAAACTACTTTTAACACATCGCCGCCAGCGCTCTGGGGTTTAAACATGCATTTCACAGCGCAAGAATTTTTTGAGCGTGATTTTTGATGAATATGGTGGGAGCCGGTCGCTCTGACCAGTCGCTATCATGCGCTCCCATACAGCGCGGAACCTGTCAAATAGCGACTCGTCACCCCGTATTCAACATTACTGCACACCGACTGAGTCGCTATCAACAACCGAACAACGGCCAAGCACAGCGACTACTAGCGGGCGCTGTGAAAATACTGCTACAGTCGCTCAACTGTCGCTACCTGCCGCTATTAATGAATCGGCCTCATAATGTATTAACCCCCATTCATTGTCATTTCCACCAGCAACAACATGAAATTCATTAACCCCCCTTATTCAGCCGCCATCCTCAAACAGCAGCATTAAATTCATTAACCCACAATTATCCCATAAACGAATTAACCCCTATTTTACCCTATAATCACGTTTATTAAAAACGAGTCAGCAGAAAGTGACAGGTCTGGGCAGCCTGACGGGGGGGGGGGGGGGGGGGGGGGGAGCATGTGTCTGCTTTCAGGTCCAGCACTGTGTCTTTAGATACACCAGTCCTGACCCATCATATGTGTCACTGTGCTGCCTGTCATTTCCTAAACACCCGTCAGAGCTATGTTTGTGGGTCAGGAGGTGACAAGCACATGATGATGGCAATTTGTGTTTCTGAAGACACAGCACTGTGCTTGAACGTTTTGTGAGCAGACACATGCTGCCCCTAGTTTCCCTGTCAGGCTGCTCAGCCCTGTCACTTTCTGCTGACCTCTATGACGTTCTCACTCAGCACTTTCTAGGTTTTGGTTTGCTTTAAAGGAGCACAGAAACAGACTGAATAAAAACCAAGCCGTTTGAACATACGCCGAGTCCCTCATAGAAGCATTGGTTGGGGCGAGAGGTTATACTGTCAAAGTTGCTGAGTTGGCGGGCAGGCTGATTCATTACTAACGCCAGGTAGCGACAGATGAGCGTCTGTACAGCGGATTTCAGAGCGATCGCTAGTAGTCGCTGTGCTCAGCCGTGGATCATTGTTTCAGATCGCCTCAGTCGCTGTCCGGCATTGATGAATATGATATGTGAGTTGCTATACTATGCTGTATGTGAGCGCATCGTAACAACAGCTCAGTGCAACTGATGCACACCATATGCATCAAAAAACAGCCTCACACAGCGCCAGCACTCAAAATCATGTCGTTGTAGCCCATAGCGCCAGAAGCTGTGTGATTAAAGGCTGTTTTTGAACATGTATCCACTAGTAACAAAGAGGCCGATTCATCAATAGCGCCAGGTAGCGACAGATGAGCGACTGTAGCGTGATTTTTTCAGCGCCAGCCAGTATTCGCTGTGCTTGGCCGGCGTTAGCTTGTCGACAGCGACTCAGTCGGTGTGCGGTAATGTTGAATACGGGCTGGGGGGTCGCTGTTTCACAGGTCCAGCGTTGTATGTGAGCGCCTGACAACGAATGGCCAGAGCGAACGGCTAGCTTCATATTCATCAAAAAATCACGCTCCGAATGTGCTGTCGCTGTCCATTCCTTGTTTA
Source organism: Gastrophryne carolinensis (assembly GCA_027917425.1). Lineage (NCBI taxonomy): Eukaryota > Metazoa > Chordata > Amphibia > Anura > Microhylidae > Gastrophryne > Gastrophryne carolinensis. The sequence continues at coordinate 40,096,944 of CM051240.1, read as the reverse complement.
AACCCCAGAGCGCTGGCGCCGATCTGTATTAACTAGTTTTTAACCCCTAAACAACCATATTTTTTGAATGTAACATTATACATGTTTTTAGAATCATTTTGTTATATGAATACATTAATCTCAGACCTGTTAGATCAATTCTGCACATATTTTTTTTTTTTTTTTTTTGACTTAAAAATAAATCCTAACATTGCAGAAGTGTTCTCCGATTTTTTGACATTAAAAAAATTAAAAAAAAAATTATTACCAATTAATCATGAATTATTATAGATTGCTCCATTGAAATGCATTGGACATCGCCAGGGAGCGACAGCTCATACCTGGCGCTGTGAGGGAATTTGCAGCGGCGCTGTTCGGTCCAGGCGGCTTCATGATGAATGCCGCGCTAGCCGTCGCTCTCGCCGGCGCTAGCCTCATTTTGCTTGATAAATGCGTCATTGTGACCGCCGCGGGCGTACTTGAGTCGGTAGTCGCCGTTAGCTGCCGCTACCTGGCGCTCGTCAGACACTACCTGGCGCTATCGCTTGATGAATAAGGGCAAAAGCGAAAACACATGGAATGACATTGTTATAACATTGTAACATGAACACTTTAATACCAGACATGGTATGTAAGGACAATTCTGCAGAAAAATATTATTAATCCAAAAAGTTTCAAAAATGTCATTTTCTTGCCCAGAATACATGTCAGAAGGGGTGTGTGTTTTTTAGGGTAAAAAAAAAATTGGGATCAGGAAAGGGATTTAAGGATCGGCCATAGAAATGTATGGGAGAGCGTCGGGTAGCGACAGGTAATACGTGGCCCTCTGCGAGACTGAATGCCGGCGCTGTACGCTGAGCCTGAGATAATGGTGAATTGGACGCTACATGGCGTTGTCCCAGTCGCTCACCAGATTCGGCATCATTAAAGTGGACCGACACCCACCGCTGATCGGCCGATCAGCTCCCTGCCTGCGGGGCACCCCGATCGGGGCTGTGTGAAACCCCCCAGGACGCCCACAAATCCTACCTGTTCCTCGTTCCAGCGGCGCATGCGCAGGCCATGCGCGGGCGCTCTCACCTTGTCCGTTGACGGACCTCGCTTGTCCGTCGGCAGTGATTGGTGGAGCGAGTCACTTGGGAGCGGGGTCAGGTGAGTTTTTGGGGCTTTCTGGGGGGTTCACACAGCGGGGCCGATCGGGGTGCCTCGCGGAAGTGGACCAACACCCAGGATAGTGAAAATCCTGGGTGTTGGTCCACTTTAATGTGTAATTGCGTGCCGTCTCCGGCTTTCACCTGCTGCTACCTGCCGCTGTACAGGCATTACCTGGCGCTACCTGGCGCTACCTGCCGCTGTACAGGCATTACCTGGCGCTACCTGCCGCTGTACAGGCACTACCTGGTGCTACCTGGCGCTGTACAGGCATTACCTGGCGCTACCTGGCGCTGTACAGGCATTACCTGGCGCTACCTGGCGCTACCTGCCGCTGTACAGGCACTATCTGGCGCTACCTGCCGCTGTAAAGGCATTACCTGGCGCTACCTGCCGCTGTACAGGCACTACCTGCCGCTACCTGCCGCTGTACAGGCACTACCTGGCGCTACCTGGCGCTGTACAGGCATTACCTGGCACTACCTGCCGCTGTACAGGCACTACCTGGCGCTACCTGCCGCTGTACAGGCACTACCTGGCGCTACCTGCCGCTGTACAGGCATTACCTGGCGCTACCTGGCGCTGTACAGGCACTACCTGGCGCTACCTGCAGCTGTACAGGCATTACCTGGCGCTACCTGCCGCTGTACAGGCATTACCTGGCGCTACCTGGCGCTACCTGCCGCTGTACAGGCATTACCTGGCGCTACCTGCCGCTGTACAGGCACTACCTGGCACTACCTGCCGCTGTACAGGCACTACCTGGCGCTACCTGGCGCTACCTGCCGCTGTACAGGCACTACCTGGCGCTACCTGCCGCTGTACAGGCATTACCTGGCGCTACCTGGCGCTGTACAGGCACTACCTGGCGCTACCTGCAGCTGTACAGGCATTACCTGGCGCTACCTGCCGCTGTACAGGCATTACCTGGCGCTACCTGGCGCTACCTGCCGCTGTACAGGCATTACCTGGCGCTACCTGCCGCTGTACAGGCACTACCTGGCACTACCTGCCGCTGTACAGGCACTACCTGGCGCTACCTGGCGCTACCTGCCGCTGTACAGGCATTACCTGGCGCTACCTGCCGCTGTACAGGCATTACCTGGCGCTACCTGCCGCTGTACAGGCATTACCTGGCGCTACCTGCCGCTACCTGCCGCTGTACAGGCACTACCTGGCGCTATACCTTCATGAATAAGGGATATAATAATAATATATGAAAGTGCATGGATACCCTAAAAGGGACGCCTCTCCTTTATATCCCATTAGAGGGTTAATGACTGTTGTAATGCTCTGCTCTCTACCTAGTGTCAGAGCAGAGGGTCTGGGGCCCACAGGAGACAAAATTCTTGGGGCCCACCTAATATTTATATTCAAACATTTCTGGCTTATTATTTCGGGCTTCTGAGTGGATAACCTGTGCTCTTCTGCCATAGAAAAATATACACAGTGCACTATCCCTATTGGAGACAGTGGCCCACCAGGGGATTTCCTGGTAACTTGGTGGGCCAGTCTGAGTAATAGATGATCACTTTGGCCCGGACTGACCCTTTAAACTTTTACTCTGGCTGTGTTGGTGCCAAACACCTCGTCACCCCCCAATCAGAAGCGAGCGCCGGATATCTGGGATGAACATAACAGGGAAATAGTCCCGAAACGTAGGGGATCTTCTGCTGCACAGTGTTGCTATTACAAGGCTTAATGGCTGAGTAAACAGAGGAGCGGCCGCAGCGTCACCTGTTGCTGTAGCTCAGCCGGTACGGTGAGCTCTCCAGCTTATGCATACCTCCCAAGTGTCCCTGATTTGGAGGAACTGTCCCTCTTTTGAGTCCATGTCCCCCTGTCGTTTGTTGTTCTTCTTTGTCCCTCTTTGAGGTGTAACATGCAGATCTGCAGCAATAAATGATTCATTTGCCTATTCAAAGTGTTTCTATTGTTGTAACTATTACATCCTATCTCCTATCAATCCCTCAATGAGGGGGCGTGGCTTCACCCATCCCTCAATGAGGGGGCGTGGCTTCATCCATCCCTCAATGATGGGGCGTGGCTTCATCCATCCCTCAATGATGGGGCGTGGCTTCATCCATCCCTCAATGATGGGGCGTGGCTTCATTCATCCCTCAATGAGGGGCGTGGCTTCATCCATCCCTCAATGAGGGGGCACGGCTTCACCCATCCCTCAATAAGGGGGCGTGGCTTCACACATCCCTCAATGGGGGCGTGGCTTCATCCATCCCTCAATGGGGGGCGTGGCTTCGTCCATCCCTCAATGAGGGGCGTGGCTTCATCCATCCCCGATGAGGGGGTGTGGTTTCATCCGTCCCTCAATGAGGGGGCGTGGCTTCATCCGTCCCTCAATGAGGGGGCGTGGCTTCATCCATCCCTCAATGAGGGGCGTGGCTTCATCCATCCCTCAATGAGGGGGTGTGGCTTCATTTAACAATTGTCACTCTTTCCCACCCTGAAAAGTTGGGAGGTATGGTATATGTGTGAAGCTCTCCGTAACACCCCATAGGGGCAGTTATTTCCTAACCAGTCCCTAGTGAAAGCACCTCATTTAGCAAGCCTCTCCTCCAATCAGGTTTGCTGGATTTAAATAAAATACTGGTTTGGTTAAAGTGGACCAAAATCCGGGATTTTCACTATCCCCCTGGTTTTGAATGCCCCACTGTGTAATGGTAAGAATATGGGGGGCCCGAGGAGGGGGGTTCACACAGTCCTGGAAGCCCTGGAGGGAGGGATTAAGCCTGCACTGGAGTCTCAAAAACTCCAGAGCCAGTTTTGGTCCACTTTAAAGTTTTAACTATCCTGGATTTTGGTCCTCCCCCCAGGGGGGGGGGGCGCTGCGTGAACCCCCCAGATTGCCAAAGTTAACTCACCTCTTCCTGGTCCTACAGCTCATGCACGGCCGCTCGTCCAATCAGCGCTGTCAAATCTGCAGGCCACAGGTTGTCTAACAGGCTGATTCATTACTAGTGCCAGGTAGCGACAGATGAGCGTCTGTAGCAGGCATTTTCAGAGCGCCCGCTAGTAGTCACTGTGCTCGGCCGTGGGTCGCTACCTCATAGCGACTCAGTCGCTGTTCAGTAATGTTGAATACATTGTGAGGAGTCGCTATTTGACCAGTACAGCGCTGTATGGGAGCGCATGTTAGTGACTGCTCATATCGACCGACTCACACCATATTCAGCAAAAAAACAGCCTCACAAATCTTTGGCGCTGAAAAATAGTTCTCTGAAGCCCAGAGCGCAGGAGGCGGTGTGTTTAAAGTCTGTTTTCCAGCATCTATCCACTAGTAACAAAGCGAAAACATATGGAATGACATTGTAACAACATTGTAACATGAACACTTTAATGGCAGACCTGTAATGTCATTTCTGAAGAAATATATAAAAAATGAAAAAATTGTGAAAAAAAACTGCTTCATCAATGCCAGAAGAGGTCACAGAATTATTTGAGATTAAAAAAAAAAAAACAAAAAAACAAAAACCCTGTTTAAAGAGAAGAAAAGTATCGTCCATTGAAATGTATGGGAGAGCGACAGGTAGCGAGAGGTCATACCTGGCGCTGTGCAAGGCTGAACGCCGGCGGTGTTCGCTGAGGCTGTGAAAATGATGAATCAGACGCTACACGGCGCTATCCCAGTCGCTAAACAGATTCTGCTTGATAAATGTGTAATTGCGTGCCGTGTCCGGCGTTCACCAGTCGCTACCTCTCATTAACCAGGCGCTACCTGACGCTATCCCTTCATGAATAAGGCCCGCTGTGTGATTAAAGTCTGTTTTTGAACACATATCCACCAGTAACAAAGCGAAAACACATGGAATGACATTGTTGTAACATTGTGACATTAAAGGGGACCAAATCCCAGGATAGTCAAAAGTTTTGACTATCCTGGGTTTTGGTCCTCTCCCCGGGGGCACCCCGATCAGGGATGCCCCGCTGTGTAAAACCCCCCAGGACGCCCGAACGGACTCACCTCTTCCTGGTCGCACGGCGCGTCTAAGAGCAGCGGCTCTGACAGCCGCATCCTCTGCCTCCGTCTAACAGGGAGTGTGCCCGCGCCGGCCTTTCACAAAAGCCTGGCGCGGGCATGCGCACTGCTAGAGAGAAGCGAAGGATGCGGCCGCCAGAGCCACTGCTCTTAGACGCGCCGTGCGAACAGGAAGAGGTGAGTCCGTTCGGGCGTCCTGGGGGGTTTTACACAGCGGGGCACCTCTGATCGGGGTGCCCCTGGGGAGAGGAAGATCCTGGGTTTTGGTCCACTTTAACACTTTAGTGCAAGACCTGTAATGACAACTCTGCATAACAAATTAAAAATTTTAAAAAGTTATTAAAAATGTATTTAAATTGGCCAGGAGAGGTCACACAATGATTCGATACAAAACAAATAAAATTATTCAAAGAAAACCCTGTTTAAACAGAAGAAAAGTAACGTCCATTGAAATGTATGGGAGAGCGACAAGTAGCGACAGGTAATACCAGGAGCTCTGAAAGCCAGAGCGCCGCCGGGATCCGCTGAGCTGCCTGTAATGATGAATCGGACGCTACGTGTCGCTGTTAAGAGTTCCTCACCAGAATCGCCTTCATAAATGTAGTATTGCGTACAGCGCCCGGCGTTCACCAGACGCTGCCTGCCGCTTATAAGACGCTGCCTGGCGCTATCCCTTGATGAATAAAGCCCTATGCCTTCGTCTAAGGCCAGCGGATCACTTGGGGGGTTTCACACAGCGGGGCATCTTGGATACCCCGGGGGGGGGGGGATCTTATAGATTCCCGGGCTGATCGCAGTGGGTTTTGGTCCACTTTAAAGTCTATAAGACTCCAGGGCAGGCATACTCGCTCCCCCTGCTGTGCATTTGCCAATGGCCGGCGAGGTTAGCGGGGTATGAGCTACAGGACCGGGGAGAGTTCATTCAGGTGACCTGGCGGGGGGGGGGGGGGGTCACACAGCGGGGCATCCCCCATCAGCGTGTCCCGGGGGCAAACACCAAACCCCAGGATTTTGACTCTACACTTTAGATACACTGTAGATTTGACTACACTTTAAGGACATTCAATTTCCTCTGCACCCGGCCACTAGGGGGAGCACTAACCTAAACAGCAAAGAAAAAAACAGGTAAGAAAATAAAAATCCCTTTAAGTGCTGAGCTATCAGGAGAGCTGGGCGGAGTTTCCTAATGTCATCCTTTAATGGAGAGCTGGCCACATAATATAATGGGAGGATTACGGAGGGCGCCATCCCAAACTCTCTATTAGGGGGCGCCAGAGGCCAGCAGCCCGAAATACCCCCCCATCTCTTTCCAATTCTCTTTAACCTTTCCCCTTCTTCTTGATTTTCCTTTTCTCTTTCTTTCTCTTTTATGTCATTATCCCTCCATCTTCCTCTCTTACCATACCATCCCCACTTTTTATGTTGTTTCCACATTCCCTCCATCTTTCTTCTCTTGTCACCTTCCTCCCCTCTCCTTCTATTTTCAGCTTTTTTTTTAACCTTTCCTCCACCCCTCTTTTCTTGTACCTTTTTTTCTTTATCTATCTCTCTATTTTTCTCTCTTTATCTTTCTCCGGCTCTTTTTTTTCTTTCTTTCCATATTTGTCTCTCTCTCTCTCTATCCCTTTCTTTCTCTTTTTCTTTCTGTCGTTCTTTCTCCCTCTCTCTTTCTCTCTCGTTGTTTCTTTATTTTCTTTCTTTCCTTCTTTCTTTCTTTCCTTTTCTCTTTCTTTCTTTCGCAGCAGTCCTTATTTTTTTCTTCTCTTTTTCTAGCCCTATTTAACACTTTCCCTTTCTCTCCCTTTCTCCTCCATTGCTTTGTTTTACTATATTACTCCCCATCTCAATCTTATTCCCTCATTTATTCTCTCATGTTTTCCCACATTCCCTCCATCTTTCTTTTGTCACCTGCTGTCTCACTTTATTTTTAGCTTCTTTGCTTCCTTCTTTTTTACCTTCCCTCCACCCATCCTTTCCTGTACCTTTCTTTCTTTATCTCTATATATTTTTCTCTCTCTTTCTTTCTCCAGCTATTTCTTTCTCCCTTTATCTTTGTTTCTTTATTTCTGTATTTCTCTCTCTCACTCTAACCCTTTCTTTCTCTTTTTTTCTGTCATTCGTTCTCTGTCTGTCTTTTGCTCTCATTTTTACTTTCCTCTCTTTTTTCCTTCTCCTTTTCTTTCTTTCTTTCCATGCATTCCTAATTGTTTTCTTCTCTTTTTCTAGCCCTATTTAACACTTTCCCTTTCTCCCTTCTTTCTCCTCCACTGCTTTGATTTACTACATTCCTCCCCATCTCAACTGTATTCCCTTATTTATTCTCTCACGTTTTTTATATTCCCTCCATCCTTCTTTTGTCTCCTTCCTCTCCTCTCCGTCTCCCTCTATTCTCAGCTTCTTTGCTTCCTCCTTTTTTACCTTCCCACCACCCCTCTTTTCCTGTACCTTTCTTTCTTTCTCTCTCTCTATTTTTCTCTCTTTCTATTTCTTTCTCTTTCTATTTATTTTCTTTGATTCTCTTATCTTCTCTCTTTCTCCAACTTTTTTTTCTCTCTTTATCTTTGTTTCCTTTTTTCTGTATTTCCTTCTTTCTTGATCCCTTTCTTTCTCTTTTTCTTTGTCATTCTTTCTCCCTCTCTCTATCTATCTCATTTTTTCTTTCCTCTCTTTCTTTCTTTCCCTGCATTCCTATTTTTTCTTCTCTTTTTCTAGCCCCACTTTCCCTTTCTCCCTCTTTCTCTGCCACTGCCTTGTTTTACTACATTCCTCCCCATCTCAGTCGTATTCCCTCATTTATTCTCTCACGTTTTCCCACATTCCTCCATCTCTCTTTTATTTGCACTTTCTCTCCATCTTTCTCTTGTCACGTTCCTTCTGTTTCATTCTCTCTCTGTCATCCTAACTTTTTATCTTTTCACACATTCCACATTCCCTCCATCCTCTCTATTTTCACCTTCTCTTCATTTTGCAATATAGAGGTTGATTCATTACTAGCGCCAGGTATCGGCAGATGAGCGTCTGTATAGCGACCGCTAGTAGATGCTGTGATCGGCTATCGGGCGCTGTAACAGAGCGTCTCAGTCACTGTAGTAACCTGTTGGGCGCTCTAACACTAGTACAGCGCTGCAGCGGAGCGAGAGGTAGAGTCAGCTCAGTGTGACCGACTCTCAGCGGCTCACACCATATTCAACAAAAAAACAGACACACACACACAGCGTCGGGGCGCTCTGGATCTGGGCGCTGTATCATAGAGCGCCAGGCGCTGTGTGATTAAAGTCTGTTTTTGAACCCATATCCACCAGTAACAAAGCGAAAACACATGGAATGACATTGTTATAACACTGTGACATTAACAATTTAATAGCAGACCTGTAATGACAATTCTGCATAAAAATATAAAAAGTAAAAAAAAATTCAAAAATGACCAGGAGAGGTGACACAATTATTTGAGAGAGAAAAAAATAAATAAAAAAGAAAGAAAACCCTGTTTAAAGTGAAGAGAAGTAAAGGCCTTAGATGAGGGGGCGTCAGCGGATCCGAGCGAGCTGATTGGATGAGCGGTAGATTGTTTTGGCGTCCTGGGGGTTTCACTCAGCGGGGAATCCCGGGAATCAGGGTTTGGATCTACATTAATGTTCATCTGGGGATTAAAAAGCCTCCCCCAACTCCTTTATAGCTTCATTATGTATTTCATCCAGACCTTCAGCATCTAACATATATATTATAAGTGTTTAGTCACAGACTTATTATTCTCTGTTCAGGACTCTAGGATACGGGCGCCGCCATCTTGCCTCAGAAGCATCACATACTGAGGAGAGGAGAGCGGGATAAAGTACAGGGGGTGGGGATATAGCTGTGATTTGCACAGACAGAGCAGAGCTGGGTTCAGGGAAAGGACAGCAATCCCAGAATGCAGAGCAGCACAGTCAGTAGACACTTCCTGTTTGCAGGCTGCCTGATGTTCCATGAGCCACCATCTTGGATGTTTAAAGGCTCATAACATGCAGTAGATGCAGGTAGGATGATTTTTAATGTGAGCAATCTGTATGTACAGGGTGTGGGAAACATATAAGATAGACTCTTATTCAGGATGAAGGTCCGGATTAATGTGAGCAATCTGTATGTACAGGGTGTGGGAAACATATAAGATAGGCTCTTATTCAGGATGAAGGTCCGGATTAATGTGAGCAATCTGTATGTACAGGGTGTGGGAAACATATAAGATAGGCTCTTATTCAGGGTGAAGGTCCGGATTAATGTGGGGAATCTGTATGTACAGGGTGTGGGAAACATATAAGATAGGCTCTTATTCAGGATGAAGGTTCGGATTAATGTGAGCAATCTGTATGTACAGGGTGTGGGAAACATATAAGATAGGCTCTTATTCAGGATGAAGGTCCGGATTAATGTGAGCAATCTGTATGTACAGGGGGGGAAACATATAAGATAGGCTCTTATTCAGGGTGAAGGTCCAGATTAATGTGAGCAATCTGTATGTACAGGGTGTGGGAAACATATAAGATAGGCTCTTATTCAGGGTGAAGGTCCGGATTAATGTGAGCAATCTGTATGTACAGGGTGTGGGAAACATATAAGATAGGCTCTTATTCAGGGTGAAGGTCTGGTTTCAGTCTTACCAATTTATTTTCCTGCTTTATTCTGACCTTTTGGGAACAAGTTTTCCCCCTAGTGGTTGTGTGTAGAATAATGTGTAAGCCTATATAAAAGTTCTATTGTAGCTCTAGCCTAAAGTGGACCAAAACCTACGCCGATCGGCCTGGGAATCTATAACACTCCCCCCCCCCCCCCCGGGGCATCCAAAATCCTGCTGCCCCGCTGTGTGATACCTCCCAGGACACCCATACACTTACCTTGTTCCCCGGTCCAACGGCGCATGCCCACAGCAGGCATTCGTGAATGGCCGGCGCAGGCACACTCCCTGTTAGAGGGAAGCGGGGGATGCAGCTATCAGCGCGCTCGGAGCCGCTGGCAGTGTTCTGCGCAGCGCCAATGTAGTACACAGCGCCAGATAACACAGGAATGGCGTCGCTCTCAACAGTAATAACTAATCCCACAATGGGGATTACCTCTCTCCCCCCGTGAAGATCCTCGGGGACTCACAATTGCACTCACCACGTTTGTAATGTAATAATATAACTTTTATTATATTTCATTTGCAGCAAAATCATTTCTTTAAAAACATGTTAAAAATCTGTTATTTGCTTACATAATGCGCCACAAGGGGGAGCTATTCTATACAATACTATCACAGTGTCTGTCATGTAATCAATCCTCATAAATTCCTAAATATTCAAAGTGCATGTGCCAAATAAAAGTGCATCAACATCCACCGCAATGTGCAAAGTTTGATTCAGGATCTCAGCATAAAGTGCATATAAGAGTAAAACACAAAACAATACAAAAAAACTCCGGCCAGAAGTGCGTCAGTCCGCCGACAGGAAGCCGATGTCTGAGCTCCAACCTGGAGCGCACTGCGTCCGCTGATGACATTCCTGTACGCCGGGGGCAGCGTCGCCCACCCACCCGCGATCGCAGGTAGAAAAGGCAGGCGCATGCGCCCGGCTAGACGCGAGTACGCCGCCGGACCGGGTTACTGGAAAGGTGAGTATTACCCGTCAGCACCCACTGTTTCTGCCATATTTCTTCAGGTGGCACAAAAAATTCCATATAATATGTCCATTAACACTAAAAAACTACAAGCTGCCGTATCTAAATTAATAATTACACATAAGTGTAAGGATGATAAGGGGGCATCCTATGATCCGCTCGGCAGTCCTGGTAATCCTCCGGTAAGGGGCATCCTATGATCCGCTCGGCAGTCCTTGTAATCCTCCGGTAAGGGGCATCCTATGGTCCGCTCGGCAGTCCTGGTAATCCTCCGGTAAGGGGCATCCTATGATCTGCTCGGCAGTCCTGGTAATCCTCCGGTAAGGGGCATCCTATGATCCGCTCGGCAGTCCTGGTAATCCTCCGGTAAGGGGCATCCTATGATCCGCTCGGCAGTCCTGGTAATCCTCCGGTAAGGGGCATCCTATGATCCGCTTGGCAGTCCTAGTAATCCTCTGGTAAGGGGCATCCTATGATCCGCTCGGCAGTCCTGGTAATCCTCTGGTAAGGGGCATCCTATGATCCGCTCGGCAGTCCTGGTAATCCTCCGGTAAGGGGCATCCTATGATCCGCTTGGCAGTCCTAGTAATCCTCTGGTAAGGGGCATCCTATGATCCGCTCGGCAGTCCTGGTAATCCTCCGGTAAGGGTCATCCTATGATCCGCTCGGCAGTCCTGGTAATCCTCCAGTAAGGGTCATCCTATGATCTGCTCGGCAGTCCTGGAAATCCTCCGGTAAGGGGCATCCTATGATCCGCTCGGCAGTCCTGGTAATCCTCCGGTAAGGGTCATCCTATGATCCGCTCGGCAGTCCTGGTAATTCTCCGGTAAGGGGCATCCTATGATCCGCTCGGCAGTCCTGGTAATCCTCCGGTAAGGGGCATCCTATGATCCGCTCGGCAGTCCTGGTAATCCTCCGGTAAGGGGCATCCTATGATCCGCTCGGCAGTCCTGGTAATCCTCTGGTAAGGGTCATCCTATGATCCGCTCGGCAGTCCTGGTAATCCTCCGGTAAGGGTCATCCTATGATCCGCTCGGCAGTCCTGGTAATCCTCCGGTAAGGGGCATCCTATGATCCGCTCGGCAGTCCTAGTAATCCTCCAGTAAGGGGCATCCTATGATCCGCTCGGCAGTCCTGGTAATCCTCCGGTAAGGGTCATCCTATGATCCGCTCGGCAGTCCTGGTAATTCTCCGGTAAGGGGCATCCTATGATCCGCTCGGCAGTCCTAGTAATCCTCCAGTAAGGGGCATCCTATGATCCGCTCGGCAGTCCTGGTAATCCTCCGGTAAGGGTCATCCTATGATCCGCTCGGCAGTCCTGGTAATCCTCCGGTAAGGGGCATCCTATGATCCGCTCGGCATTCCTGGAAATCCTCCGGTAAGGGTCATCCTATGATCCGCTCGGCAGTCCTAGTAATCCTCCGGTAAGGGGCATCCTATGATCCGCTCGGCATTCCTAGTAATCCTCCGGTAAGGGGCATCCTATGATCCGCTCGGCAGTCCTGGTAATCCTCTGGTAAGGGGCATCCTATGATCTGCTCGGCAGTCCTGGTAATCCTCCGGTAAGGGGCATCCTATGATCCGCTCGGCATTCCTAGTAATCCTCCGGTAAGGGGCATCCTATGATCTGCTCGGCAGTCCTGGTAATCCTCCGGTAAGGGGCATCCTATGATCTGCTCGGCAGTCCTGGAAATCCTCCGGTAAGGGGCATCCTATGATCCGCTCGGCAGTCCTAGTAATCCTCCGGTAAGGGGCATCCTATGATCCGCTCGGCAGTCCTAGTAATCCTCCAGTAAGGGGCATCCTATGATCCGCTCGGCAGTCCTAGTAATCCTCTCCAGCCTATTCTTGTCTTTGAAATTACAATAAAAACACAGAGATGATAGTAACTTATTTAAAGTCCTCCAATTAGAAATTCAAAATCCACCACAAGTGTCAAGTATCCAATTGTTCAGATCCACCACCGATTTGGTACCCTTACCAGAGATGATTAGGTCACCAGCAATATCATCAAATGCGCAGACACTTCCTCCAATCAAGTCCCCACGCTAGGCTACGTTTCCTCAATGTAGATTTATGCGACCAGCCCGATTTCCAAAGTGTACTCATGCATAAGGAAATAGAAGAGCCATAGTGCAGTATTGCAAAGCTAAAATTCCTTTTAATATGGCCAATAAAATACTCACAAACAAAGGGTTAAAACACGCATGTCACAATAATGTTCCAAGCCAACCCGCGCTGCTGAATTACAATGTTGTAACCGCCGGCTCCCAACGCGTTTCGTCGCTCAGCGCAACTTTTACTAGGTGAGCCGGCGCGGTGGTGAACAACGTTTAAATGTCCTATAGGCGGGACAAAGAGGACGCATCATCCCCACGCACCACCAATCGATGGCCATGCTTGTCCTCCAAGATCCGGTCTCCAGACAGACTGGGCGTGACTAACCTCACCCAACCAATAAGCATGCTAGGAGGTGAATATCATTAACACTCTCTTTGCTAGCGCGGTATGTTTATATAGTTTCTATATATTTTATTCTTGTCTTTGGCTGTAGCCCCGCTGTACCAGACCGTGAAGGAGGAGGTCAGAAGTGAGCCTATGACACCATTGTAGAAGATTTTTTGGATCATTTTAGACATACCGTATCTTGCTAGTTGTCTCAAGAAGTATAGCCTCTGTTGGGCCTTCTTCAAGATGACGGTAGCTTGCCTGCTCCACTTCAAGTCTTGCGTGATCACGGTACCGAGAAATATCATCACCAATAGAAATTGGATGATGCGTTAGGTGGGAACGTCTGAAGTCAATTATGAGTTCAACCGTTTTCTGGATGTTCAAGATAACGTTGTTCTCTCCGCACCAGGATTCCAGGTTTTTTACTTGTGTTTGGCAGAGAGACTTATCGCTGTCGTTGATGAGGCCTACCAAGGTGGTATCATCTGCATACTTGATTATCTTGATAGATGGGTCTGAGGATTTGAAGTCATTTGTGTAGAGGGAAAAGAGAAGGGGAGACAGAACACATCCCTGTGGTGCACCTATATTTGTGATTCTGGAGGAGGAGGTGGCATGGCTAGGTAAGTATTTAGGGGCAGGTACATACCACAGAGGCGATGGAGGCAGTGTGTCCCAGACCCCCTTGTTCCACAGGCCCGGGGGCATATACCTGCACTGCCTCTATGGTATGTACTCCATGGGCACATGGCTAAATAGAGGAGGCAACAGTGGTTTGGAGAAACGTGGTGACATTGATAGTGCAAGAGAACCTATGGATGAAATCTCTGTAACTATAACAAGATAAGCATTTCTTTTACATTTAAAGAGGAACATTGGGGAGGGGGTTAAAACCTCCCCCAAACCTGACAGATCTGCTGCCCCCTCTCAGGTTTTACCTTTGGGCATTATTTACTCACCTTGCCGAGGGATCCATCTTCTGGGTCCCTCGGATTCTGGGCGACGTTCCGACGGCTGGCACCATCTTGCATCCCATCAGGCACTGTGCGCAACCCCCGATCTCGCACCTGTGCAGTGCCCATGAATGGGATGCAATGGGGCCGCCCGAAATCCCATGAGACTTTCAGGTTGATTCATTACTAGCGCCAGGTATCAGCTGATGAGCGTCTGTATAGCGACTGCTAGTAGACACTGTGATCGGCTATCGGGCGCTGTAACAGAGCGTATCAGTCGCTGTAGTGACCTTGCCGGCATTGATGAATGAGATGTATGTTGGGCGTTCTAACACCAGTACAGCATTGCAGGGAGCGAAAGGTAGCACCAGCTCATTGCGACCGACTCTCAGCGACTCACACCATATTCACTAAAAAAACAGACTCACACAGCGTCGGCGCTCTGGATCTGGGCGCTTTAGAATAGAGCGACAGACACTGTGTGATTAAAGTCTGTTTTTGAACACATATCCACCAGTAACAAAGTGAAAACACATGGAATGACATTGTTGTAACATTGTGATATTAATACTTGTAATTCTACCTGTAATGACAATTCTGCATAAAAATATAAAAAATCCAAAAAGTTTTAAAAAATGACTCTTTCTAGGCCAGGAGAGGTCACACAATTATTTAAGAGAAAAAAATAATAAACACAAAAATCCCTGTTTAAACAGAAGAAAAGGAACGCCTATTGAAATATATGGGAGAGCGACAGGTAGCAACAGGTAATACCCGGATTTGAGGTGGAGAAGCTCTCCACTGAGCCATGTTAGGGGGGATTTCTCCGGCCACAGCTGATTTCCCATCGACACTTTCATAAAAATTCCTTGGAAAGCGCACTCCAGCCATAAATAAGCAGCGAGGATTTCCCATGGATGCGCTGGCTAATATGAGGAAGAGTGATGGCTTCCCTTGTGCCCGATCGATTACTCACTGATCCGTTCAGCGAGAAGAGATTCCAGAGCCAAACATGCCGAGAAAATCTTCCCATTATTATCCCTGACTTTAACCCCTCTGATGCAGCACAATAGATCACCTCTACATCACACAACCAGCACGCTGCGGATGAGAGCCCGCTTCTTTTATTGGAAGTTTTTTATTTATCATTCTTAGTTTTAGAATCTTTTTGGAATTTTTCTAAAGGGCAACACCGCCACCTAGTGACAAGAATTGGAACTTGTGGTACTTGTCGCTCTGTAGCGCTCTCCCATACATTTCAGTGGGGCTTCATTAGTTATTATTATTATTATTATTATTAGGGATGAGCGAACTGGTTCGGACGAACCGGAATTTGCTCCGAATTTCAGGGAAAATTCGATTCGGCACGAACCCGAATTTTTTTTGGTTCGTGCCGATCGAATTTTCCCTGAAATAAAAAAAAAAAAATGCCGGCATGGTGGGAGCGGGCAGGGCGGCTATGCTGTCAGCGGGCAGGCCGGCGGCGGCTGCCCGCTCCCACCATGCCGGCATTTTTTTTTTCAGATGAGCGATTCGTGAAAGTTCGATTCGGGCGAACCCGAATTTCTTGGGGAAATTCGGCGAATCGCCCGAATCGAACTTTCAAGAAGTTCGCTCATCTCTAATTATTATTGTTTATTTATATAGCGCCATCAACTTCCGTAGCGCTTTACAAGTTAAGAATACAGACAAGGTAAAACATATAGTACAGAGAACAATACAAAATTAGATGCCACAGGTTAAAACCAAGTGTTGTGAGCCCAGGAGACAATAGGGAGGAGTGCCCTGCCCTTGCGAGCTTACAGTCTAAAGGATCGCATAGTTGTTAGTTGTGTATAAATAGCATGTTTGGCAATTAAATTTTTTTTTTTTTTTGCTCCAATCATTGTGTGACCTCTCCCGGCTGCAAACAAACACTCTTATACATTTTTTCAATTTTTATATTTTTATGCAGAATTGTCATTACAGGTCTGGCACTAAAGTGTTAATGTTACAATGTTACAACAATGTCATTCCAGGTGTTTTCGCTTTGTTACAGGTGGATATGTGTTCAAAAACAGACTTTAATAACACAGCATATGGCGCTCTATGCTGTAGCACCCAGCTTTAGAGTGCCGACGATGTGTGTGTAGTGCTTTGTTAAATATGGTGTGGACCGCCAAGTGCTGTATGCACTGAGCTGGCGCAAGCTGTCGCTCACTGCAGCGCTATCCTGTTGTTACAGCGCCCAACATACATCACATTCATCAATGTCAGCCTGGTTACTACAGTGACCGAGAAGCTCTATTACAGCACCTGATACCCGCTTACAGCGTCTACTAGCGGTCGCTCTAAGCGCTGCTATACAGATGCTCATCTGGCAATACCTGGCGCTAGTAGTAAATCAGCCTCCACGTTTAGTGCCCAGAGCCCTTTCCTTGTTGACCCAGACTCAGTATTTCAGCTGTGCTGAGATGGAGGAAGAGGAGAGAGATTTAGGGATACTGATTACTGAAAGCTGCAAGATGAGGGGACAGTGTAGCCAGGCAGTGGGAAAAGCAAGCAGGATGCTCGGCTGCATAGCTCGAGGCATCACCAGTAGGAAGAGGGAGGTTGTGATGCCGCTGTATAGAGCCCTGGTGAGGCCACAGCTAGAATACTGTGTGCAGTTCTGGAGACCTTACCTGCAAAAAGACATTATTCAAATAGAACGTGTCCAAAGGCGGGCAACGAAAATGGTGGAAGGACTTAAACTTAAAACTTATCAGGAGAGACTTAAAGAACTTAATTTGTACAGTCTGGAGGAAAGAAGGGAGAGGGGACATGATTGAGACCTTTATATATGTGAAAGGATTGAATAAGGTTCAGGAGGGAAGTGTTTTTAAGAAGAAGCTTAATGATAGAACAAGGGGGCCCAACCTGAAGCTAGTCGGGGGGAAGATCAGGAGCAATGTTAGAAAATATTATTTTACAGAAAGAGTAGTAGATGCTTGGAACAAACTTCCAGCAGAGGTAGTTGAAAAATCAACAGTCACTGAATTTAAACATGCCTGGGATAAGCACACATCTATCCTAAGATACAGAGAACATACAGTATACACATAAGATAAAGAGAACATACAGTATACACATAAGATAAAGAGAACATACAGTATACACATAAGATACAGAGAACATACAGTATACACATAAGATAAAGAGAACATACAGTATACACATAAGATACAGAGAACATACAGTATACACATAAGATAAAGAGAACATACAGTATACACATAAGATAAAGAGAACATACAGTATACACATAAGATACAGAGAACATACAGTATACACATAAGATAAAGAGAACATACAGTATACACATAAGATAAAGAGAACATACAGTATACACATAAGATACAGAGAACATACAGTATACACATAAGATAAAGAGAACATACAGTATACACATAAGATCCAGAGAACATACAGTATACACATAAGATAAAGAGAACATACAGTATACACATAAGATAAAGAGAACATACAGTATACACATAAGATACAGAGAACATACAGTATACACATAAGATAAAGAGAACATACAGTATACACATAAGATCCAGAGAACATACAGTATACACATAAGATAAAGAGAACATACAGTATACACATAAGATAAAGAGAACATACAGTATACACATAAGATACAGAGAACATACAGTATACACATAAGATAAAGAGAACATACAGTATACACATAAGATACAGAGAACATACAGTATACACATAAGATAAAGAGAACATACAGTATACACATAAGATACAGAGAACATACAGTATACACATAAGATACAGAGAACATACAGTATACACATAAGGGCAGACTAGATGGACCGTATGGTCTCCTTCTGTCGTCAACCTTCTATGTTTCTATGTTTCTATGATATAAAAAGATTAAAGGGATTGTCCAGGCTGAGTGTGCAAACAATTACCTAATAATAATAATAATAATAATAATAATGTGTTAATGTACTGTGGGTGCGCACAGGCACCAAGGAGGTGCCAGCAATACCAGGGATAAGCAATTATATACAGTCAAGAGACTCAGGGCCCCAGATAGGCCCCAAAAGATTATGCTGCACACTCAAGTAAGAAGATCAATATTTATATGGAAAGTTAATACACTAAACCCTCCCATAAAAACATATACCTGCACACATACAACACATTAAAAATATCCCCCAACCTCCCCCTCCCTACAATTAACTGGATCAATGCCAAATCTATTAATATCACAATTCTATATGCTGACCCTATCCCATCCCATGTATAGAATTAATATTTCCCATATACAGTAGTGCAAATAAGTAATAGTCATATTAATGAGATAACCATAAAGTGCCAGTGCATATCCCAAACAAAGGGGGAAACGATCCCCAGTGTTTAAGCAATGTATATTACTCTGTTACTATTAAAGACAAAAAGGATTAATACTTAGGCCCTTATTTAACAAGGGATAGCGCCAGGTAGCGACTGGTGAGCGACCGGTAATGACGGGCACCGCCACGAGAACGCCGGCTCCCCTCTGCAATCACACATTTATCAAGCCGATCCTGCTTAGCGACTGAGATAGCGCCAGATAACCACTCATTCATCATTATTCCAGCCTCACCCCACAGCGCCAGCGTCCGACCTTGAACAACGACCGGTATGACCTCTCGCTACCTGGCGCTCTCCAATGCATTTCAATGGAACAATTTTAAAATATTCATAATTAATTGTTAATAATGTTTTTTTTTTAAATGTGACAAATTCTGTGACCATTTCTGCAATGTTAGATATTTTTTTTAAGATAAAAAAAAAAAATAAAAAATTGTGCAGAATTGATATTAAAGGTCTGATATTAATGTATTCATATTACAAAATGTTTTTATAAACTTGTTTTTTTTGGTTTCCAAAAATATGGTTGTTTGGGGGTTAAAAAACTACTTTTAACCCATCGCCGCCAGCGCTCTGGGGTTTAAGCATGCATTTCACAGCGCGAGAATTTTTTGAGCGTGATTTGTTAATGAATATGGTGGGAGCCGGTCGCTATGGCCATTCGCTATCATGCGCTCCCATACAGCGTGGAACCTGTCAAATAGCGACTCCTCACCCAATATTCAACATTACTGCACACCGACTGAGTCGCTGTCAACAACCGAACAATGGCCAAGCACAGCGACTACTAGCGGGCGCTGTGAAAATACCGCTACAGTCGCTCATCTGTCGCTACCTGGCGCTATTACTGAATCGGCCTCCCCGAGTGGATCAAAACCCAGGATTTTGACTATCCTAGGTTTTGGTCCTTTCCCCCAATTCGGGGTGCCCCGCTGTGTGAAACCCCCAAGATCAGAAAAGTCTTACACTTACCTTGTTTCCCAGTCCTATGGCGCATGCACGGCCGCACGTCCAATCAGCGCGCTGACGGCCACATCCCCCGCTACCCGCTAACAGGGAGTGTGCCTGCACGGCCATTCACAAATGCCTGGTGTGGGCACGTGCACTGCTAGAGGGATAGCGGGGATGCGGCTTGCGCATGTGCCGTTGGACTGGGAAACAAGGTAAGTGTATGGGGCAACCTGGGGGGATTTCACACAGCGGGGCATCCCCCGAGGGGGGGAATCGATCGACCCGGGAATCTTATAGATTCCTTGGCTGATTGCGGTGGGTTTTGGTCCACTTTAAGTCTCAGTGCTGTGTCCATGCAATAATAATAATGTGTTTATATTGTTACTGTAAGCTTGAGCAAACATAGGAATTGGTGCTTTGCCTTTCATACACACAAGTGAACCCCACCAGAAAGTGCAAGCATGCGCCCAGGGTGGTGGGCTGCCCTAGCCATGGCACCTGGGTTGCGTTCCTTCTCGGGCTTATGGGTCATGCATAGAATTCATCCTGGTGTGCTGCTAAATAAAGCTGTTGTTGTTGTCATTTAGCCCTTTTCCTTTAGCCCACCCCCTGTATTTTATTTATTTATTTATGGCCACCTATTTTTTATCACTGAAAGGTGTTGAAAAGGCAGACACGCAGTCTGATGCAAAATGGGTGGAGATATGACCACCTCTCAATGCTATAAAAAAGGTGGTCAAGAATAAAATAAATCCAGGGGCTGGGCTACAGAAAAGGCTTAAAATCAACAACAGATTATTCAGCAGCAGCAGAACAGCATGGCAGGTAAGCAAATAACTATTTGTTTTTACACTTAGCCTAGAATATCCCTTTAAAGAGCTTACAATATATTAAAGAGGTACATAAACCCTTGCCCCCCCCATATGCACTCCCCACCCGAGTACCTTGGACAATTCGCCTGGATTGGCGGTGGCCTGTTTTAAAAAGTAGTTTTTCCACTGCCTAGGTCACATCCACCTGGCAGTTTTAAGATCGCTGATTGGCTAATCTCAAGAATGCCGTTTGATGTGATCAGCCTGATGGCCGCATCCCGGCTCCCTGTAGTCTGGATCTGAATGGCTGGATGCAGGAGCCCAATGTAAACTATAGTTAAAGAAGACGAACTACCATGATTTGAATTGCAAAAAAGTTTAGGATTTTAATGTGAGGAAAAGGATCATAAGTGCTGTACAAAATAGCATGGCAAAATATCAAGCAATATACAGATATACAGATATATAGTACAATGGGGTTGTAGCCCCTTTAAATGACCGCTAGGTGGCGTTCCTGTATGCATAAGGCAAACAACTGAAAATCCAATAGATCACCCAAGAGGTAATATGTACCCAGAGAAACAGTAAAAGGTGAGCCACTGCTCCCCAACTGTCCCAAACCTATATACACGGGCAATACAAATAACAATATACAGCAATGCGATTGATACAGAAAAAAAGTCTTACAGGCAGACGCAGGTGGAAGTAATACCCTCGACGTTTCGGCCGCCTAGGCCTTTCTCAAGAGGGAGCGGTACCAGTACACTAATCATGTGGTGTTTAAATACCTTTGTGGGGTCTCCAAGGTGCAGGATGCAGCATGCAGGGGCGCACGTGGCGGCGCTCAATGAGTGCGTCATCCGCGGCGCCAGCAGCCCGTCCCGACCAGTGACAGATTGTCTCAAAAGGGAGCCAATCAGGCGCTGGCGCGTGGGGCGGGACCTGGCGTCGCCGGGCCAATGGGAAAGCAGGAACCGCAAACATGGCGGCGTTATACAGAAGCGACATAAATTCAATAAAGATGGCTGCCAATGATTGACAGCTGCGCTCAGCCTATAGATGAAGCAGATAGGCGGCGATTGTGGGTCACGTAGCTGTGGGCGAGACTTGGGCTCGCATCCCGTTCTGTCCAATCAACAGAGTCCGTGGGCGGGGATATTCAAATCCCGCTGTTAGAGTTAGAAGCCGGGGCTTGTTATCGTCCGTTATGGACACTTATAGAAGGCACCTTGACAGAGGGCGTGATCCTGGCTGGCAAGATGATGCGCCGATGCTCTCACAGGAGGGAACACAGAGTGTAGACACAAAGGGGAGTATAAACTCGTGGAGACGCACATTGGAGAATGGTGCCACTTGGAGACCATACACGTTAGAAAATAGGGCAGCTAAATACAATGTTGCCTGAAAAGAATGAATAAAAAAGTGATTAATGTGTAGTTAAAAATCCTTTTTTGCTTACCATCCCTCCACAGAGAGCACCACTGCTCCTCTTGCCCAAGGGGTTGATCTCACCATGTGCAAACCTAAGAGCCGGTGGAATCCCCCTCCAACTTCACACGCGCTAGAAACCTTTATCAGCCTGGTACAGAATGACATAGATTCAATTGGCAGGCCGTCTGGAAAGATCCAGTACAACCTACATTACAAAGAAAAGATGGCATTGAATAAACTCGAGAATAACTCTCAAATTACCATTAAACCAGCTGATAAAGGTGGGGCCATCGTAGTAATGAACACTACTGATTATGTTCATGAAATAACAACACAGCTGCAGGACACACAGGTATATATACCTATCCAGACAAATCCCACAACTGAGATTAAGGACTCCATAGATAAAATTATACAAACTGCCTTAAGTGATGGGGTCATTAACGATAAACTTGCAAAGTTTCTAACTACTGATTTCCCACTTATTCCCTTGTTCTATTGCCTCCCAAAAATTCACAAGAGGCTTACTAATCCACCCGGCAGGCCCATAGTAGCCGGAACAGATTCTGTATTTCAATCCCCAGCTATTCTGATCGACCGCCTTCTCCAACCACTTGTAGTTTCTATGCCTTCTTATCTACAAGATACTACAGACTTTCTCAATAGACTAACACATTTTGGCACACTTACTTCCGATTGTCTGCTGGTAACAATGGATGTATCAAGTTTATATACTTCTATTCCCCACACTGAAGGCATCCAGGTAATTTCCCGTGCATTGAGTTCCTGCAATACCAACCCTGATCTCCAGAAATTTGCTCTGGACCTCTTAGACATTATCTTGCGCAAGAATTATTTTTCCTTCAATAATCAATTTTACATACAGGCACAGGGTACTGCAATGGGCTCAAACATGGCACCAAGCTATGCCAATTTATTTATGGCTGATTTTGAGAATACCTATGTCTACCCCCATGAACACTACACCACTCATGTACTGACCTGGCTAAGATACATCGATGATGTGTTCATACTATGGCAAGGGGACACGGATACGCTTCTCCAATTCCACCAGTATCTTAACAATTGTCTACCAACCATTTCATTCTCCATTGAATATAGTCCGCACATTATCCATTTCTTGGATGTAGCCGTTTCCCTACATAATGGTTCCCTGTCCACAGACCTCTTTCGTAAACCAACAGACCGTAATACAATCCTTCATGCCAATAGCTTCCATCCTCCCTCTCTGATTAAAGCACTTCCCTATAGCCAATTTGTTAGGATTCGCAGAATAACCTCTACCGATGAATTATATCTACAGAGATCAAACGAATTGATTACCAACTTAAAGGCACGAAACTATGACCTGGATCAACTGAAAGCTGCTCAAGCCAAGGCTATGTCCCTTGACAGAAGGGAGTTATGCAAGTTCAAAGGTAAAGAGAACAGTAAGAGGCTTCCCTTAGTGCTTACATATTCGCATCTATCCCAGAAGGCCCAACGTATTGTCAGAAAACACTGGCATGTGCTTCAGAGCGATGCTAAATTGTCCATGACCTTTAATGAACCACCCATGACAGCATATAAAAGGGCAAGCAGTCTTAGGGATTCATTAGTAAAGGCTAACTACACTACCACTGATGCAACTGCCCACACCAATTGGCTCACCAAGCTTCAAGCGCCACTTGGTATGTTCCCCTGTGGGCATTGTGCACAATGCAGCTATATGACAAAAGGCACATCCTTTACTCACCCTCTAACTGGTAGGAGTTTCTCCCTTAAGTCCTTTGCTAACTGTGCCAGCTCGGGCGTTGTCTATTTATTGAAGTGCCCTTGCGGGATGGGGTATGTTGGCAAAACAAAGAGGGCACTACGGCATAGAATTAGTGAACACCGGTCGGACATTAGGAACCATAGAATGGAGTCCCCCATTGCTAGACATTTCCTGGAGAAACTTCACCATATGACCCAATTGAGATGTATGGTCATTGAAGTGGTAAGCCATTCAGCACGTGGGGGCAACTTTAATCAAAAGTTGCTGCAACGGGAACTTTTCTGGATTCATAAACTCCAGACTAGGAGTCCCTTGGGCTTGAATGAGGATATAGATTATTCCCCGTTCTTTTAAATTGCTTTGTATTCCATCCCCTCTGTGGTCTCTATTATCCACCCCCTTTTTTTGCCACAATGCTTTATTCTGATAGGATTCTGTATAGATACACTAATCATTGGGCTCATAGAATTTGGGTCTGCATTGCTTTTGAATTCGGGTCTGCATTATTCATAGATCTGCACACACTGTCCATGACATGTGTGAATAGTGCATCGGGGCACTCCTAACTTTTAGAGCCACATTAAGACCCTTTTGGTTTCTAACCCGTATTTTGCATGATCTATCCTTTCTGGTCTCGAAGTCGAGACCTCTTCTATGCGGCTTACTGTCACCTTTATGCTAATTATACAGAGCCCCTTTGCTGTTCTGTGATCTTCTGTGACAGATTTTGTCCCTGTTAGTTTATAGTCTTAGTTTGAATACTGTGCAATTAGGTGTCAAGCTGACTCCGTCCTATGTGATGGATTCAGGTTTTAACCAGTTTTTAACTACACATTAATCACTTTTTTATTCATTCTTTTCAGGCAACATTGTATTTAGCTGCCCTATTTTCTAACGTGTATGGTCTCCAAGTGGCACCATTCTCCAATGTGCGTCTCCACGAGTTTATACTCCCCTTTGTGTCTACACTCTGTGTTCCCTCCTGTGAGAGCATCGGCGCATCATCTTGCCAGCCAGGATCACGCCCTCTGTCAAGGTGCCTTCTATAAGTGTCCATAACGGACGATAACAAGCCCCGGCTTCTAACTCTAACAGCGGGATTTGAATATCCCCGCCCACGGACTCTGTTGATTGGACAGAACGGGATGCGAGCCCAAGTCTCGCCCACAGCTACGTGACCCACAATCGCCGCCTATCTGCTTCATCTATAGGCTGAGCGCAGCTGTCAATCATTGGCAGCCATCTTTATTGAATTTATGTCGCTTCTGTATAACGCCGCCATGTTTGCGGTTCCTGCTTTCCCATTGGCCCGGCGACGCCAGGTCCCGCCCCACGCGCCAGCGCCTGATTGGCTCCCTTTTGAGACAATCTGTCACTGGTCGGGACGGGCTGCTGGCGCCGCGGATGACGCACTCATTGAGCGCCGCCACGTGCGCCCCTGCATGCTGCATCCTGCACCTTGGAGACCCCACAAAGGTATTTAAACACCACATGATTAGTGTACTGGTACCGCTCCCTCTTGAGAAAGGCCTAGGCGGCCGAAACGTCGAGGGTATTACTTCCACCTGCGTCTGCCTGTAAGACTTTTTTTCTGTATCAATCGCATTGCTGTATATTGTTATTTGTATTGCCCGTGTATATAGGTTTGGGACAGTTGGGGAGCAGTGGCTCACCTTTTACTGTTTCTCTGGGTACATATTACCTCTTGGGTGATCTATTGGATTTTCAGTTGTTTGCCTTATGCATACAGGAACGCCACCTAGCGGTCATTTAAAGGGGCTACAACCCCATTGTACTATATATCTGTATATCTGTATATTGCTTGATATTTTGCCATGCTATTTTGTACAGCACTTATGATCCTTTTCCTCACATTAAAATCCTAAACTTTTTTGCAATTCAAATCATGGTAGTTCGTCTTCTTTAACTATAGTTTACATTGGATTTTCTCCCTGTGAGTGGTGCACAGGTTTAGAAGGCTGAACACCACCTATCTTTTCCAACCAATGAACTTTTCTTTCTATGGTGTGCTTCAACTATTATTGTTCTAACTGGATGCAGGAGCCCACCTCAGCTACAGGGAAGCTGAAGATGTGGCTGTGGGTAATGACGCAGCAATGGGAACAGCAGGTAAATGTGAGTTTACTTGGGACCCTGCAGGGGATTCACACAGCGGGTGTGCCCCTATTTTGGATGCCCTAGGGGCAGTCTAGGGGCCGGCCCTGGAGTCTTTTAGACTACCCGGCTCGGCTGCATGGTTTTTGTGTTGCTTTAACCCTTCCAGTGTCAGCCTACCTAGAGATGTTGTCACCCTCTGTTGCCAGGCCATTTTTCACCATTTTGCGATATACATGTTTAACTGTGATTTTTACAGGGATTGTTTGCAAATTTTGTTCTGTGATCTTATAATATGTTTGGGTAAAAATATAAAAAATTTAATTTTTCCTCCCGATTAGAACAGTACCACATATGTAACGGTAGCCCCCCCCCCCCCCGTTCCTGCCCAGGAGACCCCTTAAACTGAAATGAACGCTTTATGACATTTTCCAATAAAATACAACTAATATGTGGACTATCAAGGGTTAATCCAGCAAAACCAGCCTGGGCACCAGCTATGGGGGCTGTAAGACCAGGGTGAGGGAGCTGGCCGGCCTCTGGTCCTAAAGGCTACCAGCCGGCATGGCCCTCACAGGCTGCGGGCTCTTCTGTATCTCCCTGGGCTTTGGGGAGGCAGGTAATGGAGGGGGGGGGAGTTATGACAAGTCACCCAATCGCTGGCAGATGACTTGCCAGCCCCTCCTGCCCTGTGAGCTGGTATAGTGGACTCCGTACCCGGCACAAAACTGTAGAAAAAAAAATCTATTACTCACCTGTGGCTGCGATCCCTCGTATTTCGCCCTCACCACGGAAGAGCCCGGGGGGTGAGCGGAGGCCCCACCGTTGAAGAGGACACCCGGTGGGGCCTCCGATCACCCCCCCCCCCCAGGCTCTTTCCTGGTGAGGAGAGGGCAAAGTATGCCCTCTCCAGCACTTCCGCAATCGCCCCGCCGCTAGCCCGCCCTTTGTGGGCGTGACAGATGACATAATCTATGACGTCTCATCTCATACCTGCCCCAAGAGGCACAGTAGCGCCAGGCAGGTGGAGGTGAGAGGGCTGATGACAGCTGCCGGGTGATTGGTGGTGGTGGGGCAAGGGATCGCAGCCACTCGCCCCCCCCCCTCCACTGATCACCCGGCAGCTGTCATCGGAGCTCTGTGGGACATGATCGCCAGGGTAAAGCTGAGGAACGGAGGTGAGTAAAGTAAAAAAAAACTAATAAATGTCATTGTCATTTTTACTGTTAACCCTATGTGAATGGGTAAGGGGTCCATGAGACCCTTAAAATTCCCCAAAATAATGCCCCCCCCCACCCTATGTCATTTTTTTTAAATTAACCCCTTGTGTTCTGTCAGCCAGAAGGTATAAAAGGCTTCCAGCATCAGCAGGAGAGCAGAAGCCAAAGTCATTGGCGAGGTAAAGAGTGTAAGATAGATGGGAGGTAAGTATTAAAAAAACAAATACAATATTTTTTTCTGTGTGTGTGTTTTTTTTTCATTCAACCCTTTGTGAACTGGTAAGGGGTCCATGAGTCCCCTATACCAGTTCACAAGGCTTAGGGGCTGGCAAGTGTGGGTTTGGGCTGGGGGGGCACAGAGGCTGGCCCTTGCACCCTGTTCTATGCCATGGAATTTATAGACCCCTGACCCGCTACTCTTCACCGCAAAAGGGGCCCACTAAGACCATGCTGCCCCTGGGCCCACATAATCCTGGAGCCATCCATGGGTGGCACAGAGACCAAAAAGGTGTCACTAGTAAGGAACCGCTTTTATTGATGGCTTGAACAGCTTTAACCACTAGAGGGCGCCATGGGCCAATGGTTAGCAATAAAAGTATGCTTTGCAGAAATGATCAGAATAATTTCTCTGGACACATATATCACACATATGAACATACATTATATCCACCGCAAAGTTAGAGCAGATATTAAAGTAGAACTCCAATCAAAACCTTTTGTTTTAGGTTTCAGTGTGGCAAGGTAATGTCGGGCTGGGGTGTGCTGAGCCCACATGCTATAATACTATAATACTACATGCTATAATACAACCTGTTCATTTTTTGGGATTCTGCACTAAGACAACTTGTATTGTTTGCGAGTGGATAACCCTGCGCTCTCTTGCTGTAGAGCAGCAACATCCAGCATTGCTTGCAATACCTATCATAGAAAAATAGATAGCGTTATCATTAACCCTCATTCCACCAGTTCAGGGGGTAATAGGGAGCAAGCATCCCTATGTCAGTTAACAGGGTAGGAGGTGGAAATGACCCCTCTTTTCCAGGTCAGAGGATATAGGGTGGAATGGACCCCTCTTTTCCAGGTCAGAGGATATGGGGTGGAAAGGACCCCTCTTTTCCAGGTCAGATTACATGGGGTGGAAAGAACCCCTCTTTTCCTAGTCAGAGGATATGGGGTTGAAAGGACCCATCTTTTCCAGGTTAAAGGATATGGGGTGGAAATGACCCCTCTTTTCCAGGTCAGAGGATATGGGGTGGAAAGGACCCCTCTTTTCCAGGTCAGAGGATATGGGGTGGAAAGGACCCCTCTTTTCCAGGTCAGATTATATGGGGTGGAAAGAACCCCTCTTTTCCTAGTCAGAGGATAAGGGGTTGAAAGGACCCCTCTTTTCCAGGTCAGAGGATATGGGGTGGAAAGGACCCCTCTTTTCCAGGTTAAAGGATATGGGGTGGAAATGACCCCTCTTTTCCAGGTCAGAGGATAAGGGGTGGAAAGGACCCCTCTTTTCCAGGTCAGAGGATAAGGGGTGGAAAGAACCCGTCTTTTCCAGGTCAGAGGATATGGGGTGGAAAGAATCCCTCTTTTCCTGGTCAGAGGATATGGGGTGGAAAGGACCCCTCTTTTCCAGGTCAGAGGATTATTGGCGAGGATTATTGGCGAGGTAAAAAGTGTGAGATCGATGGGAGGTAAGTATTAAAAAAAACAAATTCAATATTTTTTTCTGTGTATGTGTGTTTTTTTTCATTCAACCCTTTGTGAACTGGTAAGGGGTCCATGAGTCCCCTATACCAGTTCACAAGGCTTAGGGGCTGGCAAGTGTGGGTTTGGGCTGGGGGGGCACAGAGGCTGGTCCTTGCACCCTGTTCTATGCCATGGAATTTATAGACCCCTGACCCTCTACTCTTCACCGCAAAGGGGCCCACTAAGACCATGCTGCCCCTGGGCCCACATAATCCTGGAGCCATCCATGGGTGGCACAGAGACCAAAAAGGTGTCACTAGTAAGGAACTGCTATTATTGATGACTTGAACAGCTTTAACCACTAGAGGGCGCCATGGGCCAATGGTTAGCAATAAAAGTATGCTTTGCAGAAATGATCAGAATAACTTCTCTGGACACATATATCACACATATGAACATGCATTATATCCACCGCAAAGTTAGAGCAGACATTAAAGTAGAACTCCAATCAAAACCTTTTGTTTTAGGTTTCAGTGTGGCAAGGTAATGTCGGGCTGGGGTGTGCTGAGCCCACATGCTATAATACTATAATACTACATGCTATAATAATACCTGTTCATTTTTTGGGATTCTGCACTAAGACAACTTGTATTGTTTGCGAGTGGATAACCCTGCGCTCTCTTGCTGTAGAGCAGCAACATCCAGCATTACTTGCAATACCTATCATAGAAAAATAGACAGCGCTATCATTAACCCTCAATCCACCAGTTCAGGGGGTAATAGGGAGCAAGCATCCCTATGTCAGTTAACAGGGTAGGAGGTGGAAAGGACCCCTCTTTTCCAGGTCAGAGGATATGGGGTGGAAAGGACCCCTCTTTTCCAGGTCAAAGCATATGGGATGGAAATTACCCCTCTTTTCCAGGTCAAAGGATATGGGGTGTAAAGGACCCCTCTTTTCCAGGTCAGAGGATATGAGGTGGAAAGGCCCCCCTCTTTTCCAGGTCAAAGCATATGGGATGGAAATGACCCCTCTTTTCCAGGTCAGAGGATATGGGGTTTAAAGGACCCCTCTTTTCCAGGTCAAAGGATATGGGGTGGAAAGGACCCCTCTTTTCCTGGTCAAAGGATATGGGGTTTAAAGGACTCCTCTTTTCCAGGTCAGAGGATATGGGGTGAAAAGGGCCCCTCTTTTCCAGGTCAGAGGATATGGGGTGGAAAGAACCCCTCTTTTCCTGGTCAGAGGATATGGGGTGTTAAGGACCCCTCTTTTCCAGGTCAGATTATATGGGGTGGAAAGGACCCCTCTTTTCCTAGTCAGAGGATATGGGGTTTGAAGGACCCCTCTTTTCCAGGTCAGAGGATATGGGGTGGAAAGGACCCCTCTTTTCCAGGTCATAGTATATGGGGTGGAAAGGACCCCTCTTTTCCAGGTTAAAGGATATGGGGTGGAAATGACCCCTCTTTTCCATGGCAGAGGATATGGGGTGGAAATGACCCCTCTTTTCCAGGTCAGAGGATAGAGGGTGGAAAGGACCCCTCTTTTCCTGGTCAGAGGATATGGGGTGGAAAGGACCCCTCTTTTCCAGGTCAGAGGATATGGGGCGGAACGAACCCCTCTTTTCTTGGTCAGAGGATATGGGTTGGAAAGGACCCCTCTTTTCCAGGTCAGAGGATATGGGGTGGAAAGAACCCCTCTTTTCCAGGTCAGAGGATATGGGGTGGAAAGAACCCCTCTTTTCCAGGTCAGAGGATATGGGGTTTGAAAGGACCCCTCTTTTCCTGGTCAGAGGATACTGGGTGGAAAGGACCCCTCTTTTCCAGGTCAGAGGATATAGGGTGGAAAGGACCCCTCTTTTCCAGGTCAGAGGATATGGGGTGGAAAGAACCCCTCTTTTCCTGGTCAGAGGATATGGGGTGGAAAGGATCCCTCTTTTCCAGGTCAGAGGATATGGGGTGGAAATGACCCCTCTTTTCCAGGTCAGAGGATATGGGGTGGAAAGAACCCCTCTTTTCCTGGTCAGAGGATATGGGGTGGAAAGGATCCCTCTTTTCCAGGTCAGAGGATATGGGGTGGAAATGACCCCTCTTTTCCAGGTCAGAGGATATGGGGTGGAAAGAACCCCTCTTTTCCTGGTCAGAGGATATGGGGTGGCAAGGACCCCTCTTTTCCAGGTCAGAGGATATGGGGTGGAAAGGACCCCTCTTTTCCTGGTCAGAGGATATGGGGTGGAAAGGATCCCTCTTTTCCAGGTCAGAGGATATGGGGTGGAAATGACCCCTCTTTTCCAGGTCAGAGGATATGGGGTGGAAAGGACCCCTCTTTTCCAGGTCAGAGGATATGGGGTGGAAATGACCCCTCTTTTCCAGGTCAGAGGATATGGGGTGGAAAGGACCCCTCTTTTCCAGGTCAGAGGATATGGGGTGGAACAAACCCATCTTTTCCAGGTCAGATGATATGGGGGTGGCAAGGACCTCTTTATCAGTTCAGAGGGCAGGGGGTGGAATAATCTCATATACCAGTTCAGAGTACAAGTACTTTTTTTTTTAACCAGATCAGAGGGTAGGGAGTGGCAAGAACCTCTTTACCAGATAGGGTAGGGGGTGGCAAAGACCCTTATAATAGTGTATAGGGTAGGGGGGGGCAAGTACTTTTTCACTACAACAGAGGATAGGGGCGGCAAGCACCAGTTTAGATAGTAGGGGTGGCTACTTTACCATTTCAGAGGGTAGGGGTGGTAAGTACTCCTTTACCACATTAGAGGGAAGGGGGTGCCAAGGGCCCATATACCAGTTTAGATGCTAGGGGTGGCAGTGGATATGGGGTGGAAAGTATCCCTCTTTTCCAGGTCAGTTAACAGGGTAGGAGGTGGAAAGGACCCCTCTATTCCAGGTCAGAGGATATGGGGTGGAAAGGACCCCTCTTTTCCAGGTCAGAGGATATGGGGTGGAAAGGACCCCTCTTTTCCTGGTCAGAGAATATGGGGTGGAAAGGACTCCTCTTTTCCTGGTTAAAGGATATTGGGAGGAAAGGACCCCTCTTTCCAGGTCAGAGGATATGGGGTGAAAAGGACCCCTCTTTTCCAGGTCAGAGGATATGGGATGGAAAGGACCCCTCTTTTCCAGGCCCGAGGATATGGGATGGAAAGGACCCCTCTTTTCCAGGTCAGAGGATATGGGGTAGAAAGGACCCCTCTTTTCCAGGTCAGAGGATATGGGGTGGAAAGGACCCCTCTTTTCCAGGTCAGAGGATATGGGGTGGAAAGAACACCTCTTTTCCAGGTCAGAGGATATGGGGTGGAAAGAACCTCTCTTTTCCAGGTCAGAGGATATGGGGTGGAAAGAACCTCTCTTTTCCAGGTCAGAGGATATGGGGTGGAAAGAATATTACGAATAATATATATACCACGTTAGGTCTCTTTAACCCCTTCCTTCCTGTCAGATTGGAATGCCTGGATGCAGAGTGGTTAAGCTGGTTAAATGCAGGTATAAGCTGAGTGGTTTGCATTTTTTTTTTATTGTTCTGATGATGAGTCTGTGGGTTGAAGGTCTTTTTGCAGTTGTTAGAGCAGAATAATGTTCCAAACCTTCTGCTTGATCCGAAGCTGTCCAATGCCAACAAACTCAAGTGTGCAGGGTAAGTGGTTGTGTCCATTTAATAATGGAGGGCCATCATGCGTGAAGGCTTGTTAGGAGTGGATTCAAGGGGGGTAGAGGCCAGATTATGATTCATAATAGGACTGAAGGAGCTCATCCCATCACAATGGAGCTCAGTGACCCCCCCAGACCCATTATCTACCCCAGACCTTATAGTGGTCGCGCAAGAGACCTCGAGGTGCTCAGGTAACGGGCAAAATGCAGCCTCGTCCTCTAAAAATGTGCTGCTAAATTAAGATCTGCCTAATGGATGTTTGACAAAGCAATTGAGGCGCGGAGCGTTAATGGAGCGCAGCAATCCCTGATATTGTGCGCGCTGACAAGTTCACGCAGAGGAAACATTAGCCACATAATGCTCAGCATCAGTGACATGCGAGAGCCAGCGAAATCGTATTATGGAGCGCCGGCCCGATATTAATCACACAAGCAAATGCTGCCAGAGGTTTAACTGTCTCACTGACAGCAGCTTAGTTATAATATACCGTGTTGGACTGGCCCTTCAGACAACCAAAGGATCCTCTGATGGCTCCCTGGCCACTATTATGACATTACAGGAGGCCCATGACGGGCAGGCTGATTCATTACTAACATCAGGTATCAGCAGATGAGCGTCTGTACAGAGGCACTAAGAGCGACCGATAGTATACGCTGTGATCGGCGCTGTGTGATTAAAGTCTGTTTTTGAACACATATCCACCAGTAACAAAGCGAAAACACATGGAATGACATTGACACTGTGACATTAATACTTTAATGCCAGACCTGTAATGATAATTCTACATAAAAATATAAAAAATAAAAAAAGTTTTCAAAAATGACTTTTTCTAGATCAGGAGAGGTCACACAATTATTTGAAAGAAAAAAAAACAATGAAAAAAAAATAAACATTGAAATGTATAGGAGAGCAACGGGTAATACCTGGCGCTCTGGAAGCTATAGCGCCAGAGCTATACACAGAGCCGCCTGTAATGATGAATTCGTACGCTACATGGTGCTGTTAGAGAAGAGACGCTTACCAGAATAACCTTCATAAATGTGGTATTGCGTACAGCGCCCGGCGTTCACCAGACACTGTCTGCCGCTACCAGGAACTTCCTGCCGCTATCCCTTGATGAATAAACCCCTTACACTCTGTTGACCTGGAGTGTGCTGGGAGTTATTTATTCAGTGATTTCGTTTTTATACATTGCACTTTATATTGTGCAACTATCTAATAGCATTTTTGTGGGGCAGTTGTGGCCTAGAGGTAAGGGAGCAGACTTGCGACCGGAGGGTGACAGGTTCAAATCCTGGGACATGACTGAAGTGCTCTTGAGCAAGGCACCTAACCCCCCAACTGCTCCCCAGGCGCCGTAATTAGGGCAGCCCACCGCTCCGGGCATGTGTACACTCACTGCACGGATGGGCTAAATGCGGAAGACTGAAACCCCCCCCAAAAGAACCTTGCCTCCTGCGCGCCCCTCTAGACGTGCACGCGCCCGCCGTTTGTGAATGGCCGGCGCGGGCGCGCGCCCTGTAAGAGGGACGTGCGGGAGGCGGCGACGGACGCGTTGCCTTGTCCGTCGCTGTCACCCGCTTGTCCGTCGGCGGGGATTGGACGGCGCGGTCACCCCGGAAGTGGACCAAAACCCAGGATAGTCAAAATCCTGGGTGTTGGTCCACTTTAAGGAATAATTTCCTATAGTGGGCCCCAAGAATGATTTCCTCTGCTGGGCCCCACAAATGATTTTTCCTGGTTGGCCCCACAAACGATTTCATCTGGTGGATCCCACAAGAGATTTCCTCTGATGGGCCCCACAAATTATTTCCTCTGGTTGGCCCCAAGATTGGTTTTCTCTGGTCCCTTTTTGTGGTACAACATGCATAACTATATACGGTCACAGCTTGGTGTTCTGTCTTTATGTCTTATGGAGTATGTATAATTATGACATGTTTATAGAGTAATTTTTAAATATTTAATAAAAGTGATTTTGATTAAATTTGTAATTTCTGTGTGCGCACTTCATTGATCTTTATTGGAGAACAAGATCTACATGAAGAGAGAAGTGAGCCCTGTACACACAGAACACTGCTGCTGGGCATATGTGAGTGTGGTGGAGCTCCCTCATAGCAGCAGTCTGCTGTGAATACTTCTTCTTGTAGATATTGGTGTACAGATGTGGAAGCTGATTTATTACCAATGCCATCTATCGGCAGATGAGCGTCTGTGTAGCAGAGCTTAGAGCGGCCGCTAGTAGACGCTGTGATCGGCTATCGGGCGCTGTAACAGAGCATCTCATTCGCTGTAGTAACTGGCATGTGATGTATGTTGGGTGCTCTAACACCAGTACAGCACTGCAGGGAGCGAAAGGGAGCGCCAGCTCAGTGTGACCGACTCTCGGCGCGCCACACCATACTTATCAAAAAGGACACACACACAGCGTCGGCGCTCTAAATCTGGTCGCTATAGCATAGAGCGCCAGACGCTGTGATTAAAGTCTGTTTTTGAACACATCCACATACCAGTAACAAAGCAAAAACACATGGAATTACATTTTTGTAACACTGTGACATTAACACTTTAGTGCCAAACCTGTAATGACAATTCTGCATAAAAATAAAAAACAAAAAAAAAAAAAAAATTAGTTTTTCTAGGCCAGGAGAGGTCACACAATTATTTTGGAACAAAAAAAATAAAAATAAAATGTTTTAAAGAGATTAGAAGGAACGGCCATTGAAATGTTTGGGAGAGCGACAGGTAGCGACAGGTAATACCTGGCGATCTGGAAGCTAGAGAGCCGGTGCTATACGCTGAGCCACCTGTAATGATGAATCTTATGCTACATGGCGCTGTTAGAGTCACTCACCAGAATCGCCTTCATAAATGTGGTTTGGCGTACAGCACCCGGCATTCACCAGACACTGCCTTCCGCTACGAAGCGCTACCTGGCGCTAGACCTTCACGAATAAACCCCCAAGTGTACAGTTGCCAACAACA
Source organism: Gastrophryne carolinensis (assembly GCA_027917425.1). Classification (NCBI taxonomy): domain Eukaryota; kingdom Metazoa; phylum Chordata; class Amphibia; order Anura; family Microhylidae; genus Gastrophryne; species Gastrophryne carolinensis. Next base: position 40,061,769 of record CM051240.1, on the reverse strand, counting down.
TGAGATAGTGAAAATTGCTTTTATAAAATCCATTTGCCAACATAATAAAAAAATAACTAGATAAGCTCAGCACTTAGAGGACATGTATTCGGCACAAAAAATACACTTTCAAAAAATGCCATTGAGAGTGGACATTCCCTTTAAAAACAATTTTACATAAAATGGTTAGTGGTCCACTTCAGGGGACATCCCTATTGCTGGAGTTCTCCCTATTCTCAATTAACATCCTCTAAGCCTTGCAAATCTTACATTATTCTGCATTTCCCACTTTGCCAGTCACTGGCCGAAAACAAGACATGTAACTGCCGCTGGCCAATGAGGCGGCTGCATTTTGCTAGGGGAGTGGGGATTAAAGGACGACTATCTGCCAGGTTTTCTGAGGTCAGGCTGTATAAATTTTCTTTACAGACTCTTACAGAGTGCAAATCTGTTACTCTCTCCTACTGCATAGTAAACACAGCTGGCCATTAGTTTATACACTGTAACATTTTTTTTATAACCATCAATAAATCTCAATGTAACAATTTAACCCTGCAGCAGGAGAAAGTAACACATTTTTCAGCTGAGAGGCAGAGAGGTGTCTTTGATGAAAATACATATGGCCCATCGCCAGCCCAGCTGAAAAATGCTAGTTCTCCTTTAAAGTGGACCAAAACCCATCACAATCGGTTCGATCAATTCCCTCCCCCCCGGGGCATCCAAAATCGGGATGCCCTGCTGTGTGATACTCCCCAGGTCGTCCCGTACACTTACCTTGTTTCCCGGTTCAACGGCTCAGAGCGCTGATTGGACAAGCGGCCACGCATGTGTTGTAGGACTGGGAAGAGGTGAGTTGCGCTTGGCGATCTGGGGGGTTTCACACAGTGGGGCACCCCTGATCAGGATGCCCCGGGGGAAAGGACCAAAACCCAGGATTTTGACTATCCTGGGTTTTGGTCCTTTTCCCCGGGGCACTCCCACTTTAAGGTAAGATTTACAAGGCTTGCAGGAGCAGACTAACACCCATTTTATGTAACATGGCCGATTTAACATCTGCTATATTATAAAATGCAGTAACAAAATATATCTTCAAGATAGAATATACTGTTTCATGGAATCAGGTAAGTAAGTCTGGCAGGACGAATGTTTTATGTAAGTCTTGTTATTTATAACTATTGGTGCATTGTCATTGGTAAAGACACCTAAATGCTATTATTATCATTAGTACATTGTGATGTCATAGGGCCTTATTCATGAAGGGATAGCGTCAGGTAGTGGCTGGTTAATGAGAGGTAGCGACAGGTAGCGACTGGTGAACGCCGGACACGGCACGCAATTACACATTTATCAAGCAGAATCTGTTTAGTGACTGGGATAGCGCCATGTAGCATCTGATTCATCATTTTCACAGCCTCAGCGAACAGCGCCGGCGTTCAGCCTTGCACAGCGCCAGGTATGACCTCTTGCTACCTGACGCTCTGCCATACATTTCAATGGACGATACTTTCCTTCTCTTTAAACTGTGTTTTTGTTTTTTTTGTTTTTTTTTTAAATCTCAAATAATTCTGTGACCTCTTCTGGCATTGAAAAAGCAGTTTTTTTAAATTTTTTTTATTTTTTATATATTTCTTCAGAAATGACATTACAGGTCTGCCATTAAAGTGTTCATGTTACAACTTTGTTACAATGTAATTCCATATGTTTTCGCTTTGTTACTAGTGGGAAGATGCTGAAAAACAGACTTTAAACACACCGCCTCCTGCGCTCTGGGCTTCAAACAAAGCATTTTTCAGCGCCAGAGATTTGTGAGGCTGTTTTTTTGCTGAATATGGTGTGAGTCGGTCGCTATGAGCAGTCGCTACCATGCGCTCCCATACAGCGCTGTACTGGTCAAATAGCGACTCCTCACAATGTATTCAACATTACTGGACAGCGACTGAGTCGCTATGAAGTAGCAACCCACGGCTGAGCACAGTGACTACTAGCGGGCGCTCTGAAAATGCCTGCTACAGACGCTCATCTGTCGCTACCTGGCGTTAATGATGAATCAGCCTGCCAGATGTCTCCATTTTATTTTCCATTGTTACTGGTGCATTGTGTTGCCAAACACACTTCATTTCCACTTTCCATTCTCCCTGATACATGCAATGTCATAGACATCTCACACCTATTATATCAATCACTTGTGTGTTGTGATGTTGCTATCACCTCAAGGTTATTATGAGTACATTCTGTTTCCACAATCATTTTAATTGTATAGCTATAAATGCATGTGTCAGTTGCCCAGGTCAGTTGCAGTTGAAAAAAACCTTGCCCATGTTTTTCAGTAAATTGTGCTGTAAGTTGACATAAATACGATTTTTAGTGCGTTGTGATGTCATAGATGTCTCAGTTTTATTATTTATTGTTATTAGCACATTGTCCTATTGAACACATATCAATCTTACTATTCTATACTTCTGCACATACTGTAACATAATAGACATCTTAGACATTATTTTCGCCATATAAGATGCACCTGCCCTTAAGACACACCTAGGATTTGGAAAATACAAAAATAATATTCTAAACCAAATGCTGTGAACCAAATAATAGTCAAGCTGCAGAATCCCCCAATTACAGGCAGTGTGGCTTTCCCCCCTCCCATTCCCCATAGGCATTGTAGCATCCCCCTTCCATTCCTATAGGCATTGTGGCATTCCCCATCCCATTCCCATAGGCAGTGTGGCATCCGGCCCTCTCATTCCCCATATGCAGTGTGGTGGCATTCCATCCATCCCATTCCCCATAGGCAGTGTGGTATTCGGTCCTCCCATACCCCATAGGCAGTGTGGCATTCCTCCCTTTAATTTCTATAGGCAGTGTGGCATTCCCCCATCCCATTCCCCATAAGCATTGTGGCACCCCCTCCCATTTCCATAAGCAGTGTGGCATACCCCCTCCCATTCCCATAGGCAGTGTGGCACCCCCCTCCCATTCCCATAGACAGTTTGGCATCCCCCTCCCATTCCCATAGGCAGTGTGGCACCCCCCTCCCATTCCCATAGGCAGTTTGGCATCCCCCTCCCATTCTCATAGGCAGTGTGGCACCCCCCTCCCATTCCCATAGGCAGTGTGGCACTCCCCCCTCCCATTCCCATAGGCAGTGTGGCACTCCCCCCTCCCATTCCCATAAGCAGTGTGGCATTCCCCCCTCCCATTCCCATAGGCAGTGTGGCATCTCCCTCCCATTCCCATAGGCAGTGTGGCACCCCCCTCCCATTCCCATAGGCAGTTTGGCATCCCCCTCCCATTCTCATAGGCAGTGTGGCACCCTCCTCCCATCCCCCATAGGCAGTGTGGCACCCCTTCCCATTCCCGTAGGCAGTGTGGCACCCCCCTCCCATTCCCCATAGGCAGTGTTGTATCCCCCTCCTATTCCCATAGGCAGTGTGGCACCCCCCTCCCATTCCTATACGCAGTGAGGCATTCCCTCCAATTCCCATTGGCAGTCTGGCATCCCACCTAGCAATGAAATCTGCAGTTCCTTCCCTGGCAACTTTTCGAAGGAGATGTAATATATTATAGCTATACTCCTCTTTATTTCTGTTTTCCGAAATGTTCTGTGTCGCTTACATAATTCCTACCCTCCCTCCTGCCTTTAGGTCACATGTGAATAACCCTTCTTCTCAAGGCCTAGCTGGAGGTATGCTGGGGATGCCGTAGATGACAAATATGCAGTGCAGGCCTGTGAAAGAGGTCAGTAGAATGGGCGATCTGGGGGGGTTCCCAAGCCCCCAAGAGTCTAACAGACTCAGAGAATTGCTCCACTTAAAACACCCATTTTTAACAATGTTCCCTGTACAAAGGGGCATCCCGATTGTCGTGCCCTCCTGCTTTGTAACACCATCCTTTCAAATCACTTCCCCGGTAAAACCGAGTCCCATGATACGGTCACGTGGTCCGCAGGTCTCCGCTGGGTGCCCAGACGATGCCAGCCATACCTGGGTCTCTATTTTGCCAGGGAAGCATTGGAAGGGATATAATCATTTGTTTCACAGGGCGGGGGGCACCAGCAATCAGGATGCCTCCCTGCACAGCTATCAACACCCAATTTGTTAAAAATAGGTGTTGTTCCAGTTTAAAACACGCCATCCATATTACCTGTGCTAAATTCTTCATGCATCATATTAATAAGCTCATAGTGTGGCAGCTAATGAAATAAGACCTTATATATTCCTTTGTATGTTTTCACCAATAGATGACTCCGTTTATCCACATCACAATAACTCAATATCTCAATATCTCTTTGTATTACAGATTTTGTAATACTAATGTATTTGTTGATACAAAAGAATATATAAGGCTTTTTGCTTATCCTGAACCCCCATCACAATTAAGAGGACCTACATTGGTAAAAAGACTAGGCAATTTAGCTGTTTTAATAAAACATAAGGACTCGTATTGACGGGGAGGATGATTTATTAATAGCGACATGTAGCGACAGTTGAGCGACTGTAGCGGTATTTTCACAGCGCCCGCTAGTAGTCGCTGTGCTTGGCCGTTGTTTGTTTGTTGACAGCGACGCAGTAGGTGTGGCGTAATGTTGAATACAAGGTTACGAGTCGCTATTTGACAGGTTCTGCGATGTATGGGTGCACATGATAGCGACTGGTCAGAGCGACCGGCTTCCACCATATTCATCAAAAAATCACGCTCAAAAAATTCAAGCGCTGTGAAATGCATGTTTAAACCCCAGAGCGCTGGAGGCGATGTGTTAAAAGTAGTTTTTTAACCCCCAAACTAGAGATGAGCGAACTTTTGAAAAATTCGATTCGACTGATTCGCCGAATTTTCCGACAAAAATCGTTTCGACCCGAATAAATTCGCGACGAATCGCTATTAAAAACGGCTATTTCTGAGCCTCCTACAGCCTCAATAGGGTTGTAAACCATTCAGCCTTGCTGTAACACGCACAGGATGCGTGCTGGGTTTGTTAAATAATACTTTGAAGAAATATCACATGCAGATCAGAGGCATCGCTAATAGAATCGCAGAGCGGCACAATTGCAGAGAGTTGAAGTGGCATCACTATGAGGGGCAGAAGGAGCCCAAATATACACTGGAGTTGGCCTCAGGAGCCCAAAAATTGGATGAATCACACCCTGGAGTTGGCAGAAGTTGGCAGCAGCAGCAGGAGCCCAAATATACACTGGAGTTGGCTTCAGGAGCCCAAAAATTGGATGAATCACACCCTGGAGTTGGCAGAAGTTGGCAGCAGCAGGAGCAGGAGCCCAAATATACACTGGAGTTGGCCTCAGGAGCCCAAAAATTGGATGAATCACACCCTGGAGTTGGCAGAAGTTGGCAGCAGCAGCAGCAGGAGCCCAAATATACACTGGAGTTGGCCTCAGGAGCCCAAAAATTGGATGAATCACACCCTGGAGTTGGCAGGAGTTGACAGTAGTAGCAGCAGGAGCCCAAATATACACTGGAGTTGGCCTCAGGAGCCCAAAAATTGGATGAATCACACCCTGGAGTTGGCAGAAGTTGGCAGCAGCAGCAGCAGGAGCCCAAATATACACTGGAGTTGGCCTCAGGAGCCCAAAAATTGGATGAATCACACCCTGGAGTTGGCAGAAGTTGGCAGCAGCAGCAGCAGGAGCCCAAATATACACTGGAGTTGGCTTCAGGAGCCCAAAAATTGGATGAATCACACCCTGGAGTTGGCAGGAGTTGACAGTAGTAGCAGCAGGAGCCCAAATATACACTGGAGTTGGCTTCAGGAGCCCAAAAATTGGATGAATCACACCCTGGAGTTGGCAGAAGTTGGCAGCAGCAGCAGCAGGAGCCCAAATATACACTGGAGTTGGCCTCAGGAGCCCAAAAATTGGATGAATCACACCCTGGAGTTGGCAGAAGTTGGCAGTAGTAGCAGCAGGAGCCCAAATATACACTGGAGTTGGCCTCAGGAGCCCAAAAATTGGATGAATCACACCCTGGAGTTGGCAGAAGTTGGCAGTAGTAGCAGCAGGAGCCCAAATATACACTGGAGTTGGCTTCAGGAGCCCAAAAATTGGATGAATCACACCCTGGAGTTGGCAGAAGTTGGCAGTAGCAGCAGCAGGAGCCCAAATATACACTGGAGTTGGCTTCAGGAGCCCAAAAATTGGATGAATCACACCCTGGAGTTGGCAGGAGTTGACAGTAGCAGCAGCAGGAGCCCAAATATACACTGGAGTTGGCCTCAGGAGCCCAAAAATTGGATGAATCACACCCTGGAGTTGGCAGGAGTTGACAGTAGCAGCAGCAGGAGCCCAAATATACACTGGAGTTGGCTTCAGGAGCCCAAAAATTGGATGAATCACACCCTGGAGTTGGCAGAAGTTGGCAGCAGCAGCAGCAGCAGGAGCCCAAATATACACTGGAGTTGGCTTCAGGAGCCCAAAAATTGGATGAATCACACCCTGGAGTTGGCAGGAGTTGACAGTAGCAGCAGCAGGAGCCCAAATATACACTGGAGTTGGCCTCAGGAGCCCAAAAATTGGATGAATCACACCCTGGAGTTGGCAGAAGTTGGCAGCAGCAGCAGCAGGAGCCCAAATATACACTGGAGTTGGCCTCAGGAGCCCAAAAATTGGATGAATCACACCCTGGAGTTGGCAGGAGTTGACAGTAGTAGCAGCAGGAGCCCAAATATACACTGGAGTTGGCTTCAGGAGCCCAAAAATTGGATGAATCACACCCTGGAGTTGGCAGAAGTTGGCAGCAGCAGCAGCAGGAGCCCAAATATACACTGGAGTTGGCTTCAGGAGCCCAAAAATTGGATGAATCACACCCTGGAGTTGGCAGAAGTTGGCAGCAGCAGCAGCAGGAGCCCAAATATACACTGGAGTTGGCTTCAGGAGCCCAAAAATTGGATGAATCACACCCTGGAGTTGGCAGAAGTTGGCAGCAGCAGCAGGAGCCCAAATATACACTGGAGTTGGCTTCAGGAGCCCAAAAATTGGATGAATCACACCCTGGAGTTGGCAGGAGTTGACAGTAGCAGCAGCAGGAGCCCAAATATACACTGGAGTTGGCCTCAGGAGCCCAAAAATTGGATGAATCACACCCTGGAGTTGGCAGAAGTTGGCAGCAGCAGCAGCAGGAGCCCAAATATACACTGGAGTTGGCCTCAGGAGCCCAAAAATTGGATGAATCACACCCTGGAGTTGGCAGAAGTTGGCAGCAGCAGCAGCAGGAGCCCAAATATACACTGGAGTTGGCCTCAGGAGCCCAAAAATTGGATGAATCACACCCTGGAGTTGGCAGGAGTTGACAGTAGTAGCAGCAGGAGCCCAAATATACACTGGAGTTGGCCTCAGGAGCCCAAAAATTGGATGAATCACACCCTGGAGTTGGCAGAAGTTGGCAGCAGCAGCAGCAGGAGCCCAAATATACACTGGAGTTGGCCTCAGGAGCCCAAAAATTGGATGAATCACACCCTGGAGTTGGCAGAAGTTGGCAGCAGCAGCAGCAGGAGCCCAAATATACACTGGAGTTGGCTTCAGGAGCCCAAAAATTGGATGAATCACACCCTGGAGTTGGCAGGAGTTGACAGTAGTAGCAGCAGGAGCCCAAATATACACTGGAGTTGGCTTCAGGAGCCCAAAAATTGGATGAATCACACCCTGGAGTTGGCAGAAGTTGGCAGCAGCAGCAGCAGGAGCCCAAATATACACTGGAGTTGGCCTCAGGAGCCCAAAAATTGGATGAATCACACCCTGGAGTTGGCAGAAGTTGGCAGTAGTAGCAGCAGGAGCCCAAATATACACTGGAGTTGGCCTCAGGAGCCCAAAAATTGGATGAATCACACCCTGGAGTTGGCAGAAGTTGGCAGTAGTAGCAGCAGGAGCCCAAATATACACTGGAGTTGGCTTCAGGAGCCCAAAAATTGGATGAATCACACCCTGGAGTTGGCAGAAGTTGGCAGTAGCAGCAGCAGGAGCCCAAATATACACTGGAGTTGGCTTCAGGAGCCCAAAAATTGGATGAATCACACCCTGGAGTTGGCAGGAGTTGACAGTAGCAGCAGCAGGAGCCCAAATATACACTGGAGTTGGCCTCAGGAGCCCAAAAATTGGATGAATCACACCCTGGAGTTGGCAGGAGTTGACAGTAGCAGCAGCAGGAGCCCAAATATACACTGGAGTTGGCTTCAGGAGCCCAAAAATTGGATGAATCACACCCTGGAGTTGGCAGAAGTTGGCAGCAGCAGCAGCAGCAGGAGCCCAAATATACACTGGAGTTGGCTTCAGGAGCCCAAAAATTGGATGAATCACACCCTGGAGTTGGCAGGAGTTGACAGTAGCAGCAGCAGGAGCCCAAATATACACTGGAGTTGGCCTCAGGAGCCCAAAAATTGGATGAATCACACCCTGGAGTTGGCAGAAGTTGGCAGCAGCAGCAGCAGGAGCCCAAATATACACTGGAGTTGGCCTCAGGAGCCCAAAAATTGGATGAATCACACCCTGGAGTTGGCAGGAGTTGACAGTAGTAGCAGCAGGAGCCCAAATATACACTGGAGTTGGCTTCAGGAGCCCAAAAATTGGATGAATCACACCCTGGAGTTGGCAGAAGTTGGCAGCAGCAGCAGCAGGAGCCCAAATATACACTGGAGTTGGCTTCAGGAGCCCAAAAATTGGATGAATCACACCCTGGAGTTGGCAGAAGTTGGCAGCAGCAGCAGCAGGAGCCCAAATATACACTGGAGTTGGCTTCAGGAGCCCAAAAATTGGATGAATCACACCCTGGAGTTGGCAGAAGTTGGCAGCAGCAGCAGCAGCAGGAGCCCAAATAAACACTGGAGTTGGCTTCAGGAGCCCAAAAATTGGATGAATCACACCCTGGAGTTGGCAGGAGTTGACAGTAGCAGCAGCAGGAGCCCAAATATACACTGGAGTTGGCCTCAGGAGCCCAAAAATTGGATGAATCACACCCTGGAGTTGGCAGAAGTTGGCAGCAGCAGCAGCAGGAGCCCAAATATACACTGGAGTTGGCCTCAGGAGCCCAAAAATTGGATGAATCACACCCTGGAGTTGGCAGGAGTTGACAGTAGTAGCAGCAGGAGCCCAAATATACACTGGAGTTGGCTTCAGGAGCCCAAAAATTGGATGAATCACACCCTGGAGTTGGCAGAAGTTGGCAGCAGCAGCAGGAGCCCAAATATACACTGGAGTTGGCTTCAGGAGCCCAAAAATTGGATGAATCACACCCTGGAGTTGGCAGAAGTTGGCAGCAGCAGCAGCAGGAGCCCAAATATACACTGGAGTTGGCTTCAGGAGCCCAAAAATTGGATGAATCACACCCTGGAGTTGGCAGAAGTTGGCAGTAGTAGCAGCAGGAGCCCAAATATACACTGGAGTTGGCTTCAGGAGCCCAAAAATTGGATGAATCACACCCTGGAGTTGGCAGGAGTTGACAGTAGCAGCAGCAGGAGCCCAAATATACACTGGAGTTGGCCTCAGGAGCCCAAAAATTGGATGAATCACACCCTGGAGTTGGCAGGAGTTGACAGTAGTAGCAGCAGGAGCCCAAATATACACTGGAGTTGGCTTCAGGAGCCCAAAAATTGGATGAATCACACCCTGGAGTTGGCAGGAGTTGACAGTAGTAGCAGCAGGAGCCCAAATATACACTGGAGTTGGCTTCAGGAGCCCAAAAATTGGATGAATCACACCCTGGAGTTGGCAGAAGTTGGCAGTAGCAGCAGCAGGAGCCCAAAAAATGGCCTAAAGACATAAATATGTTTTGCACCATTTGTAAAGTGTAAAACGTGGCACCATGCTGAATCTAGTCGCATGCATCAGGCATTGGTGGGTGGAAATCCTGGCTGATCCATCCCTGATTCATTTTGACAAAGGTGAGTCTCTCCACATTTTTAGTTGACAGACGAGTTCTCCTCGCCGTAACTATGGCCCCCGCCGCACTAAACACCCGCTCAGATGGCACGCTACTTGCCGGGCAGGACAGCTTTTCCAGGGCAAACTCTGCTAGTTGCGGCCACAAATCAAGTTTGGCTGCCCAGAAGTCCAGCGGATCCTCAAGGTGTGTTGGCATGGTCATGTCAAAGTATGACATGACCTGCTGGTTCAGGTCCTGCTCCAGGTCTTCCTGCTGCTCATGAGTAGCCTCACTATGCGGGTGTAGAAAGCTACTCATTAGCGACTGAAGACTGAGGCTGCTGCTGCTGATGGAGCTTCTGCTGCTGCTGCTGCCAACCCCCCCAGCGGCCATGGCAGTGGAAGGTGAGCGCAGAGGTCCCCTCGAGTCAGACCTGCGAGAGTATGGACCATGGCGCAGATAGGCATCGGCCAACTGCCTACGTAGAATGTCTTTGTAGTAGTTGAGTTTGTCCTCCCTCTCGGTGGGTTTAAAAAATGCCCCCATTTTGTGCCGGAAGCGAGGGTCCAATAAGGTGGACAGCCAGAAGTCATCCCGCCGACAGATGGAAACAATTCTGGGGTCACTACGCAAGCATGTGAGCATGCTTCGTGCCATTTGCGCAAGTGACTCGGATGGACTACCTGTCTCCATCTCCACTGCATACTGCCACGGTGTGCCCGGGTCCTCTGTCTCTCCTTCCTCAAAAACCTCTAGCTCCTCTGGCTGCTCCTGCTCCTCCTCTCCTGTCCGCTGACTAGATAAACCAGCCATTTCGCCAAGCCTAAACTGTGTTTCGCTGGGCAACTCCTCCTCCTCCTCTTCCTCCTCCTCCTCCTCCAGTTCAGCTCCAACGGGGTTCATGTGGCCGTAAGATGTAAACGCCATGTCTCCAGTGCCCTGACCAGCCATGGTTTCCAACATGTGCTGTAGTACATGAAGCAGTGGAATCACGTCGTTCATCCCGTAATCCTGCCGACTGACAAATAAAGTGGCTTCCTCAAAGGGCCTGAGCAAACGGCAGGTGTCACGTATGAGCTGCCACTGGTTGACATTGAAGTTACACAGGGGAGTCCCCCTATCTGCTTGGATCATCAGGAAATCCGTGATGGCTTTTCTCTGTTCATATAATCGGTCCAACATGTGAAGGGTGGAATTCCAACGGGTGGAAACATCGCAAATCAGACTATGTTGGGGGATACCATTCTGAAGCTGTAGCTCAAGAAGGGTGTGTTTGGCGGTGTAGGAGTGGCTGAAGTGCATGCAAAGTTTCCGTGAAGTTGTTAGGATGTCCTGCAGATGGGGGGAACACTTCAGAAACCGCTTGACAACCAGATTGAAGACGTGAGCCATGCAGGGGGCATGGGTCAGGCTTCCTTGGCGCAGCGCAGACAAAATGTTCTTCCCATTGTCGGTAACCATGATTCCCATTTTAAGTTTTCTCGGAGTAAGCCATGTTTGGATTTCCTGATGAATACATTTAAGCAGTTCCTCCCCTGTGTGACTCCGTTCGCCAAGACAAACCATGTGAAGCACTGCGTGACACCTCCGTGCCCTGCACACATGGTAGACTGGAGGGGCACTGAGACTTGAGCCTACAGTGGAGGGTGAGGAGATGGCGGAGGATGAGGAGGCCGAGTCGCACGGTGTCACAGGCCCAATGGGCAGAGAGCGCGGAGGCCGAAGCGGCGTGACCTGTCCAAGTTGCTGCTGCAAAGGGACCACATTCACCCAGTGGGCCGTAAACGACATGTACTGCCCCTGACCGTAGTTACAGCTCCAGATGTCGGCGCTGCCATGTATTTTGCTACACACCGACAGGCTCAAGGACTGGCCCACCTTCTGTTCAACAAAAGTGTGCAGCGCTGGTACTGCCTTCTTGGCAAAGAAATGACGGCTTGGGACTCTCCACCTCGGCTCGGCACAAGCCATCAGTTCTCTGAAAGGTGCAGATTCCACCACCTGAAAAGGGAGCGACTGCAGCACCAGCAACTTGGACAGGAGCACATTCAGCTTCTGCGCCGTAGGATGAGTGGGCGCATACTGCTGTCTCTTGGACATGGCTTCGCTGATGGATTGCTGGCGGGATGCATGACTTGGAGGAGGAGGAGGAGGAGCAGGAGCGACAGAGGATGGGTGTGACGCACAGCTGCCTTCGGCTGAGGTGCTGGAGCCTTGGCTGGCAGAAATTGGGAGCTCACTTGGTGAGGAAGCAGACTGGACCACCCCTTGGGAGCCTCGGTTCTCCCAGGTCGTTTTATGGTGACGCATCATATGTTGACGCAGGGCCGTGGTGCCAACATTTGGACCCTGGCCACGCTTCACCTTTTGCCTACATATCTTGCATGTGGCCATGTTACCCTCCTGCGGATGCCTCAGGAAAAACTGCCACACTGCCGAGTAGCTACTTTTCCCACCCCCTGGCCTCACTGATTCACTGCTGCTGTTGCCAACTCCAGGAACCCCTGCTCCACTACCTCCCGATAAGGTAGACTGCCGCACAGCAGGTGCTCTACCCCGGCCCCGGCCCCGGCCGGCTCCAGCCTTTGGAATTGTGCCCCCATGCTGACTGCTACCACCTTGCTGCCTCAGCTGCTGACTCCGGGGCAACCTGCGCCCCTCTTCTCCTGATGATGACGATGAAGCCCCTTCATCACCCGGCTCCCAAGTGCGATCGGCTTCATCGTCATCATCATCATCATCACCGGGTTGTGGCTGTACGTCACTGATGTTCGTGGATTCGTCAACAGTGTCTGGCGCAGGAGCTGGAACGCTCGCAGCACCCACGACACTGTCCACATCACTATTTGTCTGCCTAGCTAAAGAAGCCACCTCCATTTCTTGGCTGGGCAGTAGCTGCTGACTGTCCTCCTGTATCTGATCGTCCTCCTCACTAAAGAGTGGAGCTGAACCCAAAGCATAGGATACGTCGCTGGGGGAGGGAACGGCGTAGGACAGAGGCAATGGGAGGACAGGGACTGCTCTCGGGGCATGCCAACTCAGGGTTGTGTCAGAGGAACCTACCGACCCTAGACTGGGGGTCTCAGATGTAAGTTGTGATGATGTTGTTGATGAGCGCGTCAGCCAATCTACCACGGCAGATGCGTTACTGGTGGAGACCCGACCGCTAGCAGATACTGGCAGATTAGGTCTCTCAGCGTGACTCCTGCTGCTACTGGCCCCCAGTCTGATGCGAGCTCTGCCTGCGGAATCTTGGCCTCTGCCACTCCTCTTTTCACTTCCAGGCACTTGTCTGCCCGACATAGTCTAACTGGCGTGGTAGTAGGTGATATTTTAAGAACCCCCAGGCAGCAGTGGGTCTATATAAAACAGAATATAATGCACACCAAAAGTGAGCAGTAACACTCAGCCTCCAACAGGCCTGCTTAGTGTAAATAAGAGAGCTGCTTAGTGTAAATAAAGAGGGGTATGCTATGTTACAGAATGGGATGCCTCAACAGAAGTGCACCTGGCAGGCAGCAGTAAGCCTATGCCCAGCAAAAGTGTCTTATAATATAAATATAATAAGAGCAAATGCTTATATGGTCTTAAACAGAGGCTGCTTTAGTCACAGAATGGGATGCCCTGGGCAGGAATGGACCTGGCAGGGTCCAGTAGGGCTTTGGCCAGCAAAAGTGTCTTTATCAGGCTAATTTCAAATATGATAAGAGCAAATGCTTATATGGTCTTAAACAGAGGCTGCTGTAGTCACAGAATGGGATGCCCCGGGCAGGAATCGACCTGGCAGGGTCCAGTAGGGCTTTGGCCAGCAAAAGTGTCTTTATCAGGCCTGATTTCTATGAGAATAAGTGCAAATGTTTATTATGCTATTAAATAGAGGCTGCTTTAGTCACAGAATGGGATGCCAGTGCCACAAAAACCAGAGAGCATGCACAGCAAAAGTGTCTTTATCAGGCCTGATTTCTATGAGAATAAGTGCAAATGTTTATTATGCTATTAAATAGAGGCTGCTTTAGTCACAGAATGGGATGCCAGTGCCACAAAAACCAGAGAGCATGCACAGCAAAAGTGTCTTTATCAGGCCTGATTTCTATGAGAATAAGTGCAAATGTTTATTATGCTATTAAATAGAGGCTGCTTTAGTCACAGAATGGGATGCCAGTGCCACAAAAACCAGAGAGCATGCACAGCAAAAGTGTCTTTATCAGGCCTGATTTCTATGAGAATAAGTGCAAATGGTTATTATGCTATTAAATAGAGGCTGCTTTAGTCACAGAATGGGATGCCAGTGCCACAAAAACCAGAGAGCATGCACAGCAAAAGTGTCTTTATCAGGCCTGATTTCTATGAGAATAAGTGCAAATGTTTATTATGCTATTAAATAGAGGCTGCTTTAGTCACAGAATGGGATGCCAGTGCCACAAAAACCAGAGAGCATGCACAGCAAAAGTGTCTTTATCAGGCCTGATTTCTATGAGAATAAGTGCAAATGTTTATTATGCTATTAAATAGAGGCTGCTTTAGTCACGGAATGGGATGCCAGTGCCACAAAAACCAGAGAGCATGCACAGCAAAAGTGTCTTTATCAGGCCTGATTTCTATGAGAATAAGTGCAAATGTTTATTATGCTATTAAATAGAGGCTGCTTTAGTCACAGAATGGGATGCCAGTGCCACAAAAACCAGAGAGCATGCACAGCAAAAGTGTCTTTATCAGGCCTGATTTCTATGAGAATAAGTGCAAATGTTTATTATGCTATTAAATAGAGGCTGCTTTAGTCACGGAATGGGATGCCAGTGCCACAAAAACCAGAGAGCATGCACAGCAAAAGTGTCTTTATCAGGCCTGATTTCTATGAGAATAAGTGCAAATGTTTATTATGCTATTAAATAGAGGCTGCTTTAGTCACGGAATGGGATGCCAGTGCCACAAAAACCAGAGAGCATGCACAGCAAAAGTGTCTTTATCAGGCCTGATTTCTATGAGAATAAGTGCAAATGTTTATTATGCTATTAAATAGAGGCTGCTTTAGTCACAGAATGGGATGCCAGTGCCACAAAAACCAGAGAGCATGCACAGCAAAAGTGTCTTTATCAGGCCTGATTTCTATGAGAATAAGTGCAAATGTTTATTATGCTATTAAATAGAGGCTGCTTTAGTCACGGAATGGGATGCCAGTGCCACAAAAACCAGAGAGCATGCACAGCAAAAGTGTCTTTATCAGGCCTGATTTCTATGAGAATAAGTGCAAATGTTTATTATGCTATTAAATAGAGGCTGCTTTGGGCCTGCCCTAGATTGAGGGAATTCTGGAGTAGGGTAAGACTAGTGGCGGAAAAGGTCTCGGGCTCGGAGGTCCCTGACGACCCTGCTCTGTGTCTCCTCCACAGGACAGAGGTTCCAACTAAAAGGTATCGCAGGTCAATCACGTGCCATCTGCTGAATGCAGCAAAGGCCTGCATCCCCCAGCTATGGAAAAGCAGGGACCCCCCAAGCATACTCACATGGTTCCAGCGAGTGAACGATATGATGAGATTTGAGAGCTTGATGGCTTCCCGAGATGGTGCCTACGAGAGGTTCGCCAACACTTGGCGCGGATGGATGGTCTTTACTGAGTCTGCTGAAGGGAAGAGCCTCCTGGGCTTGTCCTAGGGTCTCTATTGGGCCGCCTTCCCTCCCCCCCCTCCCCTAGTTCCCCCCTTTCCCCCCTCCCCCCCGCCCACCTCTTCCCACTGCAACAAGAATAGAGACGCACTCGTTGAAATTTGAAAACTTCCTTCTTTATTAGCCTACTACGTCTGTACAAATGTGTTCACTTACTCAGAATGTTTTCCTTTTAATGCATAAGCTACCAAACTGTTACGTAGATGTGTATGCTACTTTTTGTCTCACTTCTTTTATGCCTGCTTTCTTTGTGAAAACTTTTAATAAATAAAGAATATATAAAATAGAGGCTGCTTTAGTCACGGAATGGGATGCCAGTGCCACAAAAACCAGAGAGCATGCACAGCAAAAGTGTCTTTATCAGGCCTGATTTCTATGAGAATAAGTGCAAATGTTTATTATGCTATTAAATAGAGGCTGCTTTAGTCACAGAATGGGATGCCAGTGCCACAAAAACCAGAGAGCATGCACAGCAAAAGTGTCTTTATCAGGCCTGATTTCTATGAGAATAAGTGCAAATGTTTATTATGCTATTAAATAGAGGCTGCTTTAGTCACAGAATGGGATGCCAGTGCCACAAAAACCAGAGAGCATGCACAGCAAAAGTGTCTTTATCAGGCCTGATTTCTATGAGAATAAGTGCAAATGTTTATTATGCTATTAAATAGAGGCTGCTTTAGTCACAGAATGGGATGCCAGTGCCACAAAAACCAGAGAGCATGCACAGCAAAAGTGTCTTTATCAGGCCTGATTTCTATGAGAATAAGTGCAAATGTTTATTATGCTATTAAATAGAGGCTGCTTTAGTCACAGAATGGGATGCCAGTGCCACAAAAACCAGAGAGCATGCACAGCAAAAGTGTCTTTATCAGGCCTGATTTCTATGAGAATAAGTGCAAATGTTTATTATGCTATTAAATAGAGGCTGCTTTAGTCACAGAATGGGATGCCAGTGCCACAAAAACCAGAGAGCATGCACAGCAAAAGTGTCTTTATCAGGCCTGATTTCTATGAGAATAAGTGCAAATGTTTATTATGCTATTAAATAGAGGCTGCTTTAGTCACAGAATGGGATGCCAGTGCCACAAAAACCAGAGAGCATGCACAGCAAAAGTGTCTTTATCAGGCCTGATTTCTATGAGAATAAGTGCAAATGTTTATTATGCTATTAAATAGAGGCTGCTTTAGTCACGGAATGGGATGCCAGTGCCACAAAAACCAGAGAGCATGCACAGCAAAAGTGTCTTTATCAGGCCTGATTTCTATGAGAATAAGTGCAAATGTTTATTATGCTATTAAATAGAGGCTGCTTTAGTCACGGAATGGGATGCCAGTGCCACAAAAACCAGAGAGCATGCACAGCAAAAGTGTCTTTATCAGGCCTGATTTCTATGAGAATAAGTGCAAATGTTTATTATGCTATTAAATAGAGGCTGCTTTAGTCACAGAATGGGATGCCAGTGCCACAAAAACCAGAGAGCATGCACAGCAAAAGTGTCTTTATCAGGCCTGATTTCTATGAGAATAAGTGCAAATGTTTATTATGCTATTAAATAGAGGCTGCTTTAGTCACAGAATGGGATGCCAGTGCCACAAAAACCAGAGAGCATGCACAGCAAAAGTGTCTTTATCAGGCCTGATTTCTATGAGAATAAGTGCAAATGTTTATTATGCTATTAAATAGAGGCTGCTTTAGTCACAGAATGGGATGCCAGTGCCACAAAAACCAGAGAGCATGCACAGCAAAAGTGTCTTTATCAGGCCTGATTTCTATGAGAATAAGTGCAAATGTTTATTATGCTATTAAATAGAGGCTGCTTTAGTCACGGAATGGGATGCCAGTGCCACAAAAAACAGAGAGCATGCACAGCAAAAGTGTCTTTATCAGGCCTGATTTCTATGAGAATAAGTGCAAATGTTTATTATGCTATTAAATAGAGGCTGCTTTAGTCACAGAATGGGATGCCAGTGCCACAAAAACCAGAGAGCATGCACAGCAAAAGTGTCTTTATCAGGCCTGATTTCTATGAGAATAAGTGCAAATGTTTATTATGCTATTAAATAGAGGCTGCTTTAGTCACGGAATGGGATGCCAGTGCCACAAAAACCAGAGAGCATGCACAGCAAAAGTGTCTTTATCAGGCCTGATTTCTATGAGAATAAGTGCAAATGGTTATTATGCTATTAAATAGAGGCTGCTTTAGTCACAGAATGGGATGCCAGTGCCACAAAAACCAGAGAGCATGCACCGCAAAAGTGTCTTTATCAGGCCTGATTTCTATGAGAATAAGTGCAAATGTTTATTATGCTATTAAATAGAGGCTGCTTTAGTCACAGAATGGGATGCCAGTGCCACAAAAACCAGAGAGCATGCACAGCAAAAGTGTCTTTATCAGGCCTGATTTCTATGAGAATAAGTGCAAATGTTTATTATGCTATTAAATAGAGGCTGCTTTAGTCACAGAATGGGATGCCAGTGCCACAAAAACCAGAGAGCATGCACAGCAAAAGTGTCTTTATCAGGCCTGATTTCTATGAGAATAAGTGCAAATGTTTATTATGCTATTAAATAGAGGCTGCTTTAGTCACGGAATGGGATGCCAGTGCCACAAAAACCAGAGAGCATGCACAGCAAAAGTGTCTTTATCAGGCCTGATTTCTATGAGAATAAGTGCAAATGTTTATTATGCTATTAAATAGAGGCTGCTTTAGTCACGGAATGGGATGCCAGTGCCACAAAAACCAGAGAGCATGCACAGCAAAAGTGTCTTTATCAGGCCTGATTTCTATGAGAATAAGTGCAAATGTTTATTATGCTATTAAATAGAGGCTGCTTTAGTCACAGAATGGGATGCCAGTGCCACAAAAACCAGAGAGCATGCACAGCAAAAGTGTCTTTATCAGGCCTGATTTCTATGAGAATAAGTGCAAATGTTTATTATGCTATTAAATAGAGGCTGCTTTAGTCACGGAATGGGATGCCAGTGCCACAAAAACCAGAGAGCATGCACAGCAAAAGTGTCTTTATCAGGCCTGATTTCTATGAGAATAAGTGCAAATGTTTATTATGCTATTAAATAGAGGCTGCTTTAGTCACAGAATGGGATGCCAGTGCCACAAAAACCAGAGAGCATGCACAGCAAAAGTGTCTTTATCAGGCCTGATTTCTATGAGAATAAGTGCAAATGTTTATTATGCTATTAAATAGAGGCTGCTTTAGTCACAGAATGGGATGCCAGTGCCACAAAAACCAGAGAGCATGCACAGCAAAAGTGTCTTTATCAGGCCTGATTTCTATGAGAATAAGTGCAAATGTTTATTATGCTATTAAATAGAGGCTGCTTTAGTCACAGAATGGGATGCCAGTGCCACAAAAACCAGAGAGCATGCACAGCAAAAGTGTCTTTATCAGGCCTGATTTCTATGAGAATAAGTGCAAATGTTTATTATGCTATTAAATAGAGGCTGCTTTAGTCACAGAATGGGATGCCTCACAGCAGACTTAAGATCAGTTCAGTATATATGCACAGTTAGTTACTATAAGCAGCCTGAAAACGCTAACAAAGGCTGGATGAAAAAAAAAAATTCTCCCTGTCAGCCAGCTCCGTTTTTCCTACCTTTCCCTGGCTTTCTGTCTGTCTCCTGTCTGTCTCCTGCCTGTCTCCTGCCTGTCTCCAGCCTGTCCCTGTCTGTCCCTGTCTCCAGCCTGTCTCCAGCCTGTCTAACTGCCTCAGCTACACAGCGTTCTGTCTGTCTGTCACGAATGCAATAGAGAAATGAGGAAAAGCAAGATGGCCGCCGTTAAATACCGCTGTGTGACGTCACCGGGCTTGCTGGCTGCTGATAGGCTGCATGTGACTGCCCCAGCTTGCACTGGCGCGGGATACATGTCCAGACATGTCCCGCCCGCCATCTTAGAATGCCTGTAATGTAAATGAATGGATGTTAAAGGAAAACTTCGAGTGATCGAATCGCGGGGAAATTCGGATTCGATCCGAATCGAATTTTTCCTGAAATTCGGATCGAATCCGGGTTCGTCCGGATCGATTCGCTCATCCCTACCCCAAACCAACATATTTTTGATATTTTGAAAAAGTATTTTAAATAATTTAGTAATATGAATACATTAATATCAGACCTGTAATATCAATTCTGTACAATTTTACATCTAAAATTTTTAATCTAAAATGGCAGAAGTGGTCACAGAATTTTTCACATTTAAAAAAAAAACACTTAACTTAAATTAATAACAATTAATTATGAATATTTTAAGATTGTTCCATTGAAATGCATTGGAGAGCGCCAGGTAGCGAAAGGTCATACCTGTCGCTGTTCAAGGTCGGACGCTGGCGCTGTGGGCTGAGGCTGGAATAATGATGAATGAGTCGCTATATGGCGCTATCTCAGTCGCTAAGCAGGATTGGCTTGATAAATGTGTGATTGTGGTGGGGAGCCGGCGTTCTCGTGGCGGGGCCGTCATTTCCGGCCGCTCACCAGTCGCTACCTGTCGCTATTCCTTCATAAATAAGGGCCTAAGGCAGTCAAGGTAATTATCGGAGTGGAGTCAACATCTTGCTTATGTTGTTGTAACTAATGTTAATAACATTTATTAACTTTGATGGAACTAAATAAGTAATTCGTGAGAATGCTTCAACCAGCCTTTTTTTTTGCATCCTTTTTATGTCTGTGGGAGTTTATTGGTTTGACTGTATTTATTATTTTTATTACAGAGCATAAAATGACTAACCGACAGTATTGGATGTCCTCTCACGCATCTTTGACCATAAAGGGCAGAATGAGCCGCAAAGGAGCAGTGAGCACGGCCGGTCGCTTTGTCAGGTGATAAGTAGCAAATGACAGTAATTACCAGCGGGAGTCAATAGATTTACCTTCCAGTGATTTTATTGCAGCAAACCCTCCACACTCTATTTGCAGGAGCCAGGTCACCACAAGTATTTTATGCCTGTGCACAATAATAAATAAAATAAATAAATAAAACGCAGAAAAAAACAGCAACAGTAATAAATAAAATTAAATAAATAAAAAGCTGAAAAAAACAAAAACAATAACAGTAATAAATAAAATTAAATAAATAAAACGCAGAAAAAACAACAACAATAATAAATACTTTTTAGTGAATAAAAAGCAGAAAAAAAACAAATCATATTTTATAGCATACAATAGTAACTCCTTGGCCTCAATTTAGTAAGAGTTGAAAAAAATGATCAATGTAGTAAAAAATTCACTGTAAGAGGAATAAGGATTTTTCCTGTTGCTGAATCACCAGCAAGGAAGACAATGGGGTTGATTCAGAGCCAGGTGAGAATTTAATTCTCACTCTTTTTTTAGGGGAGAAAACTGCCATTTACTTTTATTGTCTACATTGGGGCTGATTCAGAGCTAGGTGAAAATGTAAACCCAGTAGACAATGAAAGTCAATAGCAGTTTTATTTTCTAAAAAGGAGTGAGAATTTTCACCTGGCTCTTAATCGTCCCCAGTGAATGGCTATTGCAATTTTTACTACAGTGTAAAAAAGAGTAAAAAGTTCACTATTTTTCTTAGGAGTACAATAGTGCCATTGACTTCTATTGTCTTTTTAGTTAGTGATTCAGCAACAGTGAAAAATGCTTTTTACTATTTTTAAGTACTTTTTAAGGCCTTGAATCAATAAATGATCCTTTCCTTAAAGGGTAAGCCCACTTTCAATGTAATATTTAAAAGTCTGTATTTTCGTGAAGTCTAAAAGAGGAACAAACCTCTTAAAACCTCCCCCAAGCCTCACTGGTCTGCTGCCCCCCCTCCCCTCCGGTTTTACCTTAGGGCATTATTTACTCACCTCGCCAAGGGATCCATCTTCTATGTCCCTCGGTCCCTGGCCCCCGATCTCGCGCCTGTACATTGCCAATAGAGATGAGCGAACCGGTTCGGACGAACCGGAATTCGCTCCGAATTTCAGGAAATATTCGATTCGGCACGAACCCGAATATTTTGTGGTTCGTGCCGATCGAATTTTTCCTGAAATTAAAAAAAAAAAATGCCGGCATGGTGGGAGCCGGCCGGCGGGCCGGTAAGGCCGGCCGGCCCGCTCCCACCATGCCGGCATTTAAAAAACAAAAAAAAAAAAAGCATTTTTGCCGGCATGACGCGCCCTCAGATGACAGCTGAGCGCGGCGCCGGCCTCCACGCTCCGGACCTGCAGGTAAGTGTTTGCTTTTTTTTTAAATGCCGGCATGGTGGGAGCGGGCCGGCCGGTTCCGCTGACAGCGGAGCGGCTTTGCCGGCCTGCTGACAGCGGAACCGGCCGGCCCGCTCCCACCATGCCGGCATTTATGATGGGGAACTTCGTAAAAGTTCGATTCGGCCGAACCCGAATTTCTTTGTGAAATTCGGCGAATCGGCCGAATCGAACTTTTCAAAAGTTCGCTCATCTCTAATTGCCAACAGCAACAGATTGCACAGATAGTTGCACAGAACACTGCTGCTGGCCATGTGTGAGGTTGAGTGAGCTCCTTCACCTCAGCAGTGGCCATAGCAGCAGTGTTCTGTGTGTACAGGACTCATTTCTCTATTCTTGGTGAACAGTTGCCAATAGCAACATATTGCAAGTAGTGAAGACTGCTTCCATAAAACACACATTTTCTAACATAGGAAAACATTTAAAAATACCAGATCAGCTTACTTCCTGCATCGCCACGGGCCTGAACTCCGCTTCCGTGCCGGCTCATTCCTCTGCCATCCTTCACGGCTATGCGGCCATGGCCTCAATATACTACAATGAAAGGGGGTAATATCAATGCACGCGCATTAGAGCCAACAGTGGGGATGAGGAGACAGCGCTCATAGCCGATACCGGCACTAAGGAGCATGCACATTTCTCCTCAGGTAGAGTTAGCAGCGCGGCCCAACACCAGTGCGAGATGTCTGATGCTGCTGTAAGAGGGTAAAACAGATGTCATTACATGAAGATTGTTATTTTGTTGATTTGCCACAAGAGGTCGCTGTTTCCCCCATGCAGCTAAGCTACTGCTGGAACTTGCAAAAAGGAAAAGGTTATGATTCAGGTTTTGGCTGTGAAGAAGAAGGAGGAAGTGGAGACACCTCCATCTTGTGAGAGCAGAGAAAGATTGTGTGAAAGAGTCCTGTGTGTTCTGAGGAGACCAGATTTACAACAGAGGGGCTGATCATTTTCCTGTATCCTGATCCTTGCCAGAAGCAGAGAACTTCTTCCAGGATGACTGTTGACAGCTGTGTAAAGGAGTCGGACTGCGGTGCCTCATGGTTGTGGAAGAGACTTGTTGCGGTTCAGCTTGGAGACATCATTGGATTCAACAACCAGACCTGGGTCAGTAAAAGCATGCGTGCATAACTGAGCAGATAGTGACTAGGCCTGTTAGTTAGATAGGTGTTGCCTAGGCCAAAAGTGATTTCCCTGTTTGCTACCTGGATTCTAGAGCTTAAAGGAACATTCCACCTGTGAGAGCTGACAACTTTGCCACTTCTACATTCTCGGTCAGCAAATTACTCAGGAACAACACTCTTTTACGGGTTTCTGGGCTAGTGCTGGGGAGGAAAGTTGTTTTCCTTGTGTTGTAAGTTTTTTTAAGAATGTAAGCTGCTGTGCTGTACCGCCGATGACCCCGCATTGAGCATCCACGCAATCATTCATTCCAGCAAGAGGGTATTAATAGGTATGGTGGGGGCATTCTGGTGCACCCGCTATTAGGAAAATTACAGGATCTTTTCTTGTTATCCAATAAGGGTCATCTGGCTGTAAGGCACAGGGGTTCTCAGCCTAGGCTGAGTGTATGTAACCAGATTTATTGTTTATCACAATTGTTTTTAGGGAGTGTGTTTGATACCTCATTACAGTAAAAGTTTGATATACAAATGCTGGTGTCAGTGTCGTTTTCCTCGTTCGTGGCTTCGCTTTATCCTGAGGAGCCCACACCGGTACACGGCTTACACTGCGGACAGGGGAAAGGTGACGTCACTCACCGCGGGGGCCATCCGCAGCGTCACATAGGCGACAGAAAATTTACATCCCTCGAACATTTTGAATCACACGAACCTGGGCCGCTGCAGTGAGTACTATTACATGTATGTGCTGCTAGGCTTTTGGTCCAGACACAACACAGATCACAAGCCCTGGCCCCATCGTATATGCCTGTCATTTCCTGACACACAAACTGAGGGGTTTATTTAGAAAACGCTAACTCCATGTAGTGGCAGGTGTTTTTCGTGAGCGCCACCAGCAAGTCATATTGATGATGCAAAAAATGTTAAGCGCCTCTCCTAGGGCCATGTAGCGTTCCATGTATCAAGAGCGTCGGGTGCTTTGTTAGCGCTGGCGATGTGTTCCCTATAGCGGCACATTACATCAAACGCTCGGTTCTCCCATAGACCTCAATTAGCCATTCCAGTCCTGTCTTCTTTGGTGACTTCTAGTTAGCAGTTTTTCACTTTTTGTGCTCATTCAAGTGACATGGGATCCCTGGCCTGTTCTGTTTTTTTTTCCGTTCATTATTGTACTTAGGTTACTCGCTGCTAACTTGCGTTTTCATGTCTGCCAATCATGTGTCATGTCATTTGTATGTCTCCAATGTCATTCCATGTGTTTTCACTTGGTCACTGTGCTGCTATCCCCAGTTAAAACCTTTTTTTGTATTGCACCTGGTGCTGTATGCCTGCGTATCATGGTTTCACTGGGTTTTTTCCTTTCCCCCAGGGCAACCTGATGCAGGATGCCCTGCTGTGTGAAACCCCTCAGGTCGCTCACTCCAACTCGCCTTTACCCAGTCTGACAGTTCATGCACATCCTTCCATC
This sequence comes from Gastrophryne carolinensis, assembly GCA_027917425.1. Lineage (NCBI taxonomy): Eukaryota > Metazoa > Chordata > Amphibia > Anura > Microhylidae > Gastrophryne > Gastrophryne carolinensis. The sequence goes on along the minus strand of CM051240.1, from coordinate 40,037,437 downwards.
CAATCAGCATGCTCGACTTATGGCCGGCACCACTAACAGTGGCACCGACCCATCTGCAGCAAACAGGATGGCTGGGATATAGGCTTCCCCAATGGCTTTGGTGCCCAGGGCAATAACCCTGCTCGCCCTCCTCTAGAAACAGCCCTGTATATTATGCATTTTTAAATTGCTACACACAAGGGCCCTAGATGTGGCCCAAATGTCCTACATAAAAACTGCTGCACACAAAGGCAATATGTATGAATAAAATACTGGATTTATTAAGTCATTTTAGATTATGACAAACAACAACATGGAGGACTAAATTAAAAAACATGTATACATATAAGACACACTGGAGATAATGTTCCTGTTATTGGCTCTATTATGCATTTTTAAGCTATGTTTTGCTTTTTTATTCTTATACACACAGCATATATATGTATTTTAAACTATATATATATATATATATATATATATATATATATATACCGGTATATATATATATATATATATATATATATATATATATTAGCATTTGAGCATTTGCACAGATGATTCTGCCAGGTATCTCTGGAGATTTACTACTCACTAAATGTGTGCGATATATCTCATGTCATTATTTTAAAGAATAGGTTATTTTATGCATTTTTAAGCTATGTTTTACTTTTTTATTCCTATACACACAGCATATATATATATATATATATATATATATATATATTAGCATTTGAGCGTTTGCACAGATGATCCTGCCAGGTATCTCTGGAGATTTACTACTCACTAAATGTGTGCGATGTATCTCATGTCATTATTTTACAGAATATCTGCTGAGGTTATTTTTAGGAAATTGGTTTAGCCTGACTCATCCCCATCTAGGAAAAAACTCATCGGAAATGATTTTATGCTCAATTTTTTTCAAGTCAATATTTTCCATCCACTCGCTATTGTCATGGTAACAATAAATCCGCTTGTTCAGTGGACCGGAAATATTTAACATTGTACGTGGACTAGGTTAGTCCTAACAGTGATGTTACCCAAATACAGCTTGTGTAGGTGGAACACTGCAGATAATCTCTGCCCTTGTTAATAAGTGGTGGGGGGCCTAAGCATGGGAGCCCTGGTTTGCCCCTTAATAAATCCAGCACTATTATTCTTTACTGTATAGAAAATGTCTACGGGCAGTGGAGACCAGAGGCAGAAGACTCTGGGCAGCAGAAGGCCTAGTGGAGGTTCAGGAGGCAGCAATAAATACTGAACCATTGTACAGTGCAGTGTTATATAACCTGAATGTTTATGATATCTACATGTTTTGCAGATAAATAATTATGATTTGCATTTAATTTTTAATATAGTAGTGATATAAGCATAAAATTAAAAAGAAAAGGCATGTGGAAGCAAGGAGCAGTACTATTCCTCTTCCCAATATAAATGGCGATGGACCAGGAGGTTGTGTTAGGTATCGAACCCCCAAGTGCTGATAAAAAGTGATACATGTACTTTGCTTGCTCTGTTGTTTTAGTATTTGCCACAGCCACTGCCTTTGGCACGTCTGCCACCAGCCCCTAGATCTTCTGAACTTCATCAGCTGTCACCCCCTGGGACTCCATTGCTGCTGGACTCGCCAGCTCTGCTGACTCTTTACCACCACATCTGAACCTGCAACTAACCCCCAGTGACTCCGCTCCAACTCGGCTGGCTTTCCACCAGTGCCTCCTGACTCCTGCCCTGCAGCTGCCTCCTCCACCTAGTCCTTGTCAAGCTCTGTGGGACACCCACCTTCTGGCGAGCCCACAACCCACAATCTCCACTGATTCTTCAGTCTTTACAAAAGCCCTGATTTGCCAGGACAATTTATATGCCTCACTGGACACAACTACCCCCAGGACTTATATAGCACAAAGGATGTGGACTTACAGGGTGAAGGCAGATGAACCAGGGACTAGACTGAGCGATGTTGGGCAAGCTGGAGTCATACACAGAAGGACAGTCCTCAGGATATGTGGCACCAAAGGAAGTAGCATGAGAAGGGTCAAGGGTCAAGCCAAGGGTCAAGCCAGGTGGTCAGAGGATGAGACAGGTTCGAGGTCAGGCAGGCGTAGGTCCAGGCAGCAGTCAAAGGAGTAGTCTGGCGAAGCAAGGTCAGCAATATACTAGCAGAGGCACTAAAACACCCAGCAGCACATTATCATTGGCAATGACCTTATAGGTCTAGGGTGCTGGGGATTGGCTTGGACACCTTCTGGCTCATTGGTCCATGAACAACCTAAGAGATTATTTAGCCCACCAACAGCAAGGGCACCCGACCCCACATTAAACAATGAGGCTCTCAGTGGGTTTAAAAAATGCCCCCATTTTTTGCCGGTAGCGAGGGTCCAATAAGGTGGAGAGCCAAAAGTCATCCCGCTGACAAATGGAAACAATTCTGGGGTCACTACTCAAGCACGTGAGCATGCTTCGTGCCATTTGTGCAAGTGACTCGGAGGGACTACCTGTCTCCATCTCCACTGCATACTGCCACGGTGTGCCCGGGTCCTCTGTCTCGCCTTCCTCACAACCCTCTAGCTCCTCTGGCTGCTCCTGCTCCTCCTCTCCTGTCCGCTGACTAGATAAACCAGCCATTTCGCCAAGCCAAAACCGTGCACTGTGCCACTCCTCTCCTCTCCACTCCTCTGTCTCCTCATCCTCCATTTCATGTGGCCGTAAGATGTAAACGCCATGTCTCCAGTGCCCACCTTCTGTTCAACAAAAGTGTGCAGCGCTGGTACTGCCTTCTTGGCAAAGAAATGACGGCTTGGGACTCTCCACCTCTGCTCGGCACAAGCCATAAGTTATCTGAAAGGTGCAGAGTTCACCACCTGAAAAGGGAGCGACTGCAGCACCAGCAACTTGGACAGGAGCACATTCAGCTCTGCGCCGTAGGATGAGTGGGCGCATACTGCTGTCTCTTGGACATGGCTCCGCTGATGGATTGCTGGCGGGATGCATGACTTGGAGGAGGAGGAGGAGCAGGAGCATCTGGAGCGACAGAGGATGGGCATGACGCACAGCTGCCTTCGGCTGAGGTGCTGGAGCCTTGACTGGCAGAAATTGGGAGCGGCGTGCCACTTGGTGAGGAAGCAGCCTGGACCACCTCTTCGCAGCCTCGGGTTTCCCAGGTCGCTTTATGGTGACGCATCATATGTTGACGCAGGGCCGTGGTGCCAACATTTGGGCCCTGGTCATGCTTCACCTTCTGCCTACATATCTTGCATGTGGCCATGTTACCCTCCTGCGGATGCTTGAGGAAAAACTGCCACACTTCTGAGTAGCTATTTTTCCCACCAACAGCCTGCACTGATTCACTGCTACTGTCGCCAACTCCAGGAACCCCTGCTCCACTACCTCCCTATAAGGTAGCCTGCCGCGCAGCAGGTGCTCTACCCCGGCCCCGTTTGGCTCCAGGCTTTACAATTCTGCCCCCATGCTGACTGCCAACCATGCTGCTAACACCTCGCTGCCTCAGCTGCTGACTCCGGGGCAACCTGCGTCCCTCTTCTTCTGATGATGAGGATGAAGCCCCTTCTGCACCCGGCTCCCAACTGCGATCGGCTTCATCATCATCACCGAGTTGTGGCTGCACGTCACTGATGTTCTCGGTTTCCTCAACAGTGTCTGGCGCAGGAGCTGGAACGCTCGCAACAACACCCACGCCACTCTCCACATCACTATTTGTCTGCCTAGCGAAGGAAGCCACCTCCATTTCTTGGCTGGGCAGTAGCTGCTGACTGTCCTCTATCTGATCAGCCTCCTCACTAAAGAGTGGAGCTGAACCCAAAGCATAGGATACGTCGCTGGGGAGGGAACGGCATAGGACAGATGCAATGGGAGGACAGGGACTGCTCTCGGGCCATGCCAACTCAGGGTTGTGTCAGAGGAACCTACCGACCCTAGACTGGGGGTGTCAGATGTAACTTGTGATGATGTGGATTACCGCGTTAACCAATCTACCACGGCAGATGCGTTACTGGTGGAGACTGGTGGACGAACGCTAGCAGATACTGGCAGATCAGGTCTCTCACCGCGACTCCTGCTGCCACTCGCCCCTAGTCTGCTGCGACCTCTGCCTGCTGAATCTTGGCCTCTGCCACTCCTCTTTGAACATCCTGGAACTTGTCTGCCTGACATTTTTGTATGTATTTGAAATGCGCAATAGGCACTTAAAAAAATGTTTACTTTAAAAAGCAGAAGCTAAATAAAGTGAGATACTGCTTCTCTGCACCAGATACTATGAAAATTGACAATATGGGATACCCTGCGGGCTGGTGTTTTTACAAGACGCAAAAAAACAATTCAAAATGCAATATATTAATAAAACAGAGGCTGTAGAAGCTGCTTTAGTATAACATATAGGGTGAAATGTGCCGGTTTGGGATACCCTGCGGCCTGGTGTTTTTACAGGACGCACAAAACCAATACAAAATGCAATATATTAATAAAACAGAGCCTGTAGAAGCTGCTTTAGTATAACAGGGTGAAATGTGCCGGTTTGGGATACCCTGCGGCCTGGTGTTTTTACAGGACGCAAAAAAAAATACAAAATGCAAAATATTAATAAAACAGAGCCTGTAGAAGCTGCTTTAGTATAACAGGGGGAAATGTGCCGGTTTGGGATATCCTGCGGCCTGGTGTTTTTACAGGACGCAAAAAATACATTCAAAATGCAATATATTAATAAAACAGAGCCTGTAGAAGCTGCTTTAGTATAACAGATAGGCTGAAATGTGCCGGTTTGGGATACCCTGCGGCCTGGTGTTTTTACAGGACGCAAAAAAACAATTCAAAATGCAATATATTAATAAAACAGAGCCTGTAGAAGCTGCTTTAGTATAACAGATAGGGCGAAATGTGCTGGTTTGGGATACCCTGCGGCCTGGTGTTTTTACAGGACGCACAAAAGCAATTCAAAATGCAATATATTAATAAAACAGAGTCTTTAGAAGCTGATTTAGTATAACAGATAGGGTGAAATGTGCTGGTTTGGGATGCCCATGCGGCCTGGTGTTTTTACAGGACGCACAAAAGCAATTCAAAATGCAATATATTAATAAAACAGAGCCTTTTGAAGCTGATTTAGTATAACAGATAGGGTGAAATGTGCTGGTTTGGGATGCCCATGCGGCCTGGTGTTTTTACAGGACTCAAAAAAACAATTCAAAATGCAATATATTAATAAAACAGAGCCTTTAGAAGCTGATTTAATATAACAGATAGGGTCAAATGTGCTGAAATAGTATGCCCATGTGGGCTGGGGTTTTTACAGCATACAAAAAAAATTATAACTAATCGAGTTATAAGAAATGCTTGTGTGTAACAGGGTTAAATATGCCACTGCCAAGATGGGATGCAAAGTGGCCAGGAATATTTACAGCACAAAAAAAGCAATTTAAAACTGATCTGGCAAACGAAGTGGAGTGAAAAAAAAAAAAGTTTCCCTGTCACTTTCTCTGCTGTCCCTGCCTGGATCGTTCCCGATTTTTCCCTATCTTTCCCTGGCTCTCCCTGGCACTGTGTGGGTCTCTGTGGGTCTCCCTGACTCTCCCTACCTGTCCGTTAGTCTCTCCCTGTCTGCAGCAACCTCCGTTCTGTCTGCAATGCAAGGCTGAAATGCGCACAAGCAAGATGGCCGCCGTTTATATAGCACTGTGACGTCACCGGGCTTCCTGGCTGCTGATAGGCTGCGTGTGACCTTCCCATGATAACTTGCCCCAGGGGACATGTCCGGACATGTCCATCCACCATTTTACAATGGCTGTAATTGAAATAAATGGAGTTTAAAGGAAAACTTCGATTGATCGAATCGCGGGGAAATTCGGATTCGTTCAGAATCAAATTTTTCCTGAAATTCGGAACAAATTCGGGTTCGTCCGGATCGATTCACTCATCCCTAGATGCCACCCAACATCTTGACTTTGAAGGTAACGTCACTCAATTTTTGTATGATTGGAAAGGGGCCGATGTATTTAGGTCCCAATTTCGACAAAGGCTGGTGCAATGCTATGTTTTAGGTAGATACCCAGACCAAATCATCCACATGAAATGGTGGCTCCAAGAACCTATGTCAGTCGGCAAACGTCTTGTGCTCTTATTAGCCACTTTAAGATTCTCCTGGACCGTGGACCAAATGGTCGCTCTTTCTCAAAACAATACCTCCAAGGCCGGGGGAGGGCCAAAGAGAGACGACTCACTGGGTGCATTATTTAATGCAAATTCAGCGAATTCGATACATTTGGACCATTGTTCTTGGAAATCAGACACAAAGCAGCACAAGTACTGCTCCAGAGTCTGGTTGACCCTCCCAGTTTCACCGGTAGACTGCGGGTGATAGGCCGACAATAAAGACACTTTAGTTCCCAATCGCACACAGAACTCCCTCCAAAAATGAGAAATAAATTGGAACCCCCAATCAGAGACAATATTTTGAGGTATGCCGTGGATGCAAAAAACACGTTTTATGAACAGCTGGGCCAGTTCAGAAGCTGACAAGAGTTTCACTAGGGGAACGAAATGCGCTATTTTACTGAATCAGTCGACCACCAGCCAACTGACAGTATTGTTCTGAGTTAAAATCCAAAGAAATATGAGTCCATGGAACCTCCAAGGTTACCAGAAACCCAGCTGGGGGTCTTTTGGTTGCCTTGCTAAGAGTGCACACAGAGTAGGCTTCGACAAAGGCAGTGACATCGCATCTGATGGTAGGCCACCACACATGGGGCTTGGCTAGGGCCAGGGTTCTCTGGTTACCCAAGTGACCCGAAGTTTTAGCCTCATGAAATTCCTGTAATAATGAGCGGTGCAAATGCAGTGGAACATATCCACAACCTGGAGGTTTGCCCGGATGGGAGTTTCACCCCTAATAATTCATGGTTCCCCACATAGTAATTCTGCTCAGCTGGGCAAAGTTTACGCGAAAAAGTATGCACAGGGATGTAGTCTTTCCGGGCAGCCCGAATATTGTTAGAGGACAGCCCTCACCCCGAGTTCCGAAGCATCAACCCCCCCAAAGTATGGATGATTGATATCAGGGTGGATTCCTTTAAGGTCTGGAAGGCTTTCGCCGCTGATGGGGACCAAACTTCCATGTGTTGTAGAGTGTGAGTGCTGGGTACTGGGTGCAGCGGAGTTGTTATCCAGATAGACAATAGTGGTATAACAGGAACTGGCTTTACTCGAGCATGAATGCAGTAAGAGAATGTCACGTTACGTGGTGGCTTAGAAAAAGACAAAGACAGGAAAAGAAGAACTTGCAGTGATAGAGATTACAGCATGATATACAGGAAGTAACAACACAGCAGAAAAATACATGGAATCTCTACTATTGCGCATTGGTAACAGCGCCATCTAGTGTCACAACATGCAATAGCTGCCGACTGCAATAAGACCTAGAAAAAGTCACTCTAGCATAGACTAAGCTGGAAGTCTGTTGTACAGTTTCCCCAACACCATGAAGGCCCCCTTCTGGGTTAGGTCTGTTAGAGGAGCTACAATTGAAAGGATCCCTTGATGAAGTGCCTATAAAAGTTGGTAAATCCTAGGAATCTATACGAGACTTTAAGGGTTCTAGGTGATTCCCACTCCAAAACTGCAAATACCTTGGAGGGATTTATAGCCAAACCCTGATTGGAGACCAAATACCCCAGGAAAGGGACCCCTGCCACTTCAAACACATATTTGGAGAGTTTGGCGAAAAAGACTGTTTTTCCCTCAGTTCTTGCAACAGCACCTTAACATGTTGTCAGTGTTCAACCACTGACCAGGAGAAAATTAGAATATCATCTAAATAGATTGCTACAAACTGGCCCAGAAACTCTTGCTTCGAAATCTTGAAGGACCGCAACGACATTTCATAAGGCAAAGGGCATAATTAAATATTTGCAGCGTCTGTCTTCTACATTAAAGGCTGTTTTCCATTGGTCCCCTTGGTGTATACAAATGAGGTTATAGCCCCCCCCCCCCCCCCCCCCCCTTAGGTCTAACTTTGGGAAAATCTGGGCACCGATAACCTGGTTGAAGAGATCCTCGATAAGAGGCAAGGGGTATCTGTTTTTTGCTGTGCTATTGTTCAGACCTCAGTAATCTATACCAAGGTGTAACCCCCATCTTTCTTTTCAACGAAAAAAAAAACAGTCCCAGCTGGCGAGGTGAAACAATGGATAAAGACCTTTTTTATGTTCTCCAAAATATATTCTTTCATCGCTAACTCCTCAGGCTGGGTCAGATTCTAAGTCTTACCCCTAGGGGGCATGGTACCCGGCAGCAGCTTAATGGGACAATCACAGGCCCTGTGAGAAGGAAGCGAATCAGCTGACTTTTGGAGAACATGTCCGTCCAATTAGCATATGGCGGAGGTAACACACCCAGGGGGACAAGGGTCATCTTAAGGGCAGTACAAAAACGGTGATCAAGACAGAATGGGCTCCACTTCATTAAAGTGGACCAACACCCAGGATTTTGACTATGTCTTGGTCCATTTCGGTGGGGCACCCCCGATCGGGGTGCCCCGCTGTGTGAAACCCCCCGATCACCCAAAAAACTCACCTCTCCCCGCTCCCAGCGCCGACGGACAAGCGCTTTGACAGCCGCGGACAAGCAGCTCCTCCTCCCGCGCGTCACTCTTGACGCGCCCACGCCGGCCATTCACAGACGGTCGGCGCGGGCGTGCGCACGTCTCCTAGTCAGGGCCAGATTATGAGGGTGGCGCAAGGGGAGCGAGCCCCGGGGCCTCCACCACTTGCCCTGCAAAGGGGCCTCCACCAACCTTAGGGTTATGGTTTGGTCTAGGAGGCCTTTTAGTCTTTGGTCTGACGGACCACAGGGCCAGCAACAATGCAATAGGCGACAGTGGGGGCCCCCACGCCTGGGCAAAGCCTTTTTTTGTTTTTGCAAACCTGCAGCCAAAGCCACCACAGGGCAGGACAGAGAGTCTAGAGCAGCAAAGCCGGCGTTAGCAATGCTACAGGGTGCACAGCTGTCAGTCGGTGGCCGCTCACTGCATATAAGACACCAAGCTCAATGCAGGGAACTGTTTGCTGCTGGAGCAGGTGGGCGACTACACTACCCCCCCCCCCCCCCCCACCCAGAATAGCAAACAGGAGTTCCCAAGCAGCACGCACCCGCACAAGGGACTCGATCTGAAATTCCAGTAGGCGGGTGCCAGACAACCACCACTATTATTTTAAATGAAAAAAAATACTGTATCTGTACCTCCACCAGATTTTGTGCCTAGGGGCCTCCACCACACTTAATCCGGCCCTGCTCCTAGTTAATATTGGGATTGTGAGTCTCCATCCAAGGGAACCCCAGGACTACCGGGGTGTCAGGACAACCCACCCAGGATAGGTTCATTATTAACCGCCAATATGTGAAGAGGGTTTTCCATGGGTATTAATGGAATACCTAGGAAGTCAATGAGAGACCTATCCAAAAAATTGCCAGCCGCCCCAGTATTGATAAAGGCGGTGACAGACTTCCTGGAGGGTTCCCATATGAACATAGCGAGCAACACTAATTTATTAATATGAGGAAAGGATACCTGCCTACCTAGACGAATCCCCTCAACCTTGTCTAGGTGCAGAAGTTTTCCGTCTGTGATTTCTTGTTTGGGCAGACTCTTGCAAAGTGCCCTGGATTACCGCAATATAGACACAGGCCCTGGGTACGACATCTCGTCTTTTTAGCCTGGAAAAGTTGAATTGTGCCAAGCTGCATGGGCTCTTCTGGAGCTAGTGAGAGCTAGGAAAAAAAACCCATAGGAGGAGGCTCTGGGCAGGGTGTACCCCAGATCTGAGTTTAGATTTCTCCCTACCCTGTCTACCTTAATGGCCAGCTGTATGTAGTCATCCAAATTTTTTGGTAGAGGAAAGTTCACCAGGGCATCTTTGATACATTCTGAGAGTCCAATCTGAAATTGGCTGCAGAGGGCTGGATCACTTCAACAAGAATTGATCGCCCACTGGCGAAACTCTGAGCTGTACTCCTCTGCCGTACATTTCCCTTGCTTAAAACTTCACAGCTTAGCGTCAGCAGTTGAAGCTCGATCTGGATCTGCATACAGGACCTCCATGGCAGTGAAAAAAGCAGAAGCAGTTTGTAGGGCATCATCTGTGGGTGCTAAACCAAACGCCCAAGCCTGCGGGTCTGCCTGCAAAGGGAAAATGACCAGACCCACTCTTTGAGTCTCTGTACTTGAAGAGATGGGCCACAGCCTGAAGTATAACTCACAGGAGTTTTTAAAATTTGAGAACTTTGCAAGGTCCCCAAAAATTTCTCTGGAAGGGGAACCTTCGACGGTAGGTGGAGACACTTGTGACACAGATGGCTGGCGATTCTCCTGAGCCACCACACACGATGGGCCAGCTGGTTTTGGCAGCAGCCATGGCCTGCACTTGTTCCACACATCTTCCATAGTTTAGGCCCATGATAATGTCAAGCCCCATAAACAACTGCTGGAGGGCATAAACAACACATGCTTGTGCCCGAGCACGAACAGAGGAGCTGGGGATGTGAGGGGAGGAGGGCCGTAGCGCCGCTTGAGCTGGCAACGCTCGGGGTGGCATCCGAAGCTGATGCAGCAGCTGCGGGACGGCCTGCCCCCCGGCCTGATGCCACTCGAGTGTGTGGCTGAGGACGCCACAGGACTGGGGAGCAGGTGAGTGGATCATTGCGACATTTCTCTGCTGCTCCTTACCTGGTCCTGCAATGTTAACTGCCACTGACAGGTCGCACCAGCACAGGGCGTCGTCATTTTAGAGAGAGATAAGGTTCCAGACTTTTTGCTTACTAGACATGTATTTCTTTTTAGTAGACAGACACGGTTTGGTTTGGTTGGGGGCAAGGAGGCACCACCTGCTTAGCTCAGGTTCCGCCAGCTTTTGGCGGGTAGGCATCATTCAATAAAGGTCAGACAGTGTGTTTAGTCCTGTGAAGTTAAGTGGCATCACCTGCTCCACTGTGCCAGATTTATTTTTAGGAGTGGGGTGTCCCCGGTGGGTGAGGCAAACTACAGTCTTAAACAGGGTGCCTTCCAACGTCGGCTCTGGGTCTTCTGCTCCTTGCTGTGGGGTTCCTCCTGCCACCAGCAGTTTCTATGCTTCTCACTCCCTTGCCCTCACTGCTGCTTCTTACCACTTGACACTCCCTTGCTGCTTCTCACCACCCGGACCTTACTGCTGCTCATGGGTCCTCCAGTCTTCTTCCCCCTGGTACTTACTGCCACCAATGCTCTGCTTCTTCCACAGTTTTGAGCTGTCCTTACAACTGGATCCACTGGATAGCAGAGGTGGAGCCACCCCTGTGCAAACATTGGAGTCTCACCCACTGCATCTGCACTGATGTGTTTCTACCACAGCGGAAAACAAAAAGAAAATAATAGCACCTGGAGGAGGGGGCACAGGAAGCAGGACAGGAGGCAAATCAGAAAATAAGTCTAAAGATAGCGATCAAATCCCATCGATGCTGGAGAACAGAACACACAGCAAATAATGTGTTTCTGTAGTTCTTACCATTCTTTACTGGCTGCTATCTGTGCTAGAAAACTAAGCTCATCATTTTGCTGGGCCCAAGATAAAAGCCTAAGGAAAAAGCATCCAATTCGTTTCACAGGTCAATGAACTATAATTGCCATAACTAGGGTGCCCAGAAATGTTTTGCGGTGGCCGCTGTGTTGTCACCTGCACACAACCAGCCTCCCAGAAATCATCTCCGCTTTAGAGCGTCAAAGATTATATATGAGGGTAATCGGTGACTAATGCCTGACCGAGTGTTTAAATCCTGTGGGCATTGTTGCCGAGCCCGTTGATATTCTGCGGTGGATGTTTCTGTGTAATAAATATGTTTTTGCACATAATTACTATTTACTGACGGACAGGAACCCAGGTGCGGTGCTAATGGTCATTACGGATTCCGAGCATTTGGCTATCTATGTATATATATAAAACTGTTGGGGTGATGTGATCCAGCAAAGGCAGAGGAATTACAGAAGGTAACTGATGTGCTGGATAATCTGGATATATGCACTGGCACCAATAGCTTTATGTACTATGCCATCCTTTGTGCAGAATACATTTCCAGTCTGTTGAATTTCCAATTATCTGGAGAATATTAAAAACAAGCCCATCAGCTTCCTCTAATACCCAAGGCAAAGATGAAAACATATACCCAGCCATGATGTATTAATATATTCTCCTGGTAGATCACAGCCATTACCAATACCTATACCTGCACCAACCCCTGTCCACCCTCTCTGACTCTTTATCCTCTGCCTGATGAACACCAGTCTACAATTTTCCATGGCCACTCACCATTTCCCATTTCACCACTTAACCACCACTGTCCACTGCCCATACACCACTGTTATGTGTCACTGTCCCCTCAGTCAACCCATTGCTTAATGTATCCTACCCACCTTCCATATGCTTTCTTAGAACTCTTATATCTTCCCACCTTTAACTGTCCGCAATGCTCTCCACCCATACCCCATAATGCTTTTGTTACCGCTTTGCAACTCTCCATGAACACCCACAGTGCTCCCCTGTTTATCATTCCCTATCAAATCCTCCAACCCCTTTCCACCGATTAATGCTTACCTTCCATAGCTCTTCATTTCTTTTCCCCTACCATTAATTCCCATTAATTCTCCCAACCCACACCCTATACTTCTTGTTACCTGCACTGCTCCATGATCACCCACTAAACCCCTGTTTATCATCTAATTTCAACCTGCTTGCTTTTCATAGATCTTCTCAGCTTTTATCTTTTTTTTTTCCAGCATTTATTTACAAAGAAGAAGGGTGCCCTGTGCGATCGCATGGGTCGCTTACCCCAAAGGCATGCCTTGGTCATACAGCTCAATGATGTTTTATCTATGATATCTAACTATCTATCTGTAGTGAGGAACATACCAATTTGCATGCAGAGATGCTCTAAACTGACACACTGACCTGTACATTTGCATAATTAAATATGCAAAGTGGTTCCCTTTTAATTTCAGAAACAGATGTGGTTGGCCCTATTGATGGAAGACACTTAAGATGATGAGCTGACGAGGATGCCATGACAGCTGCTGATTAACTTGACTAATGCTCGAAGCCAAAGGAAGTCGTAAATGCCGACTACGCATACTGCCAGCCAAGAGCTATATGGAAGCTCATTGAACAAATACAAGGGAGGAGACCAGATATCATGCTGAAGAGCCAACACATATCATTTAAGGGCTAATGGATCCTGAATACGAAATACACAAATGGTAGCAGAAAGAATGAGAGAACTGTCAGCATTGAGGTAAATGTTTTACAGCTTTGCCAAGCGCTTGACTTAGTTCATACATAATGATAAATATGGGAATGCTTGACTGGTTCTCTCAGCTGAATATTTGTGGACCTGTGGTCTTATAGAAACTTTAGAAGTTCCACTCTACATTGCAAGATGGTCATGCTTTGAGCATTTGGGAAGGAACTGTCAGGAAGCTGACCACCTTAGCGCTTTGTTTGGCCTCAAGAAAATATATCTTGCACATTATGAAATGATGCAGATAAAGTAACAGATGACTGCAGGATAATGGCCCTGACAAATGAATAGTTTGGATATTCAAATGAATGTGTTGAGGAAGGAATTTCTAGGGTACATCATTCTCCTTCAAATACCCATAAACACAGTTCAGATATCAAGAGAAGCGGTTGCACTAGTGACAACATCCTTGGGTCCAATCATTTAAAGAATGCTTCTCCAAAGTTTGTCGTGGTAGGAAATGGGTGCTGTACAACCCAGTCACAGCTCTTAGGTAGGCCTGGGTCCATGTACACATATTATAGATGGATAGGGGAGCTTAATTTCCCCTACATATACCCATAAGCACAGTTTAGAATTCCAGAGAAGTGGTTGTTGCTAGTGATTATCATCCCTGGGTCCCATTATCTAAAGCAGTGGTTCTCGAACTTTTTAGGTCAAGTATCCCCAAGAACCCCCCCCCCCCCAGCATGTTCAATCAGTGCACCCCCAAGAAGGGGATCACTTTTAAATGTAACCAAAATAAGTAGGCCACAGGTCTTGTCATGTCCCACAACCTGTGTTTCATTTTACCCAGGGTAAATGTCTACTTTAGAATGTATTTACATAGGCTAAGCAATGTTACTTCTTGTCCCTTCTTGGCTCCTGTAGTCTAGCTGTGATGCAAGCAGCTCCTCCCATCTTCCCCTCTCTCAGCCATTTTCAGTTTTGCATTCAGGTAGTGCACATGTGTGCTGCTTTCCTCTAGCAGTCAACAGTCTTTTTACCTGCTGTTATGGGTGTACATGACAAGATTTATGCTGTTATGGGTGTACATGACAGGATTCCTTCTGTATTGAACGTACATTTCAAGAATCCTGCTGTAAGAAGTGTTTATTGCAAGATTCTGTACTGAAATAAAGCTCTTCAGGAATGTATCCAGGCGCCTCATCATCAGCTGAGTAAGTTATCTGCCAAGACTTGGAGTAAGAAGACATCTGGTACAGACACACACACACATGTGCGTGCACACACACACACTGTGAAGCTCTGAGCCCTGAGCTCAGCTCTAGTGTTACAATTCACAGGTGGTTTTCGCTGTGTTAAACCTACATTGAAAGTGAAAGAGAATCTTAAGACCATGAGTCAAGAATTGTTCATCAAAATAACACAGCAATGGGAGACCATATTAACCCATTGAGTTCCTCTTACACACACTGCTAATAATGTGTCTTTACTAGCAGAAACTCCAGGACTTCAGATGTTCCTGGTATTAGTGACTTTCCTCCACTGTTGCAGGGGACAGATCCTTTGGCAGTACCCCACACATTTCGATGACCAACCTGAAAACTACAGAGCCTGGAAATGTGCATTTAAAATGTCTGTTAGTGACCTTGGCATTACAGCAGCTGAGCAGCTTGATCTACTTGTAAATTAGCTGGGCCCACAATCTACTGAACGTATTAGGAGACTCAGATCTGTCCATACTGACAAACCAGGAGCAGGATTCTTTGGTGCCTGGGAAAGACTTGGATGAAGCTTTGGCTTAGAGAAAGCCTTTTTCTCTATAAAGAAAGCACTTTTCAAAAGATGACAGGCTTTTCCAAAGAAATCCAGCAAGAGCATTCAGATGTTCTTAGCACTCAGTGACCTGCTGTTAGAGCTCCAACTTGCTAAGGCAGATCCTCACCTATCTGGACTAAGTTACCTGGACACTGCTCATGGATTAAACCTAATTGTTTCCAAGCTGCCATACAATTTGCAAGAAAGGTGGGCTGCACTTGGGTCATTACAAAAGGGAAAATCAAGTCTCCATTCCTCCATTCTCCTATTTCTGTGAGTATATCAGAGACATTGTGGAGACTAAGAATGATTCAAGCTTTTCCTTTAGTGAACCTGTTGAACTGCAGAGGTTCAGTGTCAGTGATAAAGCTGGTGTTCTTCCTACCCCCTCATGATCCCCAGACAATGGCAATTAAGGGGAAAAGATACAAAACCCTAACTGCCAGTGTCCTATTCACAAGTTACCACATCTTCTGAAGAAGTGCATTGGCTTCAAAAAGAAACCAACAAGAGCGCAAAGAACTTTTAAAGTAATTTGGGGTATGTTTAAGATGTTGTGCTTCCATGGAACAAATAGTCAAGGACTGTAAAATCCCCATCAAATGCATAGGATGCAAGACCATGTGCATGCCCTTTATCCATATAAGCAAAGCCCTGCAGATTCATCTTCCATGTTGTAGCATGTTGGGGAGGATACAGATCAAGCTGCAAGACCCACTTTAGTGTCTTCTTCATATACAGAGGTTTGTGGTGAAGACCTTTATGACAAATCCTACTCAAAAATATGGCTAGTCAAGGTATACTCCAAGGGCCATCCAGCAAGGACTCTAGAGGTGTATGCCATCTTGGATGATCAGAGAAATTGATTGCTTGCAAGATAAGAACTTTTTGGCTTTTTCAGCCTAAAAGGTGATGCTTACCCTTGCACACTAGGTACCTGTAGCAGTCTTTGGAAGAAGAGCCAGTGGACTGACTGTAGCTCCTGTCCAGGGCAATATCGAACTATCTTTGCCTACACTTCTGGAGTGCAACCAAATACCATCCAACAGATACACCAGAGGTCGTTCGACATCAACCGCACCTGAGGTTAATAGCAGATGAAATACCACCTCTTAACAAGAACGCCAAGATCTTGCTACTGCTTGACCGAGACATTCTCCAAGTGCACAAGGTATGCTGAGAGATGACCAGACAGCATTACACTCCATTTGCTCAATGCCTTGATCTACATTGGGTCATCGTAGGTATAGACAAAATGAAGAAGTTTACAGGACTCACTACATTAAAGACATTAAATCATGCTAAATGGTCGTAACTGCTGTCTTTTGCCATGCCCATACCATTAATTTATGCACAAGAAGCTGAGCAGCAGTTAATGTCAGCAAGAACCCCAAAACTTCAACATCTTCCTTCCTCAGGTTGACAACCTGGGAGCAACACTGCTTAATACAACCAGTGACAACTCAGAAGAACAGTTCCGAAAGGTGAGAAGGAGTTTGGTTCTGAGTCAGCTTGATAAATGAACTTTCACATGCAAAATGATCCTAAATCGTTGCTCACAACTGAACAGACCACTGATCACCTTAGCACATCAGATGATGATCAGAGATGCTACCTGTGGCAAACCTCAGACCTTACAAAATCATCTCTAACAGCTAGAAGGTAATGCAGGCCCTTTTCTTTGGTGATCATGCTGTCAGCTTGAAGGACTTTGTTCTCAGTTTTGATATTGCTCCCCTGCAACACAGCCTAAACCTGCTATGGGAAACATAAACATTCCAGGCATCAGCCTGTGGAAAGATACTGCTGAGGCAGCTGACCACAGTATATGTGGACTATCACACTGTACTACTATATAAACAATGGACTATGTCCTTGTAAATATTGGAGCAACTTTGAGTCCCATGATATGTTCCCAACTCTAATACAGTTGTTGGTAGAAAGGAAATCCACATCTCCTCGATTGCATCTGTCAAGGCCAAATCTGCAGTGGACTACTTGAACACAACAGAAGCCAACAAAAAAACACCCTGTGAATTTACCCAGGGTAAGGCCCAACCAATTTCAAAGCCTGAACATGCTAAGCAAACATTCAAGCTGCATGCAGATGGGCCAGTAGTGGAAATAGTGGAAACTGTACACACTAAGGACTTGACTTTGAATTTAATCCCATCAGTCTGTATGCTAATGAGACCGCACTACTGCTGCACAGAGGCAACAGAGTAGAGCCCATCACAAAGTGCCATTCACCAGGCCAGTGGCATTTCATCTTTGTGGACTTTAACCCTTTAAGTGCCAGCCTACCTAGAGTTTTTGTCACCCTCTGTTGCCAGACCATTTTTTAGTATTTTGTGCTACACATGTTCAACTGGGATTTTTTAAGGGATTTCCGAGGAAAATTATATATTAAGCAGAATCTGGTCTTTAATAAGAAATGTCTTGTTTGTCATTTTTTATGTGTATTTTCAATATTTTTGGGTCAAATATGTGCAAAAAAAAATTAAAAAAAAACAATTAACTTGTCGGTAATGGCATTTCTGGTAGACAGCTTAGCCGAGTAGCTCCTCCTACTTAAATAGGAAACACAAACTGGACATAGCTAAGCACCATGCCCCTTCCTCCTGGACCTTAGTGTTTTAACCAAGGAATACCAGAGGAAACATGTCTAAACCATAATGTAGGATGCTGACCTGGAGGACTACCAGAAATGCCATTAACAGTAAGCTAATTGGGGTTCTCCCCAAATGTCCTCCAGGACAGCTTAGCCAATGATGAGCGAGAAATACTAATAGCGTCCTACCTCAGGGAGAGTAAATAACCTGTAGAATCTTCCTGCCAAATTCCTGTCCCTTGTCGGAAGAGAGATCCACTCCGTAGTGCTTCCAAAATGTGCTGCTCTGCAAATCTCCTCCAAAAGACTTCTAACCAATTCACCCAGGAAGCAGAAACTGCCCACAAAAGTGCTAAGTGCTTTAGTGCAAAATAAATATATTTTTTTCATACGGAGCATTTATTTTGCACTTTTTTGGATCTATTGATTCTTATACTAGTCACTTTATAGTGGGTTGTTTCTGGACCTTTGATGCATTAATTAGGGACAGATAGGTTAATTTGATTACTTTTTACCCTTTTGATAAATTTTCTATATATGTGGATTTTTTGGAGGGGGACAGTCATATAGTTTACATGAGAGCTGATCATTGTTATGTCCGGAAGCTCAGCTTGTTTTTATTGATTTTAAATGTACGTCCTCTATGTGCAGATATTATTCTATTTTTTGTATACTCATAATCAATAAAGGGCTATTTTATATCATCTTGGCAGTGCGGCTGGGTGTTTTGTGGGCTCCATTTGGGACTGGTCTGGTGACCCCGGTTACAAGTGCACATTGTGATCCCCACTTTTGTGGGGGGAGCCACATCCAGCCAGCACCCACCATAATATTTGTTTAAGAGTGGTGCGGAGTAATTCAAGGATGCCTTTTCAAGAGGAAATGACCTGCAGCTCAGAAAACACCTCAATGAGGTACCTTATTGGCAGCTAGGTGTGAATATAGTCTATTGTATTCATGGGGCATGGTCTGTTTACTATAGACAAATAGCAGGATTTCAGGCTCACATCCAATTTGAGTGTTTCTTTTGTGACGGGTGGAAACTATGGGCAACACTACAGGTAGGAACCATTAGAGCCCTGTCAGTGGAATAGGCCCCTGATAGTGATAGAAACCTTAATAGTTAGTTAAAACCCTGTTAGATGCATCTCTTGGAAGTCATTGCATCATGAAACCACATGATGGCAGTGTTGCCTAAGGGATGAACCTAATCAACACGACGACTGAAGCCAGTAAGTGCACCGCAGCTCACACATGCCACACCAACATGGGATGCCCTACCCTAGGTCCAAGAACCCCCCTCGCTCCCCAAAGTGCGTGCCCATGGCCGTACGGGGACCTAAAGGGTTAAAATGGGTGTCACAGAGGGGTTGAGACCCCAAGGGACCAGTATGCCAAGTTTGGAGCAACTCCGAGAACTTTTGCTGTTTTATCTTCCTGAAGTAAATGGACTGTTTTCACTGTGTGTGGGTTTTGTCTCAATGTGCCAGAAGACCCCAGAGACTGTTTGATTTGATCCAGCTTTAATTTCATTTTTGGATACAATTAAAACAAAACAATTAAAAAGTGCTTATCTTTGGCTGAAATTCGGGGAGAAGTGTCCAGGACCCCTGCCCTGTTGGATTACCGTGTTTGAGCATGATTGGACTGTTTTTGGCCCTTTGAAATCAGCGCAGAATGACATTTCAGCTCAGACCCAGTGCTGAATGGGTTAAGTGTGCTGCTAGCGTTTTCCCGCCAGTCTACCCCAGCATTTCGCACCCTTTGCAACTCACGTGGTGAGAACTTTCCCAAGCTGAGACGGGAGCAGTGCACCCTGGGAGGCGGAGGGGCGGAGTTATAAAAAGCCCACCACAAGGCCGCTCAGGGAGGAGATACGGACTGGAGAAGAAAGTGAGAGCAGTGACCGGGAAAGCAGCGCAACAATCCCCATCAGTGAGTGCTTATCGTGGAAGGAGATGTGTCCGGAGTGCGGACAGATTGTGGCCCTGAAGACTGGACTGCGCCAGTGCCCTTTTTGTCATCACGGCTTCTGGGACTTGACCGAGCAGGGAGCAGATCCCACGCAGTACCGCCGCAACCCGGTTAACGGACTGCTATGGAAGGCCCCAGTCCAGCCTGCTGAAGCCGCCCGGACTGCCATTACCCTGTCGGGAGCCTACCGAGGAACAGCCTACCTGGTGACGATGGTTCGTGGAGAGAAGGGGATGCGCGCCCCCTACGTCTTACCGTGGAAGAAGTCCCCACCGCCGCCACCAGAGACAGAGGAAGCCGCGAGCCCTCGGTGGAGCCGGGACCCGCCCAGCCAGCCGTGGGATGCCAGAGCCTCTGAGTCTGCCGCTGTGAAGGAAGCTGCGACGCAGGTGACGCCTGCCATCACTGAAGAAGAGACGACCGGCCCTAGCGGAGGACACTACAGAACAAGTTGTGGTCCTCAACGTGGAGTTGTTCGACGAGCAGGACGGGTCGGATCCGCCCATCGCTAGCCTGGTGTCGCCGCCGTAGTCTGAGGGTGTCGAGCTCGACTGCCGCACCGCAGAGGAGAGACAGACCGCGAGAATCCAGGAGTGGGCCGAAGCAGTGCGGAAGAGCTCTGCTGCTGCCTCCACTGCATTGGTGAAACCCAGGGGAGACCATTGCCCCAGCCGTGTCCCGGGAAGCCGCTTGTCCACCACAAGCTTGCGGGAGGAGGAGACCCCAGCCTACCCAAGGGCCCCAGTATAAACACTTCACTGTAAGAGCAGAGGAACCCTACATGTTGCCGGGGATGGGGGACCCTGCCAGACTCTCAAATTTGTCAGAGGCACAGAGGTGGGTTCATGTGCAGTGTGCCCTAAAGTTGGGTATGAAGTACCCCTACCTGGACAAGGGAGGGATGCAATTTGTTGAGGACATGCAGGATTCCTGGATTGAGGAGAAGATCTGCATAAAGTTGTACCTGCCAGAGGGGGTGTCCCTCAAGGAGTTGAGCCTGGAAGACTGAGACAATTTTCAGGACATTTATCATCAGATGCATCATGGCCGCAACATTTATTTTGATCGGGTGGTCGTGATTAGCCTAAGTGATGGACCCAGACTCCACAGCGTGAGTCGTTGGAGAGACAACAAATTAATTTCCCTGCCTGACCCCGCTTATTATGCCCCTTAAGCAGAAGGCTGAAGCCTGGGCCCAGAGCAGGAGGGTAACCCTGGTGTCGTTTTTCAATGCTGCTTGCATTTAGAGTTAATAATTGCACTGTTTGAAACAGATGTTTTTCTTTAATGGTATTGCCTGGTAGAAACCATGTATAGTGTAGAGATTAAAGTGGACCAACACCCAGGATTTTGACTATCCTGGGTTTTGGTCCACTTCGGTGGGGCACCCCGATCAGGGGTTAGTGAAATAATATTGTAAAGAAGTATGACATGCAGATCAGAGGCGTCGCTATTAGATTCGCTGTCGCAGAACGGCACAATTTAAGAGCCTTGAGGTGGCATTAGCATGATGAGCCCATATATTGTATGAAAGACACACAGTGGAGTTGGCAGCAGCATAGGGAGCCCATATATTGCCTGAAAAACACACCCTGAATTTGGCAGCAGCATAGGGAGCCCATATATTGCCTGAAAGACACACCTTGGATTTGGCAGCAGCATTAGGAGCCCATATATTGTCTGAAAGACACACCCAGGAGTTGGCAGCAGCAGCATTAGGAGCCCATATATTGCCTGAAAAACACATTGGAGTTGGCAGCAGCATTAGGAGCCCATATATTGCCTGAAAGACACACCCAGGAGTTGGCAGCAGCAGCATTTGAAGCCCATATATTGCCTGAAAAACACATTGGAGTTGGCAGCAGCATTAGGAGCCCATATATTGCCTGAAAGACACATTGGATTGGAGTTGGCAGCAGCATAAGTAGCATTAGGAGCCCATATATTGCCTGAAAGACACATTGGAGTTGGCAGCAGCATTAGGAGCCCATATATTGCCTGAAAGAGACTCCGGAGTCGGCAGCAGCATAACCAACCCATATATTGCCTGAAAAACACATTGGAGTTGGCAGCAGCATTAGGAGCCCATATATTGCCTGAAAGAGACTCTGGAGTCGGCAGCAGCATAACCAACCCATATATTGCCTGAAAGACACATTGGAGTTGCCAGCAGCATAAGCAGCATTAAAAGCCCATATATTGCCTGAAAGACACATTGGAGTTGGCAGCAGCATAAGCAGCATTAGGTGCCCATATATTGCCTGAAAGACACACCCAGGAGTTGGCAGCAGCAGCAGCAGCATTAGGAGCCCATATATTGCCTGAAAAACACATTGGAGTTGGCAGCAGCATTAGGAGCCATATATTGCCTGAAAGACACACCCAGGAGTTGGCAGCAGCAGCAGCATTAGGAGCCCATGTATTGCCTGAAAAACACTTTGGAGTTGGCAGCAGCATTAGGAGCCCATATATTGCCTGAAAGACACATTGGAGTTGGCAGCAGCATAAGTAGCATTAGGAGCCCACATATTGCCTGAAAGACACACCCAGGAGTTGGCCGCAGCAGCAGCATTAGGCGCCCATATATTGCCTGAAAAACACATTGGAGTTGGCAGCAGCATTAGGAGCCCATATATTGCCTGAAGAACACACCCTGGAGTTGGCAGCAGCATTAGGAGCCCATGTATTGCCTGAAAGAGACTCTGGGGTTGGCAGCAGCATAAGGAACCCATATATTGCCTGAAAGACACATTGGAGTTGGCAGCAGCATAAGCAGCATTAGGAGCCCATATATTGCCTGAAAGACAAACCCAGGAGTTGGCAGCAGCAGCAGCATTAGGAGCCCATATATTGCCTGAAAATCACATTGGAGTTGGCAGCAGCATTAGGAGCCCATATATTACCTGAAAGACACACCCAGGAGTTGGCAGCAGCAGCAGCATTAGGAGCCCATATATTGCCTGAAAAACACATTAGAGTTGGCAGCAGCATTAGGAGCCCATATATTGCCTGAAAAACACATTAGAGTTGGCAGCAGCATTAGGAGCCCATATATTGCCTGAAAGACACACCCAGGAGTTGGCAGCAGCAGCATTAGGAGCCCATATATTGCCTGAAAGACACACCCTGGAGTTGGCAGCAGCAGAAGGAGCTACCATGCATCAGCTACTCGCATGCATCAGCTATTGGTGGGTGGAAATCCTGGCTGATCCATGCCTGATTCATCTTCACAAAGGTGAGTCTCTCCACATTTTTTGTGAAAAGACAAGTTCTCCTTGGCATGACTATGGCCCCCGCCGCACTAAACACGCACTCAGATGGCACACTACTGGCCGGGTAGGCCAGGGCAAACTCTGCCAGTTGCGGCCACAAGTTCAGTTTGGCTGCCCAGAAGTCCAGCGGATCCTCAAGGTGCGTTGACATGGTCAAGGTATGACACGAGCTGCTGGTTCAGGCCCTGCTCCAGGTCTTCCTGCTGCTCATGAGTAGCCTCACTATGCGGGTGCAGAAAGCTACTCATTAGCGACTGAAGGCTGAGGCTGCTGCTGATGGAGCTGCTGCTGCTCCTTCCACCCCCCCCCAGCAGCCATGGCAGTGGAAGGTGAGCGCAGAGGTCCCCCCGAGTCAGACCTGCAAGAGTATAAACCATGGCACAGATAGGCATTGGCCAACTGACTACGTAGAATGTCTCTGTAGTAGGTTAGTTTGTCCTCCCGCTGTAAAAAAATGCCCCCATTTTGTGCCGGTAGCGAGGGTCCAATAAGGTGGAGAGCCAGAAGTCATCCCGCTGACAAATTGAGACAATTCTGCGGTCACTACGCAAGCATGTGAGCATGCATCGTGCCATTTGTGCAAGTGACTCGGAGGGACTACCTGTCTCCATCTCCACTGCATACTGCAACTGTGTGTCTGGGTCCTCTGTCTCGCCTTCCTCACAACCCTCTAGCTCCCCTGGCTGCTCTTGCTCCTCGTCTCCTGTCAGATGACTAGATAAACCGCCCATTTCGCCAAAACTTAACTATGCTTCACTGCGCTCCTCCTCTTCCTCCTCAGCTCCCACGGGGTTTATGTGGCCGTGAAATGTATGCGCCATGTCTCCAGTGCCCTGACCAACCATGGTTTCCAACATGTGTTGTATTACATGAAGCAGCGCAATCACGACGTTCATCCCGTAATCCTGGCGACTGACAAATAAAGTGGCTTCCTCAAAGGGCCTGATCAAACGGCAGGTGTCACTTATGAGCTACCACTGGTTCACATTAAAGTTACACAGGGGAGTCCCCCTATCTGCTTGGATCATCAAGAAATCATTGATGGCTTTGCTCTGTTCGTATAGTCGATCTAACATATGTAGGGTGGAATTCCAACGGGTGGAAACATCGCAAATCAGACTGTTGGGGGATACCGTTCTGACGCTGTAGCTCAAGAAGGGTGTGCTTGTTGGTGTAGGAGTGGCTGAAGTGCATACAAAGTTTCCTTCCCGTTGTAAGGATGTCTTGCAGATGGGGGGAAGACTTCAGAAAACGCTTGACAACTAGGTTGAACACGTGTGCCATACAGGGCGCATGGCTCAGGCTTCCTTGTCGCAGCGCAGACAAGATGTTCCTTCCATTGTCAGTCACCATGGTTCCCATTTGCAGTTTTCGTGGAGTAAGCCATGTTTTGATTTCTTGATGAATGAATTTCAGGAGCTCCTCCCCTGTGTGACTCTGTTCGCCAAGGCAAACCATATGAAGCACAACGTGACACCACCGTGCCCTGCACACATGGTAGGCTGGTGGGGCATTGAGAATTGACTGTACAGTGGAGGCTGAGGAGACGGTGGAGGATGAGGAGTTGGAGTCGCACACTGTGACAGGCAAAATGGCCTGGGAGCGTGGAGGCTGAAGCTGTGTGACCTGTCCAAGTTGCTGTGCAGGAACCACATTCACCCAGTGGGCCGTAAAGGACATGTATTGTCCCTGACCGTAGTTACAGCTCCAGATGTCACGCTGCCGTGCACTTTGGTGCACACCGACAGGCTCAAGGACTGGCCCACCTTCTGGTACTGCCTTCTTTGCAAAGAAATGACGGCTTGGGACTCTCCACCTCGGCTCGGCACAAGCCATCAGTTCTCTGAAAGGTGCAGAGTCCACCACCTGCAAAGGGAGGGACTGCAGCACCAGCAACATGGACAGAAGCTTCTGCGCCGTAGTATGAGTGGGCGCATACTGTTGTCTCTTGGACATGACTTCGCTGATGGATTGCTGGCGGGATGACTGACTTTTAGTAGGAGGAGCAGAAGCATCTGGGGCGGCAGAGGATGGGTATGACGCACAGCTACCTTCGGCTGAGGTGCTGGAGCCTTGGCTGGGTGAAATTGGAAGCAGCATGCCACTGGGTGACGCAGCAGGCTGGACCCCCACTTCGGAGCCTCGGTTCTCCCAGGCCGCTTTATGGTGATGCTGCATGTGTTGCCGCAGGGCCGTGGTATCAACATTGGGGCCTTGGCCATGCTTGACCTTCTGTCTACACATCTTGCATGTGGCCAGGTTACCCTCCTGCGGATGCTTGATGAAAAAGTGCCACACTGCCGAGTAGCTAATTTTCCCACCAACAGTCCACACTAATTCACTGCTACTGCTGCCAACTCCAGGAACCCCTGCTCCACTACCTCCCGGGAAGGCAGCCTGCCGCACAGCAGATGGTCTACCCTGCCCCCAGCCACATGTGGCTCCAGACATCCCAATTCTGCCACCATGCTGACTGCCAACCCTACTACCACCGTGCTGCCTCAGCTGCTGACTCTGGGGCAACCTGGACCCTCTTCTCCTGATGATGATGAAGCCCCTTCTGAACTGGGCTCCCAAGTGCGATCGGCTTCATCATCAGCGTGTGCTGCAGGAGACGGAACTCTCGCCACACCTCCCACGCCACTCTCCTCCTCAGTGGCAGTGTGTCTGCCTAGCGAAAGAAGCGGCGGAAGTTCCCTCCATTTCTTGGCTGGGCAGTAGCTGCTGACTGTCCTCTAACACAGAATAGTGGAGCTGAACCCAAAGCATAAGATACGTTGGCTGGAGGGGGGGTGTAGGACAGAGGCAATGGAAGGACAGGGGCTGCTCCCGGGCCATGCCAACTCAGGGTTGTGTCCAAGGAAACTACCGACTGTTGACTGGGGGTGTCAGATGTCACTTGTGATGAGGTGGATGACCGCGTTAACCAATCGATGATGGCAGATGTGTTGCTGGTCGAGACACGACCGCTAGCAGATACCGGGAGATCAGGCCTCTCACCGCGACTCCTGCTGCCACTCACCCCTAGTCTGCTGTGACCTCTGCCTGATGAATCTAGGCCTCTCCTCCGTGCACATCCTGGCACATCTCTGCCTGACATTTTTACTGCGTTTAGGAGGGGAAAGCAATACACTACACTACACCTAGAACAGTATTTTTGTAACAGCAGGTGTGTAGAAAAGTTAGATCAAAATAGGCAGACACTGTAGCTAAAAGCTAATGCAAAAAGACACTGTCAGATGGTCTTACACAGGATGCCCCTGGTCAGAGTTAAATGCATCACAGGCAGTTTTAAAAAGTGGTTTTTGTTCAAAATGTAAAATAGGTAAAGATGCAGGTACTCTTAAAAGCTAAGTACTAGTATTTGGGATGGCCCCCCCGGTGAAAGGCAATGGGTGCTTTACACTTGAAAACCAGACTTTTTTTTACAAAAGGTAAAAGGTTAGTAGGCAGGTACTCTTAAAAGATAAGTGGTAGCACTGACAATGGCACCCGGTGAAAGGCAATGGGTGCTTTAAACTTGAAAACCCGACTTTTTTTTACAAAAGGCAAAAGGTTAGTAGGCAGGTACTCTTAACCCTTTAACCGCCAGCCTACCTTGAGATTTTGTCACCCTTTGTTGCCAGACCATTTTGCACTATTTTGCGCTCCCCATGTTCAACTGTGATTCTTGAAGGGATTTCCAGGGATTTCCCAGGAAAGTGATATATTGTTTTTTTCAGCAGAGCCTGGGCTTTAACATGAAATGTCTTGTTTGTCATTTTCTAAGTGTATTCTCAATATTTTTGGGTGAAAATTGTGCAAAGAAATAAAAAAAACAATTTTTTACAATTTGTAGTTTTTTTTGTAATAAAAAATGTAAGTTTGTCAATAAAATCTTATTGCGTGTGAAACCCCAATTTCTCCTGGTTACAGCGGAACCACATATGTATAGGTAGACACCCTTTCCTGCCCAGGAGACTCCCCCAAACTGAAACAATGCTTTAGGAGATTTTCAGATAAAATTCAACTATGCTATGCAATATGCGCACCTTGCAGTTTTTCAGGAAAACCAACTCTTTACATTTGAAATACGCCGCTTATATAGGGCTGTGACATCATCGGTAAGCCTGTCTGCTGATAGGTAGCATGTGACGCCTACCCAGGATTCCTTGACCCATGGGACATGTCCTGACATGTGGATCCACCATTTTAGATGGGCTGGATAGTAGTAAATGGAGTTTTAAAGAAGCGATTCGAGCGATCGAATCGCGGCGATATTCGGAATCGTTGTGAATCGAATTTTCCCTGAAATTAGTAACGAATTCGGGTTCGTCAGATTCGATTCGCTCATCTCTAATGCTGCCCTGCTGTGTGCTGATGGTCATGTTTCCAGTTCAATTAAATAACAACTTAGGAATTAAGCAATAACCTGTTGGAGAAGGTAAGAGAAGAAACCTTCTCAGGTATGCTGCGCAGGGTAAGGCCTATTGTGCATTCCTATGCTACAGGCACTTGGCTCATACTGCCTAGCTCTCCAATGGAAGTTGTGGAAATCCTAAGGTAAAGTAGTTTGTAATGTAATGTTGCACCATTACACTCATCCTTGTACATAGGACACCTCCCCGTACAAGGGGAAACCTCAAAATCCCTTACACCCCTTGTAGGTGGTTAACCTTGACGCTACAAGCTACTGGAGCAAGAGACTCACCTGTCTCAAGGGTTTCAGTGCAAGGTAAAGCCTTAAAGTGACAAAAGTCACATATACAAGGTGCTTGACTGATACTCACCTCCTATATTAGTAGTAGTGTTCACGGTTGGACTAACTCACACAGTGGGAGCATGGTGAGTACATCGTAAAGCGTGGACACTTTAAATAAAAGCAGGGGAGGATGTGACAGGTGGAAACTATGGGCAACACTACAGGTAGGGACCATTAGAGCCCTATAAGTGAAATATGCCCCTGGTAGTGATAGAAACCTTAATAGTTAGTTAAAACCCTGTTAGATGCATCTCTTGGAAGTCATTGCATCATGAAATTACATGATGGCAGTGTTGCCTAAGGAATAGACCTAACCAACACTTAAATGGTCTGGCGTCCCCCTTTATTTAGATAAATAGAGACTTTTATCTAAATAAATTTATTTAGGTGGCATTGGCAACATTACCTGCCCTGCCATTGGTTGAGACTCGCAACTTAGTTGTAAAGGCAACAATACAGACGTTATAAAAGGGAGAAACCAACCCTTTTAGAGTGTTCTTGAGTTTGGAGCTTGTCATGAGGGGAAGCGTTTCACTGTAGTGGAGAAGCTGAGAGACAGCCATGGAGGAAACCAATGGAGTGTACTGTTTTCTGTAACCTTTGGATTATGCCTGTACTGAACTTTGCTGTTTTATCATGGATGGAAGCCTATCAATAAAGACTGTTGTTTTCACCAATGGAGACCAGCGTCAACTGATGCCAGTAAGTGCACCTCAACCCACACATGCCACACCAACATGGGATGAGTCATGGAAAGATCCAGTAGGTTCTTCAATGTTTTTGGAGGAAGGGAGTTTGGAGACAGCAGCATACAGAAGCACTGTCAGACGGGGATATCTTGGGCCCATCCGGAGAACTGATGCTGGTCCCAACTGTCCTCTTTAACTCTCTACCCCATTTCCTATTGTCCCAACATCTCTCTGACCAGCTCCCCACTACACCTATATATCTCTGAGCCTTGCACCCTCAGGGCAGAAGTAGAGTGCTTTCCAGTTGCTATACAATTGCCACGTTGCACTAGTAATAACATCCTTGTGTCTGGTGATCTAAAGAATACTTGGTCTTCTCCAAAGCTCAACATGATGGGGAGGATGTGGGTGCATCACAATCCTGTCACAGCTCCTAGGTAGGCATAGATTCATAGACACAAGTGTTGAGGCAGGGATTTCTATGGTATATGTGCTCAATATCGCCTACAAATGCCCATAAACATACAAAGAGAAGTAGTTGTACTAATGATAACATGCCTGGACCCCATTACCTAAAGGTAGGTTGGTCCAGGGTAGTTTCTAGGAGAGGGCGAGCAGGGTTGATCGCTCTGGGCGCCAAGGTCATTAGGGACGCCTTTAGCCCAGCTATCATGTTTTCTGCAGATAGGTTAGGGCCCCTGTTAGCGGTGCCAGCCATACGCCAGGTCCCTCTTCCCTGTATGTTGGTCCCAGTCATGTGGAGGGGGCACTGCCTGCAGCTAAAGTAGAGAACTTTCCTTCCCATACTGGGTGCTATTTTGCCTAGAAACTGCCCTGGGTTGGTCCTTTCCAAAGCCCCAGATTATGGGGAAGATGTTGGTGCAGTATAACCATGTCACAGCACCTAGGTAGACCTAGGCTCATGGGTACAAGGGTTGATGCAGAGGGTTCTGTGGTAGGGTTCATAATACCCCTTTGAATACCTATGAAACAGCTCAGAGTTCAAGAGAAGTGATTGCACAATTAATAACATCTATGGGTCACATGATCTAAAGGAAGTTATACTGGACCAACAGCCTGGCACAGTTCGAAAAGAAAGGCCATTTTGGAGCTTCCTCTTAGCCATGTTAACCCACCCCCACCTTCACAGATAATGGCTCTGGATCGCCCCAAGAAATTCACCATGTGCTTGGTCCAAAGGTGGATTTTTGGGTCACCTGAAATCACCAAATCCAGGACGGGCCCCTTTTCGAATTGCTTGCCACCTTGTGATTCCAGGAGGATCATTGCTAGTAGTGATGAGCATACAGTTCCATATTGTCCTCTTACACATTGCTCTTTTTAAGGTTTCCTTCACAATGTTCTTTTATTAGAGGTTTTTAAATGTTGACCTAGTGTAATTTCTGCCCAGGGCTCAATAGCACATAACTAGCATATGCGCATTTAATCAAAAAACTACAGAACACCAATCCATCACAAGGTTTTCTCCTCTTTTATGTAAGGCATGACGCAAGCTTACCTCAATGTATTCTTTAAACCGTGGAGTCATAACCTTGGTGTATTGTTACGTCCTCTGACTTCTCTTTATTTCCAACCTGTAAAGAGAAAAGCCAGGGGTCAAGGAGAGGGAAAAGATTAATTAATAAAGCCAGTAAGAATTGTTTAATGCCATATGAATATACTATATATAAAAACGTGTCCACTAACACGCGCATACTGGCGTACTGTAGGTATTGTGTAAGGTCTTACATGTATGAGTCATGGAAAGATCCAGTAGGTTCTTCAATGTTTGTGGAGGAAGGGAGTTTGGAGACAGCAGCATACAGGTGCACTGTCAGACGGGGATACCTTGGACCCACGTGGAGAACTGATGCTGGTGCCACCTGGAGAAATGTCCTCTTTAACTCGCTACCCCGTTTCCTACTGTCCCAACATCTGTCTGACCAGCTCCCCATTACACCTCCATGTCTCTGAGCCTTGCACCCTCAGGGCAGCAGTAAGTACAGCTGCTTTCCAGTTGCTATACAATTGCCACTACCCCCTGGGCCTAGCCGCTTAACCTCCGGTCACTGCTTTTAATTCATTTAAGGAGTTTTCGTGCTGTTAGCCCTCTTGGAGACAAAGTCTTTTTCTGGGCTAGGGCCCACCGAGGGATGGGGGTGTTGGTCTGCTTTAACTATTTTAATCAGGTTATGTGATCAGGAGGAACTCAGCTGGTTCCTTCTCAGTTCTCCTAAATGTTTCTTATTGTCCTATCTGCAACCAAGATTGCCATTACTTCAACCATGCTGTCATGGATATAATAGATCATTTGGGAATTTGGGAGAGTTTGGGAAAGTTTGTGAATCTCCATATTTAGGAACTTGGAAGTGGAAAACGGAGTCCTTTAGCCATGAGTTTTTTTTTCCATGTAGACAGATGGTTGGTAACAGGTTAACCATAGAAGGAAGGGTTGCAGATTTAGGGAAGAAGAAGCAGAGGGCAGGCAGGCAACAGGACACAAACACAACAGAAAGACTTATGTGAGCACAGCTACACAGACATCTGGAGGACTGGAACCCAACAAAAACAGAAGGTCTAAGCCCAATATTAACAGAAGCCCTACACTCAATATTAACAGAAGCCCTAGGGCCCACTACAGAGAATAGAAAGCCTTAGGCCCAATGTCGGGTAAGTGCAGGTGTGAAGAGCGCATGGACACTCAGGAAAAGACACAAAATGGAGGTTCGTGGTAAAAAAGACATTGGGCCTAAGCTAAAAACAAAGCTGGTTCAAACCCCGACCATGGCAATCCCTTCATATGCGGTTGCACTGTGGTATAGTTTTTTTTTTTTCAAGCACCAAAGAAAGTCTATACCAAAAACCTGTATCAGGGACATTGCGATTTGGGATGCTTCCACATTGTGAAACTCCTGGTAGTTCTGTAAAATCACCTCTTTCCTCTACCTGCCAGAGGGAACCCGAAAGTGCAGCTTGCAGCTTTACAAACCAAGGCTACAGGTGGACACTCGGCGGCATGGGACCGGTGGTAAGGTAAGCTGATATTCTAGTTACTGCTGGCGCTGCCCGACCCTGGAGTCTCAAGTGAGAAGTGGAAGTTTCCTTTAAAGCGGACAAAAAGTAAAAAATACATTAAATCAGACTCACTCAACAAACTGTCATCATGCATCCCTCCCCACCGCAATTTGGATTGCTGCACATAAAAAATAAATTAACTTTTTCTAACGACTACTGGGATACATTTTAAAGACAAGATGGCCGCTCATGAGCTTGCCGGCCACCTGCCATGCTGGGCTTCCTGTTACTGTTCATTTCAGTTATGTCAGTTTTGAGAGGAAGCTCCAACTGTGTCAGGCTGTTGGTCCGGTTTAAGTAAGTTGCTATTTTAATATTTCACAAAATGTAAAATGAAAATAAAATGAAGCATAAAGGAAATAGCAAATAGCAAATTCAAACAGAAGAAAGGGCAAGAAAAAGGAGACATAAGAAGAGAGACAGAAAGAATAAAAAAGGCGGGGAAAGGGTCGCGACTCATGAGAAACGAGGATGAGAAGGGCTAAGGGGGAGAGCTCCCCATTTCAGTATGTGCACAAGTTTTAAAAGGTATATAGGAGATTTATTTTTAAATAGCCTTTTGCTATAGATATACTTTTCTGAACCAAACAAAGGCATATTTGAGAAACACTACTGTTAAATAATGTATGGAGGTAGGTGATAGGCAGATTGCATTGTTCTGAAGCTACAGGGCTACAGTGTCAAAACAGCACCGTGCATGTGAAGCTATGATATTTTTTATATATTTTGTTCCCATAGAAATTGTAAAAAATCTTATACAATCAGAAAGTACACTGTATATAGGATGATCCCTTTAGTTTGACTCTTAATTAATATGCAGCATGGTGGGAAACCCTCCTTTGTGAATTGAAGACTGGTTTTGTAGCTGTGGAGGCTGATTCATTACTAACACCAGGTATTGGCAGATGAGCATCTGTATAGCGGCGCTAAAAGCGACCACTAGTAGACGATGTAAGCAGGTATTGGGCGCTGTATAAGAGCGCCTGAGTCGCTGTAGTAACCTGGCCAGCATTGATGAATGTGATGTATGTTGGGCGCTCTAACACCAGTACAGCGCTGCAGGAAGCGAGAGGTAGCGCCCGGTACTTGGCGCTCCACACCATACTTATCAAAAAAGGACACACACACACAGCATTAGCGCTCTAAATCTGGGCGCTGTAGCATAGAGCGCCAGACGCTGTGTGATTAAAGTCTGTTTTTGAACACATATCCGCCAGTAAGAAAGCGAAAACACATGGAATTACATTGTTTTAACACTGTGACATTAACACTTTAGTGCCAGACCTGTAATGACAATTCTGCATAAAAATATAAAAACTGAGCCGCCTGTAATAATACATGTGACGCTACATGGCGCTGTTAGAGGAGCTCACCAGATTCACTTTCATAAATGTGATATTGCGTACAGTGCCCGGCGTTCACCAGACGCTGCCTGCCGCTACGGCGCGCTACCTGGCGCTATCCCTTCATAAATAAGTTTCAGGTGTGCATTTGCATGCAAATTTAGCTGGCTACCTGTGATAGTTTAATCTGGGTCAGAGTATCACCTTGGTTAGTTTTTGCCTGGACCAATCAGAGATGACCTGCGCATTCCAAATGAAACAAAGGGTCAGCCTGAGAAAAACAGTGGACTGGGGAGAGACAGGAGAGATTCGCTCGGACAGCCGCAGGACACACATGGACTTGTGTCTTGGAGGGAGATGCACACAGGGGGACAATGAGATTTGCTTTGGGATAGAGAGACCTGCGTTGTGGACTTGAATACAGCAGCCATCGTGTTTGGAGATTGGACGTGGCCTGCTGATTCCTGCCTGGACACGATTAAAACAGATGAGTAATCCATTTTAATATACATATGCTTTTGCCCTTTTAGCCTTTCTATGGGGGTTATTCATCAAGGGATAGCGCCAGGTAGCGCCTCGTAGCGCCTCGTAGCGGCAGGCAGTGTCTGTTGAACGCCGGGCGCTGTACGCAAAACCACATTTATGAAAGCGAATCTGGTGAGTGACTCTAACAGCGCCATGTAGCGTCACATGTATTATTACAGGCGGCTCAGTGTATAGCGCTGGCGCTCTAGCTTCCAGTGCGCCAGTTAATAACCTGTCACTTTCTGTCGCTCTCCCATACATTTCAATGAATGTTCCTTTTCTTCTGTTTAAACAGGGTTTTTTGTTTTTAATTTTTTTTTCTCTCAAATAATTGTGTGACCTCTCCTGGCCTAGAAAAAGTCATTTTTGACTTTTTATATTTTTATGCAGAATTGTCATTACAGGTCTGGCATTAAAGTATTAATGTCACAATGTTACAACAATGTAATTCCATGTGTTTTCGCTTTGTTACTAGTGGATATGTGTTCAAAAACAGACTTTAATCACACAGCGTTCTATGCTACAGCGACCAGATTTATCAGAGCGCTGATGCTGAGTGTGTGCTCTGTACTGGTGTTAGAACGCCCAACATACATCTCATTCATCAATGCTGGCCAGGTTACTACAGCGACTGAGGCGCTCTGTTACAGAGCTTGATAGCCGATCACAGCGTCTACTAGTGGTGGTTCTAAGCGCTGCTATACAGACGCTCATCTGCCGATACCTGGCGTTATTAGTGAATCAGCCTCCGTGTTGTTACAGTGCTTGTAGCATTTTTGTATTTGTACATTTTATGCAAGCAAAGTATAAAAATAACTCCTTAAAGTGCATCTAGCTTTTCCTTGGGGATTACTGGCAAATGAACTTATTAGACAAACAAGGTGTAATTTTAGAGGTACACATGTATTTGAGGTTTTACATTTGCCTTATATATTTGACGGCTGTAAATATACTTGTGAATTTTAGCTAAATTACGCCCAAAGCAAGACAGTGCATGATAGAGGTTGCAGTCCCCCCTATTTTTAGATTTTTTTGGGGTGGGGGAATCATAGAAACATAGAAGGTTAATGGCAGAAGGAGACCATACGGTCCATCTAGTCTGCCCTTATGTGTATACTGTATGGTCTCTTTATCTTAGGATAGATGTGTGCTTATCCCAGGCATTTTTAAATTCAGTGACTGTCGATTTTTCAACTACCTCTGCTGTAAGTTTGTTCCAAGCATCTACTACTCTTTCTGTAACATAATATTTTCTAACATTGCTCCTAATCTTCCCCCCGACTAGCTTCAGGTTGTGCCCCCTTGTTCTATCACTAAAATTCTTCTTAAAAACACTTCCCTCTTCAACCGTATTCAATCCTTTTACATATTTAAAGGTCTCCATCATGTCCCCTCTCTCCCTTCTTTCCTCCAGACTGTACAAATTAAGTTCTTTCAGTCTCTCCTGCTAAGTTTTAATTTTAAGTCCTTCCACCATTTTTGTTGCCGGCCTTTGGACACGTTCTATTTGAATAATGTATTTTTGCATGTAAGGTCTCCAGAACTGCACACAGTATTCTAGCTGTGGCCTCACCAGGGCTCTATACAGCGACATCACAACCTCCCTCTTCCTACTGGTGATGCCTCGAGCTATGCAGCCGAGCATCCTGCTTGCTTTTCCTACTGCCTGGCTACACTGTCCACTCATCTTGCAGCTTTCAGCAGGGGAGGACTGGGGTTAAAAAACGGCCCCGGACTTTTTTGGCCCCACCGGCCCTGCTGTACTGTGCCGGCCTGATATAGTAAGTTACATAACATGCAGACAGGGCCGTTTCTAGCTGGCATAGCATTGGGGATCCTAACATACAAAAAAATGGATTGCAGGGCAACTCCCACTGGCTGTTCCCCTCTGTCTGTGCTTGCCCACGGCGGCCATTCAGATAGGCCTGAAGTGGCAGTGTGCATCAGCTGTGGGATCACTGAAAAGATGTGGATGCCGCATCAGTGTGGGTCAAAACTCTAACTGGAGTATTGGTCTACTTGCAATGATTGTTGCTCAACACTGCCATGGGAACCTAAAAGCGGGTGAGTATGTGCCTTTTACTTACAGTAAGTGCGGATGGAGGGAATAGTGACAGGGGCAGGCTGGGGATAAGTGCGGATGGAGGGAATAGTGAAAGGGGCAGGCTGGGGATAAGTGCGGATGGAGGGAAAAGTGACAGGGGCAGGCTGGGGATAAGTGCGGATGGAGGGAAAAGTGACAGGGGCAGGCTGGGGATAAGTGAAGATGGAGGGAATAGTGAAAGGGGCAGGCTGGGCATAAGTGCGGATGGAGGGAAAAGTGACAGGGGCAGGCTGGGGATAAGTGCGGATGGAGGGAATAGTGACAGGGGCAGGCTGGAGATAAGTGCGGATGGAGGGAATAGTGACAGGGGCAGGCTGGAGATAAGTGCGGATGGAGGGAATAGTGACAGGGGCAGGCTGGAGATAAGTGCGGATGGAGGGAATAGTGACAGGGACAGGCTGGGGATAAGTGCGGATGGAGGGAAAAGTGATAGGGGCAGGCTGGGGATAAGTGCGGATGGAGGGAATAGTGAACGGGGCAGGCTGGGGATAAGTGCGGATGGAGGGAGTAGTGACAGGGGCAGGCTGGGGATAAGTGCGGATGGAGGGAATAGTGAAAGGGGCAGGCTGGGGATAAGTGCGGATGGAGGGAATAGTGAAAGGGGCAGGCTGGGGATAAGTGCAGATGGAGGGAAAAGTGACAGGGGCAGGCTGGGGATAAGTGCAGATGGAGGGAATAGTGACAGGGGCAGGCTGGGGATAAGTGCGGATGGAAGGAAAAGTGACAGGGGCAGGCTGGGGATAAGTGCAGATGGAGGGAATAGTGAAAGGGGCAGACTGGGGATAAGTGCAGATGGAGGGAATAGTGACAGGGGCAGACTGGGGATAAGTGCGGGTGGAGGGAATAGGGAAAAGGGGCAGACTGGGGATAAGTGCGGATGGAGGGAAAAGTGACAGGGGCAGGCTGGGGATAAGTGCGGATGGAGGGAATAGTGACAGGGGCAGGCTGGGGATAAGTGCGGATGGAGGGAATAGTGACAGGGACAGGCTGGGGATAAGTGCGGAAGGAGAGAATAGTGAAAGGGGCAGGCTGGGGATAAGTGCAGATGGAGGGAATAGTGACAGGGGCAGGCTGGGGATAAGTGCGGATGGAGGGAAAAATGACAGGGGCAGGCTGGGGATAAGTGCGGATGGAGGGAATAGTGACAGGGACAGGCTGGGGATAAGTGCGGAAGGAGAGAATAGTGAAAGGGGCAGGCTGGGGATAAGTGCGGATGGAGGGAATAGTGAAAGGGGCAGGCTGGGGATAAGTGCGGATGGAGGGAATAGTGAAAGGGGCAGGCAGGGGATAAGTGCGGATGGAGGGAAGAGTGAAAGGGGCAGGCTGGGGATAAGTGCGGATGGAGGGAATAGTGGCAGGGACAGGCTGGGGATAAGTACAGATGGAGGGAATAGTGAAAGGGGCAGGCTGGGGATAAGTGCGGATGGAGGGAATAGTAAAAGGGGCAGGCTGGGGATAAGTGCGGATGGAGGGAATAGTAAAAGGGGCAGGCTGGGGATAAGTGCAGATGGAGGGAATAGTGAAAGGGACAGGCTGAGGATAAGTGCGGATGGAGAGATGGGTGAGTGACAGGGGCAGCTTATGAATGGACAGAATGAAGATATAACGTTACATCAAAAGCCTGGAGAAAACACATATACAACGATTTAAAGTCTGCAGCAGCATTAAAACCAGACTTCAATCACTGACAATATGGTGCAGCCAGCGTCTGACCCGCCGCACTGAGCAGAGGAATGTGACACATGTCAGACAGGCAGGAGATGAAGAGAGCCGGGGCATCACCACCATAGAGCCAGCCGGTAAGCTTCTTACCTGTGGCCCCTCCTGTCACAGTGCAGGGTGCCCAGGTGCCTCAATGGTGGATGTGGTGGACAGGGCCCATCACATAAATCAGAAAGACCTTCTTGTGGAACATATACGCAAATCCCTCCTCTCACCTCTGAAGGCGGCCTTGATTAGGCATTTTAGCTTCCCAGGGGCACAGAGAAGAGTCCCCGCCCACTCTAGAGGGCGCCCGTCCTCTGCACTGCACAGTTCCCATCATGCAGCTCTATGTTGCCGGCCAGATGTCATGCGCTGCAGCGACGCCCAGGCAGCTCGATAGAATATATAGCCAGGGCCGCAGCAGCCCAACATCACCAACTATGGGGCCAGGGGTGAGGCGGCCTACCGGGATTTGTCCCGGTACGCCCTATGGCCAGTCCGCCCCTGGCTTTCAGTAATCAGTACCCCTAAATCTCTCTCCTCCAAGGTCCTGGCTAACACAGTGCTGCCCATACAGTACTCAGAGCAGGGATTCCTTCTACCCAAGTGCAGGATTTTACATTTAGAGACATTAAACTCTAGTTTCTACAGTTTTGACCATTTATCCAGTAATCAGTTACATATTCCAAAGCCCAAGAGGTTCCAGCAACCATTTACATTATAGTATAATTTACATACAAGTATAATTTCTTGTGGCCCGCTGTTTCCTGTTCGTCGTTCTTTACCTTCTAAAGACGTTCACGGTGCAGCATTCATAGAAAATAAAGACGATAATATAAATGAAGTCACGTTGATGGACATCACAGGATGCATGTTTCAGGTCTGGAATTTACATACATTCTGATACTTGACGGAAAGCAGGATGGAATTTTATTGGCAGAGATAGTGGCAGCCCGTGGAGCTATTCATGAAATAAATGGGATGGTGTATCCGGTATTGGGGCACCACACTGAGGATAACATTAGAATTCCCTCTGCAGAAGTCACAGCTACTTACATTATCTTTCAAGTGTCTGTGTTCCATTCATCCGAGAAGCCAAATCCTTGCTTGGTGTCCCATTATCCCGTAGCACCAAGGCCTCGATTTCATAGAAAATGTTATTTCTTTTGCGCCTGTTTTTGAAGTAAAATGTGCTGCTTGTTGTCCAAACGTTGTGCTATTCAGTAGGAGAAAAAAGGGCATTTTTGTGCGTTTTTAGTCCAATTAGTGGGAAAATAAGGACTGCAAAAAAAGTGCAGCTGAAAAGCTCAAAGAGTACAAAGCATATGTGATTCCATTACTTTTCTACACCTATCTTTACTTTTCATTTTTCTCTCTTATTAATCATGTCTGGCCAAAGCTGCCTAATGAAAGTTCCGCATTGCTTCTGTTAAAGCGGAACAAAACCCATCGAACTTGTAAAATACATTTGGCCAAATCTCCTGTCGATATTCCCATATTAGGGTGTAGAACTAGAAACGGATATTTTTGCTTTTGAAATTGTCCTGGAACACTGATTTATTTGCTGTCCCTCGGGGTGTGAGATGGCAGGCGATCAGTCATTGCATAGGTGAGGCAATGACACCATTGCCACACACAACAATGGCAATGAATGGAGGAGGCGGAGCTTTACAGCTAAAACAGGCGCCATTATCTGGGATTAACCAGTAATAAACATCCGTTTGGGCTACGGATAAGAAATGTGGGCAGCACCAGTAAATATTTCTATAGGTGCACTGCTCTGTGGGTTAATACCCAAAAACCAAATGTATTAGTTTGGGGTGACCTCTACACCCCCTGCCAAAAAGCCCAACAGAGACTCACTATTGCACTCAAACAATCAATTTATAAATCCATTTTATTGTAGCATATTGTTTAAAACCAATTTAAAAACAATTTTACTGAACCATATGCATGGTACGCCCCCTGGTGGCTTACCATGCATATGGTTCAGTAAAATTGTTTTTAAATTAATACATTAAACTAATACATTATCTGGGATTAGAGTGAAGCAGAAGCAGTGAAAATTGGCAAAAGGTGCTCCTCATGGGGGAAGTAATTCAGGGGATGCTAGTTAAAAATGTGGGTTTTAGTCTGCTTTAAAAGAAAAGGAGCAAATGGGGGCTATTAATAATAAGCTCCCTCTTAGAAATACCAATCTGGCATGGTAAGCCAGGTCTGTTTCTAGGAGCGAGTTAGCAGGGCGGACATCCTTGGTGGCAAGGCCATAGGGTGAGCCTTTACCACAGCCAGCCTGTCTTCTGCAGATGAGTCTGGGGCATTGTACTGGCGCAGACCATAGGACAAGCCCCTCATCCCCCCTATATTGGCTCAGGCATGGGGATGGGCACTGTCTGCTGTTGCAGAATGTGAGTGCTCGGTGTCAGATCCAGATAGACATTTGTGGTGTAACAGGAACTGGCTTTACTGGAACATGAGTGCGGTAAGAGAAGGTCACCTACATGGTGGATAACATGGGCAGGGACCATGAACTGATATTGTAAGGACGAACTCCAAAAGACAATCTGATATATGCAAAAAAATACGTGATGTTTAATATAGACTGATGCACATTACAAATCAAAAGGCAATACATTACATAGTTGGAAATCAAGGGTAAACTGGACCTTCAGCATAATTCATTGATGAGCCCAAACCCTTAAAAAATTATTCCCCAGCATCTAAAATGAATATATTTTAAGTTTTAATCACTTATTATTATTTTCCCCACTGGGCTGCAACTCTGTTCAGGACTCTAGGATGGGTCGCCCCATACACTTACCTTCTTTCCCGGTTCAACAGTGCATGCGCGATCCACGGGCGCTTCTCCATTATCCCTCTAGCACGTGCCTGCACCAGGCATTTGTGAATGGCCGGCGCAGGCACACTCCCTGTTAGAGGGAAGCGGGAGATGCGGCACCCAACTTTTATTGGCTCCTTCTGCACGTACGCTGGAGCAGGTGGCAGGTCAATGGAGAGTATTGTGCCCTCTGACCTGATCTGAGGTCTTTGGGCAAGTCCACGAAAATTTAGTAAAGTAAGTAAAACAGGTTGTGCATTCACACCTGACTAATCCTCCAAGGTCACTGATATGTGACATTGGATCATTTTCCTCAATAGTAATAAAACAGTTGTACTCATTATGACTTATAATTTGATTCTCTTTCTTTTTTTAGGAAATGTGAAACAGTTTGAAGTAGTTTCAGGTCTAATTTATGCAGGAATATAGAACAGAGTCGCAAGCCACAAACATTCGACAAGCATCACTGTATATCGATATATATCTAAATATATAATATATATATATATATATTGTGGAGATTAGCTCTGGTAGGCGACCGGGTGTCAGCAGTATAGAGGCGGAGGCAAACAGTTCAAAGTAAAGTCTGTGTTTATTTCACACAAAAATCCACAAAAGCATATGTCCATACATGTTACATCACCTTTTCAGGAAACCGCAGCATAAATGATTCAATCAGGCAAACAGCTTTTAGTCCTTGAGCAAAAGTCCTGTTTACAGTCCAAATAGGCCTCAGGTCCGCATGAAACAGCCTCCACAGGAGATTTCAGCCAGGCTCACAGAGTCTCACTCCCATGTGAGGTCTAGACAAAGGACAGCCACAGCTGATTCCCCAGGCTATTTAAACAGCCTGCAAAACCCGGACCTGGGTAGTGGGATGGAGTCCCACCCTGCTCTACTCCATCCCAGTAAAGCCGTCCCAGGTTAGCCTTTCGGCTATTCTAAAGCAACAGCAGCAAACTGCCACCAGCAGCTGATGCTGGAAATCAGACTACACGACTTTACTGCACCAATGCCAGGTACATTGGTGCTACATACCTGCCATCAATGACGGCCCCTTGCACCTTACCACAATATATATATATATATCCATTAGACTGTAAGCTCACAAGAGCAGGACTCTCTCTCTCCTATTGTATCTTGTATTCAGAATATTTATTGTAAACTCTGTAACGCTGCATTTGTAATAGTCTATGTACTGTATGTAATGACTACTTTGTACAGCGCTACGGAAGATGATGGCGCTATATAAATAAACAACAATAATATATAGTACTGTATAGGCACAGAGCTCCCTTGGGACCAAGCGATATGTGTAAGCCAATCCCACGGTGCATACAATTCAATCAAGGTACATCAGTGTATCCTCCACCAAAATGTCAAGCCTCTTACCAGACTTCAAATTCAAAAAGACACAGCAATCTGATGGCAGGACTCCTTATAATTATTTCAGACTCTCATGTGGTTAGTCAGCTTATGGTCAATAACATCACAGACTCCAGCATTAAGGAAATGTCCCTCCACAATATTATCTCCAGATTGGATGTGCAAATGATATACATATAGGGGAAAGGAACAAATAACGCATCTAGCGTGATATTGTATTAAAGCGGGCCTTCACCCTAAATAAGAGCCTATCTTATATGTTTCCCCCATGCTGTACATACAGATTGCCCACATTAAAAATCTTCCTACCTGCATCTATTGCATTTTCTGAGACTTTAAACATCCAAGATGGCGGCCCATGGAGGTGCAGGCTGCCTGCAAACAGGAAGTGTCTTCTGACTGTGTTGCTCTGCATTCTGGTATTGGTGACCTTTTTCTGAACCCCAGCTCTGCTCTGTCTGTGCAAAGCACAGCTATAACCCCGCCCCCTGCACTTTATTCCGCTCTCCTCAGTAATGTGATGCTTCTGAGTCAAGATTGCGGCGCCCGTATCCTAGAGTCCTGAACAGAGTTGCAGCCCGGTAGGGGAAAGAATAAAAAGTAAGTGATTAAAAACGTTTAAATGCATTCATTTTAGTTGCTAGGGAAAAGTTTTTTAAGGGTTTGGGCTTTTCATTAGATGATGCGGAAGGTCCGGTTTAAGAAAACAAGTTTAATCCTATAAAATGCACTCACATTAAAGCTTTAAGAACGATTAGGTGGCTCTCACCCACTCCAGAACGTAAGACCTGGCCAGGTCCAAAAAACACATAAATGAAAAAAACGCCTGCCGCCGCTGACGCGTTTCGTTGCCCGTGGCAAATTTAACAGCTTTAACAATAATATATACATACCTTCCAAGTGTCCCTGATTTGGAGTGACAGTTCCTCTTTTGAGTCCATGTCTCTCGTCCCCATGCAGATCTGCAACAATAAATGATTAATTTACCTATTCAAAGTATTTATATTTTTGTAACTATTACACCCTATCTCCTGTACAGCCTTCAATGGGGGGGACGTGGAATCTTTTAACAGATGTCCCTCTTTCCCACCCTGAATAGTTGATATATATATATATATATATATATATATATATATATACACACTGTATATGTAGCCCTATGGTTTATTGCCGCTGTGCTGTTTGGCAAATATTAGGCTCTCAAAGATCCAGCAATTAAACAATCAATCCTCCGCTGATGACTCCGTGTGAGTGGCAATAAACAGATCATTGCAGTCTGACTCTAGAGAAGAACGCGGGTCACACGGGGTGAAAGTAATTACAGCTCATCAGAACCAGCCAGACATAAATACCAACGCAATTCATTAACATGGAGGCTGGGAGGTGAGCGCCGGACAGAAAGCATTAACATCACGAAAGCCTGAAGCCTGTTTGGAATGCTTTGGCTTTACGCAGCACTCTGACCAACATTTCCATGTATTTTATATGGAGCTTTAAAAACAGAGTCGCAAGCCAATATGTGGAGAGACCCATATTAAGCTTATTATAGGGGGACTAAAGAGACCAAAAAACCCTCTACTTAGGTAAAGGAGAAGATGAGCTTTCCTAGAACGGAAAGTATTTTCACCGTACCCAATCCAAGGACAGATAGCATTACCCATCTATCCTTGCAGCAGGCGGAGCTATGCAAATCATCTCATTATTTCTCTGTGCCATCCAAGGCTCTTAAAAATGCTAAGGGTGCAATGCCAAGGATTAGCTTTAAATTTACACAGCCAAACACATCCAACTAGTGGACACGTGTTTTGCGCTTTAGGCTCTCATCAGCACTAGAGTGGATGTTTCTGGCTGTATAGGGAGTGAGACTTGGTGAGTACCAAAACAGAGTTGCAAGCCAGTATGTGGAGAGACCCATGTTAGGTTTAATATAGGGGGGCTAAAGAGACCAAAAAACATCTACTTAGGTAAAGGAAAAGAGGAGCTTTCCTAGAACGGAAAGTATTTGCACAGTACCCAATACAAAGACATATAGCATTACCCATCAATCCTTGCAGCAGGCGGAGCT
This sequence comes from Gastrophryne carolinensis, assembly GCA_027917425.1. Taxonomy (NCBI): domain Eukaryota; kingdom Metazoa; phylum Chordata; class Amphibia; order Anura; family Microhylidae; genus Gastrophryne; species Gastrophryne carolinensis. The sequence continues at coordinate 39,994,046 of CM051240.1, read as the reverse complement.
ATGCAAATGATCTGTTTATGTCTCTGTGCCATCCAAGGCTCTTAGAAATGCTAAGGGTGCAATGGCAAGAATTAGCTTTAAATTTACACAGCCAAACACATCCAACTAGTAGACACATCTTTCGAGCTTTAGGCTCTCATCAGCACCAGAGCAGATGCCTCTGGCTGTATGGGGAGTGAGACTTGGTCAGTACCAAAACATAGTCACAAGCCAGTATGTGAAGAGACCAATGTTAGGCTTAATATAGGGGGGCTAAAGAGACCAAAAAAAACTCTACTTAAAGAAAGAGAGAAGGTTTCCTAGAACAGAAAGTATTTGCACAGTACCCAATACATGGACAGATAGCATTACCCATCTATCCTTGCAGCTGGCGGAGGTATGCTAATCATCTCTTTACAAAGCACATACGGTAGAAGCGCTCACAGCAGCCCATGAACATCAACTGGATCTACCTAATACTTGGGTCCCTAACACACTAACACACGCTATAAATTGTTGGCCATTTGTTGCGTCGAAATGAGCTATACTCACCTACCAATTACAAGATTGATCCCAAGCTCATGGTACTCTGTAGGTCTTCTGCACTTGGATGGACAGCACACTCCCCCTCCAGCTCCTGTGTGCACCAAACTGGCCACTCCTTTCCTGGGCACCTCTTTACCTTAAAGAGGAGCAACCACCAGTCTATAAGACTTGGGAAGGTGGTTTCCCTCTTTGTAGGGCATCCCGATTTGGGCCATCAACATCTATGTGGTGTGCCGCATGCTGTCAAAAGTCTTAAAGGAGCCACAGCACTCAGCCCTGTTAGCTTGCAGACCAACCTAAAATCTGTCTCTAAATCTCGTTAAAAACAGAGGACTCGGTCACACACATCTGCAGAAGTATGCTTAAGCTGCACCACCTGCGCCAAGGTGCCTATGTGGGGTGCAGTCCTATAATCTCTGAGATTTTTCTGAGACATACAATACAATAGATAAATTGGGAGCAGGCTTACCTGAGGTTGCCCTAAAATCTTGAGTGCAGCCCATGGGGTGGAAGGGTTAAAGACCTTGCAGTACAGTCTAGACCCCACACCCCATGTGCTTGCACAAAATAAAAAGAAACAAAGGAGGGGTGGCTCCCAATGTATCTATTGCATTGTATGTTAGTTATAAAATGGTCTGAGCGGCTGCCACCCCTCCTTTGTTTCTTTTGAATGTGTGCCAATGCTGTCACTGAATCTGTTACATCTCCCCTCCTTCATGTGGCCCCTCCATTTGCTTCAACCTCCACCCCTCCTCCAAGAGCCCAGCTTCCTCCCCCTACAGACAGACTGCCTCTCCATATATCCCAACACCCGCCCCACAGTCTCCTCCTCTATATTTCTCACCTCATTCCCCCCCACATACATGTTGGACCTTCCCACATCTCAGCACCCTTCCCCGCACATACATTCTGTTTCTTCATATGTCTCAGCACCCCTCCCCCCATATGCATGCTGTCCCTCTGTATTTTATCAGCACCCCTCCCTCCCTCCCCATGCATTCTGCTCTTAAAATATGTTTCACCCCCCCCACATGTTTAGTACCTCTTCATACCCATGTCCCCCCCACATGCCCCATCAAGGCTAGACCTCCCCAGGTCCATTCCAACACCAACCCTAACTACCTGACCATGATCCACATCCACCCCCCTGAAAGTGGCTCCAGCACACCCCTTCTTTGCCCCAGAAAATGCCTCCTTCAACATCTTGCTTGACTTCTCTGGAAAAATCGAATATCCAGCGGAAATAAATATTATGGACTTCATCCTTGACCCCCCCTCACATTTTGCAGTATTTCTCCCAGCCAGATAAAAAAAATATGGTACAAAACCACAATATCAGAGATTAAAAATGAACTTGCACTAGCAACATGCGCAAATTACACGGAGCTAGTAAATCAATACCTAACTTCAATACAAAATCCCCTTTTTCGATCGAAACAAAATGAGAAAAATCGAAAGGGGACAAGGTGGAAGAGGTAGACAAGGTGGAAGACCCACCAGGGGGATAACTAGGGGATGAGAGCACCGTTCAGAGGTAAAAAAAAAACTTTTTCAAACAACAGATTTTTCCCCAGTGCCGATGAGTTTGAGGCCAGGTTAAAATATTGGAAGTACAACATTTCGAACAACAATAAACAAAACATATAACAAGTCTATAATTAGAAGAACCTGTTGAGATAGATACATGTGTATATATAGATACCAAATTATGTCTACAGATATATCGATTGGCTTCTAACCCTACAATGATGAACTAATACAAGTACCTCCAAACAGATAGTGTCCTAATAAGACGCTAGTGATGATATACCAAAAATACTAATAAGATAGAAGGTACAATGTCTGAGTGGGAAAAAAAAAAAATTTCTCCCTGCCAGGGGCATAACTTCAGGGGGTGCGACCACACTGGGGACGGGGACAGGGTCATAACTTGAGGTGGTGTGACTGCACCGGGCCTCATCATCGTTGCTCCTGCACCTTATTTATCATATTTGTGCTCACTTGGCATTATTTAGAGAAAGGAAGCAGCATTTGTCCCTGATATTTCAGTAATTAGTTGTCTAGTTGCATCCAATTGAATTACAAGACTGAAAAAGGTTTACTGTATGAGCAATGAAAGTGCCCAACCACTGCTCCCAACTCTGAAATCCAGAGCAGAGACTATTTTACCTTCTAACCTTCTATCATGCAACTCTTGTAGCCAGTGCCAGATTAAGTGTGGTGGAGGCCCCTGGGCACAAAATATGGTGGAGGCCTTAGATAGTGTATTTTTTTCCTTTAAAATAATAGTCCAGCCAAGTAACTGATTGGTGGTTGTCTGGAACCTGCCCACTCACTGGAATGACAGATCGAGTCTCTTGTACCACCTTTGTGTGGGTGCGTGCTGCTCTGCAACTACTGCTTTGCCATTCTGGGTGGTGGGGATTTAGTTGCCCATCTTTCCATGGATATCACTGAATATTTCTTCCCAGATTACACCAATAAAGGGGAGGAGAAAAATGTTGCACTTTGCCCTGGTCTCATCAGGACACTTACCAGGAGCTCTGGGATGCTGAATCTAGAAAAGTCTCCCTTGCCTTCTTAGGCTTGTCTTAGCAAATACATTTCTATAGAGGCTGCCTTTGCTCTCAGGCACCTATGGGTAAACCAAAATGAAAGATTGGTGTAATATAACTGGAGGAGAGGCACACAGCACTTCAAAGTGGAGAATAGTAAGATTCTGTCTTCTTTATTTAATAAACAATTACAGTTTCACCTTGCAGGTAAGCACTTGCCTGACATGTTTCGTCAGCCCAAGACGTCATCAAAGGTAAATCTATTTCTTTATAGACCAACAAAAAGCATGGGTGAGCCCAGAATGGTGGTGAATGGTACAGTATTACATTTCCATTTAGTAGTGTTATCTGGAAAGGATTTAGAAGAGAAACAATATATTCTTTGTCTCTGGACTATTAAGAATAAAGTGTGCTTTAACTATATATATATATATATATATATATATATATATATATATATATACAGCACCCCTTCTTATGAGAGTCTGTTAAATCAATTCTGTAGAAAACATTTTAGGACAAACAGTTGAACATTGCTTGAAACCATGTAACAAGGTCCAAGGATATATTTCAAGGGTGTTTCTGTCTTGGCCCCTGAAGAGAGGCCTGTCTCACATGATTGTAGTGAATAAACATGTTTCTTCTAAATTGTTTATTGATTGATTTTATGACTAAAATCCTTTGAAATCCACTCAAAAAGCCTGTTTCTATATTGAGTGGCTACAATGATGCAAAGACAAATGCACGATGCGGGGATTGAATATGAGAGATGCTGGTGGTATGAAGATATCAATATTATGTGACGGCAAAGGGTTATTAACTCTGCAGGGGGGGGTTACTCATTATCATTATACGTAAGTGGAATATGAATGTTGAGCATGGAGTGCTGGATCATCACTGATTGGGAGAAGTCTACTGAGGAATGAAGAACAACAAGAGAATAGAAGGAAGAGAAATCACGACTAGTGACGAGCGAATATCTGAGAATTGGAGGCCGATTCATTAATAGCGCCAGGTAGCGACAGATGAGCGCCAGTAGCGTGATTTTCACAGCGCCAGCTAGTATTCGCTGTGCTTGGCCGGGGTTTGCTTGTTGACAGCGACTCAGTCGGTGTGCGGTAATGTTGAATACGGGCTTAGGGGTCGCTGTTTCACAGGTTCAGCGTTGTATGGGTGCGCCTGACAACGAATGGCCAGAGCGAACGGCTTGCTGCAGATTCATTAACAAATCACGCTCCGAATTTTTTCGCGCTGTGAATTCCTTGTTTAAACCCCAGAGCGCTGGCGGCGATGGATTTAAAATAGTTTTTAACCCCCAAACAACCATATTTTTTGATTGTAAAATTATACAAGTTTTTATAAACATTTTGTAATATGAATACATTAATATCAGACCTGTAATATCAATTCTGCACAAAATCATTTTTTTTTTTTTTTTTACCTTAAAAAAAAATCCTAACATTGCAGAAGTGGTCACAGAATTTTTGGCCTTTAAAAAAAAAAAAAAAAACATTAATAGCAATTAATTATGATTAGTTAAAGATTGCTCCATTGAAATGCATTGGACATCGCCAGGGAGCGACAGGTCATACCTGGCGCTGTGATGGGATTAGCAGCGGCGCTGTTCGTTGCAGTCGGCTACATGATGAATCCCGCGGTAGCTGTCGCTCTCGCCGGCGCTAGCCTCATTTAGCTTGATAAATGCGTCATTGTGGCCGACGCCGGGCGTACTTGAGTCGGTAGCCGCCGTTAGCTGGCGGGACCTGGCGCTCGTCAGACACTACCTGGCGCTATCGCTTGATGAATAAGGGCATCGGTCTGAATACATTCAATTCGGTCTGAATACATTTGCTCCAAAGTGCTCTCCCTGCCCTAAAAAGTCAAATATGATGTGCTGGACATTATCCAGAACCTTATGCCCCAGGAATTGTCAAGTTAGTCACGTCTAAAGAGCAAGCACAGACCTAGAATTTTTACTAAATTTAGTACTAAATTTTGTTCCTTGCTTTTCATGTCTGAGCTCTGAGATGTTATCTCCTCTCTTTCCACAAAAGAGGCCAGCTGCAGCCTGATTTTCCTGATTTCTTTATAGTAGTCAGTGACTACACCTATAGTTTCTCATGAGTGACTGGACTGCACCATCTTTAGAAATGTGGTTGGCCCTGGGTTGTGCAACCTGTTCAGTTACACAGTGTGCAAATACATTGGGGTTGATTCACAGCCGGCTAAGGAAACTTACTCGAGAAATTTGCCATTCACTTTCATTGTCTACCATGGAGCTGATTCCTGAGTCAGGAGCAAACCAGAGTTAGAAAGCTTTTGATCATTAGAACGGCACACATTGTTGCTAGGGGAAACTGTTTTATAACAATGAGTTGCAATACAATAGAAAAGAAAAACATTAACAGATGAGTTCAGCACCTGGCGCACATCATAAATAGAAAAATCTTTTAAAAATGCCAAGAAATGTGGAATTAGACTTTAAAGTGGACCGAAACGGAGCAGGATCAGCCCGGGAATCTATAAAATTCCCGGGCCGATCAATTCCCTCCCCCCGGGGCATCCAAAATCAGGATGCCCTGCTGTGTGAAACCAGCCTGGTCATCCGCTGCACTTACCTTACTTCCCGGTTTCTTCACGATCCCTGTTAGAGGGAAATAGGGGATGCGACGGCCGCCGGCGGCTTAGACGTTCATAGCTCTGCGGCTCCGAGCGCACTGATTGGGCGAGCCGCCTCGCATGTGCTCTAGGACCAGGATGAGGTGAGTTGATGTGGGAGATCTGGGGGGTTTCACATAGCGGGGCACCCCCGATTGGGGAGCCCCGGGGGAAGGGACCAAAACCCAGGATAGTCAAAATCCTGGGTTTTTGTCCACTTTAAGCCCAACATAGGTATCACCCTGGTTTACTACCACTACAGTATTTGAGCCTATAGAGATATTGACTTTGGAGCTGTCTATGGTGCTGAAATGCTCTCTTTAGCTTCGTTTGATACATAGGCTTCCTATTTAGAATTTTAAAAAACCCTTCCGTAGGACATTTAGCAGTATAAATAATCAATGGGGATTCTTGATGACAAGCAAACTAAATCTACAAAAATATTAATAATTAAGAGGACTAAGAACCCTAGATCCTTATCCAGTTTTGAAATGATATATTTGGAAGCTGCCTCCTTGGAGTTTTATCCTTTGTGTCTATCCCTTACTTTAACCTCAGGTAAGCTTTCCTATATAACTGAATGGGAATCAGACATTTAGTCATATAGGGAAACTCCTCCTATTAATGCCATCCAAAATTGTGTCCACAGCCTCTAAAAGGTCAATAAAAGTCCTTGCTCTGGAAAACAGAAAAAAGTGCTTGACACCACCCCAGATAGAATTACCATATTTAATGCTTTAGCCAATGATTGTTTTAGGGGATGTGGGGAGATTCTTTGGGATTGCTCATGGTAAGAAACTTTAGGGCCAGGTCTATGACTTAATCATCGCTCCTTTTTTTCTCACATTAACCCTTGAACTGCCAGCCCACATAGAGATTTTGTCACGCTCCGTTGCCAGGCCTATTTTTTCAGCATTTCTTGCCATTTATGTTTAACTGTGATTTTTGCAGCAATTTCCATGAATTTCCAGGAAAATGATATATTTTTTTTCAGCAGAGTTTGGACCTTAACATAAAATGCCTTGTTTGTAATTTTTTTCAGTGCTTTATCAATATTCTTGGGCGAAATAAGTGGAAAAAATATGTTTTCCATTTTGCCACTTTTTTCAAATGAAAAATGTAAGTATTTCATGAAAAATTTTGTGTGTAAAAGCCCCATTCCTCCTGATTACAACGGTACCACATGCGTATCAGTAAACACCCGTCTCACCCCAGGAGACACCCAAACTGAAAGTGCTTTGTAAGATGTGCACTATCAAGGGTTAAACCCTTACGTTTTTTTTTTTAAAACAGCATGGGGTCCCTTCTCACAAGTAAAAGCAACACGGGTACCAGCTATGGGGGCTGGTGGACCAGGGTCCCTGAAGGCTCCTAGCCTGCAAAGCCCACACTGGCACTGGGCTCCTCTGCACATCTCTGGGCTTTGGGGATGCAGGTAATGGGGCTGGGTGTTATGGCAAGTCACCCACCTGCTGCAGGTGACTTTCTGGCCACTCTTGCCCTGTGAGCTGCTATAGGGTTTCAAGGACCCCTTTGCCATGCATTGGACAACAGCGATTGCTGATGGATCAGAGGTAAGTAGTTGGGGGGGGGGGGGTACTAAAATACTTTATTCATGTGTGTATGTGTGTGTGTAACATTAATTTGCTGATCTGGGTTTTATAAGATGTATTGTTTCTTATGCTGAATTGACTTCTCTCTGCAAACTAATTAAGAAACAGGGACCTGTCCTTACATAGTTACATAGTTAGTATGGTTGAAAAAAGACATATGTCCATCAAATTAAACCAAGGGATGGGGTTGGGGAAAGTTATTTTTTTTAACTGATAACAGCTAATAGTAACTGTTAATGTTACTTTCTGCTAGAAAAGCATCTAATCCTTTTTTGATGCCATAACAAGCCTCTGTGGGAGGCTATTCCACAGATTTCTAGTTCTCATGATAAAAAATGATTGTCACCTCCGGAGATTTAATCTTTTTTTCCAGATGGAGGGAGTGCCCCCTTGTCTTTAGAGAAGATTTTACCTGAAATAGCGTTCCCCAATATTTTTTGTATTGGCCATTTATATATTTATACAAGTTAATCATGTTGCCTCTCTCCTCTCAAGACTAAACAGATTTAATTCCTGTAATCTTTCTTCATAACTAAGATCCTTCATTCCTCTTATTAGTTTGGTGGCTCTCCTCTGCACCCTTTCCAAAATCAGAGTGTCCTTTCTATAAACTGGTGCAGAGAACTGGACGGCATATTCCAGGTGAGGGCCTTGTAAAGAGGCAATATTACATCCCTATCCCGTGATTCCAGGCCTCTTTTAATACATGATAATATCTTGGTGGCCTTGGAAACTGCTGCTCGGCATTGCATACTGTTATATAGCCTGTAGTCTACCAGTACCCCCAGATCCTTCTCAACTAGTAACTCTCCCAGTTTTACTCCCCCGAGGATATATGTGGCCTTCAGGTCATTAGACCCCAAGTGCATCACTTTACACTTATCCACATTGAATTTCATCTGCCAGCTGGATACCCAGACACTCAAAGTATCTAACAGGCTGATTCATCACTAACGCCAGGTAGCGACAGATGAGCGTCTGTAGCAGGCATTTCAGAGCGCCTGCCAGTAGTCGCTGTGTTCGACCGTGGGTCGCTAGTTCATAGCGACTCAGTCGCTATGCAGCAATGATGAATACATTGTGGGGAGTCGCTATATGACCAGTACAGCGCTGTATGGGAGCGCATGTTAGCGACTGGTCAGTGCGACCGACAGCATATTCATCAAAAAAACAGCCTCACACACCTCCGGTGCTCAAAAATGCTTCTTTGAAGCCCAGAGCGCCGAAGGCTGTGTGATTAAAGTTTGTTTTTTAACATGTATCCACTAGTAACAAAGCAAAAACATATGGAATTACATTACAGATGACCAGCACTCCTGTATGATTCAACCAAGTGTATTTCATAAAGACAAATGTGGTACAGAAAAATCCATCACATATGGGTTGATTCAAAGAAACATGTAACAGCTTGGATTTGGCTCACGATCATCCTATTTTTTACGTCCGCTCGTGCGTTCGTATGAACTTGCGAGTGATTCAATAAGCAAATACGTTTCTATCCTAAAATATACGTCCGTTCGTATGATATCTCCCGAACTTGCCTCAGTCAGTTGTCAATCGTAAAAATCACGTTCATGTGCTCACCTGTTGCGGCGGCAGCCTGTTTTTTCGGCTGCTTCCATCGTCCAGCTCTTCCAATTACTTGCGTTTGCCTCTGGTTTTCATTGGTTTTTGGCCTCTTAGATTCGTGCGTTCGTATGTTTATAAGATCTTGCGCATGCGCACCCTCAACCAGAAACTTACATAAACCCCGTAGCGGCTGCATCCAACTTCATTTCTCGGTCCCTCAAACTTACCTAAACCCTTTAGCGCTTGCATCCAACTTCATTTCTCGGTCCCTCAAACTTACCTAAACCCTTTAGCGCTTGCATCCAACTTCATTTCTCGGTCCCTCAAACTTACCTAAACCCTTTAGCGCTTGCATCCAACTTCATTTCTCGGTCCCTACAACTTACCTAAACCCCTTAGCGCTTGCATCCAACTTCATTTCTCGGTCCCTCAAACTTACCTAAACCCCTTAGCGCTTGCATCCAACTTCATTTCTCGGTCCCTACAACTTACCTAAACCCCTTAGCGCTTGCATCCAACTTCATTTCTCGGTCCCTCAAACTTACCTAAACCCTTTAGCGCTTGCATCCAACTTCATTTCTCGGTCCCTCAAACTTACCTAAACCCTTTAGCGCTTGCATCCAACTTCATTTCTCGGTCCCTCAAACTTACCTAAACCCCTTAGCGCTTGCATCCAACTTCATTTCTCGGTCCCTACAACTTACCTAAACCCCTTAGCGCTTGCATCCAACTTCATTTCTCGGTCCCTCAAACTTACCTAAACCCTTTAGCGCTTGCATCCAACTTCATTTCTCGGTCCCTCAAACTTACCTAAACCCTTTAGCGCTTGCATCCAACTTCATTTCTCGGTCCCTCAAACTTACCTAAACCCCTTAGTGGCTGCATCCAACTTCATTTCTCGGTCCCTCAAACTTACCTAAACCCTTTAGCGCTTGCATCCAACTTCATTTCTCGGTCCCTACAACTTACCTAAACCCCTTAGCGCTTGCATCCAACTTCATTTCTCGGTCCCTCAAACTTACCTAAACCCTTTAGCGCTTGCATCCAACTTCATTTCTCGGTCCCTCAAACTTACCTAAACCCTTTAGCGCTTGCATCCAACTTCATTTCTCGGTCCCTCAAACTTACCTAAACCCCTTAGCGCTTGCATCCAACTTCATTTCTCGGTCCCTACAACTTACCTAAACCCCTTAGCGCTTGCATCCAACTTCATTTCTCGGTCCCTCAAACTTACCTAAACCCTTTAGCGCTTGCATCCAACTTCATTTCTCGGTCCCTCAAACTTACCTAAACCCTTTAGCGCTTGCATCCAACTTCATTTCTCGGTCCCTCAAACTTACCTAAACCCCTTAGTGGCTGCATCCCACTTCATTTCTCTGTCCCTCAAACTTACCTAAACCCCTTAGTGGCTGCATCCCACTTCATTTCTCGGTCCCTCAAACTTACCTAAACCCCTTAGCGCCTGCATCCAACTTCATTTCTCGGTCCCTACAACTTACCTAAACCCCTTAGCGCTTGCATCCAACTTCATTTCTCGGTCCCTCAAACTTACCTAAACCCCTTAGTGGCTGCATCCCACTTCATTTCTCTGTCCCTCAAACTTACCTAAACCCCTTAGCGGCTGCATCCAACTTCATTTCTCGGTCCCTCAAACTTACCTAAACCCCTTAGCGCCTGCATCCAACTTCATTTCTCGGTCCCTACAACTTACCTAAACCCCTTAGCGCTTGCATCCAACTTCATTTCTCGGTCCCTCAAACTTACCTAAACCCCTTAGTGGCTGCATCCCACTTCATTTCTCGGTCCCTCAAACTTACCTAAACCCCTTAGCGGCTGCATCCAACTTCATTTCTCGGTCCCTCAAACTTACCTAAACCCCTTAGCGCTTGCATCCAACTTCATTTCTCGGTCCCTACAACTTACCTAAACCCCTTAGCGCTTGCATCCAACTTCATTTCTCGGTCCCTCAAACTTACCTAAACCCCTTAGCGGCTGCATCCCACTTCATTTCTCGGTCCCTAAAACGTAAGAATATCACATAATTTACATATGTCTATATGTTTCGAAGTGTGTTGTTTCTGGTTTGTGTAATTTTTTGGGTGTGTGCATCTTAGAAAAGACACATTTTGGAAGGCTTAAAATTTAATTTATTTAAAATTTTTTCTTATTTTTTTTAGGAATAATTGTAAAAATTTTTTGGGTTTTGCCCAAGTAAAAACACCTTAAATTTTTTTTTTTTTTTAACTGGAAACCTTTTTTTTTTTTTTTTTTTTTTTTTTTTGGTTTTTCACCAAACCAATTAAAAAATTTAAAAAATTTGTAAACATTTAAAAACAACTGGAACAAAGGAGCCAGGACCAAGGGCACTAATCCTCCTCGTCTTCTTCATCTGTTGGCCCCAACGTCGCCTGTATGGCCAGCAGCTCGGCCACCAACTCCTTAATTCTTTTTTTTTTTCCCGCCAAGGTTTGGGGGATCATCCCTGTAACCAATAGAGAAATAAACATAAATAGGAGTCCCAGACCGGTTTGTATGCTGGAAATAGATTTAGGGTTAATCAAATACATGTAAATGCATGACATATGTCGTTCTTCAAAGGGATACAGTTAATGCATTTCCCACAGGTAAGTGTTTAAACTCCTTAAACCGGACCTTCAACATTATTTAATGAAAACCAAAAACTATTCACTAATGATTCTGCACCACCTCAAAGTTAGTTAGGGTTTTTTGGGGATTACAGCGCCGCCATCTGGACTCTGAAGCATAACACTTAATGAGGAGTGGAGAGTTGGATAAAGTACAGGGGAGTAGGTTACAGTGGTGCGTTGGGAATTCAGAGCATAGCTGGGTTGAGGGAAAGGTCATCACTCACACAATGCATGGCAGCACCTTCCTTTTTTCAATCTGTATCCCATGCTGCCTTTAAATATTGTGCATTCCATATTCCCCAATATTGGTTTTTTTCTGTCTAATAACATGCATTAGATGGGTGAAGGGTGTTTTTCCATGTTTCTAATCTGTAGGTACAGTGTGATGGCTAAGTCTTTGGTTCTTAATACTAGTTTGGGTCCTCTTTAAGCTAACGAAGTGCCCACATGAAAGTGTGAACTACACATTGGCTACGCCTTTAGTTATGTGTGTGTTATTAGCTAACCAAACCTTAATATGAATAATGGCATGGAGACTTACGGAGTTGGTGGCCGACAGATGGCTGGTTGGGGCCAACAGGCTGCCCTTGGTCCTGGCTCTGCTGTGAAGAAGTCCCTGGAGAAACATGTGACATTTGGTTAGTATTTGTAGAGAGTCACTATCCCCAACATATCTGGCTCCCAGTCTGGCTGACATCACTCACCTTCGCCAGGATCTCCTTCCAGCATCTCTGCTGCCTCCTCCTCCACTATCTCACCCGCTCCAGAAGCTTCTACAAATACATAATAAAGGATAACTTAGTTTTTGGCCTGCCATGTATATCTTTGTGCCTATACATGAAGAGTGACATACCAGAGCCTTCCCCATGCGTGGCCAGGTATGACTCCACGCCCACGCGCCTTGGCCCCTCCTCTGTGGTAAGGTCCAGGGGCTGGTCTGAGGAGGCCACAGAGGAGGGGTAGGTCCGTCGCCCGGGAGATCCACCACCTTCACTCACAGATGCAGAGTCATGCAGCACTGGTCGGCCTGTACGTCTCCGGGTGCGGCGAATTCTGAAATCCATTTCCAACACTACCAAAGAAAAGTCATTATAAATAAAGGCATAACTTAGACATTTGGAACATATACCATGCAATTGCTTTGTACTTACTTGGGAAATGGATCCCAAAAAACCTCCGCACCCGGGGCATGTGCAGACGCTTCAGGTCCGACCAATGCTGCATTATCTGGGTGTGAGTGAAGGTGGTGCTGGTCACACGGTGGATCTCGGCGATGATCTCCCGGGCGATGTCCCTTTTCTCGCACACATTGGGCGCGAAGTCATACCGGCGCTGAAGCATGATCTGAAAAACATAATGGACACAGAGCTTTTACTTTTACACACAGACCCATATGTGTTGCATCACAAGTTGAGTATTTAATGTCATTAACACACACATTTCGAATGGCCGCCATTTTTGGGGAGTGCCTTAAAGAGGACGTTGACTGTGATTGTCAGTCTGGTCTTATGTTATATGTATCACACACCATGTACATACAGATAATATCCAACATCAAGAATCAGGCCACCTGCATCTATGGCATGTTAGGATGGTTTAAACATCCAAGATGTAGCCTAATGCTTAGGCTTTTGGACCACGTGTGTGGCTTCCCGTTGTGTTTTTATGGCTTAGGACAACAGTGTTCCGCAAACATCCGCATCAAGGTCCGAGACAGGCCAGGTTTGACAGCTCGCCCCGCTACTCCACAGGTTAATTAACTGTTGCTAAGCCGGAGCAATTGGGCGAATTAGGACATCAGCATAGACAGGTGAAAACGTGGCCAGGCTCGGCCCTTGAGGATGAAGTGTGAGGAGCCAGTGATTAAACATTAAGAGACCCCAAACTAGTTCCCAACGCATCATTTACATTTAGGCCATCATTGACTATTCTATTAAAATGCACAGGCAGCCACTTACCAGCATGAGGATCTCTTCCTGTTGACGGGTGAAGATAGTGGGCGCCATCTTTAGTCTTCTTCCAGGCAGCAGATAAGTGAAACCCCAGCGGTTTCCTGGTTCCGCTCGAACGTACGTTCGTACGAGCGCGTAGTCGTGCGCATAGGCGTCACACGCTGGGCTCATTATTTAAAGGTCCCTTCCCCCCAAGCTCATTCTCTTTGAGCATTTCTGTACGATGGCACCAAAAAAGGCGATCAGCAAGCGACCCCAGGCAAGCAAGACCGCGGAGGGCCCCACCACAAGGTCCCAGCAAGCTGGCCGAAAACTGAGATCCAAGACTCCCACCTCGGCCCCACCAAGGGACCCTGGACCCTCAGGTACCCAAAAAAGGGGCCCCAAGCCTCGTGCCCCTCCTGCAGCCAAAAAGCTGGCAACTGCAGCACCCACCACCTCTGCCCCCAGAACAGGCAGCACCAGTGAGCCCACACCGGCCATGCCTTCAAGGAGGGCAGTTCGGAAACCCATGCCCCGCAGCAGGGCCCGAACCCCATCCAGGGCCCGAACCCCATCCAGGCCCAGAAGCCCATCCAGAGGCCGCAGATCACAAACCAGGGCCAGAAGCCCCGACAGGCCCAGAAGAACCCCATCCAGGGCCAGAAGCCCCGACAGGCCCAGACGAACCCCATCCAGGGCCAGAAGCCCCTACAGGCCCAGACGAACCCCATCCAGGGCCAGAAGCCCCTACAGGGCCCGCAGATCACAAACCAGGGCCAGAAGCCCCGACAGGCCCAGACGAACCCCATCCAGGGCCAGAAGCCCCTACAGGCCCAGACGAACCCCATCCAGGGCCAGAAGCCCCTACAGGCCCAGACGAACCCCATCCAGGGCCAGAAGCCCCTACAGGGCCCGCAGATCACAAACCAGGGCCAGAAGCCCCGACAGGCCCAGAAGAACCCCATCCAGGGCCAGAAGCCCCTACAGGGCCCGCAGTTCACAAACCAGGGCCAGAAGCCCCGACAGGCCCAGAAGAACCCCATCCAGGGCCCGAACCCCATCCAGGCCCCGAAGCCCATCCAGAGGCCGCAGATCACAAACCAGGGCCAGAAGCCCCTACAGGCCCAGACGAACCCAATCCAGGGCCAGAAGCCCCTACAGGCCCAGAAGAACCCAATCCAGGGCCAGAAGCCCCCGACCTGGCACCAGCCGGGAACAGAGCCCCCGACCTGGCACCAGCCGGGAACCTAGCCCCCCAAGAGGGCCCCGAATTGCCCCCATGACCACATCTACACCTGGAAGTTCGGTGGCCAGCCACGCAAGAACACCCAGTCCCTTGGCCAGTCCAGTCCAGTCATTGGGAAGCCACCAATCCGGCCATTCCCCTACCCAGCCCCAGGCCATAATGTCACCACATGTGTCTGCACACATGGAGGAGCAGCCAAGCCAACCATCTGGCCGCACATTGCGCCGCGGCCAGTTGAGTGGGAGATTCTCCCATGACCAAAATATGGCATTGGCTAGTGGCCTTACATTATACTATGACGAGCTATATGGGAGCAAATCCAAACACACCACCAAGCAGCGCAAGATGGAATTGTTTGAAACCATCCTCCGACAAGTAAATGCAGCGGGGGAAGAGAGGAAAGATGTGTCCCAAATTCAGAAGAAAATCTCTGATCTGAAGTATGCTGTACGGCAAAAAGAAATTAAAAGGCATAATTACAGGTAACTAAATGTTTACGCTAAATCTAATGTTTTGGATGTACTGTATGCACCTTTTCTGACGACCAAACGCTTTTCTCTTTTCAGCATGAAAACTGGCGGTGGCTTTCCATCTAAATTGGAGTTTACCCCTGCTGAGGAGATTGTGCTTGGACTTCTCCATCCGGTCGCGGTCGGTGGACATGCTGGTCTAAGGGACACAGACTCACCGACCCGTACCCACGGTGAGTACTCTTAAATCTGCATGTTTGCCTGTTTGCTAAATAATCTACAGTTCACTAGTAACAAGCTAACGGGATGCCCCTATGGTTTGCCTTGCTTGGCCTCGCACTACTGTGGCTGTTTGTGTCCTCTTTTTGGCCCTGGGAATCACACATTTAGGCCCACAGCCATTATGGCAAAGTTCAAATGTCCAATTGTATTGTTAAAGTCATGAAGTTTCGCAAGATAAGTGAGAAATTTTGAATCAATCACAAAACACACATCATTATGTATGGGTTGCCTTTTGCTTGTGTGAGTTGTGTTTGAGTTAACAATTTAATTAGCCACCCACAAACATATGTGACCAAGAGCAGCGAGACTCAAATGGCGGCCCGGGGTCCCAATGCGGACCTTGCCACCACATTCAAGGACCCCTGCCCAGACAGCCCTGCACTCAGTTACTTCTGTGTTGACGTGCTCAGAGCTGCCCCCTTGATCGGCCATGTAGTGGTTGGTCTCCTGCCCAATGTCATGGCTCCGTGAAACATAGCATTGCAATATGAAGTACTGCCCAGGAAGTGGCATTGCAAGGTACACAGTAACTTATTTAAATTTTCACTGGCCACAATCGTGTCCCGCTGCCCCTGCTCTGGCCCATGTGCCACAGTCCCCCCATGCCCCCCCCCACATAAGCCCCATACATTTGTAACAGATTGGCTCCATCCATCCCATCACCATCAATACGTTAACTCCCCCCTTTAGACATCCAATCCCTGTCCCCTCAGCTCTGGCCCATCCAGCCCAGCAAGGGCAAGCAGCCTTTATTAGTTGGCACTTAGAAATCTCCAGCCCCTCCACCAGTGTCTTTATTTTTAACTAGACACCCCCTGCGTCAGCACCATGGCCAGACATTCACCTCTCACCACATACCTTTAAATGGGCGTTTCAAACAATTGTTTGAGTACCCCGGACCTAGCGAATGGTAGGCTAAATCCAAAAATGTGCCTTGAAAGTTGGATGCTGACTGGGTACACTTCATGACTTAGAACTGAGGTCACTTAGCAGTTTGTCCGAGCCATTGCACCTATGTAAACTTGCGTGGGTTTGAACAAAGGTCACCATTGCTCTAGAGTTGAATAATATTACAAATAGAGCTATATTTGATTACCTATCAAAAAAAAGGTGATGTGTGTGTGTTTACGTGGTATTTTTTTCTCTTCTTCAGCCCAGCATGATCCCTCAGCAAGGGTAAACTCACCCCCCAGTTTGGTTATGCCTACCAGGTCCGTACAGCATCGGAGCCCAGATCAGAGATTTTCGGTAAGTTAATTTAGTAGCATAAATACTAACAAGTGCTTAAGAATGTGTTAAACTGTTGAAATCCTAAATTGGGACGCAAACTTAGCCTTTTTTTTTTTGATATGTCCCTACAGACCCGCACACTCATGGAAGAGATCCAGGACATGGAGGAAGATGATGATGTCTCCGTACAGGGCACGTCGGATGAACTCCCCCTGGGTCCCAATTTGGAACTGCTCGATAATGTTTCTCTGGCCAATCCTCAGCAGCAGAGTGAATCTCCATCCATTGTGCTTGCACATGGGGAGACTGACACTACAGTCCCCAGTGTTCACTCTGCTGCTGAGGATTTGCAAAGCAGGCCGGTTGCTGTTGAGGGTACGACACCACGCGGCAGGGCACGCCCAAGAGCCAGGGTAATTGTGCGGCGGACGCCATTACGCCGCCCCACAATTTCCCAGGGGAGGCAGAGTGCCCTGCTTCAATTATGGACCCAACAAAGGGACTCTTATGACGCCCAGCTCGTTACAGAGCGTGAGCAAAGGCATGCCGACATGGTGAACATCCATACCAGTCTACAGGGCATCCTCGCGGAGTTGCGTACCCTCAACAGCAACGTGGCCAATGCAAGTAATGGCATCCAGTCAGCCATGGCTGAGATGACCAATATGCAGAGAAACATTGTGGAGCAGTTTCAAATTCACAATGCTGCCATGGCCCAGGCTAGGTCCCATTCCCATGGACCTCCACCTGGACCTCCACCTGGGTATTATGGGCAGCCACCCTATTAAGCCATGGGTGTGTGGGACATCTTTTCTCTTAACCCCCACTGTATTTACTTGTCCTTTGAGGTTTCAAACAATCCATTTTGTGTTGCTCTGGCAGGTTGTGTTTTGTATTTGCTCCCATATAGCTCCTTAGAGTAATGCTTAAGGCCACTAGCCAATGCCATAGGTCTATGTGGAGTTTATCTGGCCACTTATGGCTTTACCTATGTATTTGGTTGGTGCTCCTCCTGTTTGCAGACATGTTTGTGTGACATTATGGCCATGCCCAAATATCCCTGGGCACAGGCAATATTAATGACTGGACTAGGCTGGCCTTTGGACTGGGTGTCCTTGTTTGGTTGTGCCACTAACTTCCAGGTGTAGATGTGCTCGATGTTTTTTTTAATGTTATCCATTTGTTACCACAGATGTATGTGGACTGATTTCTGTTAACCACTATAATTTTTCATTTGCTAAGTAAAACAAAAATTTCACTTCCAATACTTGTGGCGTTTTTAGTGGGAAGACATTTTTAACAGCTTGGGCTAAACCAGATAATTTTGGTTGGAAGAGGTGTAACAATGCACAGCGAAAGCTAAGGAAACTACATGAAATACATTAGGCAACAATTAAGGTCGAAATGTTTTACTTAGAGGTAATGCCACATTAGGGCAAAACAACATATGTTTCAAAAAGGATAACACAGACATACAGAATGGTGAGACAGGGAAAAAAGTTAACTAAAATGCTGGCTGATCAGGTTGGCTCGAACAGATTGGCCAGACTCACTGGGGGGCCCCTCAAAATTCTCGGCTTCATCCTCGACGGCTGAAGAGGGCAGGCTGTCCACATAACGTGGGACACGTTCCATGATGGCAAAATTGTGCAAAACAGCACATGCCATTATAATGTCGATCACTTTCTTGGGATCATATTGCAGGGCCCCCCCAGTATGGTCAAGGCAACGAAAACGTGTCTTCAGCAGACCAAAGGCCCTCTCCACAACAGCCCGGGTCTTGCGATGCGCACGGTTATACGCTTCCTGAGAGGCATCCTGGGGCCGCAGCACAGGCGTCATGAGCCAGGGTAGAAGTGGGTACCCGGAATCACCTTAAACAGAGAATTAAATGTAATCAAAATTAAAAAGGCAACACAACCAACACCTAAAATTTCACAGATATCATAATGATGTAAGGTAAAGTGTTCCCAAAAAAATACAGGGCACATTAGGGCCCACAAAAATTGCACTAAGGTATCACCTAAATAAAAATGGCACTTCTATATACCAATTAATTAACAAACATCTGCACGGCCAAGGGTATTTGTATTTTACATATATTTGTAGTTTTCATACATGTTACAATTAGGATGCTGCGGAGGGCCTATCCACATTTCTCTGGAAACTACAATGTATGCAGTTTAAGTCCACTTTGACATTTAAAGACCAATAGTCCCAAAGGAGCCAAAGGTCAAAGATCCCTATCCACATTTCACTGGAAACTACAATGTATGCAGTTTAAGTCCACTTTGACATTTAAAGACCAATAGTCCCAAAGGAGCCAAAGGTCAAAGATCCCTATCCACATTTCACTGGAAACTACAATGTATGCAGTTTAAGTCCACTTTGACATTTAAAGACCAATAGTCCCAAAGGAGCCAAAGGTCATAGATCCCTATCCACATTTCACTGGAAACTACAATGTATGCAGTTTAAGTCCACTTTGACATTTAAAGACCAATAGTCCCAAAGGAGCCAAAGGTCAAAAGATCCTTGGGTATAAACTCCAAACCAATATATTTAGGCACAAGGAACTTACAGACATCCTAACTAAAGGGAAAACATTCTGAAGGCCACAGCGAGACAAGGATTTTTAGGGTAAGTTCCTAATATATGAGCCAAGAAAAAGGCAGTTGTACGCTTCTGTAAATTTATCCTTAAAAAACATATCAACAAATACAAGATTAATGCCACATTTAATAACACACAAATAGGACACACTTACCAAGCAGCCATGCCCCCGAAAATTCACCTGCCTCAAATCTCCGAAACAACCCAGATCGCCGGAGGATATAGGAGTCGTGGGACGATCCGGGGTAGCCAGCAAGGACACTCATAAACCGCATATCCGGACCAACCACGGCCTGGACATTAAGTGAGTGTCCCATTTTACGATTCCTTAAGGAAAAAACATACAAAAAGGGTAATTGATATTTGAGCCAAACTAATAAATTAACCTCCAAACATGTCTGCACTCTATTGGGAAAGACTAATGAAAAGCCGAGATAAAGCAGCTACACAAATGAGGGATAAACAAATATGCTGCCGCAAAGGAAAACAGGTTACATGACACGTTGGGCAACATAATAACCAATCTCAATACCTATATATATACTCGTCGGCTGCCCTAGGTACGAGTGCCACATGTGTGCAGTCAATTGCACCAATAACGTTGGGCATGTCGGCCACATTATAAAACCCAAGCTTAATGGCGTTTCTGGCTGCCATATCATCAGGAAAATAAATATATTTTTGAGTTATGGCAGCCATGCCTTCCAAAAATTTAGATAGTGCGCGGCTCAGCGTAGGCTGTGACATCCCCACGGAGAGGGCACCCAGCCTCTGGAACGAGCCGTTCGCCAAAAATTGCAGGCAGCCAAGCATCTTGGTCATACCTGAAATTGCATGCCCCTTCCTTGTGGTGCGGGCTAACCATGGCCGCAGCTCACTATATAATTTATGGAGGGAAGCGCGATTAAGCCTGGTCAGCTCGAACAGCTCAACATCATTCATGCTATCGATGTTCATGCGACGACGCAGGGGCAATCTGCTCTCAGACATCTCGATCAACTCAATGCCAAAAAGCATAAGCCCTTGATGTGCCACAAACTCGCTCCGCTCCATCCTACTCCCGAGGCCAAATAGCTGCCGGCAAACATTTCGTAAAGCAGCTCTTTAATGGGCTTCAAAACAATTAGCAATCACCTCTCTGAATTGGGCGCAAGCCCATGTGAAGGACGTAAAAAATAGGATCGGACGCAAATAATACGATTTGGACGGGAAAAACACACGAACTAACGCAAATAATACGATTTGGACGGGAAAAACACACGAACTAACGCAAATTATACGATTCTCGTACGAAATGCGTATGTTCATATACGTCTATGCGCGAACGATCGTGCGAATACGAAATGGCCAAAAAAACCAGAAAAAATGACAAACACCCACCCAAACTTACGATTCTCGATACGAAATCACTTAACTTTTGCTCTTTGAATCGAGGGGATAGTGTCAGCAGTCCATATTAGGTCTGATGGTAAACAGTGTCCATATTTCCAACGTTTCGGGGGAGCAACCCCCTTCATCAGGAACAGACATACAGACATGTGCCAGAGGGGGGGTCCCTTTAAACAGCTCTGTACTGGAATTCCCGCCTGATGTCATAGTGACGTCAGCGGGGGTTAAGATATATGCTATAAACTTACAAGTAATAAAAATAATAAAGATGACCTCCCCCACGAACACAATGCCGACAGAGCAACCAGCAGAAGACAGGAGGGAGGTAGGAGAGGCGGCGGCTCCCTATTCATGCAGGGGGAAAGGTCACAGGCGACCATGTGCTCTCCCTCCCAGCGATCCCAGGTGCCCTCTGCAGCAATGGCGGCGGAACCCAAGCGCCCCCCCCCCCGCACATGGCCGACACAGCTAAGGGGCATGGAGGTGGGGGAGGATCCCCCCCTCCACCATAACCAAAATCCATATCACCCCCCCGTTCTCCCCCCTGGATGGAGGAATCACTGAGGGGAATGGGCCACTGCTGCAACGCCAGCGGGGCTGCATGGGCCCGGGACTGGGGACCCACCACACGACCAGTGACCCAGAAGCGGGGCCCAACAGAGAGATAAGTCAGATCCCCATAGCAACCTCCTCTGGTCGCTTTCAATGCCTGCAAGGCAGCTCACCTCTGTCACTTTCTAATGAGGAACTGTTGTTTTCTGGAGAGCCGCTTTCACCGAAAGGAAGTGACCTATCCCAGCTATTGATCGATGGTGGGGTTGAAAGTGGGTCGCAGGCAGGATGGGGATGCCTGGGGACGGAGGCTCTGGACCCAATAGTAAGAGACGCTAATCTACTGGCCAAATTCAAAGTCTTACTGCAGCAGGAGCTGGCGGCAGCGGTGACTCAGCTCTCATCCAGCTACTTCAATGAAATCAAAGACCTGGGCAACAGAACCAGCACGCTGGAAGATAAAGTGGATGAAATGGCTGTGGCCCTGAAACACAGAGGGTCTGAGTCTGTGGCCCTAAAGGATAATATGGCCTCTTTACAACAAAAATTGGAGGACTTGGAGAATAGATCCAGGAGGGTCAACGTTCGCATCCGGGGCCTCCCTGAGTCTATAGAAGATGTACCAGCCACCGTCACGGCCCAATTACAGGAATTAATCCCCTCCATGCCTATCGACCGCCTGGAACTGGATCGCTCCCACAGAGCACTGGGCCCCAAAAGAACGGATGGCCTCCCCAGGGACATTGTTGCCGGAGAAAAAGGGGATCTATCCTTCCAGGGCCGTCGTTACCAGATCTTCCCAGATGTGGCCCCCCAAACACTACAGTGCAGAAGAGCCATGAAACCCGGCCTGGAAATACTCAGGAACCACAATATAAAGTAACACTGGGGATTCCCCTTTAAGCTTGCATTCATGCATGCGGGCTGCCAACATACAGCCAGCTCCCGGAGGACTTGCGGGACACCCTGAGGGACTTGGGCCTGGCTTCTGCTGACTCCCGGGCCCGCTCACCTGGTGTGTCTACTCAGCAGGCCCCCAAGCGACCGACGCTCCAGCCCCTGTGGGAGAAAGTGCAGACCCGCAGGAAGAGAGATCAAGTGGCCGGGCGCCCCCGGGTGCTGATCCGAACCCGGGATGATGACTCGGCTCGCCAAACTGGTAACAGGTTCAGTCCCTGAGGACTTTCCCTTTATGGGTATAACTTGAAGTTTAAAGTTAGAATTGTAATTTGATTACTAGGCCCTTGTTATATACTTGTTTGCCCCCCTCGGGGGGAAGGCCACCCGGTGGTGGCCTCCGCGATGGCGGTCCGCCTGTAGAGTCTCCAAGTTAAGTTATCTCATACAAAAGTGGTTGGGCCTGCGGTCTGTGTTTTGTTGTGTAGCATGGTCCTGGGCTTCACGCCATCTTGGCGGGCTGGCTGGCTGCGCCTACTTGTGGCTGGGTGGGCCCATTGGTGGCGGTGACGTCTCCCAACGACCCCGCAATTTGAGGTCTATGTGCACGACGGAACCAGAAAGGAGCCGCACAATTGTAACATGTTTCCGCATGTTCTTTGCCGTTTATGACCGCGTAGACTCGCCTGAGGGGCTGACCCTCGGGGGACGCTTGGCCGGTCTCCTGCCTGGTCTCACCCTCTCCCCCCTCCCCTGGTCAGCCTGGTCCTACATTGCAGGGACCTCCTGAGATGCCGACTTGGAGAGGTTGGGGGGGTGACACTCTAATAGTCAGAAGACCATGGGCGGACTTAGCCGGGTTGGTGACCCAGGTGACCCAGATCGGGCCTCCGCGGTGGCGGTGCACCCGTAGGGACACCATATTGATTTCCCTTTAGGTGTTGGGCCTGAAGCCCGAGTTGTGCCTATGCGTTTTTAAGTAATGATACACCAGGCCCTGCCCTGACCTGTCGGGCTCGACGCCTGCATTTGTTAGCAGCTGCACTGGTCCACCAATGGTAGTGTCAATAGTCACTTTTTGAGTTTTGGATTTTAAACCCTCTGACGAGCTGGATTCCATATTCAAGTTGCATTGTTTTATGCTGTTCAATGTTAAGCTAAATAATATAGTTAAATTCTGGATTGACCAATTTTAATTACGGTTATGCTTCTTTAAAGCCTTGTCCTATGCCCTTGAGGTTTGCCCCCTGTCGGACAAGTTGTCAGAATGACCCTGGTGAGGCCTTATATGGCCCCGTCCGAGGGACCTTCCTCTGCAATTGCAGTACTTTGTTGGACCTCTGGCAGTATTATACCGCGCACTGGCCCAAGGTGCTCCAATTTTGTTTTGCTTACTTTTTTCATGTTCTTTAACCTCTACCCTAATCATCCCATCCCTTCCCACTCCCCCCCCACCCCCCGCTGGGACCTCCCGCGTTCCACTAGGCCAGATACCCGTAACCCCACACCACCAAGGTCAACATGGTTGGGCTAAACGTTAAAGTGGTGTCACATAACGTCCAGGGCTTCAGTGCTCTGGCTAAATGCAACAAGGCCTTCCATTATTACAAGGCCTGCAGGGCTGACATGATCTTCTTGCAGGAAACCAGGTTCTCCACTTCCTCCAGAGCAAACTACCTGAGTGGTTACTTCCCCCTGGCGCATCTTGCTTGTGCCAGAGAAAAGAAGAGAGGAGTCCTGATTGCCTTCCGCAAGAACCTCCCATTCATATGCTCTAAAGAAATCTCAGACCCCACTGGCAGATATCTCATATTACAGGGCACCCTTTATGACGTTGAGCTCACCCTTGTCACGTACTACGCGCTCAACACTTTTCAGACCCGGATCTTCAAACACCTACTGACGGTGGTCCAGAACAACAATAAAGGGACCCTGATTATGGAGGGCGACTGAAATGTGATAATAAAGCCCGGGCAGGATAGGCGTCGCGCCGGACAAACTGCGACAGCGCACTTGGCCTTGGACGGACAGTCCACAGCTTTCCGCAGCCTCCTTAACTCTTACAGCCTATGCGATGTCTGGAGGGAAAAGAACCCCAATACCCATGACTTTACATTTTACTCCAATCCTCGTGGCAAGTTCTGCCGGATAGACCATATACTAGTACCCCAAACAGTACTACCCGCCACTATTGACTCCAGAATTTACAGCACAACCTGGTCTGATCACAGCCCAGTAATGGCCGTCATAGACCTCTTGGCCACAACTAAGCATTCCTACAATTAGCGATTCAATGACTCCCTCCTATCAACTAGGGCCACCTGCTCTAAGATTCAAGAGGCCTTTCAGGAATACTTCACGCTCAATACCAACTCGGTCTCCTCCCCAATCTCCCTGTGGGAAGCCCCGCCCCATATTTCCATAGCCTCTGCCGAGAAACGAGAAAGGCAAAGGGAGTTAAGGGGTTTGACCCTGAGGTTTGAGCAGGCAGAAATGCAATGGAAGGGAGCCCTGAGCACCAAAAACAAGAAAGCTGTTGATAGGCTGAGAACTGAGCTCAATATGCTCTTGGATCTTCAAACAGAGAAGAGGCTCAGATGGTCCAAACAAAAGTTTTACACGAGAGTCAATAAGCCGGACACAATGTTAGCCCGAAAGCTGAAGGCCACTGACCTCAAGAGGCGGCAGCCCATAAAACTGAAGCTTGACACAGGGGCAGTCACGGCAGACCCAAACAAAATAGTTTCGGCCTTCGGGAGCTTCTTGTCAACCCTCTACTCAGCTCCAGTAGGCACCAATACGGCCAAACTGGAGGAATTCTTTGAGCACGTTGAGCTACCCAATATTGACCAGCGCTACATAGACAGAATGGAGGCACCTATCACGCCCAGCGAGGTGCTGCTCGCCATTAAATCCCTGAAAACCTCCAAGACCCCAGGTCCAGATGGGTTTAGTGGTCTGTACTATAAAAAGTTTGCCCCCATTCTAGCGCCACACTTATCAAACCTTTTCAATGCTCTGTGTGCAGAGACCTCCCTCAGCCCTAGTTCACTTCTGGCGGACATCTGCATGATCCCTAAACCAGACAAAGACAGTTTGCTTATTCCAAATTACAGGCCAATATCCTTGATTAACATAGACGTGAAGCTACTGGCCAAGGTCCTGGTGGCTAGGATGAACACGTTCGTGGCAGAACTTATACACGGGGATCAGGTGGGATTTGTCCCATCCCGACAGGCGGGAGATAACGTCAGGAGGGTCGCACATCTGGTCCACCATGCCCACTCCAGGGGCATCCCGGCCTTGCTGCTCTCACTAGACATACAGAAGGCATTCGATTCCCTATCCTGGGACTATCTCTTGTGGGTGCTCGGGAGATGGGGGTTCAGTCAGCGATTCTTGGAGGGGGTGAACGCCCTCTATACGTCCCCAGCAGCTAGAGTGCGATATCTGGGTTTTACCTCAGGAGCATTTAATATTTCAAGGTGAACATGGCAGGGATGCCCCCTGTCCCCGCTCCTCTTTATCCTGGCCTTGGAGCCGCTGGGAATAGCAATACTTAATTCCTCTAATATCACTGGGCACTACAGAACAGGCGGTGCCAGTCACGGCGACCGCAGGCTCCAGTTCGGGGCCCGCGGGTACGCTGGAGTGAGCCCTGTGTGGTGCGGGCGTTTCCCGAGGGCAGTTGGAGCAATAAGCTCCTGGGCGCCTGTTATATACAAGAGTTTTCAACAAATTATTAAACGCATAAATGGCGAAAAAAGGGGGGATGAATGCTTATCAGGAGGGATACAGACAGGAAGGAAAAGGGGGATAACAACAAGGGGGGACAGAAGAGGTGAAGAGAAAGAACATAGGCAGGCAGAGGGGGCAGCAAGAAGGGGGGGGAGGGGGAACCGGGAGAAAGGGGGACAATGGCCATGGGTGGAGATGGTAGAAAAAGGGAAAAGTAGGAAAAAGAATGAGCAAATAAGCGGGATTACAAAGCGAGGGACCCTACAGTAAGCAAATAGGGAGATAAGAAAGGGGCAAGAAAGGGAGGGATGGGTGAAAAGGCAAAAAAAGGTAGGGATGATGGTAAGGGCAACAAAAAGAGGGATATCAAATGAGGGATAGGAAGGGGAAAAAAGGAAAAAAAGGAGGGAAAAGAAAGAGAAGGGGAAAAAAGAAGGGAATAGGGGGAAAAACGGGCGATGCTGGGGAGAAGGAAGAATGGAAAAGAGGGGGACAGAGTAGAAGGGACAAACTGGATAGGAGAGACAAAGGGACCTAAAGAAGCGGATCGGACGGGATACCGTGACAGGTATGGTGGCGTTATAGGGCCGGGGTACGGGAAACCAATTCAAAAGAGGGACAACATATTAACGTTCAGGCAAGAAGCAAGTGAAATCAAAGGAGGTATTCAATCCCCTAGGGTGAACTGTGTCCAATTTGTGTATCCAGTAAGTCTCTCTTTGGAGCAGTCTCCGATGGCGATCGCCTCCCTGCCGTGGTCTCTCGATATGCTCAATGACCATTCCCCTTAGTTCATGTATTTGGTGGTTATGTTGCACGAAATGAACAGCCACCGGTTTCTCATAGTCTAGGTTCTCACCATTTGCATGTTTGCTAATACTGACCCGGATATCACTCCGGTGTTGCTGGAAACGCTTCTTAAAGGGCCCGATTGTCTTGCCAACATAGATCCGGCCGCATGGGCATTTAAGTAAGCAAACACAGTATTCAGTGAGGCATGAGAAAACGCCTTGGATTCTAAATCGTCGGCCAGTGTGGGGATGAGTAAACTCGGGGCCGAGGATTAGGGAATTGCAAACGTTGCAGCTGTTACATCTAAAGCAGCCTGTGCGGGTGGTAAGTTGAACGGGTTTCTTTAAATATTTTTCCACTGGGTCGGCTTTCACTTATGAGTCTCTCAGGTTTCTGTTGCGCTGGAAAATCTTTAGGAATGGCCTATTTGTAGTAAGTGTGCACCAGCAACTTGGTCTTTTCTGTTACGGATTTTGTGGCACTTAGCTGGTTGCACCTACGGACACTTATCTTTGATATCTCCAGTGCTCCAGTGGCATTTAAATTGAGATTTTTCAAGACATCGATGGTAACCCAGACAATCGTGCCAAGACGTGGATCTTCAATCAGGAGGAAATAGACACAATTCTCTTTCCCTCTAACCCCTCAGCGGCTTCCGGCAGTGATACCTCTTCTGACCTAGTAAGAGAATTGAAACGGCTCAGAAAGAAACGTGTGGATCTTGAGCTACCTGGACAAACTTTATCAGAATACTATCGGATTAAGAAAATCCCACGTGGATTTAGAATTAAGAATCAGCCCACCATTGGAAGAAACAAACAAGAATTCTGTGAACGGTGGTGCGAGGTTTCCAACCAGAATTCACTGAACTATATGATTCTGGTGATTGAGGAAGCACGTGCACAACTGTGCCAGCTCAATCGCGAGATCCACACCTTGGAATTACGGATACAGGAGGAGAAATCTGACACTACCAAACCTGAAATAGATCTGAAGAATCTTGAAAGTGAAATCTCCAACTACACCGAGAGGTTCAAACGTTATAAGAGGGACAAATTCAAACAGGTGTGTCTGGATTATTCCGAGAATCGAGTATACCCCTGGCTTTCTGGCAGAGATCCGGACCAGCCTCGGCTCAGGAGACAGGCATGCACTTCAACAAGGCGCAGCAGCGGTCGACCCCAGCTATACCCGACCTCCGACAGTGATCCTGTATCAGAGAATTTATCCTCTGATAGTGACACAAACACTAGGGGCCCTAGAAGGCCGAACAGGTCAAGGGCCAGGGAAGCCCATTTTCGGGCACCCCCTGCACCAAACGATCCAGGAGGGGCGGTAGAAAGCATTGACACCACCGCGATGACACTGAGATGGGCCAACAGGAGACCCCAGTGATGAACTTGTCTTCCAGACTACTCTCCGCCGACGAGGTAAGCCTTTCGAGCAAAAGCCTGTCAATTTGCCTGGCGTCCCGTTTTGACCTCTTCAAATTTGATATTGAACTCTTTAAGTTCCAAAGAACCCTTAAATTAAAACAGTTTTTCTCCTCCAACCCCGCGGACACCCAGAGCCACATCTGGGGGGGTCCCCAAGGGCTGAGACTAAAAAGCCAGGTCATACCCCCTGGCCACTTTGGCCCTATAGACAGCTTTATCAAAACTGTGAGAGCTGAGACCATACACTCTATGCAGTCTAAAAAACATCACCCCAACCTCTCTAAAAATGAGTCCATGGCACTATCTGCCCTCAAAGACGATAATACTATTATTATTAAGCCGGCCGACAAGGGCGGTACCATCTATAACTATGGACTATAACTATAACATGTACCAGGAGGGCATCTTGGAAATGTTATTGGACACTGTAAGTTATGAGAGGATCTCTAACAACCCTATTTGGGGAATACAGTCCAACAATACGTCTCACTGGGTGTTACCAATGGTTGGCTGAATGAGAACACCGCCAAATATAATGACATCCAGTACCCCATCACACCTGTAATCTATGGTTTACCGAAGGAACATAAAGGATGTAACCCGTTGAAATTTTGTCCTATTGTAGCAGGTACCAATTGGGCTACCCAGCCGCTTGCCCAATGGTTGGACTTCTACTTACAACCCTATGTACAAAGGTTATCATCATACCTTAAGGATACTGGTGACTTCCTAAACAAAATTATAAATGTGTCCATTGATGGTAATGACCTGCTGGCGACAATGGACATTTCTTCTTTGTATACTAATATACCGAACGACCATGGTATTCGGGCTGTGAAACATTTTCTCATGGGAGAACCCCCTGACATCCCGGTTGAGTTAATCATCACGGGGCTGGAAATCGTTCTGTATAACAACTACTTCAGGTTTGAGAGCACATTTTATAAGCAGATCCTTGGCACAGCTATGGGCAGTGCCATAGCTCCGGCTTTTGCCAACCTGTTTGTTGGCTTTCTTGAAGAGAAATACATCTATACCTCGCCCCTATTTACAGACAATGTTATGTTTTGGGGTCGCTATATCGATGATGTCATCACTGTATGACGGGGGAGCAGAGAGAACTTTGACACATTGTTGAAAATATCAATTCGATTTTCCCTACATTCACGTTTAATCCAGAGGTGTCCGAGTCACGTGTGACCTTCCTTGATGTGGCGATCAATAAGGACCTAGGCGGGCAGATCACCACCAGCTTATACTCGAAACCAACTGATAAAAAATACCCTATTACGGTATGACAGTGCCCATCCCAAGCCACTTGTCAACAGCCTGCCCATCTCTCAATTCTTAAAGGTCTACAGAATTAATTCCAACCCAGAGGAGCGCAAAATACAGCTCCACCAGATGTTTCTAAAATTCCTAGCCCAAGGGTATCCCGAACCGGTACTGACCCAGGCCCAAGCGCGGGCAGGAGAGATATGGGCGGGTAATAGAAAGGATAAGCAAAAAGAGGAACGTGTCCCTCTTGTGCTGACATTTAACCAGGCTGCCCCCACCATAGAACATATGATCAACAAACATAAATGTATACCCGGCTCTGACAATACACTCTGCCCAGTGATCAAGAGGCCATTCCTAAAGATTTTCCAGCGCAACAGGAACCTGAGAGACTCATTAGTGAAGAAACCCGCACTTACCACCCGCACAGGCTGCTTTAGATGTAACAGCTGCAACGTTGCAATTCCCAAATCCTCGGTCCTGAGTTTACTCATCCCCACACTGGCCGGTGATTTAAAATCCAAGGCGTTTTCTCATGCCTCACTGAATACTGTGTTTACTTACTTAAATGCCCATGCGGCCTGATCTATGTTGGCAAGACGATTGGGCCCTTTAAGAAGCGTTTCCAGCAACACCGGAGTCAGTATTAGCAAGCATGCAAATGGTGAGAACTTGGACTATGAGAAATACATGAACTAAGGGGAATGGTCATTGAGCATATCGAGAGACCACGGCGGGGTGGCGATCGCCATCGGAGACTGCTCCAAAGAGAGACTTACTGGATACACAAATTGGACACAGTTCACCCTAGGGGATTGAATACCTCCTTTGGTTTTACTTGCTTCTTGCCTGAACGTTAATATGTTGTCCCTCTTTTGAATCGGTTTCCCATACCCCAGCCCTATAACGCCACCATACCTGTCACGGTATCCCGTCTGATCCGCTTCTTTAGGTCCCTTTGTCTCTCCTGTCCCGTTTGTCCCTTCTACTCTGTCCCCCTCTTTTCCATTCTTCCTTCTACCCAGCTCCGCCCGTTTTCCCCCCTATTCCCTTCCCCCCCTCTTCTTTCCTCCTTTCATGCTCTTCCCTTTCTTCCCCTTCTTCCTTTCCCCTCCTTTTTTCCCTTTTTTTCCCTTCCTATCCCTCAGTGGATATCCCTCATTCTGCCTTCTCTCCAGCTCCGCCCGTATTTCCCCCCTATTCCCTCCTGCTTCCCCCCCTTCTTTTCCCTTTCATGCTCTTCCCTTTTTTCCCCTTCTCTTTCTTTTCCCTCCTCTTTTTTCCTTCGTATCCCTCATTTGATATCCCTCTTTTTGTTGCCCTTACCATCACCTCTACCTTTTTTTGCCTTTTCACCCATCCCTCCCTTTCCTGTTCCTTTCATATCGCCCTATTTTCTTACTGTAGGATCCCTCTCTTTGTGATCCTGCTTATTTGCTCATTCTTTTTCCTACTTTCCCCTTTTTCTACCATCTCCACCTACGGCCATTGTCCCCCTTTCCCCCGGTTCCCCCTTCCAGTCCCTCCTTCTTGCTGCCCCCTCTGCCTCCCTATGTTCTTTCTCTTCACCTCTTCTGTCCCCCCTTGTTGTTATCCCCCTTTTCCTTCCTGCCTGTATCCCTCCTGATAAGATTCATCCCCCCCTTTTTTCGGCATGTATGCGTTTAATAGTTTGTTGAATAATCTTGTATATAACAGGCGCCCAGGAGCTTGTTGCTCCCACTGCCCTCGGGGAGCGCCAGCATCACACAGGGCGCACTCCAGCGTACCCGCGGGCCCCGAACTGGAGCCTGCGGTTGGCGTGACTGGCGCCACCTGTCCTGTAGTGCCCAGTGAATGCGGCCGCCGCTATCCTATCGGATCGCGGCAGCCATGACGTCACTGGTTGCCAGGCAGACTTTGTCGCCCGGCTGCTCTCGCTCCCTTGCCTGCTGACAGGCGGGCGGGGCTCCCTCCGTTTAGGAGCCCCTGTGGGTGCAGGTAAGTAGTTACTGCCTTATCTTTATTATTTTGTTTATAGCATATAGCATATATCCCCACTTCACTATGACGTCAGGCGGGAATTCCAGTACAGAGCTGTTTAAAGGGACCACCCCTCTGACACATGTCTGTTTGTCTGTCCCTGATGAAGGGGGTTGCTCCCCCGAAACGTTGGAAATATGGAAATATGGACACTGTTTACCATCAGACCTAACATGGACTGCTGACACTATAGGCTCGATTCAGAGAGACACAAAAAAACTTTCGGTTTGGTGCCGACGTCGTAACATTTTCAAAATTTCCCGCTCTCGTATGAGCGTACGAGCGATTCTATGAATGCATTGAAAACCTTGTGTAAAGTTTCCGTCCGTTCGTACGGCAGATTACGAATTACGCGGATGTCATTTTCCATCCAGACTTTTCCGTTTCATTTCCACATGTTACAACGTAGGCTTTCGTTTTTGCCCTTTTCCCATCGTATCCTCCAACGAATCCTTTACGTTTCCCGATAGATTCTGTTTCCATTTTACCAAAAATAAACGTCCAGACGGAATCCTTACGATCTTGCACCTGCGCACTACAAACTTAAGTCATGAAAGTGCTTGCCTACATATTTGCCACCCTCACTTCTACTACAATGTTTAGCTAAATCACTTAGCACTGTCCTCCATCTTCCCTTTTGGACCCTTAAAGCTCACCCAAACCACTTCTCGGTCATGTGAATATTCATCTTTAAATATTTCTGTGCCTATTAGTTTTGTGTTAATGTAGTTTGTTAATGAAATGACAATGTAACTTTTTAAAAATAATTACCAGCATCAAATATGCATTTTTAAAAAATGTGTTAAATTTCAACTTTTTACAACTATAAATAATTAAATACATAGCAATGGCAGGCCACTGAACATTATTCTTCATCTGTGGTCCCCAACGAGTTGCGCAGCTCCTGCATCTCGCCCACCAACTGAAGGACCCTGACACTCAGTTGTGCCACTCTGGCACGTGTGGTCCCTGTTAAAAAACGTAAATTAAAATATTGGTATAACCTTGTTGGGGGTCATACTGTAGTGCCCCCCCCCCCCCGTATGGTCCAAACACCTAAATCTGGACTTCATAAGCCAGAGGGCCCTCGCCACCACGGTCCGGGTTTTGCATAGTGCCCGATTAGAGAACCCCTGGCCCGCATTCTGCAGGCAAAGAACAGGCATCAGGAGCAAGGGCGAGTGGCACATCTTGCAGTTCCTGCAACCAAATATAAAATAATTACACAAAGCAAAGGTAACCGACTAAAACAATAACTCCTACAACACATTAAGATTCAAGTTCAACAATTCAAATATAATTCACAAAGGACATAAGTCTTCCAAAATATAGCAATTATGTGGATGTGTGGAAAAATACATTTTTACATGCTAAAGACTAATTTAGGTCAGCATTAAAATGCTTCTATAAGGCATACATGAAATGTATTGATTCAGGTATGCATTGCTATACAATTTATGGCCTCGGCCATGCTGATACATGCAATGCCTTGGTGCTAAAGGCGCGCAGACTCCTCCACATAGCCGCAAAACATGTTCAAAAATAGCAATCCGAGCCCTCAGAGGTGTCGGAAGTGGTTTTACAATTATACGAATTTATAGGGTGGTGAGCCGTCGGCAAACAGCTCTCTGAATGTGACGTAAACCATCCCAGCAACGGAAGTTTTCTGAAGGAACGAAAATTTTCCAATTTTGTTTGGAAATGTTCCGAATTGCTTTCGCTAATCGAAAGCGCATATACGCATTCTCCCGAAAAATGTACGAAAAAAAGCCAAAAAATGACAAACACCCACCAAAACTTTCACAGACAGCTACGAAAATCCTGACGAATGTTTCTTTGAATCAAGCCTTATGTGACGGATTTTTCTGTACCACATTTGTCTTTATGAAATACACTTGGTTGAATCATACAGGAGTGCTGGTCATCTGTGCATATTGGATCTACAGCGGCGCCACCGCTGACCTGGCACCCACGCATATTTGTAGTAAGTGTGCACCAGCAACTTGGTCTTTTCTGTTATTGTTATAACATTGTAACAAGAACACATTAATGCCGGATCCTGTAATATAAATTTTGCATAAATATATAAAATGTTTAAAAAAAAAGAGAAAATGGCTTTTTCACGGCCAGGAAAGATCCAAACATTATTTGAGAATAAAAAAAAAAAGAAAACAAAAACCCTGTTTAAAGAGAAATAAAAGAATTTCAATTAAATTGTATGGGAGAGTGACAGGTAGCTAGAGGTAATACCTGGCGCTCTGCAAGGCTGAACGCCGGCGCTGTACGCTGAGGCTGGGATAATGATGAATCGTACGCTACATGGCGTTATCCCAGTCGCTCAACAGATTCTGCTTGATAAATGTGTAATTGCGCGCCGTATCCGGCGTTCACCTGTCGCTAGCTGTCGCTACCTGTCATTTACAGGGCACTATCTAAAGCTAGCCCTTCATGAATAAGGCCCTAAGCCAGTTTGAAGCTTGTGAACATCTTCAATAGACATTGCTCTTAATTCCACCTTCTATGAACCTTGGGGTACACAGCTTACAACTGGGGCCATTCAGAGTAGGTATCAATAACCACAACTCTCTGCACACCATCCTTCAGCCAGTTATCAATCCAGTCACAACTGTATTTTCTAACCCTGAAGAGCTCAATTTCCCAAATAAGCATCTAAGAGGGACAGTGTGAAATACTTTTGCAAGATCCAGAAAACTATATCTACAGCCGCCCCTCTGTCCAGGCTTCTACTCACCTCCTCATAGAAGCCAATCAGATTAGTCTGGCAGTTTCTGTCCTTTATAATATTATACATACGGTAGTTACATAATCCTGTATGTAGTCTCTTTGGAGTCCCTCAAGCAATTTTCCCACAATGGATGTTAAGCTTACCGGTTTGTAATTACCCAGAGAAGACCTAGAACCCTTTTAAAAAATGGGCACCACATTTGCCTTCTGCAAATCCCCTGGTGTAATAACTAAAACATTAATAATATTATATATATTGATCCTGCCTGGCTTGATTAAAATAGGCAAACAAATATACAAATATTATCAATATCTGGCCAATGATAACACAATGGATACACGCATAAGACTGTAGATTCTTTCGACTTCCGGTATAAACAAAGGACCCTGGGACAAATAGTGAATAAAGAAATATATTGTTGATAAAATAACAATGCAACCTGACAACAAAATACAAGCACAATCAGAGTTAAATGATTGGCATACATAGTTACAAGGATTAACCCTTCTAGTGTCAGCTACGTGAGTCTCATGTAGCTGCCTCTCCAACCGTTAAGTGGCAGCTACGTGAGACTCACGTAGCTGACTTTAGAGCCTCATAAAAAAAAAGGAAACAAAGATACAGACTTACCTGACCCCTCGTTTGAAAGTGCCAGTGATTCTCTTCAAGTATCACCTGTTTGATTTCCGCCCTGGGCTTCTGGAGCGGGCCCGGAATAGTCCCCCCCCCGTGCAACATCTGAAAGAAAAAAAAACAAACTCACCTGACAGCCTGATCGCTCCTCTGATGTCTTCTGTTCACCAGGGGGAGCACCAGCAACGGGCCCTCACCATCCTCTTCGCCAGGAGCTGGCCCTGCCCCTAGCCCCGCCCACTTGTGGGAGGAGCGGGATGACATCATCCCGCTCCTCGTATACTGGCACCCGGCTCCGATCTGTCACTTGTCGGCAGGGAGGGTGAGAGGCAGGGAGGCTCTGATCCCCTGCCTCCCACCCGTCCTGCTCCGATCACTACCGACAAGTGTCATCTGCAGCGGCGCGGGACACTGGATGGGAGGTAAGTATAAGTGAAAAAAAGAATAATAAAATATTTTTTGTCTGGTGTCTTTTTTCTTTTAACTATTTGTGAACTGGTAAGGGGTCCATGAGACCCCTTATACCAGTTCACAAGGCTCTGGGGCTGGCCATCACCTGCGGCTAGCGGGTGACTTGCCATAGCCCCCAGCCCCCCCATTACCTGCCTCCCCAACGGCCAGGGGGGGCAGAAGGGCCCGGGCCACTTAGTGACTATGTGGGCTAGCAGCCTGCAGGGCCAGGGGCCACCAACGCTGGCCCCTGCGCCCTGTTCTACAAGCCCCCATAGCTGGTCCAGGTCGGTAATGCTGGGTAAGGGGGACCCTACGTCATTTTTGGGGGGGGATTTTAAGGATTTTTAAGGGTGTCTACCAATACATATGTGGTACCATTGTAACCGGGAGAAATAGGGCTTTCGCACGCAATAAGATTTTATTAACAAACTGAAATTTTTTATTACAAAAAAATACTACAAAATGTAAAAAATAGATTTTTAACATTTTTTTGCACACATTTCACTCAAAAGTATTGAGCATACACAAAAAAAGGCCAAACAAGACATTTCATGTTGAAGCCCAGACTCTGCTGAAAAAAACAATATATAATTTTCCTGGAAAATCCCTGGAAATCCCTTCATAAATCAAGGTTGAACATGTATAGTGCAAGTGAAAAGTAGTCTGGCAACAGAGTGTAACAAAAAATCTAGGTAGGCTGGCACTTTAAAGGGCAAAGGCAACATTTAAGAGCATTACCCTCCTGAAACGCACCCACAAGCAGACCTTGCAGCTGGCAGCCTTCATTCCTCCTTTCTCTCTTCTTCCACCTGCCCCCCAGCTGCTTCTCTCCACCAGATATATACCCAATATCCCTTTGATCTCTGGTCTTCCTCCTCTTTTATGACTGGTCTTCCTAGTCTGGCGCCTCTAACCTTGTCCCAACCTGCTTTGTTTGTTAGAATGAAACAGATTTTATTGCTTTATTGTCTCAGAATGCTGATACTATCTACTTTGAATACAGTTCCTGCCCTAGGCCTGCTGGTATTCTAAGCAGTTTCCCACTGATGTCATGCCATGAACTATTTTGCTGTATATCCCTTTATTTAATAAATGACCAAAATTAGTAACAATATAAATTTTCCATAAAGGCCCATTATTTACACTGGTACTATACCAGCTGTTAGTGAGTCTTTAAAAATCAAAAGCAGAGGTTCTGAAATAACTGAGCTGAGTTATTTAGGAACTATTGGGTGAAGTACATTTGGTTCTGGAGTCTTATTCACATTTAAATTATTTTTCTTGGATGATATCCATGTTTTGCCAGTTAAGAATTGTGCTGAGGTTATTGTTTGCAGTGGCAACACCTAAATTGGTACCTTGTGCCTCATTTGTGTATACAGAGCTAAAGAACCCTTTTTGCACCTCCACCTTTTATTGGTCCCCAGTAACCAACCCCCATTACCATTATTTAGGGCACCTACCTGTTCTGATTTTAGTTTCTTTCAGTTTATATATTTAAAGAACGTCTAGGTTGGTTTTGCTTTCTTGGCCACATCTCTTTCATTTTGGACTTGTGCCAGCTTTATTACTTGTTTACTGATATTTACTGTTTTATACTTTTCAAAAGTTACTGCTGAGATATCAGATTTGTAATATTTAAATGCCCTTTTCTGTTTAACTGGCTGTGTCAGCCAGGAGGGAATTCATTTGAGTTGCTTATACTTACCTATAGGAATACATTTTGGAATGTTGGTATACTCACAATTGATTTAAACCACTCCCATTTGGCATCTGTATCCCTATTCCTTTACACATGCTTCCGTTCTATAGGGTTGATTCAGAGAGACATAAAAAGACTTTCGTTTTTGTGTCCATCTGTTTATTTTTTGAATTTTTTATCCCGCTTTCATATGAGTGTACAAGTGATTCTAAGCATGCATCGCAAGCCTTCAGTAAAGT
Organism: Gastrophryne carolinensis; assembly: GCA_027917425.1. NCBI lineage: Eukaryota > Metazoa > Chordata > Amphibia > Anura > Microhylidae > Gastrophryne > Gastrophryne carolinensis. The sequence continues at coordinate 39,956,826 of CM051240.1, read as the reverse complement.
CTTCGTCCGTTCATATGCCAACGAGAATTGTCATTTTTCAGCTTTCGTTTTCCGTTTATGTTACTCATGAAACAATGTAGGCTTTCGTTTTTGGCCTTTTTCCAACGTCGCCTCGAACGAATGATTTACGTTTCCCGTTAGATTCTGAATTACTTTTTCTATAAATAAACGTCCAGACGAAAATCGTTACGACCTTACGCCTGCGCACAACAAAATTAACTCATTAATGTGCTTGTCTACATATTTTGTTCACTCACTTCTGCTACAATGCTTACCTAAATCATATTGCGGTTTGTATATTCTTCCATTTCCCACACCTAATGCTTACCTAAATCACATCGCGGTTTCATTCTTTTTCCATTTTTGCACCTAATGCTTACCTAAATCACATTGCGGTCTGTATATTCTTCCATTTGCGCACCTAATGCTTACCTAAATCCCATCGTGGTCTGTATATTCTTCCATTTGCGCACCTAATGCTTACCTAAATCACATCGCGGTCTGTATATTCTTCCATTTGCGCACCTAATGCTTACCTAAATCACATCGTGGTCTGTATATTCTTCCATTTGTGCACCTAATGCTTATCTAAATCACATCGCGGTCTGTATATTCTTCTATTTGCGCACCTAATGCTTACCTAAATCACATCGCGGTTTGTATATTCTTCCATTTCCCGCATCTAATGCTTACCTAAATCACATCGCGGTTTGTATATTCTTCCATTTCCTGCACCTAATGCTTACCTTAATCACATTGCGGTCTGGTGATTCTTCATATAGAAATTTGGAGTTTTTCCTTCGTATTGTTGTAACCAACCCTTAATGAATGTATTTTTAAAAGAAAATGACACAGAAACAAGTTTTTGTTGTTTTTTTTTTTTTTTACTAACAAATGGCATTTTTTGGGAAGAAATTGGTACAAACTTTTGTTTTTTTGTTTTTTAATTTTCAAAATATAAAAATATGTATAAAAAATATAAAACTATATACAAAGCAATGGCAGGCCCCAGATAATTAATCTTCATCTGTGGTCCCCAACGTCCCCAGTCCTCTGTAGAATGGTCCAGGGGCTGGTCTGATGCTGCTACAGAGGAGGGGTAGGAACTTGGCCCTGGAGATCCATCACCTTCACTTGCTGCTGCAGATTCATGCCGCACTGGCTGGACTGCGCGCCTCCGGGTGCGTTTGATGCGATAGCCCATTTCCAATGCTAGAAAAGAAAAGCATTTATAAATAAAGGCCTACCTTCTGTATTAGTTACATCTAGCATGCAATCGCTATGTACTTACTTGGGAAATGGAGAGCAAAAAATCGCCGTACCCAGGGAATATGGAGTAATTTAAGGTCCGACCAGTGCTGCATGATCTGCGTAAGGGTGAAGGTGGTGTCCATCTCCTGTTGGATCCGGGCCACAATCCTCTTCTCGAACGCAGGTAGTTGGACCTGCGCTGAAGCATAGTCTAAAAACACACAAAAAACAAAATAGTTGTTAGATCAAACTGCATACAAATATCTGTCACAATTAGATCAGTTGACTAAATGACATTCCCAAACACATTTCTAGCCTTAAACTATCCTTCTAGATGCAAGTGACTTGGTTCGCACATGTGCGCACTAACTTCTGTTTTGCAAGGTGTCTAAATCACTTTTAAAATCAACAGTTTCTTCCTGTGTTTCCTTTAAGGCCTAGGCATGCATTTAGATGGCAAATCAACGTCCTTACAATACACCTACGAGCATAATCAGCTCTTGTTGTTGGCGGATGAAGATCGTGGGCGCCATCTTGTTTCTTGTCCGCAGCAGATAAGTAATTCCCCAGCGGTTTCCGGGTTCCGCACGGCCGGACGCACGCGTACGCGAACGCGTAAGCGTCATACCCAGTCATTTTTATTTAAATGGTCATGGACACACAGCTCATTCTCTTTGCGATTGTCAGCATGGCACCCAAAAAAGCGAGCGGAAAGCAAACAGCAGCAAAGGAGCCCAAGACCAAAAGGCCACAGCGGCATGAGGACACTTCATCCTCCAGACCGAGCACTCGGTCGCACCAAGCGACTAGCAAGGTGCGTGAAACGTGGAGCAAAAGTGGCCACCACAAGGCGACATTGCCCAAAAATTCCGCCACATCCAAAACAGCAACCACAAGCAAGGAAGGATCCTCAAAGAAGAAGGCACCCACATCCAAGCAGCAAGGTGCGACTACATCCAAGGCAAAGAAGCAGAAGGTGAGAAGCCGAGCCCACCAAGAACACCCTCTCCTCCTCCCCGCCCCCTACCACATCCCATGATAAACAGAGCACCAGTTCCATGGCCACAAAGTAGCAGAGGCTGAGAAGCCCGAGCCCACCAAGACCACCCTCTCCTCCTCCCCGCCCTGCCACATCCCATGATAAACGGAGCACCAGTTTCAAGGCCACAAAGAAGCAGAGGGTGAGAAGCCTGAGCCCACCAAGAACACCCTCTCCTTCTCCCCGCCCTACCACATCCCATGATAAACGGAGCACCAGTTCCAAGGCCACAAAGAAGCAGAGGGCCCGAATCCCCAGCCCCCCAAGCACACCCTCTCCTCCTCTGACACATTTGCCACCGGCGAGACCTATGCAACATCCATGCCTGGAAGTTCAGTGGCCACCCAGGCAAGGACCCCCAGTCCTAATGCGAGTCCAGTCCAGTCTTTCTCCAGCCACGTGACGCCCGATTCATAACCACAGAGCCAGCCCAGAATGTCCCCCGATTTGCCACCAAACAGAGATGAGCCAGAAGACCAACCATTAGGCCGAACATTGCGGCGAGGCCAGTTGAGTGGCCGATTTGGGGAGGCACAAATCCTAGCATTGGCAAGTGGCCTCACACTTCATTATGATGAGCTATTTGGGCGACATTCAAAATCAACCAGCAAAATGAGAAAGACCCAAATCTTGGACGAGCTCACCAGACAGGTCAATGCAGCGGGGGACGAGAGGAAAGATGTGGAGCAGATACAGAGAAAAATATCTGACCTGAAGTATGCAGCACGGAAGAAACAGAATAAATGGCGCAATCACAGGTACATATTTGAGTTGTGCATTTTGCTGCTTGTTGTAGTGACCACAATGCACAAAATTTGTTAACCTCTATTTTTCAGCTTACAAACTGGCGGAGACTTCCCCACCAAATTACAATATACCAGAGCTGAAGAAATGGTCCTGGCTTTAATACACCCCGTCGCATTAGAGGGCCTCTCTGGCAGACAGGACACGGACATCCATACCATTTCTGCAGGTTAGTAATGTTTGTTTGAATGTGAACTATTGTAAACGTGTGAAATGAGGCTCACAGGCAGATATGAACACATGCCCCTAGGGAGTGGCTTTGAGGGGAGGTTACTGTTTTAGGCGGATGTTTAATGTCTGAGGAATGGCCTTCATGATGGACACTCTCCCAGGATGCAGTAGTTAATGGTCCTTAAAAAGGTTTGCAGGCCATACACGACCTTTGAAAGTATTTCTGCTCACTATTTAACTATTTATCTTACCAAAGCACTGCATGTGATGTGAATATAGTCAATAATAGACCACACTTACTACTTTGTCTTTCTACCACTGGGGTTGTAGGTGTGCTTTGGTCAGACAAACTTGAGCTGGGGTCAGGGAAAGGTCAACATTGAAAGAATGCACAGCAGCATACTTTGAAGCCAAATGCTATTTGCAAGCTGACTGTTGGCCCCTAAGGCACCATTTTTGATATGATATGCAGTACATGCATGTTTGTATTATTTAAGGTGACCAATCTGTATGTACAGGGTGAGGCATACATAGAAGATAGACTCAGATTCATTGTGAAGGTCAACTTTGACCGTTGTGCGAGTTGGCATTCCTGCTTGGCCAGGTGTTTTATAAAGCATATGTACTCATCAGGCTCATCAAGGGATGTTTGTGTGTTTATGTGCCTTTTACTTTTAAACCCAGCCCAGCATCCAGCCTCTGGAAGTGTGGAAGCCTCCTCCAGTTTGAGCACGCCGTCTACTTCCCTGCTGCCTAGCACACAGGAACAGATATATAGGGTAAGTGGACTTTGAGGAAACTGCTGATGCATGTGAATGCACATGACTAATTTTGATCTAAAAAATATTTAGGGTCAAATCTGAAACACTTTTTCACATGTCCCAACAGACTCCCACACTGTGCCAATCCTGGAGTCAGCATGGCGCAATGACAGCCGTTACTTTCGGCAGGTGACTCAACGAACAACAGAGCAGATTACTGCACAATTCGAGAATTTCAATAATACATTCACCAACATGCTGACTGAATTTAGGACGAGCAACAGCCAGATGTCTGGACAAATGGCCAACTTAACCACACAGATGGCAGGACAAATGGCCACATTAAATACAAACTTCACTGCCATGCTCGATGAATTTAGAACAAGCAATAGACAGATGCTGGAGCAGTGGCAGATTATGAATGCCACACATGCCCAGGTGTTGGGACACCTCCAAGGCTCACCACAAGCTTATTATGGACAACATCAATATTAGGACCTATTTGACCTGGATCTTTCCTCTACATCCCCACTCTATTTACCTGTCTGGTGAGCGCTACCAAGATTGGGTTTTTATGGCTTTGCTGGTTTGTTTTTGAATTCACCCATATAGATCATTAGAGTGCTCACATACCCCACTAGCCAATGGCTGAGCTTAAGCCTCACTGAAGCGGCCGCTCAAGCTCCCACGCTGCAGGCTTGGGCCTAATCAAATGCTGGCTGGCTCATCCTGTTTGTTGGCAATATTGGGGGACTTTCTTGGCTGTGAAACAACTACATTTGCCCATGGCAAAGATTGGACTGGACTGGCATTAGGACTGGGGGTCATTGGCTGGGTGACACCGAACTTACAGGTGTGGATGTGGCATAGGTATGGCTGGTTTCCACCTGTGCCGGTGGAAAATGTTGCCGAGCAGGAGAGGGTGTGTATGTGGCCCTATGTATTCCTGCCCAACTATTCCCCTGGAAATTGTTGCTCCCTTCGGATCTTGATGTTGGTGGGCGGGGAAACTTCGGCCTGGAGTCAGTTACTTTAGAACTCCTGGATGTGGCCAATTGCTAGGGGCCAGGAGTCTGCCCCAATTTATAGTTATGTTTTACAACGTATGAACATTTTGAGTCTGTGAGTGCCCTTCAACAAAAAATTGACATATTTCAATAAAATATATTGAATGTGACTTTAGCTGTTCTTGCCTAAGTTGATGCATTAATGTTTGGGTTGTTTGGATATTAATGAAGGTTTTTAAGGACAAACATGAGAAACAAAATGCATGAGGCACAAATCAGGTGTCACATTTTTAGTAATTAACTCATTACTATTTTTTTGGGGAAAAAGAAAAAGGCCTTCACAGAGGCAAATCATATTCCAAACATACAACAACATAAACAAACAAACAAAACAAATGTTACGAAAAATAGGATGAAATCAAATGTGCCCGCACTGATTGGCCAGAGGCACTAGGGGTGCCATCATGAAGGTCATCTGCCTCCTGGCTGGGTGGAGAGGGGGGCAGATCGACATACCGGGGGACACGCTGCATGATGGCAAAATTATGAAGCACGCAGCATGCAAGTATGATGTTGATGACCTTGTTGGGGTCATATTGCAGTGCCCCCCCTGTATGGTCCAAACATCGAAATCTGGTCTTCAGGAGTCCAAAGGCTGTCGGCGATATTAAAAAAAACCCACTTAAGCGCGTTCCAGGCTACCATGTCGTCTGGAAAGGAAATATATTTGGGACTAATGGTAGCCATGCCATCCAAAAACTTGGATAGCGCGCAGCTCAACGTAGGCTGGGACATCCCCACGGAGAAGGCACCCAGCCTCTGGAATGAGCCGTTCGCCAAAAACTACAGGCAGCCAAGCATCTTGGTCATACCTGAAATTGCTTACCCCTTCCTTGTGGTGCTGGCTAACCATGGCCGCAGCTCACTATACAATTTATGGAGGGAAGCGCGATTAAGTCGGGTCAGCTCGAACAGCTCAACGTCATGCATGCGATCGATGGCCATGGCCATGCAATGCCTTGGAGCTTAAGGCGCTCATACTCCTCCACAAAGCCGCAATACATATTCAAGCAATCCGAGGCAAAAATGGTCCCGTAAGTGGATCGCAAATGAAACCATTTTATAGGGTGGTGGTCCCTCGGCAATCAGGTCTCAGAATCAGACGCAAGCCCATCCCAATAACGTAAAAACCAAAAACCATGCCAAAAAGACACAAAAACATACACAGACACATGCGAAAGTCCAGACGTATCTGTCTCTGAATCAACCCTTATGTCCTGGAGTGCAGCCTTGAATCTGGGGAAGTTGGCCTTTCTAAAATGTAGTGTTTTTTCCCTCTCAGCCATAAAATGTTTTTTACAGTTTATGTTGAGTATCAAATTTAGAGAAGCTAGATGGGCAGCACTAACCTTTGTTGCCACATACAATATTCTATGTTAATCCAAACAGGTAATGATGTGCACAATACCTCCAGCAACAACCAATCAAATACCAAAGGAAAAAAGGGGATCCCACACCTCCCCCAAACGTTACCAAGGGGCTATACAAAAAATGGCACCACCCTCAAAGATATAAAAAAATCTACAATTTATTATTTACAATTGCATAAGGTAAAAAGACATCATGACAATTACACAAATGAACTACATAAACACACAAAAACACAAGGGGGCGCCAGTGGTCTGATGAGAATTATAAAAAATGTATCACCTATTTCTAGAAATAATATATAGGCTCTTAAGTGAACAATCCAAATTGTGCAAGATATGCAATAAATGTGCAAAATGTGCAAAATAAGCACTAGCCAGTGCAATAATATCAATTGGGAAATCACAATTCCATAACTAGCTATCTAAATTAATAAATATAACCCATACCATCAAGCAGGAGAACGAGCCAAAGTAAGCAGGAGGATAATAAAACAAAAGTTGTGTATACAGACCAACTGGAGCACCCCCACAGGAGTGATTGTAGGAATCGCCCTGAGGAAGTAGTGCAGGTGACACTACGACACGCGTTGGCGTTTCACTCCTGTGGGGGTGCTCCAGTTGGTCTGTATACACAACTTTTGTTTTATTATCCTCCTGCTTACTTTGGCTCGTTCTCCTGCTTGATGGTATGGGTTATATTTATTAATTTAGATAGCTAGTTATGGAATTGTGATTTCCCAATTGATATTATTGCACTGGCTAGTGCTTATTTTGCACATTTTGCACATTTTGCACATTTATTGCATATCTTGCACAATTTGGATTGTTCACTTAAGAGCCTATATATTATTTCTAGAAATAGGTGATATATTTTTTATAATTCTCATCAGACCACTGGCGCCCCCTTGTGTTTTTGTGTATTTATGTAGTTCATTTGTGTAATTGTCATGATGTCTTTTTACCTTATGCAATTGTAAATAATAAATTGTAGATATTTTTTATATCTTTGAGGGTGGTGCCATTTTTTGTATAGCCCCTTGGCAACGTTTGGGGGAGGTGTGGGATCCCCTTTTTTCCTTTGGTGTTTATGTTGAGAACAACTACATTGTGGTCACTGTTACCAAGATTTTCATGAACTGTTAAAGTACCCACCAGGTCATCATCATGTGATATTTTCAGATCCAATAGAGTATCACCCCTAGTAGGCACCTCCACCAACTGGCTCATATCTTGCAGCAAGCTCAGGAATACCTGGGTAGTTGAAGTTCCTCATTATCACCACTGTACCAGCCTGTGATGCCTGCTCTTTCTGTTTATGCAGTTGACCCTCTATGTTGGGGGGTTTATAAATGACGCCAAGATATACTTTAACATTTTTTTCATCGCCCCGCACTTCTACTCACAATGATTCTACATCTTTACAATCCTCAGCTAGTATCCCATTATTAACATATGCTTTGAATTCTTGTTTTACATAAAGACACACTCCGCCCTTTTCATGCTCTTCCACCCCCCTCCAGTATCCTCTTACCCAGCACAGCAGTCCCCTCTTTCATTCAGGTGCAAATTATCTGTAGAATACAGTTTGTACCCCAGTGAAAAGTCAGCCCAGTGCTCTAGGAACCGAAAACCCTTCGGCCCTGCACCATCGCCCATAAATTCTGTTATTGGTTCCCACATGGACCATGATAGCTGGGTCATCCTGAGCCCCTCCCAGTAATTTATTCACCCTTTTGACCATATGGCAAACCCTGGCACCAGGGAGACAGCAAACCATTACGATGAGGCGGTCTAAGCAACAAATTATTCTATAAGTGCGTCTGATAATAGAATCCCCTATGACCACTAATTGTCCTGTTCTACCTGCAGTCCCAACCACCCACTCACTAGCTGGGCTGTCCTCCCGGGTATTAGGGAGAGCAGTATCCACTAGGGCTGCCATTTCTAAGACTGACACTGGCATCATTACCCAACTTGACAATTTTGCTAGGATGTACAGACACAGGTATGGCCTTCCTTTTCTGTGCTCCCTTTCTACTCCCTCTAACTACATTTACCCTGCTACTCACCTGCCCCTCCTGACCCATTTCTTCACCCTCCACCTGTTTCTATCCCACTTAATGCTTGCTCAGTGAGCAGCATGCCCCTTTCAAGATGGCCAATCACCCACAGTAATGAGCAATTCTGCCATTTGTCAGGGAGAACTAGGAGACATGTTCAAGCAGATGTTGACCTGCCTTTCTTTTACAAATATATGTGGTTAGGTCCAGCACACCTTTAAACTATTCTTATTAAACAAATGCCTGGATGCATCAGTGGGTGCAGTAACTCCGACCAGTACACCCCTCCTGGTCAATAGATCATGCATAAAAAAGATTTTGGAGTAATGCACACCATTCACAATGTTGTTAATGGTATAATATTTATATATATTTGAGAATACACTTCCAAACTTACATTGTCATAATATATTGAACGCATTTAGGGAACATGAGCGATACCTTAAGCGTGCCGCAGCATGCTTTTAAATGGATGATCTCCCCCCCCGGCCGGCCGGAATGGTGACGTACTGCGCGCATCCGATTGGATGCGTGCTGTGACGTCACATCCGCCCGTCGCCGTCCCGGCCGCCTTCCATCTGACTGGTTTATCAAACCAGAAAGTTGGTGGCGGCGCACGGGGCGGCAACAGGTGGAGCCTCAATAACTTTAATGACAATCGCAGAGAAAGAGACGCCGCTGCGAGGCTTGATTGATGGGGTAAACAAATCCTCATAACAGGGGAGCCTGCTGAGCTGTGTGTGGCTGCAAAAAGCTGCAGATCAAACAGGAAAATGGTATGTTAGTATTGAAATAAGGGGAGCAGTGAACACAAATAAAAAAAAAAAGTCATTTATTCTGTACTCGGTCATATGTAAAAAATAAGCATGGTCATTTAACCTGTTTATCCGTGCTGCATAGTTCAGTTATTGGGCATCTTACCGGGGGGACGGGAGGGACAATTGAGCCACTGCTCTGGTGTATCCAAACAAACCGTCATATTAAAAATGAATACCATAAGGAAAGGTTTATTAACCCTTTAAGTGCCAGCCTACCTGCAGCATTTCCCACTCCCTGTTGCCAGAGCATTTTTCACTATTTTGCGCTCCCCATGTTCAACTGTAATTTTTGAAGGGATTTTCTGGGACTTCCCATAAAAATTACATATTGTTTTTTTCAGCAGAATCTGGGCTTTAACATCATATCTCTTGTTTATCAATTTTGTAGTTTTATCATAATTATTTTGGGCAAAATATGTGAAAGAAAATAAAAAATACACACGTTTTTACATTTTGCAGTGTTTTTTTTAATCGAAAATAAAGGTTTTTCAATAAAAACATATTGAGAGTAAAAGCCCCATTTCTCCCGGTTACAACGGTACCACACATGTATTAGTAGACACCCTTTCCTGCCCAGGAGACCCCAGAAACTGCAAAGAGCGCTAGAGGAGATTTTCAGATAAAATACAAATACTTTGCGCTCCTCGCAGTTTTTCAAAAAATACAACCCTTTACATTTGAAATACCCCCCACAAACTATATATTTTTGGAAAGTGCACAATTCAAGCATACTAGGCTTGTTGGCGTGGGTCCATTGGTTTGAACTCTATTGATTGGCAGAATCTCTGGTTCCAAAGGATTTCGCTAAAAAAAAAAGCAAAAAGCAGATTCAAAACCATATTTTCCTATAAAAACAATAAGCAAGCAAGAAGTAACGCAGTAAATCTGAAAGCACAACATCTGCTGAACAAAATTGTACCCCACATGCATAGGTACGTTGAAGTGTAGAGTTGCCAAACACCCCAAAGTCAAGCATGCGTTTGAGGGTAATTTTACTTGAAAAAATCAGCGGCGCACACAAAGTGCGCACCTTGCAGTTTCTCCAAATTTACAACCCTTTACATTTGAAATACCCCCCACAAACTATATATTTTTGGAAAGTACATACCTCAAGGTTTCTAAGCCTACTGGGCTTGTTGACATCGGTGACTTCCTTCGGAATCTATTGATTGGCAGAATCTCTGGTTCCAAAGGATTTCGCTAAAAAAAAAAGCAAAAAGCAGATTCAAAACCATATTTTCCTATAAAAACAATAAGCAAGCAAGAAGTAACGCAGTAAATCTGAAAGCACAACATCTGCTGAACAAAATAATACCCCACATGCATAGGTACGTTGAAGTGTAGAGTTGCCAAACACCCCAAAGTCAAGCATGCGTTTGAGGGTAATTTTACTTGAAAAAATCAGCGGCGCACACAAAGTGCGCACCTTGCAGTTTCTCCAAATTTACAACCCTTTACATTTGAAATACCCCCCACAAACTATATATTTTTGGAAAGTACATACCTCAAGGTTTCTAAGCCTACTGGGCTTGTTGACATCGGCGACTTCCTTCGGAATCTATTGATTGGCAGAATCTCTGGTTCCAAAGGATTTCGCTAAAAAAATAAGCAAAAAGCAGATTGAAAAACATTTTTTCCTATAAAAACAATAAGCAAGCAAGAAGTAACGCAGTAAATCTGAAAGCACAACGGCTGCTGAACAAAACAATACCCCACATGCATAGGTACTTTGAAGTGTAGAGTTGCCAAACACCCCAAAGTCAAGCATGCGTTTGAGGGTAATTTTACTTGAAAAAATCAGCGGCGCACACAAAGTGCGCACCTTGCAGTTTCTCCAAATTTACAACCCTTTACATTTGAAATACCCCCCACAAACTATATATTTTTGGAAAGTACATACCTCAAGGTTTCTAAGCCTACTGGGCTTGTTGACGTCGGCGACTTCCTTCGGAATCTATTGATTGGCAGAATCTCTGGTTCCAAAGGATTTCGCTAAAAAAAAAAGCAAAAAGCAGATTCAAAACCATATTTTCCTATAAAAACAATAAGCAAGCAAGAAGTAACGCAGTAAATCTGAAAGCACAACATCTGCTGAACAAAATAATACCCCACATGCATAGGTACTTTGAAGGGTACAGTTACCAATCACCCAAAACTAACACATGCGCTATGGAAAAACAAAACAATTTCTTACCTGTTCTAAGAAGTGCAAGTAGGATACTGTAGCTGTGCCATCAGATTATAGGATACTGTAGCTGTGCCATCAGATTATAGGATACTGTAGCTGTGTCATCAGATTATAGGATACTGTAGCTGTGTCATCAGACTATAAGATCAGTGCAGTGATCAATGACCAATATTAGGAATCAAGGACCTGAAATTGGTCACATTTTATCATCACTTGCCACAAGTAACCAGCTGCTCCTGCTCCACCATTTCCCTTCGGATTAGCAACAGCGAAAAGAAACTAAAAGAAAATAAAATATAATGGCAACACAAAATACCTAAGAAACCTAATCCTAAAAGGGGCCTACCTACCAAAAAAAAAAATGCATTGCTCAATAATTTAGTTGAGTATGGTATACCTCAAAACAATCTTCGAGGCATAACCCGGGTTGGCTGGGACAGGTCGGGCAATAATACCGCACATCTCTTCTAATGCCACGCTTCCTACAAACCCTACAAGCTCTCTGGGGATACCGCTTTTTACCAACTTCGGGAAGCAACTTTATAAAGTGCTTCCCTACTAATCTGGCCTGGTTGTCATTGCTAGGCAGATCTGGTTCTTCCGCAGTATCCCCAAACAACAAAGCAGGGAGTAACTGCTGCTGGTATTTTATGTACGATAAATTGGAGCCTGGCACTGCTGCCTTGAAGGCAACAAAGCTGTTGTAGGTTGCCATTTGGACCAAATGGATAGCAACTTTAGTGTACCAGGCTCGAGTTTTTCGGGTGGCGTTGTAATAAGTTAATATTTGGTCCGTTTTATCAACGCCACCCATGAATTTATTATAATCGGTTATGCAACGTGGCTTTTGGGAAGGGGCTCGGGGACCACGTTGCCTTACATTCACAACTGACTCATCGTGGAGTGTTGTCAGAAGGAATACATTTTTTTTGCCCATGTATTTCATGGCCAGGACCTCATCGCTTCTTAGAGCATAAGACTCCCCCCTTTTTAATTTTTTTTCAAGTAGTGGCCTGGGCAATCCTTTGCGTTTAGGGTTGATGGTGCCGCAGGCCGGGGTATCCAACGAATAAAGGGCGCGAAATAAGGGGATGCTGGTATAGAAGTTGTCCACATATAAGTGGTAACCTCTACCCAACAATGGAGTCATAAGGTCCCAAACGATCTTTCCACTTATTGACAAATCAAGGGGACAACCAGGGGGGTCCAGATAGGTGTCCTTTCCTTCATAGATTCGAAAATATTTGATGTAGCCGGTCACACTATCGCATAATTGGTAAAATTTAATCCCGTAGCGGGCACGCTTGCTAGGGATATATTGCCGAAAAACAATGCGCCCTTTGAAAAGCAGTAGTGACTCGTCAATTGATAATTTTTGGCCGGGGGTGTACACTACTGCGAAGCGATCTGACAGGCTGTTGAGCAGGGGCCGTAATTTATGCAGCCTGTCGTGACCGGGCTCACCACGGGGAATAGCAGTGGAATTGTCGTTAAAATGCAGAAACCGCAGTAAAATTTGGTAGCGGTTTCTGGACATTACGGCCGGAAATAATGGAGTTGCCAATATGGTTTGGGTATCCCAGTAGGAGGAAATACTACATTTTTTTAGGATACCCATTGCTAGAGTGAGCCCCCAAAATTTCTTTATCTCACTCAAATTTGTGGGATGCCATGCCTGAGCTCGGGCGTGCCTCTGCTGGGGGTTTTGCGCTAAGACCTGCTCGGCATACAGATTGGTATAGAAGACCATATCCAGTAGGATGGCTTCTGTGAGGAACAATTTGAAAAAGTCAATGACACCAAAATTTGTGGTGTCTACATTGACCCCGGGGACCGAATCAAAAGGGGGAATTTCGGGGGAAATATTATTAGGAGGCCTCCACGCAGACGCTCCTTCACCAGCTGCAGCACTCGATGCCTCATCCTGCACTACACTCGCCTGAAGCGTGGCCTCACTTTGTGCGGTACTATCCCTTCTACGGTGGCTACTACTGGTAGCACTGCGCGGCTGTGTTTCCTCAGTAGAGTATACACTGTCTGACTCGCTATCTGATGGGAAGAACTCAGACCCTGACTCACTAAAATCTTCCGAGTCAGACGCCATCAGGTAAGCCGCAGCTTCCTGTGCAGTGTACCGCTTACCAGCCATACCCCAATGCAAAAAAAAATCTAAAAAAAAAGGCTAAAACTAAAGGCTAAAACTAAAGGCTAAAACTAAAGGCTAAAACTAAAGACAAATTACAAAAAAATACAATACAATAAAACAAAGCAAAAAAACAGACAAAAAATGAAACAAAAAAATACAATACAATAAAACAAAGCAAAAAAAACAGACAAAAATAGAAATAAAAGTGTATAGTTACAACCCGATGAGAAGTGGTGGAGTCAGGAGCAGCAGGTCACGGGATCCCAGCTAGGCTCCCAAAAGGAGGGGCGGGGGCTAGGCTCCCAAAAGGAGGGGCGGGGGCTAGGCTCCCAAAAGGAGGGGCGGGGGCTAGGCTCCCAAAAGGAGGGGCGGGGGCTAGGCTCCCAAAAGGAGGGGCGGGGGCTAGGCTCCCAAAAGGAGGGGCGGGGGCTAGGCTCCCAAAAGGAGGGGCGGGGGCTAGGCTCCCAAAAGGAGGGGCGGGGGCTAGGCTCCTAAAAGGGCAAGCGAAAGGTCCAAACAACGAAACAAAGGCAGTAGAGATCTCAGCGAACAACCTAAGAGAAAAAGTTAAGATTAGGGAGTGTTTAGGACGCATGCATGGACAACAGCCACACTATGCTATACCTAGAGCGGTGGTAAGGTAAGGTAAGTTTTACTGGCAATCGAGGGGATTCACTCTTACCACCGGCACACGCACGCACCCACCCACCGGCAGATCTCTGACCGCCGGCACCCACACACGCGCGACCGCAGATCTGACCGCCGGCACCCACACACGCGCGACCGCAGATCTGACCGCCGGCACACACACACGCGCGACCGCAGATCTGACCGCCGGCACCCACACACGCGCGACCGCAGATCTGACCGCCGGCACGCAAAGATCTGACCCCAGATCTGACCGCCGGCACGCACAGATCTGACCCCAGATCTGACCGCCGGAACGCACAGATCTGGGGTCAGATCTGACCGCCGGCACACACAGATCTGGGGTCAGATCTGACCGCCGGCACACACAGATCTGACCCCAGATCTGACCGCCGGCACACACAGATCTGACCCCAGATCTGACCGCCGGCACACACAGATCTGACCCCAGATCTGACCGCCGGCACACACAGATCTGACCCCAGATCTGACCGCTGGCACACACAGATCTGACCCCAGATCTGACCGCCGGCACACACAGATCTGACCCCAGATCTGACCGCCGGCACACACAGATCTGACCCCAGATCTGACCGCCGGCACACACAGATCTGGGGTCAGATCTGACCGCCGGCACACACAGATCTGGGGTCAGATCTGACCGCCGGCACACACAGATCTGACCCCAGATCTGACCGCCGGCACACACAGATCTGACCCCAGATCTGACCGCCGGCACACACAGATCTGACCCCAGATCTGACCGCCGGCACACACAGATCTGACCCCAGATCTGACCGCCGGCACACACAGATCTGGGGTCAGATCTGACCGCCGGCACACACAGATCTGGGGTCAGATCTGACCGCCGGCACACACAGATCTGACCCCAGATCTGACCGCCGGCACACACAGATCTGACCCCAGATCTGACCGCCGGCACACACAGATCTGGGGTCAGATCTGACCGCCGGCACACACAGATCTGACCCCAGATCTGACCGCCGGCACACACAGATCTGACCCCAGATCTGACCGCCGGCACACACAGATCTGACGCCAGATCTGACCGCCGGCACACACAGATCTGACCTCAGATCTGACCGCCGGCACACACAGATCTGACCCCAGATCTGACCGCCGGCACACACAGATCTGGGGTCAGATCTGACCGCCGGCACACACAGATCTGACCCCAGATCTGACCGCCGGCACACACAGATCTGGGGTCAGATCTGACCGCCGGCACACACAGATCTGACCCCAGATCTGACCGCCGGCACACACAGATCTGACCCCAGATCTGACCGCCGGCACACACAGATCTGACCCCAGATCTGACCGCCGGCACACACAGATCTGACCCCAGATCTGACCGCCGGCACACACAGATCTGACCCCAGATCTGACCGCCGGCACACACAGATCTGACCCCAGATCTGACTGCCGGCACACACAGATCTGACCCCAGATCTGACCGCCGGCACACACAGATCTGACCCCAGATCTGACCGCCGGCACACACAGATCTGGGGGCAGATCTGACCGCTGGCACACACAGATCTGGGGGCAGATCTGACCGCCGGCACACACAGATCTGGGGTCAGATCTGACCGCCGGCACACACAGATCTGACCCCAGATCTGACCGCCGGCACACACAGATCTGACCCCAGATCTGACCGCCGGCACACACAGATCTGACCCCAGATCTGACCGCCGGCACACACAGATCTGACCCCAGATCTGACCGCCGGCACACACAGATCTGACCCCAGATCTGACCGCCGGCACACACAGATCTGACCCCAGATCTGACCGCCGGCACACACAGATCTGGGGTCAGATCTGACCGCCGGCACACACAGATCTGGGGTCAGATCTGACCGCCGGCACACACAGATCTGACCCCAGATCTGACCGCCGGCACACACAGATCTGACCCCAGATCTGACCGCCGGCACACACAGATCTGACCCCAGATCTGACCGCCGGCACACACAGATCTGGGGTCAGATATGACCGCCGGCACACACAGATCTGGGGTCAGATCTGACCGCCGGCACACACAGATCTGACCCCAGATCTGACCGCCGGCACACACAGATCTGGGGTCAGATCTGACCGCCGGCACACACAGATCTGACCCCAGATCTGACCGCCGGCACACACAGATCTGACCCCAGATCTGACCGCCGGCACACACAGATCTGGGGTCAGATCTGACCGCCGGCACACACAGATCTGACCCCAGATCTGACCGCCGGCACACACAGATCTGACCCCAGATCTGACCGCCGGCACACACAGATCTGACCCCAGATCTGACCGCCGGCACACACAGATCTGACCCCAGATCTGACCGCCGGCACACACAGATCTGACCCCAGATCTGACCGCCGGCACACACAGATCTGACCCCAGATCTGACCGCCGGCACACACAGATCTGACCCCAGATCTGACCGCCGGCACACACAGATCTGACCCCAGATCTGACCGCCGGCACACACAGATCTGACCCCAGATCTGACCGCCGGCACACACAGATCTGACCCCAGATCTGACCGCCGGCACACACAGATCTGACCCCAGATCTGACCGCCGGCACACACAGATCTGACCCCAGATCTGACCGCCGGCACACACAGATCTGACCCCAGATCTGACCGCCAGCACACACAGATCTGACCCCAGATCTGACCGCCGGCACACACAGATCTGGGGTCAGATCTGACCGCCGGCACACACAGATCTGGGGTCAGATCTGACCGCCGGCACACACAGATCTGACCCCAGATCTGACCGCCGGCACACACAGATCTGACCCCAGATCTGACCGCCGGCACACACAGATCTGACCCCAGATCTGACCGCCGGCACACACAGATCTGACCCCAGATCTGACCGCCGGCACACACAGATCTGACCCCAGATCTGACCGCCGGCACACACAGATCTGACCCCAGATCTGACCGCCGGCACACACAGATCTGACCCCAGATCTGACCGCCGGCACACACAGATCTGACCCCAGATCTGACCGCCGGCACACACAGATCTGACCCCAGATCTGACCGCCGGCACACACAGATCTGACCCCAGATCTGACCGCCGGCACACACAGATCTGACCCCAGATCTGACCGCCGGCACACACAGATCTGGGGTCAGATCTGACCGCCGGCACACACAGATCTGGGGTCAGATCTGACCGCCGGCACACACAGATCTGACCCCAGATCTGACCGCCGGCACACACAGATCTGGGGTCAGATCTGACCGCCGGCACACACAGATCTGACCCCAGATCTGACCGCCGGCACACACAGATCTGGGGTCAGATCTGACCGCCGGCACACACAGATCTGACCCCAGATCTGACCGCCGGCACACACAGATCTGACCCCAGATCTGACCGCCGGCACACACAGATCTGGGGTCAGATCTGACCGCCGGCACACACAGATCTGGGGTCAGATCTGACCGCCGGCACACACAGATCTGACCCCAGATCTGACCGCCGGCACACACAGATCTGACCCCAGATCTGACCGCCGGCACACACAGATCTGACCCCAGATCTGACCGCCGGCACACACAGATCTGACCCCAGATCTGACCGCCGGCACACACAGATCTGACCCCAGATCTGACCGCCGGCACACACAGATCTGACCCCAGATCTGACCGCCGGCACACACAGATCTGGGGTCAGATCTGACCGCCGGCACACACAGATCTGGGGTCAGATCTGACCGCCGGCACACACAGATCTGGGGTCAGATCTGACCGCCGGCACACACAGATCTGGGGTCAGATCTGACCGCCGGCACACACAGATCTGACCCCAGATCTGACCGCTGGCACACACAGATATGACCCCAGATCTGACCGCCGGCACACACAGATCTGACCCCAGATCTGACCGCCGGCACACACAGATCTGACCCCAGATCTGACCGCCGGCACACACAGATCTGACCCCAGATCTGACCGCCGGCACACACAGATCTGACCCCAGATCTGACCGCCGGCACACACAGATCTGACCCCAGATCTGACCGCCGGCACACACAGATCTGACCCCAGATCTGACCGCCGGCACACACAGATCTGACCCCAGATCTGACCGCCGGCACACACAGATCTGACCCCAGATCTGACCGCCGGCACACACAGATCTGACCCCAGATCTGACCGCCGGCACACACAGATCTGACCCCAGATCTGACCGCCGGCACACACAGATCTGACCCCAGATCTGACCGCCGGCACACACAGATCTGACCCCAGATCTGACCGCCGGCACACACAGATCTGACCCCAGATCTGACCGCCGGCACACACAGATCTGACCCCAGATCTGACCGCCGGCACACACAGATCTGGGGTCAGATCTGACCGCCGGCACACACAGATCTGACCCCAGATCTGACCGCCGGCACACACAGATCTGACCCCAGATCTGACCGCCGGCACACACAGATCTGACCCCAGATCTGACCGCCGGCACACACAGATCTGGGGTCAGATCTGACGCCGGCACACACAGATCTGGGGTCAGATCTGACCGCCGGCACACACAGATCTGGGGTCAGATCTGACCGCCGGCACACACAGATCTGACCCCAGATCTGACCGCCGGCACACACAGATCTGGGGTCAGATCTGACCGCCGGCACACACAGATCTGACCCCAGATCTGACCGCCGGCACACACAGATCTGGGGTCAGATCTGACCGCCGGCACACACAGATCTGACCCCAGATCTGACCGCCGGCACACACAGATCTGACCCCAGATCTGACCGCCGGCACACACAGATCTGGGGTCAGATCTGACCGCCGGCACACACAGTTCTGGGGTCAGATCTGACCGCCGGCACACACAGATCTGACCCCAGATCTGACCGCCGGCACACACAGATCTGACCCCAGATCTGACCGCCGGCACACACAGATCTGACCCCAGATCTGACCGCCGGCACACACAGATCTGACCCCAGATCTGACCGCCGGCACACACAGATCTGACCCCAGATCTGACCGCCGGCACACACAGATCTGACCCCAGATCTGACCGCCGGCACACACAGATCTGGGGTCAGATCTGACCGCCGGCACACACAGATCTGGGGTCAGATCTGACCGCCGGCACACACAGATCTGGGGTCAGATCTGACCGCCGG
This sequence comes from Gastrophryne carolinensis, assembly GCA_027917425.1. Taxonomy (NCBI): domain Eukaryota; kingdom Metazoa; phylum Chordata; class Amphibia; order Anura; family Microhylidae; genus Gastrophryne; species Gastrophryne carolinensis. Next base: position 39,937,314 of record CM051240.1, on the reverse strand, counting down.
CACACACAGATCTGGGGTCAGATCTGACCGCCGGCACACACAGATCTGACCCCAGATCTGACCGCTGGCACACACAGATCTGACCCCAGATCTGACCGCCGGCACACACAGATCTGACCCCAGATCTGACCGCCGGCACACACAGATCTGACCCCAGATCTGACCGCCGGCACACACAGATCTGACCCCAGATCTGACCGCCGGCACACACAGATCTGGGGTCAGATCTGACCGCCGGCACACACAGATCTGACCCCAGATCTGACCGCCGGCACACACAGATCTGACCCCAGATCTGACCGCCGGCACACACAGATCTGACCCCAGATCTGACCGCCGGCACACACAGATCTGACCCCAGATCTGACCGCCGGCACACACAGATCTGACCCCAGATCTGACCGCCGGCACACACAGATCTGACCCCAGATCTGACCGCCGGCACACACAGATCTGACCCCAGATCTGACCGCCGGCACACACAGATCTGGGGTCAGATCTGACCGCCGGCACACACAGATCTGGGGTCAGATCTGACCGCCGGCACACACAGATCTGACCCCAGATCTGACCGCCGGCACACACAGATCTGGGGTCAGATCTGACCGCCGGCACACACAGATCTGACCCCAGATCTGACCGCCGGCACACACAGATCTGGGGTCAGATCTGACCGCCGGCACACACAGATCTGACCCCAGATCTGACCGCCGGCACACACAGATCTGACCCCAGATCTGACCGCCGGCACACACAGATCTGGGGTCAGATCTGACCGCCGGCACACACAGATCTGGGGTCAGATCTGACCGCCGGCACACACAGATCTGACCCCAGATCTGACCGCCGGCACACACAGATCTGACCCCAGATCTGACCGCCGGCACACACAGATCTGACCCCAGATCTGACCGCCGGCACACACAGATCTGACCCCAGATCTGACCGCCGGCACACACAGATCTGACCCCAGATCTGACCGCCGGCACACACAGATCTGACCCCAGATCTGACCGCCGGCACACACAGATCTGGGGTCAGATCTGACCGCCGGCACACACAGATCTGGGGTCAGATCTGACCGCCGGCACACACAGATCTGGGGTCAGATCTGACCGCCGGCACACACAGATCTGACCCCAGATCTGACCGCCGGCACACACAGATCTGACCCCAGATCTGACCGCCGGCACACACAGATCTGACCCCAGATCTGACCGCCGGCACACACAGATCTGACCCCAGATCTGACCGCCGGCACACACAGATCTGACCCCAGATCTGACCGCCGGCACACACAGATCTGACCCCAGATCTGACCGCCGGCACACACAGATCTGACCCCAGATCTGACCGCCGGCACACACAGATCAGACCCCAGATCTGACCGCCGGCACACACAGATCTGACCCCAGATCTGACCACCGGCACACACAGATCTGACCCCAGATCTGACCGCCGGCACACACAGATCTGGGGTCAGATCTGACCGCCGGCACACACAGATCTGACCCCAGATCTGACCGCCGGCACACACAGATCTGGGGTCAGATCTGACCGCCGGCACACACAGATCTGACCCCAGATCTGACCGCCGGCACACACAGATCTGGGGTCAGATCTGACCGCCGGCACACACAGATCTGACCCCAGATCTGACCGCCGGCACACACAGATCTGACCCCAGATCTGACCGCCGGCACACACAGATCTGGGGTCAGATCTGACCGCCGGCACACACAGATCTGGGGTCAGATCTGACCGCCGGCACACACAGATCTGACCCCAGATCTGACCGCCGGCACACACAGATCTGACCGCCGGCACACACAGATCTGACCCCAGATCTGACCGCCGGCACACACAGATCTGACCCCAGATCTGACCGCCGGCACACACAGATCTGACCCCAGATCTGACCGCCGGCACACACAGATCTGACCCCAGATCTGACCGCCGGCACACACAGATCTGACCCCAGATCTGACCGCCGGCACACACAGATCTGGGGTCAGATCTGACCGCCGGCACACACAGATCTGACCCCAGATCTGACCGCCGGCACACACAGATCTGACCCCAGATCTGACCGCCGGCACACACAGATCTGACCCCAGATCTGACCGCCGGCACACACAGATCTGACCCCAGATCTGACCGCCGGCACACACAGATCTGGGGTCAGATCTGACCGCCGGCACACACAGATCTGGGGTCAGATCTGACCGCCGGCACACACAGATCTGACCCCAGATCTGACCGCCGGCACACACAGATCTGACCCCAGATCTGACCGCCGGCACACACAGATCTGACCCCAGATCTGACCGCCGGCACACACAGATCTGACCCCAGATCTGACCGCCGGCACACACAGATCTGACCCCAGATCTGACGGCACAACCCCCCCCCACACAGATCACAACCCCCCCCCCCACAGATCACAACCCCCCCCACACACAGATCGCAACACCCTCCACCCCCCCCCACAGATCGCAACACCCCCCCCCACACACACACAGATCACAACACCCCCCCCCAGATCACAACCCCCCCCCCGGATGGCGCCGGCGCACTACAAGTGCTAGAATGACCCTACGGCCACCCACCACAACCATGATCCCCCCCCCCCCCCGGGTGGCGGCGATCAAGGGTACCTACGGCCACCCACCCCAGATCACAACACCCCCCCCCCTCGGATGGCGGCGGCGGCGCACTACAAGTGCTAGAATGACCCCCCCCCCCCGGATGGCGGCGATGGCGGCGATGGCGGCGATCAGGGGTACCTACGGCCACCCACCCACTCACCACCCCCCCACACACCCCACTTACCTCAGAATCGGCGATGAAGGAGAACAGCATGAGGACCGAATGCTGTTATATAGGGGGAGGCGCCGGCTGATGACAGCAGCCATGCGCCTCCCTTCCTATTGGTCCAGCGCCGATCTGCTGACTGGGGTGAAGTAAGGGTCACCTCCACATGACCCTCCGACGTCTTCTCTTCAATCCTGCGCTGGAACGGATGTCTTCTGCAGCCCCTGATCGCCACAAGGTAAGTAAGTGTCAAGCACGTAACACCTACGTGCTTGGCACTTAACGCCCAGCCAAGCCAGCACGTAGGTGTTACGGGCTTGGCAACTAAAGGGTTAAAATCAAAAAGATAGATACCTGGAATGTAATGACTTATTGGCTATAGGAATCGTAACCCCCTGCAACTCAGTGCCCTATGATCCTACATGTATGGGGTGAAATCGATTTCCTCATTTAAACCACGGGGAGATTTGGTCCCTAGTTTGTATATCCACCATAATTCCCTTTGTAGAAGTAGCTTCTCCATATCTCCCCCCCTCCAGGGTGGTTTGATCTGGTCAATCACGATAAATCTTAACTGATGAATTTGGTGGTTATATTCCAAAAAATGTCTGGTTAGAGGAGAGGTAAGGTCCACGCGTCTTATGTTACTCCTTACTCACTTATGTTGGTGCGAATCTCTCGATTCGTCTTTCCCACATACCCAAGCCCACATGGGCATTTAATCAAATAAACCACATGTGAACTCGAACAGTTGAAAGGGGATGAGTGAATGTTTTGCCCTTCAAGACATAGCCACATTGACTACAGTGCCCACAGCTGAACATCCCAGTTGGAGTCTGTCTCTCTGTCAACCACTGAGATCCCTGGGGAGGGTGTCTGGAGCCTTGTGAGGAAAAGTCTGCTCTGATCAGGTGGTTACGCAGGTTAGCAGGTTTTTTACGGACAAAGAGGGGTCTAAACTTGAAGATGGGATCTAATTGAATGTCTGACTCGAGTATGTGGCAGTGTTTAAAGTGGACCAACACCCAGGATTTTGACTATCCTGGGTCTTGGTCCACTTCGGTGGGGCACCTCTCCCCGCTCCCAGCGCCGACGGACAAGCCGCGGACAAGCGGCTCCTCCGCCGCCGCCTCCCACGCGTCCCTCTTGACGCGCGTGTGCCCGCGCCGGCCATTCACAGACGGCCGGTGCGGGCGCGCGCACGTCTAGAGGGGCGCGAGGGAAGATAAGGTAAGGAGTTTGGGGTGTTTGGGGGGGTTTTACCCCGCGGGACATCTCGATCTCGGATGTCCCGCGGGGAGGGAGGTGATCGGCCCGGGAATCTTATAGATTCCCGTGCCGATCACCCGTGGGTGTTGGTCCACTTTAAGGATGATCCTCTCAATTTGCGGAGATTGAGTGGAAAAGGTGATAGGGATAGGATAAGTCTTTGCTGTGTATTTTTTGGTTTGTGACGAAGGAGAATTGAGCGGTCTTGTGCAAAGGCCCTATTAAGGGCATCTTCTACTATGTTTGGGTCATAGTCCCTTTGTTGAAAATCAATGGCCATTTCTCTGGCCCTTCTCATGTATGTGTCGTCATCAGATGTGATTCTCCTCACTCTGATAAATTGGCTATATGGAAGCCCTGCCTTGAGGCGTCGGTGATGGAAACTATCAGCTCTCAGGTAGGTGTTACGGTCCGTGGGCTTAGATGTGTGAAGATGGGTGAAGATGTGTCCTTCACGATTATAAACGAGAACATCTAAAAAGTGTACCTGGTCAACACTCAATGCTCTAATGTGAAAGAGATAGTGGGTAGATGGTTGTCCAGTCAGGTCTTGAAAGATAGTAGGTCTGATTCTGAGCCCTGCCAGATGAAAAAAACATCATCAATATACCGTAGACATATTAATACATGATCGGCAAAGTGTGGATCAGGATATTCAAATCTGTCTTCGAAACTGGCCATAAAAAGTTTTGCGTAGGCAGGGGCCATGTTCGACCCCATCACCGTGCCCTGGAGCTGTAATTAAAAGTCTTTCCTATAGCGAAAATAATTTCTCAAAAGTACTAGCTCAGCCAAGTGGGAGCAAAATAATCTTTTTTATGCATGACCTGCCTTTCTTTTGCCTTCACAGGTGCCATGGAGAATTGCGCAGGGCCGAGGCCAAGATGGGCCACCAAAGTTTTCAAGAGTTTTTTTAATTTTAGAAAGTTTTTTAAAAACAGAAAACAATTCCATACAGGAGTCCCAAAGGACTGCAAAAAACATTTAAGTAATTAAAGGCAAGCACAAAAATAATGCAATGTGGTGTGTAGGAAATACAACATGCCTAATGCAGGGTGCAGAAGGAAAATTTGGGGTAAGAACAAGGAGGAAGGAGGTGAGTGACCCTGGGGACACACACTACTGTACAGTACATGGGAATCCCCAAAAGGAACCGGGAGGAAGACGATGGGTGATACTGGGGACACACACTACATGGGATGCCCCAAAAGGGACCAGAATGGAGAAGGCAGGTCACACTGCGGGGATGTACACTACATGGGATGCCCTAAAAGAAACCAGAAGAACCAGGAAGAAGAAGAGTGAAACTGGGGACACACACTTCAGGGAATCCCCCGAAAGGAACCAGGAGATAGAGAGTGTGGGGATGCACACAAACATGGGTTGTCACAAAGGTGGGGTTCTGCTATGGAAAACAAAAATACCATTTTGTGAATACTCACTTGTAAAATGGGTATTGTAAGTATGTCACACACCCCGCTTCAGATAGTCATTACACTTGGGTTTTACCAACCTGGTACCTCACACTCATTCCCCAGTATTAAGACAGCAGTAAAGGGACCAGGAAGAGCCAAAACAACCAGTAACAGTAAAAAAGGTTCACCATAGAAAGGATCCAGAATACCAAAGGGCGGGGTGAAGCGGGGTGTGTGACATACTTATAATACCCATTTTACAGGTGAGTAATCACAAAATGGTATTATTCTAAGTATGTCACACACCCCGCTTCAGAATAGTCATTACACTTGGGACATCCAATAGCAGTGTCCATAAAGGGCGTGGATCCAAAACAAGGCAATAATGCACAAACTTAAACCACTGCAGCTTGCAGAACTTTGCGGCCAAAAACAGCATCCGCTGAGGCCCGCACATCAACCTTGTAAAACTTGGAAAAAGTGTGAACGGAAGACCAAATTGCAGCCTTACAAACTTGCTCAACAGAGGCCTGATGCTGGAAGGCCCAGGACGCCCCAACGGCATGAGTAGAATGAGCAGTAACACGAAAAGGGAGAACCTTCCCCTTGGCAGAATAGGCCCCAACAATGGCCTGGCGATTCCATTTACTAATGGAAGACTTGGCGGGAGCCAAACCTTTCCTAGGCCCGGAGGGCACCACAAAAAGGGCGTCAGTCCTACAAAAGGAAGAAGTAGCCACCAAATAGTACTTCACACAGCGAACCACATCCAGAGAATGCAAAACCCTCTCCTTGTCATTGCTGGGCTTAGGACACAAGGAGGGTAGAACAATGTCCTGATTAAGATGGAAGGCAGAAACCACCTTAGTAAGGAAATCTGGCTTGAAGCGGAAAACAACCTTGTCCTGATGCCTCTCAAAGTAAGGAGCCTTAATGGACAAAGCCGCCAACTCCGATACACGCCGAACGGAAGTGATGGCAACCAGAAATGCAACCTTCTGAGTAAGCGTAGAAAGAGCAATATCCTGCAAAGGTTCAAAAGGAGGACCCTGAAAAGCAGAAAGAACCATATTCAGATCCCAAACTGGGAGCAAAGGCTTTCTAGGAGGCCGCACATGTGTAACCCTCTGGAAAAAGGTCTTAACCAGAGGATGAAGTGCAAAAGACTTTTGAAAGAAAACCGCCAGGGCAGAAACATGCCCTTTCAGCGTACTAAGCTGCAAACCCAGGTCCAGACCATGTTGCAGAAATTCCAAAACCCTAGGGATAGAAAACACTCTGCAAGGCAAGGCCCGGACCTCACACCAATCAATATAAGACCTCCAAATCCTATAGTAGATGGCAGAGGAAGACTTCTTTCTAGCCCTAACCAGAGTCTGAATGACAGCATCAGAAAGACCTTCCTCCTTCAAGATGGAGGATTCAGCAGCTACGCAGTCAAAGCCAGCGTTGGTAAATTGGGGTAGAACAGTGGACCCTGAGTGAGCAGATCCAGCAGAAGGGGCAGATCTAACTGATCCGCTGCCAACCTTACCACGTCTGCGAACCAAACCTGTCTTGGCCATCTTGGAGCCACCAGTATTGCTGACGCGCCCTCTAGGGCCACCTTGCGCACCACTTTGCCCACCATGGGAAACAGAGGGAACAGGTACAGAAACCCCAGATCCCTCCATTTCAGAGACATGGCATCCGCTGCCAGAGTCAGTGGATCCCGCGTGAGAGACACAAACGCCGGAAGCTTGTGATTGTGACGAGAGGCAAAGAGGTCCACCTCCGGAGTCCCCCACCGGTGGCAAAGCGACCGAAACACCTTGGGGCTGAGCGACCATTCCCCCCGGTGAGATGAGCACCTGCTCAGGGAGTCCGCCTCCTTGTTCTCCACTCCCGGAATGTACACCGCCGAGATGCATGGGACATTGCTCTCTACCCACGCCAGGATCAAAGACACTTCCCTGAGGGCACGCCTGCTGCGAGTCCCTCCCTGGTGATTGATGTAGGCTACCGCCGTCCGATTGTCCGACCGAACTTGAACCGGTAAGCCCTGTAACTGATGAGTCAAGTGAGCCAGAACCAACCTGATGGCTCTCAGCTCCAGAACATTGATGGGATCGTGAGCCTCCTGAGGCCCCCACAGTCCCTGAAACTGAAGATCCTTCCAAAATACCCCTCAACCTGACAGGCTGGCATCCGTGGTCACCGTCTCCCAACGAGTCGTCAGAAAGGATCTGCCCCTCATCAGATTGCTCGGTTCCAGCCACCACCGAAGGGAATGCCGAACCCGGGGGGACATCAGAAAAGACTGATCCAATGACAGCGGGGACCCTTCCCAGGCCGCCAAGAGATGGAGCTGGAGCGTCCTTGTGTGAAACTGGGCAAAGGGAACCGCTTCGAACGAAGCCACCATCAATCCCACCAGTCTCATCCCCAGCTGAATGGACTGGCGAGGGATGGTTAGGAGAAGCTGAGTTAATTCCTGAATCAAAAGAACCTTGGGCCGGGCGAGGAACACCCTGGACTGAGAAGTATCCAGAGACATTCCCAGGAACGCCACCACCCTGGACAGAGAGGCAGGACTTGGGATAGTTGATCACCCCCGAATCTCTCCAGGGTGGCTACCACCGTCCTGGTATCTAGCTCCGCCTGGCTGAGAGAGGATGCCATAATAAGAAGATCATCCAGATAAGGCACGATGCGGATTCCCTGGGCTCTGAGGAGGGCCATCACCCCCGCTAGCACCTTGGTGAAAACCCTTGGAGCCGAGGTAAGGCCAAACGGAAGGGCCACAAACTGAAAATGCCGATTTTCCACCACGAACCTGAGAAATCTCTGATGCGCCGGGAAGATTGGAACATGCAGATAAGCATCCTTGATGTCTATGGACGTCATGAAGTCCTCCTGCCGAAGTGAATTTATGGCAGAGCCGACACTGGCAAAACCATGACAAGCCATCTGGTCAATGCGTTTGTCCTCACCGTCCTTGAGAGTAGAACAGTCGGGAGAATGCAAGACAGAGGTGCTAGACAACCCCAAAACAGGGGCATCCACCTCGGGAGGGGACGACCAGTGCTTCACCGCATCCACCGGAAAGGGATACTTCCTATCCCAACCCGGAGGGACACCCGGAAGCCAAGTAGGCCTCTCCCATTCCTTAAGAATAATGCAGTCGAAATGCCTTTGATTAGGGAATTCTAAGCGCGGCTTAGCCCCCTCAAAGAACTCCCCCTTCTGCGGAAGAGTCACTTCAGGAAGAGAGATTGCCAGAACCTCAAACATATTAGCCAGGACCTTAGGGGAATCCAAAGAATCCCCCTGACCCCGCTCGGCATCAGCGCCAACAAACTGCTGATCTTCAGAACCATCCGACTCCTCAAAAAGCTCCCCTTCCTCTAGCGGGGGGTAATCAGACCAGTCCGGTGAATCAAACTCCTCAAAATCAGAAGCCTGCGTGGCTGGGGACAAGTGCTTTCTCTTAGCCGGGACCTTTCTGGCCACGGCGCTAGAAAATAATTTTTCAAGGTTGGACAATCTGGCACACACCTCAGATTGCGACTCCCCACTCGTGACAACATCACACGGGGTACGGATCAGGCGGGGAGGGGTAGGAGAAGGGACCGGCGGCGCGGAACCAGACGCCTGGGATCCGGACTGCCGCGTAATAGTCTGCTGTGCACATGGTATGCAAAGGAAAACATCATCCCCTGTAAGGGATGCCCCACACCCCAAACACTGCCGGGGTTGCCCCGAGGGGAGCCCGAGCCCGGTATCCTGGGAAGCCTCCATATGGTGATTTAATTGGTAGTCGCAATACCCAAGGGAATTACGCAATATAAGCGACCTGGGATGCCCCTTCTGTGTCCTGAGTGGGAGGATTTATGGGGAGTTCTTAATTAAACCAGGGACCCTAGAACCGGGAGGACCCTTTAGGATCCAACAAGGGTCCACCTGGAAGACAGAATACAGGGCTATTCAGCACCTCAATCATGCCCACGCACACACAATGCAGACATACTGATATTGCAATAACATAAGAATAATATACATATATATATGCAGGTCATGAAAGTAATGGGGCCCCAAGGGCCACTCACGGAGGAAGATGGCGTCTGTCCTGCCAGAGGCAAGAACCCGAGAAGCAGAGGGAGAAGAAGGGCGGGCAGGAGCGGTTCGCGCGACGCGCCCGGCCCCCTCCCCTGACAACAACGCCGCTCCCGGCCAGTGGCCGGGCTCCGCAGCGGCGCCAAGAGCACGTGGGCCGTAGGCGATCGCGCTGAGCGCCCGCCCCCGCCCCCCTACCAACCGCACCTGAGGGGAAGAAGCTCCTCCGCCGAAGCTGCTACGCCGGCCAGCGCCGGCTGAGTACTATTAAAAATGCGCACAGTGAATCACTCACACACACATAATAAAGATTACACTAAGGGAGAAAGGGGACCCGTACACTGCCCCCCCCCCCCCCTTCTAAGGATCTAAGGAGCAAGGGAAATCCGGGAGAGGGGGAATCCACGCTGGAAGGTGGAAGGGCAAGGGATGGGGCATCCTGAACCGGGATCACCAACCTGGCAAAACCGCTTACCCCTTAGTATGGGGTCTCACGGTGGAGCGTAGCTCCTAAGCACAATTAGGTGCTGCCTACCCTTGCCCGGACCAGCAGCCTAGGCTGGGAGGCAAGGTGAATTCTAAGAAAGGGGGGTCCAGGCAGAAATAGACTAACAAGCGGGCCGGGAGTTACCCCGGCTACCTGCAAGGAGGAGACATCCATCTTCTGACTTGCTCGCCGTCAGCAGAGATGAAAGACTGGGGAATGAGTGGGAGGTACCAGGTATTTTCATGACATCTCTGCAAGATCGCCCTCTACAGGTCGGTATAACCCAAGTGTAATGACTATCTGAAGCGAGGTGTGTGACATACTTAGAATAATGTATATGCCAGCAGGCAAGCGAGATGGCCAGAGAGCACTGAGAACCAAGGACTGTGCGGCAACATTAGGCTGTAAATGATGTTTTCTAGTATTTTTATGTATTTTTGTTAACTTTGTTAAGCTTACTTTTCTGTATATAAGTTTATTAGATATTTTGTATTATTTATTATTTTGTTTAGCATAAAAGAACATTCTTTATTGGTTATGCTCTGATCTCTTTAAAGCAATGTAACAAAGCTGCATTTATATTAGTAGCCCTGTCTTGGGCATTTATTAGTAAATATTTGATATTTGGGTGTGGCTTGGGCATTAGCAAAACAGTGTGTGTGTGTTTTTACATTTAACCATTATACTCCTCCTTAAGTCTCCTTGAGACCCTTATACCAGTTCACAGGGCAGGAGGGTCTGGCAAGTCACCTGCCAGTATTTTTATCTCTTAAAAATAAAAAAAAAATGATGTATTCTATTTCCTTAAAGATGGAGCACTGTAAGTAAAAGGTAAGTATCTCACTGTGGATCTAAAGCCCACATGATAGAGAGAGCTAAGGTCCATCCAGACCAGAACCCTCACTGGCTGAGAGTTTTCATGAAGGGACAGTGCAACAGGAGGGTGGGGTAGAGTGTTAATCGGATGGGCGTCAGTTTTTGCTCGGCTGAGGGTTACAGCTGAGGTTGACCTGGTCCTGGCATCCCCTATAATGTAAGATCTGATCTTTTAACTAGTATCAGCTCTTTCCTGGCACCTTGAGGGAGTGGGCTTATCCTACGGAATGCGGGGTAAAGGAACACCAGGCTCCAGTGGGGATTTCTTTTGGCCAATATACAGGGTAATACTCTTTTATGTTAAATTCTCTTGGGCACTTTAAAGCGTTTCTCTGTCTCTATTAGGCATTTGCACTTTATATCAGAACTTTAGGCATGCATAGGTGTTTGCACAAATTGTTTTTACATGCACTGTTCATACATGAGATGGTTTTATGAATACGTTGTATTTATTTTGTAAAGATACTTCATTGGCTGTGGTATGGCACTTTTTGGCCTTATGATCCCCGCTGTTTTTAGATAATTGTTGTAAGTCTTTGTCTTTTTAATAAATCCATGATTATGATATGATATAAATGTTTGATCAGTGAAATTACTGGGTTGGTAGTGTCGCTGTGGGTCTTCCATGTGGTTGCTGGGGCCACAAACTGTTATATTGTTAAGTAGTATCATCATTAAAGGGTCAGTCCAGCCCGTTCTTAAGCCGCCCCCCACCCTGCCTCCAGGCACTTATCTAGGCTGTACTCCAGCGTCGACCATTGCTTGTTCACCTCGCTGGGTGCCGCCATCTTCCTTGTGCTGTACAGGTGTCGCCAGATCGGAAGTCCGCTATGCTATTCATTAGAATGGGCAGGCGGCCACGCACATTGCGCAGCAAGCTTCCAGTCCGGCAGCACCTGGGCGGCCCGTGGAAGATGGATTGATGTATTTACCAATGGACGATGAATTTTGGAGATTTTAGGGACCTTTGTGCAACTTCCACTCCATTAGCTTTGATCAATACTTGCTAAGGAATTTCATCCCTAAAGGCCAGGGACACCCAGCAAGAATGTTCTTATCTCAGTGTTGCTTGTGTTCTGGATACCCCCCCCCCCCTCCCAAGCTAAGTCTCATCTTATAACAGGGAAGACATATCCTGTTATTGCCTCCCAAGATTTATAAAACTTTAACATTTATCTGTTTTGAAGGTCAAAACCTGTTTTGAAGCTACAGTCGTCACACAATCGGATTAGAAGAGCTGGAAGGTTGAGACATGGTTCTGCAAGACCTAGATAGGTCCTCCATGGGGTAGATAAGTATCCCATTTTTTTGTTTTCAGCCATAGCTGATATATCTCAGAAAATGTCTCTGTGTCATTATAACCCTCTCTGTTGTCTCTGTTGATGTGGCTAAATACATCCTTCATACAACTAACTATTCATCAGCATAGCGCCAACCCTAAATTTAAATCCATTTACAAATGACAGATTAAAGGCAGCCAGGCCCGGCTTTGTGGGACTATCAGCCGGTTGCCAGAGTGACACTGACTCAGCCATGTCGTGGAAATTGAAAAACAAAAAAGTAATTGATTGGTAATGAGGAGAGAAAATAATGCAGGTGCTGTAATTTGGAATAATGGAAATGCATTAAAGGTTGGACGTGCCGCAGCTCTTAACGCACCATTTTGAGGCAGAAACGGCTTTATCTTCCAATATTGCTGCACAATAAATGGAAAACAAAAAATCAACAATTTCCCATCACTTAACGCTACAGGGAACAATGCTGAAGCTTAATCTGTACAAAAGAAGTGAATATTTAGGGACAATTTGGGATGAATGGTATACTACTGCATGGAAAGGGAGTAAACAATAATGTGAGAATTTTGGCTGCTCTCAGGGCCGTATCAGCACCCGTCAAGGAGGGGAAGCTGCCTGGTGCCCTGGCCTCCGGGAGGGTCCACTGACAGGGCCGGCCTTTGGGGTGTGCGACGTTGCTTGACCGGCGGACTAGAAGGTCAATGCCATTGCTGGTGCCCACATCTCATTATGGCCCACCAGCAATGATTGAGGTGGTGGTGCATCCAGGGGGCATCCAGATCTGGGACGTCCCTCAGTGATGTGACGCGACTCTTCACCACAAAAGGGGCCCACCGAGACCATGCCGCCCAAGGGCCCACATAAACCTGGAGCCGGCCCTGGCTGCTCTAACAGCATTCAGTTTTCTGCGAATGTGTAATGAATGGGGATAAAGGGTTCAAGGGTGAAAAGAGGCCACACAACATGTTAGGTCTCGCAGGCCATCTCCACAGACTCACCAGCAATGGAAACACTGTCCCTCTCTCTGGAACTAGGATCTCACCGCCCCCGTGACAGATATAATACTGACCAGGGCCGGATTACAAGCCAGGGTAGATGTGAGGATGGCTACAATTTTGGGGTAGCCAGTCTGCCGTTATATTGCACCCTGGCGGTTAGTCCTGTTGAGCTCTGAGCCTAACAGAGATGGTGGCGGAGCTTAAAACGGCTTTTGCTTATTTAGGTGCATCAAGGATTTTTCCCCCTCAATCTCGCAGGTTTAGTTTGGTTGCTTGCCACCAGGGCCAGATTATGAGGGGGGTGCAAGTGCGCACACCCTGGGGCCTCCACCACTTGCCCTGCAAAGGGGGCCTCCACTAACCTTTATGTTATGCTCTGGTCCTGGAGGTTTTTCAGTCTTTGGTCTGATGGGCCACGGGGCCAGCAACAAAGCTATTGGCGACAGTGAGGGCCCCCCGCACCTGGGCAAGCCTTTTTTATTTTTGCAAAGCCACCACAGGGCAGGGCAGAGAGTCTAGAGCAGCAAATCCGCTGTCACCAATGCTACAGTGATGGGTGCGTGCAGAGCTGTCACTGCACATAAGCCACCAAGCACAGTCACTGGCAGCTCAATGCAGGGAACTGTTTTCTGCCGGACCAGCTGGGAAAAGCAAGTGTTGCTGAGCAGCACGCACCCACACCAAGGTGGCACAAGGGTGGCACAAGGGACTCAATCTGATGTTCCAGTAAGTAGGCGGGTGACAGACAACAACCAATCAGTTACCTGGCTGGAGTATTATTTTGAAAGAAAAAAATACTGTATCTGGGGTCTCCACCAGATTTTGTGCCTAGGGGCCTTCACCACACTTAATCCGGCCCTGATACTGACCCTTATTTGGACACGATCAGTTGACCAGCCACATGCTGTACAGTAGTGATTGAGCACCAAGGGCACTGCTACACACAATTCAATCTCACACAGATTGTAACAGGCTGGTGGGATAGCTGCCATCACTGTTAAAGGGTTTAGATAAAATGTAGGATAGAGTAGTAGAATACTCTTTTTGTTTAGGGATTGTGGCAGGGACGCCTTAGGTTAGCTCACTGGAGTTAGGTTTCAGACATTAGTTACTGATTGGTTCTTGAGTCTGATATGCGACAGTCCCAGGGAGTGAAAGTGTGGTTGAGAGTCGCCACCTTCCCCTGATGAGGAGGATGCAGATGATGGGAGCTGATTGGAGATGTGATAGTTGAACATACAGGCAAACCAATCTTCAGTTCAGGAAAATCCTTGACAGAAATTTAAACAGGTTCCATGAAGATATGCATTTGTTGGTGGAGGTTACCAATAATCAGAGGGAAACACTGTTAGGGCAGTTTCAGATGCTCAATGACAACCTGTCCCAGCTGGTGGCACTACAACAATCCAGGCAACATGCATACTTTAGTAGCCAGCCACCCTACCAATGGTTTAACATACTTTGATGTGTAAAATAATACTTTCAATGCAAAGGGCTAGGTTGTGAGCTGTGTGTGTTGTCCTGGGTTGGGCCATGATGTTGCAGGAGTGGATGATGAGGGTGATACGGGGGCTCTCCAGGACTGAGCTGTCCTGCTGCCCTCCAGTGGGAGAGGGTTTCTGGGGGACTAATGTGTTTTTCCTTACTCTTCCCTTCGGTCTTCTTCAGACTCTTGGTAGATATTTGGCTGGGCCCAGCACTAAGTCTGGGGCTAGCAGTGCTTTCCCCAGTATTAGTGCAGGCTCTGCTCTCCTTTGCTTTGGCACTCTTGGTGGAGGAGCTCTTGGCTTGGCCTTCACTACGTCTGGGGCTAACAGTGGTGGTCCTACTAGATGGCCACCCACTGCTCTGCTTTGGCTGCATACTCTTGGTGTTAGTTGGCTAGGATGGCCGAGCAGTAAGGGTTGGCCAGTTGCAGATGCACTATCCAGACAACCAGCATACTTTGCTGCCGACCACCCCAACAATGCTTACGCATACTTTTGTTTAGAATTGTATACAAAATTATTTTAACAGTAATTTGTTTTGCATAAGATGTTTGTGGCACTATGTGCACTACATACTATGATGTAATAGTTGAGTGACCACAATAAAACCAACTACTAATAAATGCCTTTGTCTTTCAGTTTAATCACACTGAATCAATGTAAATAGGCTTTTAAGTAAACCAAACACGCCTTAGAGGACACGCATTGCATCAAATGCAATTGGACACATACACATATAAACATAGAGACACCACAAAAAATACAATGGGGGAAAATAAACACAATTAACTAAAATGAGACGAGACAAGGTGATTTCTGACCGCCTAGCCAGAGGCACTCTGGGTGCCCATATAAACAGTTGTTGGAATGTCCAATGTAGGTGGAGAGGGGGATACATCTATATATCAGGAGACCTTCTGTAGAATGGCAACATTATGAAGTATCATGCATGCCACGATTATCTTTATCACTTTCTCTGGGCGGTACTGCTGCCCCCCCCCCCCCCTGTGTGATCCAAGCAAAAAGAGCTCTTCAATAAACCAAAGGCACACTCCACAACAGCCCTGGTCTTCCTGTGTGCCTGGTTGTAGGCAGCTGAATAGGCATCATGAGCCATGGGAGCAGGGGGTAGCCTGAATCACCTACCAAAAAACATAAACAAAAATTAGGAGCCACATACATCAGACACACATTCTTGCCTGAAAAAAAAACATTGGGGTGAGAAAAACAAGGGAGCCATTGACAAATGCAATAGTCAAACATAAGGGCTAATTCTAAAAATACAGGTAGTCTAAGGTTTTGACTTACCAAGTGGCTGACTTACCAGGTGGCTACCCTGATAACTGGCCATACTCAAACTGCCCATACAGACTCGAACTCCTCAGAATGAAAGCATCATGGGTGGAGCCCGGGAATCCAGCCAAAACACTGAGAAACCAAAGATCAGGAGCCGCTACACATTGAGCATTGATTGAATGTCCAAGCTTACGGTTCCTAGACAAAAGACACAAAGCACACCAGTCAAATACAAAGCAACATTAAAGCACACCTACAACTGATGAACAGATGCAATGCAGGAAGGAACTACCATTGCTAAGATCAGCCTATTTGTGCGAGTATATTACAGTGTGAGAGTAACTTGTGTGTACAAATAATAGGAAGCAGGTAAATGCAACAATGCCTTGGGGTCTAGTAGATGACAGGGCAGATTGAGGTCCACTTTAATGAAGCTACTACATTGCAAGGTGATATAAAACATTGAATATGGTGAAGCTACACTACTTAAAGGAGCACTATTGCGAAATTAACTAATGAGAGGAGGAGTCACTTATACACCTGAAATGAATAAAACTCCCACCATGCTTGTGGGTTATTTTCACAAGGTAGGACCAAAATCCAGGGATGACAGGTTTAGTCTATGAGGGGTGACAGAGCCTGTCACCACCAGATGTCCTTTTCCTTCCATTAACAGAAAGTAAAACAAGCCTGGCTGGATATTTCTTGATGCCGGGTGTATAAGTGACCCCTCCTCCCGCGATCCACCATATTTACATGAATTTTTCTCATTGGGCCATTTTTTCATGGTAGTGCTCCTAAGGACAAGGAAGCAGGTAAATACATTAATGCCTTGGGGTCTAGTAGATGACAGGGCAGATTGAGGTCCTGTCACGCTCCCGGAACCACAATTTACCACTTGGACAACTCCATCTCCCTTGGTAAGGACCTCAACCCCCAATCTCCGCAGCCAGCTTCACCTATAGGAGCCCCCGCTTGCCGAGACGCTGAACACGCCTGCTCGGGATCGGTTGCCCCCAGGACTTTATGGCTCAAAGGTTGAGGTCTTACGGTACAGAGTACTGGAGAGCCTGCGGCTGGAAGTGGAATCGGGTAGCCGGTATGTGAGCGTACGGTGGAAGTCCAAGGACAGGCAAGGGTCGGCAACAGGAGTGAAGATCGAGGATGGTCAAACAAGCGAGGGTCGGCAACAGGAATGGAGATCAAGGATGGTCAAACAAGCGAGGGTCGGCAACAGGAATGGAGATCAAGGATGGTCAAACAAGCGAGGGTCGGCAAAAGGAATGGAGATCAAGGATCAATATCTGGGATAAACAATGGCTAGGGACTAGGCGCTATAACAGGCACCGGGTAAATGATGAGGTAGGGCTTTATAGGGACCAACATGATTGGGAAAAGGGAAGGGCGCAAGTGATTGGTGCAACTATGAAACTGTTACTGATTGGTCCAATTGGACCAAAAGGGCGAATGTCACCACCTCCCCTTCCTGGGCTCATTGGCCCAACCCTGAACCTCTGGGCTGATTGGCCCCTTTAACTTCTCCTCCGGCGGGCGCGCAGGGAGCAGCGCCGCCGGAGGGCATAAGAGACACGTGCTCGCGCCCGCGCGCGAGCACGTTTACAGGAGCCGGGGCCGGAGCTGCGAGCGGGGGGCGTGGCCGAGCCGTGCGCTGCCTGAGCCGACGCCGCCCGAGCCGTAGCTTGGTAGAGACGCGCGCCGGAAGCTGCGCGGCCGGCTGCCCGGGGACGGCGCGGGAGCGAGGATGCGGTGAGTGAATTCCTGACACTACCCCCCCCCTTCACGAGGGGCCTCCGGACCCTCACCGGGTTTTCCTGGATTGTCACGATGGAATTTTTTTACAAGAGCCCTGGCGTGAACATCCCTTGCAGCAACCCAGCACCTCTCCTCAGGACTATAGCCCACCCAGTCAACCAAATACTGTAGCGAATTATGGACCTTACGCGAATCCAAGATTTTGTTTACCTCATATTCTGGCTCATTATCAACCAAGATTGGTGAAGGACCAGCAGGAGGAGTACTCTACGTGAAAGGAATTAGGGATTTTAATAGTCGGTGGGAGTTGAACTTTAAAGGTTACATCGTTCAACTTCCTAATAATGGGGAAAGGACCAATAAACTTAGGACCCAATTTACTGGAAGGCTGCCGGAGAGCGATGTTCTTAGTGGATACCCAAACCAGATCCCCAATCTGAAGGATAGGTCCCTGAGACCTGCGGCGATCGGTGAATTTCTTATATTTCAACCCCATAGTCTTTAAAGTCCCTTGGACGCGTACCCAGATTTCTTTCCTTTCTTGGAGCCACTCTTCCAATGCCGGTAAATCAGAAGGTGACCCTGAGAGTGAGGAACCTCTGGGATTCTTTCCTAAATTGCAGAAAAATGGGGATATCTTAGTGCTTTCACTCGGCGCGTTATTGTACGCGAATTCAGCAAAATCAATGAAGTCCGACCATTGCTCTTGAGCATCAGAAACATAACATCTTAAGTATTGTTCCAGACTTTGATTAGTTCTCTCAGTCTGCCCATTAGTCTGAGGATGGTACGCAGATGAAAATGATAACTGGATTCCTAAGCGTGAACAAAAATTCCTCCAAAAACGCGAAGTAAATTGCACACCCCGATCAGAAACTACATTGGACGGTATGCCATGGAGACGGAAAACATGCAAAATAAATAACCGCGAAAGCTCAGGAGCCGACGGTAGTTTAGATAAAGGAATAAAATGTGCCATCTTACTGAAACGATCGACGACCACCCAAATCACAGTGTTTCAATGCGAAGGAGGCAAATCTACAATAAAATCCATTGAGATATGAGTCCAAGGCTCTTTAGGAATCTCAAGTGGAACTAAACACCCACTAGGGGCCTTGTGAACCCCCTTACTTCGCGCACAAACAGAACATGCGTCGATAAAGGCAGTAATATCGCGTCGCATGGTAGGCCACCATACATGGCGTCGGGCTAAAATGAAAGTCTTACGATTCCCCAGATGCCCAGCAGTTTTGGCATCATGAAACTCGCGGATTACATCAGGACGCAGGTGCGGCGGTACAAACTGACACCCTAAAGGTACATCTACAGGGGATTCATCTTGGAATGGCGCCAAAGCATTAGAAAGATCAGGAAGCAAAGCCCCAATCACACAACCCACCGGCAAAATAGGTTCACCCACATCATCCCGATCCTTGCAATCCCCAAACATGCGGGAAAGAGCATCTGCTTTAGAATTTTTGACTCCTGGCTTAAATGTAATTATAAAATTAAAGCGCGAAAAAAAAAATGCCCAACGAGCCTGACGAGAATTCAGTCTTTTAGCTGAACTAATGTACTCGAGGTTTTTGTGATCAGTATAGACCGTGATCAGATGCAATGAACCCTCCAACCAGTGACGCCATTCATCAAAGGCCAGTTTTACCGCCAATAATTCCCTGTTCCCAACATCATAATTCTGTTCCGCGGCACTAAATTTCCGTGAGAAGTAGGCGCAGGGGTGCAAACGTTCAGGATGACCAGAGTATTGCGACAACACTGCCCCCACACCCAACTCGGACGCATCTACTTCGATGGTAAAGGGTTTATTCACGTCAGGGTGAACTAACACTGGTGCTGAAGTAAAAGCCTGTTTTAGCGTCAGGAAGGCTTCTTTAGCTGATGAAGACCAGTTTGCAGTAAAGGCGCCCTTGCGGGTAAGGTTGGTGAGAGGAGCAACAATATTGGAAAAACCCTTAATAAAGCGTCGGTAGAAATTAGCGAAACCTAAAAAACGCTGTAATTCTTTTAAGGTTTTGGGTTGTACCCAATCCCGCACCGCCGAAACTTTCTCCGCATCCATCTCCAATCCCTGGCTAGAAATTACATAACCCAAAAAAGGAACGGTGGTGACCTCAAACATACATTTAGAAATCTTGGCATATAGGTTATTCTCTCTCAATTTTTGAAGAACCATCTTCACATGTTGTCTATGTTCGGACAAAGAATTAGAGAAAATGAGGATATCATCCAAATAAATTACCATGAATCTGCCCAAATAGTCTCGGAAGACATCGTTAACAAAGTCTTGGAAGACTGCAGGAGCATTACAAAGGCCAAAGGGCATGACTAGATATTCGTAATGACCGTCTTTAACATTAAATGCCGTTTTCCACTCATCCCCTTGCCGAATACGAATCAGGTTGTAGGCCCCCTTTAGGTCTAACTTGGAGAAAACCCAAGCACCTATTACTTGATTAAATAAATCCCCGATCAAGGGAAGGGGATACCGTTTTTTTACCGTAATTTTATTCAGGGCCCTGTAATCTATGCAAGGTCTTAAACCACCATCTTTCTTCTCCACAAAAAAGAAGCCAGCCCCCGCAGGTGAAGTAGAAGGACGGATGAACCCCTTACTCAAGTTCTCAGCAATGTATTCCTTCATTGCCTGTTCCTCCGGCCGGGTAAGATTATAAATCTTCCCTCTAGGAGGGATCGTTCCAGGGAGCAGGTCAATGGGGCAGTCATAGGCCCTATGTGGGGGAAGGGAATCTGCGGAACGCTCAGAAAAAACATCAGCCCAATCCGCATAAGGATGAGGCAGCCCCTGGGGTAGCATCTGAAAACTTCTAAGGGCCGTGGAGAAACAGTGTGTCTTGCAGTAATTACTCCACCTAACCAAGTCCCCAGTCTGCCAGTCTAAAATGGGGTTGTGGAGCTTTAACCATGGGTATCCCAGAACTACTGGGGTTTCCGGACAATCGAAAACCAAGAACTCGATGTACTCAGAGTGGGAAGAGCCGACAATTAAACTGAGAGGAGGGGTCTTGGTACTGACTGGACCTCCCTGGATGGTCTTCCCATTTATGGCCAGAACCTGTAGAGATTTCCCAAGGGGTACCAGAGGAATCCCCAGGATGGAGATCATGCTCCGATCCAGGAAATTGCCCGCAGCTCCACTATCAATAAAAGCGGACACTGCTTGTTTGGAGGGACCCCAGGAAAGCTCTATGGGAATTAACATCTTGTTTAAATGAGAGTAATTAACAGACTCACCTAGATCAGTACTCTCCTCCTGATCTAGGCGAGGGAGTTTCCCGCCGGGTATCCCTTGTTAGGACAGGACCTAGCAAAATGCCCCGGATTCCCACAATATAAGCATAGACCCATGGAGCGTCTTCGCTGTTTTTCGTCCTGGGTAAGGCGAGCTCTTCCGACCTGCATGGGTTCCTCCTGTGAGGAAGAAGGTGTGTTTACCCCAAGGGAAGACAGTGGGTTGGGGTTCTGAGATGGCTTAAAGGACGAGGAAGTCCTAACCCTTTCCCTGGCTCTTTCTCTAAGACGCCGATCTATTTTGATGGTGACCTGCATTAGTTGGTCGAGGTCTGCGGGCGTAGGGAAATTAACCAATGCGTCCTTGATACCCTCCGATAGACCCATACGGAACTGGCTACACAGGGCTGGGTCATTCCATCTGGACTCTACTGCCCACCGTCGGAATTCGGCGTTATAATCTTCTGCCGTATTCCGACCTTGCTTCAAGGCCCGAAGCCTGTTTTCGGCTGTGGACTGCTGATCTGGGTCGGCATATAACACACCCATGGCCAGGAAAAAAGATGTGACGGAGTGCAGGGCAGCATCATCGGGAGGCAGGCTAAAAGCCCATGATTGGGGATCTCCCTGCAAAAGGGAGATAACTAACCCCACCCGTTGGGTCTCGGTGCCTGAGGATACGGGCCTCAATCTGAAGTACAGCTCGCAGGAATTTTTAAAATTGGAGAATTTGGCTCGGTCTCCAAAAAATTTCTCCGGTAACGGGACCTTCGGCTCCGACACGTGAGGTGGTACAGCGGATGCAGGGTTTTGCCTGGTTTCTTGATTGGCCACTCTCTGGGCAAGTTGATTTATAGCTGTGGCCATAGCCTGTACTTGCTGTACCAGGTCATCCATAAGGCCTGTTATAATGTCACGCTCCCGGAACCACAATTTACCACTTGGACAACTCCAGCTCCCTTGGTAAGGACCTCAACCCCCAATCTCCGCAGCCAGCTTCACCTATAGGAGCCCCCGCTTGCCGAGACGCTGAACACGCCTGCTCGGGATCGGTTGCCCCCAGGACTTTATGGCTCAAAGGTTGAGGTCTTACGGTACAGAGTACTGGAGAGCCCGCGGCTGGAAGTGGAATCGGGTAGCCGGTATGTGAGCGTATGGTGGAAGTCCAAGGACAGGCAAGGGTCGGCAACAGGAGTGAAGATCGAGGATGGTCAAACAAGCGAGGGTCGGCAACAGGAATGGAGATCAAGGATGGTCAAACAAGCGAGGGTCGGCAACAGGAATGGAGATCAAGGATGGTCAAACAAGCGAGGGTCGGCAACAGGAATGGAGATCAAGGATGGTCAAACAAGCGAGGGTCGGCAACAGGAGTCAGGATCAATATCTGGGATAAACAATGGCTAGGGACTAGGCGCTATAACAGGCACTGGGTAAATGATGAGGTAGGGCTTTATAGGGACCAACATGATTGGGAAAAGGGAAGGGCGCAAGTGATTGGTGCAACTATGAAACTGTTACTGATTGGTCCAATTGGACCAAAAGGGCGAATGTCACCACCTCCCCTTCCTGGGCTCATTGGCCCAACCCTGAACCTCTGGGCTGATTGGCCCCTTTAACTTCTCCTCCGGTGGGTGTGCAGGGAGCAGCGCCGCCGGAGGGCATAAGAGACACGTGCTCGCGCCCGCGCGCGAGCACGTTCACAGGAGCCGGGGCCGGAGCTGCGAGCGGGGGGCATGGCCGAGCCGTGCGCTGCCTGAGCCGACGCCGCCCGAGCCGTAGCTTGGTAGAGACGCGCGCCGGAAGCTGCGCGGCCGGCTGCCCGGGGACGGCGCGGGAGCGAGGATGCGGTGAGTGAATTCCTGACAGGTCCACTTTAATGAAGCTACTACATTGCAAGGTGATATGAAACATTGAAAATGGTGGAGCTACACTTCTTAAGGACAAAGGAAGCAGTTAAATACATTAATGCCTTTTCTAGACTACTTAACACATTAGATACAGTGCATGCAATGAAAAAGCCAAAGGGCAAACAAAGACACACCTGTATGGGTACTCATCAGCAACTGGAGGCACCAACGCCACGTGCGTGCAGTCAATCGCACCTATGACATTGGGCATATGGGCCATGTCGTAAAAGCCTAACTTGACCGCATTCTAGGCTACCATGTTGTCAAGGAAACAAATGTATTTGTCCATCAAGTTAGCCATGCCATTTAGAAAATTATCAAGGCTGTGAATGAATGAGCCGCTCACAAGAAATTGCAGGCAGCCAACCAATTTGGTCATGCCTGCATTTGCATGCCACTTTCTTGTGGCGGGGCCAACCATGGCCGCAACTCACTATAGAGTTTCTGGCTCCAATACCTGAATGTCATGCATGCGGTCAACATCCAGCCGTGACCAGCGCATTTCCAAGTCCATAAGACACATACAGAGTATGGCCCGATGAAAGCAATACATTCCGTTCTCACGAACACAACGAAAGGCCAAACTCACAAGCAAATAGTAGCCGTAAGTGCAGCCACGAGTCTGTCATTATATTGGCCTCGTAATTAGGGCTTGAATCTTGCGTAAGAGCTCACTAATGACGGCTAATTCGCATGCACGCAAAAACCATTGAAAGCAATTACGCGAACGAGAAGCCTTATACATGCCAACGAAAACTCTAATACACAAAAAATATGGCCCAAACACCAATTTATACTAATACACATGCTTTTTCATGTGAAAGTTCAACTAAAAGAGGCTGTGCATCAACCTTATTGTTTCTAGGGAAAAAACAAACAGATAAGCTTAGCACATTGAAGATGTCCTTTTGGCACACAATAATGGAAACTTAAAAAAATGTAATCGAAAGTGGAATTACTCTTTAAGTGCCTTACTTTGGCTGCTATATTGTGTGGACTTTGGGTCTCTGGGTAGAGAGGCATCTGAATTAAGGAGTGGGTCCCCTTTAATAATAGACTGACCTTAAATGTGTTTTGTGCTTACCACGTGGCAAGAATAATAATGATTTTTCTCCTGCTAACCATCCTCAGGTCCCAACTAATCTCTAAGAAAGAAAAATCAAGATTAGTCTTTGAAGTAACCTTTGCGTTTTTGACCACCCAAAACTGAAAGAGCAGTACAAAAGATTTGCAGGAAATAAGCAGCTCTATCGATTTTTTTGTGGCTGCCCAATTAATCATGTGCTCGATGGAGTGAAGTAGTCATGGCGGAAAGGGAAGCCAGATATTTAGTTGTATCTTTTCTTTACTCTTATTGACCGGCTGCAGAAAGTAAGTACAGCAGATAATAAGGTCACACAGGACTGCTGGAGGCTAGACTTCACTATATCAGACGTCAAAGAAATATCTGCACACAGCAGTAGATAAGTGTTAAAGGAATTACAGTAGCTTTAGTCGTGTGATATTTACATTTTGTTAAACTGCACAGGGATTAACTTTTAAGGACAGGATGTTACAAATACTCTCCTAATAATGAATGATCAAAAGTCAGATTACTCCAGATAACAGTGATCTGGTGGGAATCTGAGGGATATGTTTATAAACTCAGCCTTAGGGCTCTACCACATCTAGATTTTATTTTGAATTTCTGTGTTTCAGGGTGAGGAAGACCCCAGATCAACTGGGAGATATTCTGCTGGCTTACGGTGAACCCTTGTGAGGTCACAATTAGAGATGAGCGAACTTTATTATTGCCCCCCCCCACTGTGTACCATGCCACCCCACCGCTGTATCCCGTATGGATCCACTGCTTTTAGCCGATCCGCCGCTGCTGTACGTGACAGCCGGAAAGATCGGTGAATGAAGGGCACGTCCAGCTGTCACCAATCCATCCTCCTTCTGACAGCTTGGCTCCCGTCACTGGGAGGGGCTATTTATAGTAGAAATATTTATACGTCCCAGCTCACTCTCAGTATAAAAGCTCCTCCCTGTGGTGTCAGAAGCACATCTAGGGCAGTTGGATGCTTCGGAGGCCGATGTGGGACAGAGACAAAGCGGTGTGGGGGAGGCTGGGGACAGTGAGAGAGCAGGTGAGTTAGGATTTCAGGGAAAGTTCAGTAGACACGAGCACCAAAAAATTCATATTTGTGTACAAATCAAACTTTAACTGAAATTTGGAGCGAACTCTGGTTCCAGTGAACCAGTTCACTCTCTAGTCATAAATGCCTGAAAATATGGCTGGTCTGGTGCCACATGTGACCTGGAGGTTGGAGTCTAAGACCAAACATTGTCCTTTCTGGAACCTCTGCAAGGAAAGACAGACTACAGAGAAGGTCCAGTTTGTGCATTCAGGAAATCCTAGGCAAGGAAATACAGACTGCTGAGAAGGTCCAGTTCATGCAACCAGGGAATGCTAGGCAAGGGCAACCAGGAAAGGCACAATCTAGAAGTCTGGCAGTAGACATAGTAGAAAGCAAGACAGGTTAAGATGTTAGGCATTTTATTTATCAGATTTCTTTTGGGGGTTTAACCCCCTCTCCTCCAGTGATGTAGTTAGTCATATAGGGCAAATTGTCAGAGACGCCGCCTCTGAGGTACAAAACCCTTCTTTCCAAGCTCTAATTCCTTACTCCTGGCTGGGAGCCGGGATCGAAGGAGTGCCACCAAGACAAGACAGAAGTGGAAGACCTGGTGAGGAAAGTAGAAGACCTGATGGACCACAGGAACACACTGCCCAGTAAGGGTCAGGATCTACAAAATGTAGACTGGTATGTTGTCTGATATAGAGTAATATACTTTATTTGTGTGTCATGTTTTTAACATTGATGGTGAACTGGTAATGGGTCCATGGAACCCCTAGACAAGTTCACAGGGTAGAGGGCCAGCAAGACACCTGTTGGCATTGGTTAGTGACATGGGGGTACTCTCATTACCTGCACCTAGTGAGGGGGCCATACCAACTGCTAGGTCCATCAGATCCATACTGAAGAGCATAGGGGCTGTTCTGCTGGCAGGGCCAAGATCCAGATGGCCGGCCTCTGAGCCCTGAATGACCAGTTCCTATCCCTGGTGCCTGGGCTCTGGGGAGTTACATTTTTTTAATTCTTAATATTTTTAACCCTTTGCTACCCTTAAAGTTGCACAAAAGCCACATCTAAAAGACTCCAGGGTTGGCCGCTAGCTTGCCCCCGAGGCATCCAAGATTAGGATACCCACTGTTTGATACCCCTGCGGCTGAGGGTAAACATACGTTTATCCGTGACTCTTACGTAGCTGTCTTATCCAGCGGCCTCATCCCCAGCTCCCCTGTGGCTGTGTCATGCTCCTGGGCCTAACCATTCAGATTGGCTGGGGGCGGGAGTACTTCCCAGTCTACAGGGAATCCAGGGATGCAGCCGCAGGTTGGGCATCTGGCATTGTTGAGATCAGCCAATAAGCAATCTCAAAAGTGTCAGGTGGACGTGGCCTTGGCAGTGGAAAAAGTCTTTTTTTTTGTTAAGCCAAGTCTCACACATAGCCTGAGGTCCTTGGGTGTGTAGGGCAAGCAGGGGGGACATGGGCCAAATGGGTTTTGTGCTGATTTAAATCAATGGTACTGAACCTACCACTGTGGCAGGGATGGGTGTCACTCCCCACGGCCAGAATGCTGAGGCTATAGAAATTGGTGGCAGATTATGGGTTTCTTGACCTATGGGGTACATTGGGGCCAGGTGCTGGAGACCTTATGGAGAAGACAGATTGAATGAAGGTAGAAGAAACAACCCAACTCCATCACAGCAGTATAAAGGGGGTCATGGGAATCAGTGTCTAGAACACATAAGGGAAACTGTAGAGAAAACAATGTGTAGAATTGTTTTACAATTTCTCTCTCTCTATCAGCAGCTCTAACAGCAATGCATATGGGAATTAAAAATTTGGTCCTTTCCACCCCACTGTATTTCTAAAGGCCTAGAAAATTGATAGTAAAAATGATTTGGTATTTGAATATACTGCATATAATGCAATCATGTTTATCAGAAATGTGATGTTATGCTTCATATTATCAGGATAGCAATTAGAACTTAGCCCTAGGGCGATGCCATTAATCCTTTTTGTTACATTTTATTTTGCATACCAAGAATGACAACTTGACAGTTATGTTTCCCAAACACCTTCTGGATCAACACCATCAGAATGTCACCTCCACTAAGAGTGTGTTTGACATGTCAGGCGAAATGCAGGGAAATAACCCGAACTCTCCATAAAATGCCACCTGTCTAGCCAAGTGCAGCAACTCCTTAAACAGATTAAAATGAACAAATCCCTTGGTCCAGATGGCATTCATTCCCGTGTTTTAAGGAAAAAAAAAACAGTTATAAACAAGCCATTATTTTTAATATGTAAATATTCCATAATGACGGGGACTGTTCCACATCATTGGCATATAGCAAATGTGGTGGGAGAGCTGTTTGAAGGTTTTCTAAGAGATGCTATCCTGGATTTTCTCAGTTAAATTGACTCCTTAACAGCATGGATATATGAGAAATCAGTCCTGTCAGATAACACCTGATAATGTAAATCTGAAATAAGATCGCGATCTTGAGTTTTCTAAGGCATTTGATACAGTTTCCAGTTACAATGTCCAGCTTGAAAGGGTTAAAACTTAGCTTTTACTTCATAGCTTAAAATGAGGGTAATTCCAATTGTAATCACACAGCCATCAAACGTCTTGTAAGTCAGAAAGTGCTCCACTCCACCATCGGGACCAGGTAACGCGTTTCAGGCTGTCACCAGCCCTTAATCAAGCTGGACATTGTAACTGGAAACGGTGTGGGGAGTTTTTTCAGGAGATCCTGAGGTCCGTGCTATCTAGGTCTGAGGGTGAGCTGGTTGTTATTTGATACAGTGCCACATAACAAAAATGGTACACAAGATGAGAATGCTTGGACAGGGGAAAATGTGTTTACCTGGGTAAGCAATTGGCTTAATGATAGGAAACAGCGGTTGGTTATTAACAATACATACTCAGATTAGTCGACTGTTACTTGCAGAGTACCACAGGGGTCAGAGCTGGACCCCTACAACACAAGTGATTTTTTAATTAACAATATTATTAAAAATATATATAAACACGTTAGCTGATGAGAGGAGGGAGTCACTTATACACCCAAACTTAATAAAATTCCCACCAAGCTGTGGTTTATTTTCTCATGGTAGGAATACAATCCAGGGGTGACAGGTTTGGTATATCAGGAGTGACAGTGCCTGTCACCCCAGATGTCCTTTTCTTTCCATTAAAAGAAAGAAAAACAAGCATGGCTGGATATGTCTTGATGCAGGGTGTATAAGTGACCCCTCCCCCGCCATCCAGCACATTTCTATGGATTTATACCATTGGGCCATTTTTCACGATAGTGGTCCTTTAACTACAGTGACCAATGGCAGGCAGCAGGTGCCAAGGAAAACAGGATCCTGTGATGCATCTTGACCAGAGCAATATTTTACCCCTCCATACTGGTCAGACCCCATATGAAATATTGGAGTCAGTTCAGAACCTTATGAGGAAACTCACTTCTTTTTTGGGAGAGAAAATTGCCATTCACTTACATTGTTTTCCTTGGGGCTGAATCAGAGCCAGGTGAAAATGTATATCTGGTAGACAATGAAAGTGAATGCCAGATTTTCTCATCAGGCTCTGAATCGACCTAATTGTGTACAGTTTGGGCACCAGTGAATAAGGACATATTAGAACTGGAGCATGTACAAAGATGGGTAACTAAATAAACAAAATGGAATGGGGGGGGGGGGGCTAGAGTACCCTGAAAGGAGTACCCTGAAATATTGTCCAAATTGGGTTTATTTAGTTTGCAAAAGAGTCAAAGGTGTGATCTAATAACTATGTATAAATATATTTCCGGGGTCAATACAAAGATCTGACAATCTATTAATACTATAACCAGGGGGCACCCTCTAAGGTTGGAGGAAAGACTATTCTTGCACTGGCATTGGAGGGGATTCTTTACTGTAAGAGTAGTGAGACAATTGAACTCTCTGCCAAAGGAGGTACTCATAAGAAATACACTAAATGGCCTGGATGCCTTCCTTAAATGTAGTAACATTACCAGCTATGGCGGCAAGACCACAGGATAAAGATAATTGGCTGAACTGGATGGACTAAACTTATTTTTTAGCCTTACATACTATGTTACTATGTTACAATACACCAACATGTTTGTGTTTTGGTGTGATCACAGTCTAACATGCCACGTGGATTGTGTAACTTTGGGTAACAAAGTTTATTTTTAGATAACAAAGTTTTACTCAGTAGTGTTTGTATTGGGTCCTTTTTAAAAACTCCTTCCTACCAAGCTGGTCAATAAAAAGCAATGTTATTCAATTCTACGAAACGGAAACACAAAATGATATTTTTAGCCAGCAGCGATCCATTTGAAAGTAGAATGAAATAACTGGAATGCCTGCGAGGATAACATCCGGGAGAAGTACAAGAAAACTATCATCTTCTACATCAAAGCAAAGCACGGGTAGAATTGATCGGCCTTTAAGAGCAGCTGGAGGTGCAATATACAGATCCATATATTGGGATTGGCTCCATGGGTGCGTTATAATGAAATCTGAGCTTGTTGGTCTCTTCCCAGGAAGCCTGAATGAAGCTGAATTCCGGAAGATAAAATTGAAACTCACGCACGTATTCCCGCAAGCGGGGATAACGTCAAAGGACCATATACAGTGTATTTTCAATGTCGGGTGATTCAGAGCCTTGTTTCTGTGGCCGAGTTGTCCTTTTTGCAGGAATTTACGTATGCGTACACCAACCTGAGTGTTCGCCGTATTAATATGGCTCAAGCTGTCTGCGTAATCTTACGGGTTTTGCCTGCGCTTGCACGTAATTCAGAGCCCTGATTTGTGGGTGTTCGGACTTATAAAAGCTGTAGGTTCCTGACTCACCAGATGGCAGTAATGTGAATCCTGTAGACAGCTCCATGTTCCCTGTGTGTCTCTGCGATGGATGTTTCTTTAATCCATAAGGCTTGGCAGATAGCTTACTCAACTGATCGTGGATCACGTGGAATAAGTTTCAAAAGCTTTATTTTAGTACATAATTTTCCATGTCCAGAGCCTTGTTTCTGTAGCCGAGTTGTCCTTTTTTGCGGGAATTTATGTATGCGTACACCAAACTGAGTGTTCACCGTATTAATACGGCTCAGGGTGTCTGCGTAATATTTTGGGTTTTGCCTGTGCTTGTGTGTAATTCAGAGCCCTGATTTATGGGTGTTCGGAACTATAAAAGGTTTCTGGTTCAAACTTATGCCATCTTTTTGCTAGCGGGAAAACTTGAACGGTCTTTTGTCGCTTGAGAAAATACAGCCTACATCCTCTGCACCTACGATGGAGCTCCTTGACAAGTTCTGTGACGAGTACGAGCATCTGCAGCAGCGTGAGCTGTTAACCATGTACCCTCCAAAGCTTAGGCATACCCGCAGTTGCCTGGATATTGATCACATGATCAACAGGTGTTTGAATTCACCCGACTGAACTGCCTTTCTCTTGCAAAGTTTTACTCAGAGTTGTGGTCATGGTTGCCCCCAGCAATTGCCAAAAAGGGGCATACAATTGGAGGTATGGCCAAAACTGGTTGGCTACATCCAATGTTTAGCGAATAGCTCCTTCCAGAGGCTAGGGGCACTGAAGGTTGGCATGTCCCAGCCTTTGCTGAGCCGCGCCCTGAATACATTTTTTCTCTGGCATGGCTGTCCTGCAGGAGAAATACATCTCTTTCCCTGACAGCATGGCAGCCTGGAATTGTGAATATGCCAAGTGTCATGGGTGACATTGATTGTACACATGTGGCCCTGGTTCCCCCAGCTGCTCAGAAGTATATTTTTTGGTATGTTTAGGTCCACATTGCTCCTCCATGTAGCCCACTCTCTTCATTTGAGGCTAGCCTAGCTTCCCCTCTCCCCAAACAGCATCCCTGTGTCACATTTGGCCCTTGATTTCCTTTATTTTTGCTGTTCATCTGTTGTTTCCCCTTTTTTAGTTCTGCCTTCTTTTCAGCAACTGCAAGAAGGGCCATTCTCTTAACGTCCAATGTGTTGTGGGCCTGAATCTTCGCTTTTTCAGCATTTTGGACAGCTTCCCTTGCTCATCCCGTGATGAATTTATATTGAGGAGTTCCGGTTTATACACCCATTTTGAGAGTGGCAAGCTGACTGGCGGTTGGTTTGTGGGTCAGTCTGTTTATTGCTGGAATGGATCTGCCTGTTTATTGTTTATTTGCAATGTGTCTTTTGTTATGTGCCCCATTTTTATAATAATGTAATATATGGGGTAATATGTAATGTAGTCCAAGTTTCTTGTGTTAGCCAATTGCTCTCCGTGCCCCCCGTCACTTCCACTGTGCTCATGGCCCTCTTTGAATGTCCCCTTTACCCTGTTGCAGTTACAAATGCTTAGTCTGAGCATCCTGCCTTACATTTTGCTTGTTTGGCCCTACTCTTTTGTGATACTTACTATTTGATCTAGGCTGTTTTGATGTCGTGTTGCCTGTTTAGGTGATTTTGGTTATCCGTTGCTGCACTGGCTTCTGACGCCCTTCTTAAGGCCCCAGACACCTGGTCAGGAGGTATAATGTGGTCCACAGCTGCACACAGGCTGTAGTAGAGTGTGCCTTTGGGCTGTTGAAGGCCAGATTTCACTGGCTGGCCCACACAGGGGGTGCCCTTCAATTCAAGCCAGAGAAGGTCGTTCAAATTATCGAGACGTGCATCAGTCTGCATAACTTTTCCTTAAGTGAGAGCGTGTCAACATATTTGGAGGAAACAACCCCTGCTTGTACTCCAGAGGTTCCAGGACATCTGTATGCTGGCACCCAGAGCCGTGCGGGCCAAAGAAATTGCCAGCATTTGGTGGACTTTTTCAGCATTTTTTCTCATTTATTGCAGATTTTAATTTCTTATATCCCTTGCCTTGTCTGGGTGTGATTAAATAACATCCATACAAACTTCTTTTTTTTTTATTTATTCTCAAATTATATGGTAATGGTCACAACAAGTTGTTGGGTTATGGCACAGCTGCGGATTGAAGTCAACAGAAAATTGATACATAAAAATGTGCCTGTCCGGCGTAACTAAAGCTTTGGATGTGAGATGTGGCCCGACTTTGGGTGTTTGCAGCTTGCTGTGCCTCAAGCCTCTCCAGCATTTGAATGGCAACCTGGTTGGCCTCCAGCATTTGAAGGGCAACCTAGTTGGCCTCCAGCCTTTGAAGGGCAAGCTGGTTGGCCTTCACCAGAGCTCCAACCAGCATCTCCATCTGCTAGTGGTGGCGCTGCTGCTCCACAACCACTGCAGCCAGGTCTTTATGGAGCAAACTGGCGTCCGTCTCACTACTTACTATTAAAATATCTATTGCCGTTTGGCCAAAAAGTGGTGCTGTTGGCAGCCAGTTTTCCTCCATGATTTGGCACTGCCTTACCAAAGACTAGCTGGCCCAGCTGTGGCTGCAGGTGGTTGGTCTTTTGGGTGAGGTGCTGCTGGCTGGGGTGTTGCTGCAAAGTCAAGGTAAATGCACTGGTAGTTTCTTCGATGTGCGTCCCCAAATTGTGGTCTGCTCACACCCATGTTAGGGGTTACATATAAAGGTTACCTAATACCCTTGGTGTGTGTAGTCACGCAACATATGTTGTGCAGGCAAGTCTTCAAAGTTGGGTGTGCATATGGAAACCAAGGTTGGTGGGTGGTGTGTTTGGTTGGCCTACTCCCTTCTGTGCCAAGCTACAATTTGCTAACAAGTCTTACCACTGGTGAACACATGCCGCCTGTCGATGTCCATGGTGCCCAAGACCCTCTGGTAGGTGTTGGGGTGGAGAATCCCCAATACCTGCTCCTCAGCATCTGTAAATTGTAAAGTTTTGGTGAGTCCACCACCAGTTTGCAAGCTAGATTACAACAAAGGAAAGTGTGGCTTTAGTGAGTTGTCCAATGTACAAGCAGCCCTCTGGAAGTTCTGCACTTACCCCTCAGCCCGTCTGGTGCTGGAAAGCCATACAAGGATACGGCTAACCGCGAACAATGGGCTCCACAGCAAGTTATGTCCAAAAACAGGTATAAAACTCGGCTTCCGAGTTCCATAATGCTTGGCTAAACCATATGCGTAAGCGAAAGCAAATACGGACGCTTACGCATGGACAAACGTTTCTAGGAACATGACTGTGAATCATACGAGCGTTTGCAATTTCCCGGTTACCAAAGTCAGTTCTTGTAAAAACCGAGCAATCAAGGGTATGCTCTGAATCAGGCCCAATGACTGAGATTTTTCATACATGCAAGAAGGGATTACAGGTTAATAATTATTTACCTGATTGGTAACCAGTATGTCAGACCCGAAGCCTTAATTTTTTATGAATCAATAAGGCTGTTGTGAAGCACAAAGCTATGCCAAATGCTATGGTGCAGACGGAGAACTAAGGCATGGGGAAAAATTGTATGTCTAATATGGACCCAAACATCTGATACTGTAGAAGCTGTTGGGAAAAATGGAAGCTATTGGCTTGATTCAGAGCCTCCACCGATCAGACCTTATTTTGTTCCGTTTTTGTGAAGTCTCGTTTTCCTTCCGTTTGTCTCGGGGTTCAAATGTGATTCAGGGCCGACATCGGGAGAGCTCCGTTACTGATCCGTTTCTGTGTCTTCATTCGGGAAGTGTTTTTTCCCCTCTCGGGTGCTTTCCGTGTGTTCGTGGTTTCCATGCCCGTTCACACGGACGATCCGTTTTTGGCTCCTTTTTAATGCATTTCCAAACGTAGCTTCTTTCCATCTGTTTCCGTTTTCACCCCGATTCAGAATGTTTTTCAAAGTATACTTACATTTCCAGGGATTTCCTGTTGACAATCTGGGTCCACGCAAGCACACATCCCTATTCCTCCGTCAAGCTTTCCAGATCCAACAAACTGACACTTTTTGCAACCATAAAACTTACCTTCAAATAAGATTATTCATCTTCTTCCCTGTCTTTAATGCTTACCTTAATGTCTTCTCCTTCTTCTTCTTCTTCTTCCCTGTCTTTAATGCTTACCTTAATGTCTTCTCCTTCTTCTTCTTCCCTGTCTTTAATGCTTACCTTAATGTCTTCTCCTTCTTCTTCTTCTTCCCTGTCTTTAATGCTTACCGTAATGTCTTCTCCTTCGTCTTCTTCTTCCCTGTCTTTAATGCTTACCTTAATGTCTTCTCCTTCTTCTTCTTCCCTGTCTTTAATGCTTACCTTAATGTCTTCTCCTTCTTCTTCTTCTTCTTCTTCCCTGACTTTAATGCTTACCTTAATGTCTTCTCCGTCTTCTTCTTCCTATTCCCTGTCCCATATACTTACCTTTTGGGACATGTAACTGTATGGTCATGTTGTGAGAACGTACAGTGCCATGAAAGAGAAGACACCACACCATTTTTTTTTTTACTAACAATAGAAAAAGAAACATCAGTAAAAACTGTAAACATTTTTGGGTGGCACCCAGGAGGCTCTCCATCTTCCTCAAATCGGCCCTTGTCTTTGAGCTGTGAAGGAAAAACATAATCAGTTTAGCCTTGTAAGTCTTTATTGCTTAGCTAGGGGTTTTTGTTTGGGCCATTTTTATGGTTAAGGTGGGCCTAAGTTCGTTAATTAATGTTTTTTGGCCCATGTTTTTGTTGTTTTTGGCAGGAGTTTTAACTACATGTATGATATCTAGAAACTACTTACAAGGCATGCGGGCAACAGGGCGTCTGGGGCGCAACCTCCTCCTCTCTGGGTCCACCCAATCGTCAGACTGTGAAGCTGTTTGGAACAAAAACACAAGGTTATTATTGACTCTTTATGCCTCCTGAATGTCAGATTAGGTTAGGCTTGTATGCATCAAATCACTCACCTTCCCCAGGCACCTCTTGAGGTTGTCCTTGGCCCTCCACTCTTATTGTTGATGATCCTGCGACGTCTTCATCTAAAAATAAAAATTGTGCATATTAGTATATGTCTTTAGTGCATGTATCTGGACATGGGTAGGTTTGAGAGTCTTACCGGAGTCAGGTTGTATATGTGGCTGGTTGGACCCCCCCTGTAGTGTCAGGTCCAGTGGCTGATCATAGTTAGAGATGAGCGAACTTTTGAAAAATTCGATTCGACTGATTCGCCGAATTTTCCGACAAAAATCGTTTCGACCCGAATAAATTCGCGACGAATCGCTATTAAAAACGGCTATTTCTGAGCCTCCTAGAGCCTCAATAGGGTTGTAAACCATTCAGCCTTGCTGTAACACGCACAGGATGCGTGCTGGGTTAGTTAAATAATACTTTGAAGAAATATCACATGCAGATCAGAGGCATCGCTAATAGAATCGCAGAGCGGCACAATTGCAGAGAGTTGAAGTGGCATCACTATGAGGGGCAGAAGGAGCCCAAATATACACTGGAGTTGGCCTCAGGAGCCCAAAAATTGGATGAATCACACCCTGGAGTTGGCAGAAGTTGGCAGCAGCAGCAGCAGGAGCCCAAATATACACTGGAGTTGGCTTCAGGAGCCCAAAAATTGGATGAATCACACCCTGGAGTTGGCAGGAGTTGACAGCAGCAGGAGCCCAAATATACACTGGAGTTGGCTTCAGGAGCCCAAAAATTGGATGAATCACACCCTGGAGTTGGCAGGAGTTGACAGTAGCAGCAGCAGGAGCCCAAATATACACTGGAGTTGGCTTCAGGAGCCCAAAAGTTGGATGAATCACACCCTGGAGTTGGCAGAAGTTGACAGTAGCAGCAGCAGGAGCCCAAATATACACTGGAGTTGGCTTCAGGAGCCCAAAAATTGGATGAATCACACCCTGGAGTTGGCAGGAGTTGACAGCAGCAGCAGCAGGAGCCCAAATATACACTGGAGTTGGCCTCAGGAGCCCAAAAATTGGATGAATCACACCCTGGAGTTGGCAGAAGTTGGCAGCAGCAGCAGCAGGAGCCCAAATATACACTGGAGTTGGCTTCAGGAGCTCAAAAATTGGATGAATCACACCCTGGAGTTGGCAGGAGTTGACAGTAGCAGCAGCAGGAGCCCAAATATACACTGGAGTTGGCTTCAGGAGCCCAAAAATTGGATGAATCACACCCTGGAGTTGGCAGGAGTTGACAGTAGCAGCAGCAGGAGCCCAAATATACACTGGAGTTGGCTTCAGGAGCCCAAAAATTGGATGAATCACACCCTGGAGTTGGCAGGAGTTGACAGTAGCAGCAGCAGGAGCCCAAATATACACTGGAGTTGGCTTCAGGAGCCCAAAAATTGGATGAATCACACCCTGGAGTTGGCAGGAGTTGACAGCAGCAGCAGCAGGAGCCCAAATATACACTGGAGTTGGCTTCAGGAGCCCAAAAATTGGATGAATCACACCCTGGAGTTGGCAGGAGTTGACAGTAGCAGCAGCAGGAGCCCAAAAAATGGCCTAAAGACATAAATATGTTTTGCACCATTTGGAAAGTGTAAAACGTGGCACCATGCTGAATCTAGTCGCATGCATCAGGCATTGGTGGGTGGAAATCCTGGCTGATCCATCCCTGATTCATTTTGACAAAGGTGAGTCTCTCCACATTTTTAGTTGACAGACGAGTTCTCCTCGCCGTAACTATGGCCCCCGCCGCACTAAACACCCGCTCAGATGGCACGCTACTTGCCGGGCAGGACAGCTTTTCCAGGGCAAACTCTGCTAGTTGCGGCCACAAATCAAGTTTGGCTGCCCAGAAGTCCAGCGGATCCTCAAGGTGTGTTGGCATGGTCATGTCAAAGTATGACATGACCTGCTGGTTCAGGTCCTGCTCCAGGTCTTCCTGCTGCTCATGAGTAGCCTCACTATGCGGGTGTAGAAAGCTACTCATTAGCGACTGAAGACTGAGGCTGCTGCTGCTGATGGAGCTTCTGCTGCTGCTGCTGCTGCCAACCCCCCCAGCGGCCATGGCAGTGGAAGGTGAGCGCAGAGGTCCCCTCGAGTCAGACCTGCGAGAGTATGGACCATGGCGCAGATAGGCATCGGCCAACTGCCTACGTAGAATGTCTTTGTAGTAGTTGAGTTTGTCCTCCCTCTCGGTGGGTTTAAAAAATGCCCCCATTTTGTGCCGGAAGCGAGGGTCCAATAAGGTGGACAGCCAGAAGTCATCCCGCCGACAGATGGAAACAATTCTGGGGTCACTACGCAAGCATGTGAGCATGCTTCGTGCCATTTGCGCAAGTGACTCGGATGGACTACCTGTCTCCATCTCCACTGCATACTGCCACGGTGTGCCCGGGTCCTCTGTCTCTCCTTCCTCAAAAACCTCTAGCTCCTCTGGCTGCTCCTGCTCCTCCTCTCCTGTCCGCTGACTAGATAAACCAGCCATTTCGCCAAGCCTAAACTGTGTTTCGCTGGGCAACTCCTCCTCCTCCTCTTCCTCCTCCTCCTCCTCCAGTTCAGCTCCAACGGGGTTCATGTGGCCGTAAGATGTAAACGCCATGTCTCCAGTGCCCTGACCAGCCATGGTTTCCAACATGTGCTGTAGTACATGAAGCAGTGGAATCACGTCGTTCATCCCGTAATCCTGCCGACTGACAAATAAAGTGGCTTCCTCAAAGGGCCTGAGCAAACGGCAGGTGTCACGTATGAGCTGCCACTGGTTGACATTGAAGTTACACAGGGGAGTCCCCCTATCTGCTTGGATCATCAGGAAATCCGTGATGGCTTTTCTCTGTTCATATAATCGGTCCAACATGTGAAGGGTGGAATTCCAACGGGTGGAAACATCGCAAATCAGACTATGTTGGGAGATACCATTCTGACGCTGTAGCTCAAGAAGGGTGTGTTTGGCGGTGTAGGAGTGGCTGAAGTGCATGCAAAGTTTCCGTGAAGTTGTTAGGATGTCCTGCAGATGGGGGGAACACTTCAGAAACCGCTTGA
Source organism: Gastrophryne carolinensis (assembly GCA_027917425.1). Lineage (NCBI taxonomy): Eukaryota > Metazoa > Chordata > Amphibia > Anura > Microhylidae > Gastrophryne > Gastrophryne carolinensis. Next base: position 39,899,361 of record CM051240.1, on the reverse strand, counting down.
CAACCAGATTGAAGACGTGAGCCATGCAGGGGGCATGGGTCAGGCTTCCTTGGCGCAGCGCAGACAAAATGTTCTTCCCATTGTCGGTAACCATGATTCCCATTTTAAGTTTTCTCGGAGTAAGCCATGTTTGGATTTCCTGATGAATACATTTAAGCAGTTCCTCCCCTGTGTGACTCCGTTCGCCAAGACAAACCATGTGAAGCACTGCGTGACACCTCCGTGCCCTGCACACATGGTAGACTGGAGGGGCACTGAGACTTGAGCCTACAGTGGAGGGTGAGGAGATGGCGGAGGATGAGGAGGCCGAGTCACACGGTGTCACAGGCCCAATGGGCAGAGAGCGCGGAGGCCGAAGCGGCGTGACCTGTCCAAGTTGCTGCTGCAAAGGGACCACATTCACCCAGTGGGCCGTAAACGACATGTACTGCCCCTGACCGTAGTTACAGCTCCAGATGTCGGCGCTGCCATGTATTTTGCTACACACCGACAGGCTCAAGGACTGGCCCACCTTCTGTTCAACAAAAGTGTGCAGCGCTGGTACTGCCTTCTTGGCAAAGAAATGACGGCTTGGGACTCTCCACCTCGGCTCGGCACAAGCCATCAGTTCTCTGAAAGGTGCAGATTCCACCACCTGAAAAGGGAGCGACTGCAGCACCAGCAACTTGGACAGGAGCACATTCAGCTTCTGCGCCGTAGGATGAGTGGGCGCATACTGCTGTCTCTTGGACATGGCTTCGCTGATGGATTGCTGGCGGGATGCATGACTTGGAGGAGGAGGAGGAGGAGCAGGAGCGACAGAGGATGGGTATGACGCACAGCTGCCTTCGGCTGAGGTGCTGGAGCCTTGGCTGGCAGAAATTGGGAGCTCACTTGGTGAGGAAGCAGACTGGACCACCCCTTGGGAGCCTCGGTTCTCCCAGGTCGTTTTATGGTGACGCATCATATGTTGATGCAGGGCCGTGGTGCCAACATTTGGACCCTGGCCACGCTTCACCTTTTGCCTACATATCTTGCATGTGGCCATGTTACCCTCCTGCGGATGCCTCAGGAAAAACTGCCACACTGCCGAGTAGCTACTTTTCCCACCCCCTGGCCTCACTGATTCACTGCTGCTGTTGCCAACTCCAGGAACCCCTGCTCCACTACCTCCCGATAAGGTAGACTGCCGCACAGCAGGTGCTCTACCCCGGCCCCGGCCCCGGCCGGCTCCAGCCTTTGGAATTGTGCCCCCATGCTGACTGCTACCACCTTGCTGCCTCAGCTGCTGACTCCGGGGCAACCTGCGCCCCTCTTCTCCTGATGATGACGATGAAGCCCCTTCATCACCCGGCTCCCAAGTGCGATCGGCTTCATCGTCATCATCATCATCACCGAGTTGTGGCTGTACGTCACTGATGTTCGTGGATTCGTCAACAGTGTCTGGCGCAGGAGCTGGAACGCTCGCAGCACCCACGACACTGTCCACATCACTATCTGTCTGCCTAGCTAGAGAAGCCACCTCCATTTCTTGGCTGGGCAGTAGCTGCTGACTGTCCTCTATCTGATGGTCCTCCTCACTAAAGAGTGGAGCTGAACCCAAAGCATAGGATACGTCGCTGGGGGAGGGAACGGCGTAGGACAGAGGCAATGGGAGGACAGGGACTGCTCTCGGGGCATGCCAACTCAGGGTTGTGTCAGAGGAACCTACCGACCCTAGACTGGGGGTCTCAGACGTAAGTTGTGATGATGTTGTTGATGAGCGCGTCAACCAATCTACCACGGCAGATGCGTTACTGGTGGAGACCCGACCGCTAGCAGATACTGGCAGATTAGGTCTCTCAGCGTGACTCCTGCTGCTACTGGCCCCCAGTCTGATGCGAGCTCTGCCTGCGGAATCTTGGCCTCTGCCACTCCTCTTTTCACTTCCAGGCACTTGTCTGCCCGACATAGTCTAACTGGCGTGGGAGTAGGTGATATTTTAAGATCCCCCGGGCAGCGGTGGGTCTATATGAAACAGAATATAATGCACACCAAAAGTGAGCAGTAACACTCAGCCTCCAACAGGCCTGCTTAGTGTAAATAAGAGAGCTGCTTAGTGTAAAAAAAGAGGGGTATGCTATGTTACAGAATGGGATGCCTCAACAGAAGTGCACCTGGCAGGCAGCAGTAAGCCTATGCCCAGCAAAAGTGTCTTATAATATAAATATAATAAGAGCAAATGCTTATATGGTCTTAAACAGAGGCTGCTTTAGTCACAGAATGGGATGCCCCCAAAAAAGATCCAGTAGTACTATGCCCAGCAAAAGTGTCTTTATCAGGCTAATTTCAAATATGATAAGAGCAAATGCTTATATGGTCTTAAACAGAGGCTGCTTTAGTCACAGAATGGGATGCCCTGGCAGGGACAAGTAGTGCTATGCCCAGCAAAAGTGTCTTTATCAGGCTAATTTCAAATATGATAAGAGCAAATGCTTATACGGTCTTAAACAGAGGCTGCTTTAGTCACAGAATGGGATGCCCCCCAAAAAAGATCCAGTAGTACTATGCCCAGCAAAAGTGTCTTTATCAGGCTAATTTCAAATATGATAAGAGCAAATGCTTATACGGTCTTAAACAGAGGCTGCTTTAGTCACAGAATGGGATGCCCCAACAGGAATGGACCTGGCAGGGTCCAGTAGTGCTTTGCCCAGCAAAAGTGTCTTTATCAGGCCTAATTTCAAATATGATAAGAGCAAATGGTTATATGGTCTTAAACAGAGGCTGCTTTAGTCACAGAATGGGATGCCCCAACAGCAGTGGACCTGGCAGGGTCCAGTAGTGCTATGCCCAGCAAAAGTGTCTTTATCAGGCCTAATTTCAAATATGATAAGTGAAAATGGTTATACGGTCTTAAACAGAGGCTGCTGTAGTCACAGAATGGGATGCCCCAACAGAAGTGGACCTGGCAGGGTCCAGTAGTGCTATGCCCAGCAAAAGTGTCTTTATCAGGCCTAATTTCAAATATGATAAGTGAAAATGGTTATACGGTCTTAAACAGAGGCTGCTGTAGTCACAGAATGGGATGCCCCAACAGAAGTGGACCTGGCAGGGTCCAGTAGTGCTATGCCCAGCAAAAGTGTCTTTATCAGGCCTAATTTCAAATATGATAAGAGCAAATGCTTATATGGTCTTAAACAGAGGCTGCTTTAGTCACAGAATGGGATGCCCCAACAGGAATGGACCTGGCAGGGTCCAGTAGTGCTTTGCCCAGCAAAAGTGTCTTTATCAGGCCTAATTTCAAATATGATAAGTGAAAATGGTTATACGGACTTAAACAGAGGCTGCTGTAGTCACAGAATGGGATGCCCCAACAGAAGTGGACCTGGCAGGGTCCAGTAGTGCTATGCCCAGCAAAAGTGTCTTTATCAGGCCTAATTTCAAATATGATAAGAGCAAATGCTTATATGGTCTTAAACAGAGGCTGCTTTAGTCACAGAATGGGATGCCCCAACAGAAGTGGACCTGGCAGGGTCCAGTAGTGCTATGCCCAGCAAAAGTGTCTTTATCAGGCCTAATTTCAAATATGATAAGAGCAAATGCTTATATGGTCTTAAACAGAGGCTGCTTTAGTCACAGAATGGGATGCCCCAACAGGAATGGACCTGGCAGGGTCCAGTAGTGCTTTGCCCAGCAAAAGTGTCTTTATCAGGCCTAATTTCAAATATGATAAGTGAAAATGGTTATACGGTCTTAAACAGAGGCTGCTGTAGTCACAGAATGGGATGCCCCAACAGAAGTGGACCTGGCAGGGTCCAGTAGTGCTATGCCCAGCAAAAGTGTCTTTATCAGGCCTAATTTCAAATATGATAAGAGCAAATGCTTATATGGTCTTAAACAGAGGCTGCTTTAGTCACAGAATGGGATGCCCCAACAGAAGTGGACCTGGCAGGGTCCAGTAGTGCTATGCCCAGCAAAAGTGTCTTTATCAGGCCTAATTTCAAATATGATAAGAGCAAATGCTTATATGGTCTTAAACAGAGGCTGCTTTAGTCACAGAATGGGATGCCCCAACAGGAATGGACCTGGCAGGGTCCAGTAGTGCTTTGCCCAGCAAAAGTGTCTTTATCAGGCCTAATTTCAAATATGATAAGTGAAAATGGTTATACGGTCTTAAACAGAGGCTGCTGTAGTCACAGAATGGGATGCCCCAACAGAAGTGGACCTGGCAGGGTCCAGTAGTGCTATGTCCAGCAAAAGTGTCTTTATCAGGCCTAATTTCAAATATGATAAGAGCAAATGCTTATAAGGTCTTAAACAGAGGCTGCTTTAGTCACAGAATGGGATGCCCCAACAGAAGTGGACCTGGCAGGGTCCAGTAGTGCTATGCCCAGCAAAAGTGTCTTTATCAGGCCTAATTTCAAATATGATAAGAGCAAATGCTTATATGGTCTTAAACAGAGGCTGCTTTAGTCACAGAATGGGATGCCCCAACAGGAATGGACCTGGCAGGGTCCAGTAGTGCTTTGCCCAGCAAAAGTGTCTTTATCAGGCCTAATTTCAAATATGATAAGTGAAAATGGTTATACGGTCTTAAACAGAGGCTGCTGTAGTCACAGAATGGGATGCCCCAACAGAAGTGGACCTGGCAGGGTCCAGTAGTGCTATGCCCAGCAAAAGTGTCTTTATCAGGCCTAATTTCAAATATGATAAGAGCAAATGCTTATATGGTCTTAAACAGAGGCTGCTTTAGTCACAGAATGGGATGCCCCAACAGGAATGGACCTGGCAGGGTCCAGTAGTGCTTTGCCCAGCAAAAGTGTCTTTATCAGGCCTAATTTCAAATATGATAAGTGAAAATGGTTATACGGTCTTAAACAGAGGCTGCTGTAGTCACAGAATGGGATGCCCCAACAGAAGTGGACCTGGTAGGGTCCAGTAGTGCTATGCCCAGCAAAAGTGTCTTTATCAGGCCTAATTTCAAATATGATAAGAGCAAATGCTTATACGGTCTTAAACAGAGGCTGCTTTAGTCACAGAATGGGATGCCCCAACAGAAGTGGACCTGGCAGGGTCCAGTAGTGCTATGCCCAGCAAAAGTGTCTTTATCAGGCCTAATTTCAAATATGATAAGAGCAAATGCTTATATGGTCTTAAACAGAGGCTGCTTTAGTCACAGAATGGGATGCCCCAACAGGAATGGACCTGGCAGGGTCCAGTAGTGCTTTGCCCAGCAAAAGTGTCTTTATCAGGCCTAATTTCAAATATGATAAGTGAAAATGGTTATACGGTCTTAAACAGAGGCTGCTGTAGTCACAGAATGGGATGCCCCAACAGAAGTGGACCTGGCAGGGTCCAGTAGTGCTATGCCCAGCAAAAGTGTCTTTATCAGGCCTAATTTCAAATATGATAAGAGCAAATGCTTATATGGTCTTAAACAGAGGCTGCTTTAGTCACAGAATGGGATGCCCCAACAGAAGTGGACCTGGCAGGGTCCAGTAGTGCTATGCCCAGCAAAAGTGTCTTTATCAGGCCTAATTTCAAATATGATAAGAGCAAATGCTTATATGGTCTTAAACAGAGGCTGCTTTAGTCACAGAATGGGATGCCCCAACAGGAATGGACCTGGCAGGGTCCAGTAGTGCTTTGCCCAGCAAAAGTGTCTTTATCAGGCCTAATTTCAAATATGATAAGTGAAAATGGTTATACGGTCTTAAACAGAGGCTGCTGTAGTCACAGAATGGGATGCCCCAACAGAAGTGGACCTGGCAGGGTCCAGTAGTGCTATGCCCAGCAAAAGTGTCTTTATCAGGCCTAATTTCAAATATGATAAGAGCAAATGCTTATATGGTCTTAAACAGAGGCTGCTTTAGTCACAGAATGGGATGCCCCAACAGAAGTGGACCTGGCAGGGTCCAGTAGTGCTATGCCCAGCAAAAGTGTCTTTATCAGGCCTAATTTCAAATATGATAAGAGCAAATGCTTATATGGTCTTAAACAGAGGCTGCTTTAGTCACAGAATGGGATGCCCCAACAGGAATGGACCTGGCAGGGTCCAGTAGTGCTTTGCCCAGCAAAAGTGTCTTTATCAGGCCTAATTTCAAATATGATAAGTGAAAATGGTTATACGGTCTTAAACAGAGGCTGCTATAGTCACAGAATGGGATGCCCCAACAGAAGTGGACCTGGCAGGGTCCAGTAGTGCTATGCCCAGCAAAAGTGTCTTTATCAGGCCTAATTTCAAATATGATAAGAGCAAATGCTTATATGGTCTTAAACAGAGGCTGCTTTAGTCACAGAATGGGATGCCCCAACAGGAATGGACCTGGCAGGGTCCAGTAGTGCTTTGCCCAGCAAAAGTGTCTTTATCAGGCCTAATTTCAAATATGATAAGTGAAAATGGTTATACGGTCTTAAACAGAGGCTGCTGTAGTCACAGAATGGGATGCCCCAACAGAAGTGGACCTGGCAGGGTCCAGTAGTGCTATGCCCAGCAAAAGTGTCTTTATCAGGCCTAATTTCAAATATGATAAGAGCAAATGGTTATATGGTCTTAAACAGAGGCTGCTTTAGTCACAGAATGGGATGCCCCAACAGAAGTGGACCTGGCAGGGTCCAGTAGTGCTATGCCCAGCAAAAGTGTCTTTATCAGGCCTAATTTCAAATATGATAAGAGCAAATGCTTATATGGTCTTAAACAGAGGCTGCTTTAGTCACAGAATGGGATGCCCCAACAGGAATGGACCTGGCAGGGTCCAGTAGTGCTTTGCCCAGCAAAAGTGTCTTTATCAGGCCTAATTTCAAATATGATAAGTGAAAATGGTTATACGGTCTTAAACAGAGGCTGCTGTAGTCACAGAATGGGATGCCCCAACAGAAGTGGACCTGGCAGGGTCCAGTAGTGCTATGCCCAGCAAAAGTGTCTTTATCAGGCCTAATTTCAAATATGATAAGAGCAAATGCTTATATGGTCTTAAACAGAGGCTGCTTTAGTCACAGAATGGGATGCCCCAACAGGAATGGACCTGGCAGGGTCCAGTAGTGCTTTGCCCAGCAAAAGTGTCTTTATCAGGCCTAATTTCAAATATGATAAGTGAAAATGGTTATACGGTCTTAAACAGAGGCTGCTGTAGTCACAGAATGGGATGCCCCAACAGAAGTGGACCTGGCAGGGTCCAGTAGTGCTATGCCCAGCAAAAGTGTCTTTATCAGGCCTAATTTCAAATATGATAATAGCAAATGGTTATATGGTCTTAAACAGAGGCTGCTTTAGTCACAGAATGGGATGCCCCAACAGAAGTGGACCTGGCAGGGTCCAGTAGTGCTATGCCCAGCAAAAGTGTCTTTATCAGGCCTAATTTCAAATATGATAAGAGCAAATGCTTATATGGTCTTAAACAGAGGCTGCTTTAGTCACAGAATGGGATGCCTCACAGCAGACTTAAGATCAGTTCAGTATATATGCACAGTTAGTTACTATAAGCAGCCTGAAAACGCTAACAAAGCCTGTCAGCCAGCTAGTAACACTCAGGCTGGATGAAAAAAAAAAAAAATCTCCCTGTGACAGCCTCCGTTTTTCCTACCTTTCCCTGGCTTTCTGTCTGTCTCCTGTCTGTCTCCTGCCTGTCTCCAGCCTGTCCCTGTCTGTCCCTGTCTGTCCCTGCCTGTCTAACTGCCTCAGCTACACAGCGTCCTGTCTCTCACGAATGCAATAGAGAAATGAGGAAAAGCAAGATGGCCGCCGTTAAATACCGCTGTGACGTCACCGGGCTTGCTGGCTGCTGATAGGCTGCATGTGACTGCCCCAGCTTGCACTGGCGCGGGATACATGTCCAGACATGTCCCGTCCGCCATCTTAGAATGCCTGTAAATGTAAATGAATGGATGTTAAAGGAAAACTTCGAGTGATCGAATCGCGGGGAAATTCGGATTCGATCCGAATCGAATTTTTCCTGAAATTCGGATCGAATCCGGGTTCGTCCGGATCGATTCGCTCATCCCTAATCATAGTCACTGGCAGAGGAGGGGGTGGGCGTTGGCACTGGCGTGGCACCACCTACACTTTCACCAGTACCTCCCAACACTGGGCTTCATCTTCTTGTCCGGGTGGGGCGGAACCGATAAGTCCATTCATGCACTGCAATATAAACACAATCATAAACACAGGCCCAGGCAAGGGCAGTGTGTTTATTGCATGTCATGTACCAAGACTTACCTGGGAAGTGCTTGACAAAGTACCGCCTCATCCGGGGCCTATGCCTCCTTTTCAAATCCGACCAGTGCTGGGCGATCTGGGTAAAAGTGTAGGTGGTGCCAGTGTTCCTGGATATGGTGTCCACCACCGCCAGTGCCAACGTCCTCTTCTCGTAGTCACACGGCAGGTAGTCATAACGGTTTCTCAGCATCATCTGTAATAAAAAGCACAATGGCCGAGCATTAGTGACACTACTAGATTACACACTCTCATCCACTATCTAAAGCAAGTTTCTGAGCCTCATTGCTACTCACATGGGCCTACTTAGTCTATCTGCCTCTAGGCTAGTGTGCTGCTGCGCACATGGATCAAGCTAACCTGTTCTAGTAGTTGCGTTTTACAAAAAAGTTTGTCCTCACTAATATGGCCCCGCCATGGCTAATATTTGTGCGCGCACATAAACGCAAGTTCGCCTACTCACATCCATGATAATGTGGTCCTGCTCCTCTGTGTAGATAGCAGGCGACATCTTTTTCCAGCTTCCGGATCAGGTTATGACGTGCCCCCGCGGTGGCGTGCAGGCCAACCACCCCTCCTCCTCACCACTCTGTGTCCCCGAGTACCACCAGCACGGAGTCAATAGAGAGCTTCACAGGTGACAGCTCGACAGGCACCCTGCCATTATCACATAGCATCCCCCACAGTCCTTCACAGTCACCCATCAGCCCAAGAAACCTAAACTACTCCCCAGACAGCCAGCCATCAATGTTGTCTGCTGCCGGGGACCCCACACACCCATGTGGGCGCCAGCTGCGACGTGGCTCACTTACAGCCCGTTTCTGTGATATTCAAAGCATGGCTGTAGCCACTGGTGTTTGTGAGCACTATGATGCCCTATTTGGGCGTCATTCAAAGTCAATCCCAAAGCATGCCAAGCAGGAGATTTGGGAGAACATTTGCAGGCAAGTGAATAGTGTTGGGTCTGTGAGGAGGAATGTAGAGTAAATTAAGCGAAAATTTGGGGACCTTAAATATTATGGGGAAAAAAAATGGACATGCGCCGCCAGCAGAGGAAAAACCCATTTAGAGTGTAACTGAATGGACAGGCTGCTTGGTAGCAGTATGTAATACTTATTATGTGTGCTTTACTCTTCCCCAGCCTGCAGACAGGGGGTGGTATCCCTACTAAAATCCTCCTTACCCCCAGCGGAAGAGCATGTGTTGACCTATATTCACCCGGCAACCCTTCAGGGCCTGCAAGGGGGCCAAGACACAGACAGGAATGTCAGGTCCGGAGGTGAGTATCTTTTTACATTGAGACTTTTGAATGAGGACCCAAACAGTTGTATACTCCTTACAACACACTGGTCTTTGGTGAAGCTCAAAAAGTACATTATCTCGTCCCAGAACCAAAAGATGCCACGCCACAATGCCAAACTACCCCTGCATTGTCCCGGAGGAGCACACCACAACAGCCTTGTGTCAACACCAACCAACCTGAGTGTACGGATGAGGTAAGTCAATGGACCACTGTGTAGCCAAATGAAATTGCACTTGCCTACATTTAAGTTAAAATAGTGGACTCACTACCTGCTACCTTTCTTGCCAGACCCTAACCAGCCCACCCATTATTGAAGTAATTCGTGATTTGGAGGAGGAGGAGGACACAAGTCTGCTGCAGCCAAGGCCACCAGACCCTGTGGGAGAACATCCAACACACCAGCCCCAGCAAGTGCAGCCCCTGCTGTCCACTAACCATACCTCAGGGCCACAAACCTCTGCTGCCGTGGACAGTGGCCGCACAACAGACTCTGCGGCCAGGCAGCCACCTGCAGCCACTCCATCAGTTCCAGACGCACCCACCCGTGCCAATGGCGGGACACAGCAACGTCGCCATATCAGCCAGAGGAGGCATCTGCAGCTAATGGAGGAAGCATGGCACCACGAGAACGTGGAGTTCGCAGCTAACACACAGAGGTTTAATGAGACAGTGTGTTCCCAAATAACCTCCATGTCACAACAACTAGAGGTATTGAATCAAAATTTGTCCTGCCTGCTTGCTGAAACAAGAGAACAAAGCAGACAGATGGTGGGAATGGTCCAGCAATGGCAGTTAATCAATCAGAGCCTTGCTCATATTGCCGCTAACATGCAGCAACCCCATGCATCAACTTCCTCCTCCTACTCTACCTACCACTGAAAGCATGTGTTTAGGTATGGATTCTGGGGAGCAGGACACAAAACTACCCTAACCCAAAACACATGCTCTTCCACAACCCCACATTAACAGGAAAAAAATTATTCAACAATGTTTGTCACATTAAATTTGTTTGGCTATCACACAAAAGAAAAAAGGCACACATTGGCCAAAATGCGTGAAAATTAAGCAAAAACATTGTCCACAAGCTGGGACCGGATCGCCTGTGCCGACCCACTTTGTGTTCCAGAGTAGGGAGGTGTATAATCCTCAGAAATGTCTAAAGCGTCCTCAGGCAGATCAGTGTATCTGGTAACACGGCTACGGATGGCGAGGTTGTGCAGGACCCCACACGCCACAATTATTTTGAGCACCTTGGCGGGGTCATACTGCAAGGCACCCCCAGTCTGGTCCAGACAACGGAAGCGCATCTTCAACAACCCAAAGGCACGTTCCACCACTGAGCGAGTCCTCCTATGTGCAGTGTTATACCACTCCTGGACCTGCGAGGATGGGTGGTGGATGGGGGTGAGTAGCCAGGGGAGCAATGGATAGCCAGAATCACCTGCCAAAAAAAAACACAGAAAACCAAAAATAAGGACACACCATAATCAAAAAATCACATGACAAATGGCCCCCTTTGCCACATATGTAGTGGCAGGCCCCATAACTAGCCTAGACATACAAACCTAAACACCAAAGCTATAAAGTATATCTAAACAAGTCCCATCCTGCAAATAACAAAGAGCCACAAGTACGTTACATGCTACTTACAAATACTGCATGCTAGGTTACTTAAAAATGCAAAGAACAGGGAGCAACAGACAGAGGGCTAAGGGGAAGAGGCTCATTAATGTGCTGCTTAGCATTCCAGCATTATTGAACAGGGACATAGGTCAGCTGTGCAGTGTCAGTGCGAAGTCTGGGATGCAACATAGCTAAGAGGGCGAGGACAGAAAGGTATAGTGGAGAATCTCAAGCAAGCCCATAGGAGGAAATACTGGTAAGTAAGTGAGTGGAAACTTCTACTGTTTCATTGGAGTGTCTAACAGATTAGTGGGGTACAGGCACAGACCAATCTGAAAAATCATGCTGGACGGCAACAACAATTTGTTAGCACATACCCAGTAGCCATCCGCCAGACAGATCTCCAGATTCAAAGCGAACAAAGAGGCTGGAGTTCCTCAAAATGTGTGAGTCATGTGTGGACCCAGGGAAGGCAGCAAACATACTCAGAAATTGCAGATCTGGGCCTGACACTGCCTGCACATTGATAGAGTGGACCATCTTCCGGTTCCTGCAAAAGCACAATATAACTGGAATTAGTGCGCCCAAAAGGAAAAACACAATAAAAAAGATGCATTCACATAAGCAACATTTAAAACCACTGGATGTTTGGTATACACAGGATGTAGGTCTGCTTTCAGCCACATGGCCAAAATGTAAATGTATGTGCTACATTGCAGACACATGCTGACCTAAACCACATACCTGAACAAAGGCAAGTAGTGAAGAGCGCTGGAGATAGTATTGAGCTGCTGCCACTGATCAGGGGTCAATCCTTGTGTCTTATAGTAGTACTTGTGGTTGAAATCCTAACTCCCAAGTAGACTCATGGGAGGGTTGTGTGAAGGGATGTTTGTTGTGGCGTGCTTGAGGATGTCTCAAACAGGAACTGGTCCAAAAAGTGTGGTGATGCACTACTTACTGGGGAAGTTTCCTAATTGAGATGTCTTAATTTATGCTGTAGATCTTAGGGAAACCGTATAATGAAAACGGCTTTTATCTATATACAACAGAGGTTGAAAATTGCAGACATGAGCATACACCAAATCCTTTTGACTAGATATAATATACAGAGAAAATGCGCAAAGGCACTTACCGCCGCGGACCGGGGGTGCTTAACCTGCCCAGGGCCTCTGAAGGTATGATGTTTTTGTTGGGGGGATCTCCTTCCTGGATAGAGATGTCCTCTGTTTAGGCTCCACCATATGATTCCACCAGCTACTTTTAGCAATTGTCGAATCCCGCGATGAATTGGTTGCGAGGTGGAAGAAGGCGCTGACTATCAGTGTTTGATGGAACACAATTTTATTCGAAATTATGGGGGAGTGGGGGTCGGGACAATGGATGGTGGAAGGGGGGGAGGAAGGAGGGGGGAAAGTGTTCCAAGTTGAAAATGTTCTGTGAAGTCTTCCTTATTGTATCGTAGATCCAATGTAGGTCAGCTTTAATGTCCGATGTCCATTAATAGCAAAGGAAGCTGTGGTTCACGAGGGGTTAAGTCTGGCGTATGTAGAGTCAATACACTACATTGAGGCATGCAAATTCTTTTACTCCTTGTAGTCCGCTGTGGGGGTAAGGGGTGATATCCCGTGGAGTAGAGTAGATCAGCTGGAGCGCGTCTCGCGCTGCGCTCCGGTATCCGACGCGCGTTTCGGTGAGGTCACCGTCTTTAGGGTGCTGATAGTAGGCATGCGTGCGGTCCCAAATTTTATTGGTTGAAGTCGTCACGTGGTTTTGCAAAGGATCATGGGGAGTGTAGTTCTCCTCCCTATACGTTAATTCGGCGGCCGCCAGTGTTTCAGCGGGGCGGCAAAATGAGGCTAGCGCCGGCGAGAGCGACGGCTAGCGCGGCATTCATCATGAAGCCGCCTGGACCGAACAGCGCCGCTGCAAATTCCCTCACAGCGCCAGGTATGAGCTGTCGCTCCCTGGCGATGTCCAATGCATTTCAATGGAGCAATCTATAATTATTCATAATTAATTGGTATTCATTTTTTTTTTTTTTAATGTCACAAAATCGGAGACCACTTCTGCAATGTTAGGATTTATTTTTAAGTAAAAAAAAAATAAAAAAAAAATTTGTGCAGAATTGATCTAACAGGTCTGAGATTAATGTATTCATATTACAAAATGATTCTAAAAACATGTATAATGTTACATTCAAAAAATATGGTTGTTTAGGGGTTAAAAACTAGTTAATACACATCGCCGCCAGCGCTCTGGGGTTTAAACAAGGAATGGACAGCGACAGCACATTCGGAGCGTGATTTGTTAATGAATATGAAGCTAGCCGTTCGCTCTGGCCATTCGTTGTCAGGCGCTCACATACAACGCTGGACCTGTGAAACAGCGACCCACCAGCCCGTATTCAACATTACCGCACACCGACTGAGTCGCTGTCATCAAGCTAACGCCGGCCAAGCACAGCGAATACTGGCTGGCGCAGAAAAAATCACGCTACAGTCGCTCATCTGTCGCTACCTGGCGCTATTAATGAATCGGCCTCTTAATGTTGTGTCGGCATGCTTGTTTCCCCGTCGCGCTGCCGACACAACATTAAGCGTATCACTAATAGAGAATTCTCCTGTTTCAGTACTGGAAAACTGGTTGGGGGTCCTAAGCTTCCCTATGTCAGTTTAAACTGAAACAAAATTCACTTTATGGCCCTTTTAAAACGGACCTTCAGCATCATTTGATGAAAAGTACTGTATTCCCCAGCACCTAAAATGAATATATTCTTCTCCCTTATTATTTTGTCCCCCACTGGGCTTCAACTCTGTTAAGGACTCCAGGATATGACCACCGCCATCTTGCTACTTCTCTTTTGTTTCCCTGCAGGGGGGCAGGTTATAGCTGTGCAGAGCGCCAGAAGAAAAAGATACTTCCTTTTTGTAGGCAACTAGAGATGAGCGAACTTTTGAAAAATTCGATTCGACTGATTTGACGAATTTTCCGACAAAAATCGGTTCGACCCGAATTTATTCGCGACGAATCGCTATTAAAAACGGCTATTTATGAGCCTCCTAGAGCCTCAATAGGGTTGTAAACCATTCTGCCTTGCTGTAACATGCATAGGAGGCGTGGTGGGTTATTGAAATAATACTGTAAATAATTATCACATGCAGATCGGAGGCATCGCTAATAGAATCGCAAAGCGGCACAATTGCAGAGAGCTGAGGTGGCATCACTATGAGGGGCCCCTATAGTGCCTGAAAAACACACCTTGGAGCTGGCAGCAGCAGGAGCCCAAAAATTAGCTGAATCACACCCTGGAGTTGCAAGCAGCCGCAGCAGGAGCCCAAACATTGGTTGAAAGAGACACTGGAGTTGGCTGCAGGAGCCCAAAAATTGGATGAATCACACCCTGGAGTTGCAAGCAGCAGCAGGAGCCCAAACACTGCTTTAAAGAGACACTGGAGTTGGCAGCAGGAGGCCAAAAATTGGATGAATCACGCCCTGGAGTTGCAAGCAGCAGGAGCCCAAACATTACTTTAAAGAGACACTGGAGTTCCCCTTCAGGAGCCCAAAAATTGGATGAATCACACCCTGGAGTTGCAAGCAGCAGCAGCAGGATCCCAAACACAGCTTGAAAGAGACACTGGAGTTAGCAGCAGGAGCCCAAAAATTGGCTGAATCACACCCTGGAGTTGCAAGCAGCAGCAGCAGGAGCCCAAACATAGCTTGAATGACACCCTGGAGTTGCAAGCAGCAGCAGGAGCCCAAACATAGCTTGAAAGACACACTGGAGTTGGCAGCAGGAGCCCAAAAATTGGATGAATCACACCCTGGAGTTGCAAGCAGAAGCAGGAGCCCAAACATAGCTTGAAAGAGATACTGGAGTTAGCAGCAGGAGCCCACAAATTGGCTGAATCACACCCTGGAGTTGCAAGCAGCAGCAGCAGCAGGAGCCCAAACTTAGCTTAAATGACACCCTGGAGTTTCAAGCAGCAGCAGGAGCCCAAACATAGCTTGAAAGACACACTGGAGTTGGCAGCAGGAGCCCAAAAAATGGCTGAATCACACCCTGGAGTTGCAAGCAGCAGCAGCCCAAACATAGCTTGAAAGAAACACTGGAGTTAGCAGCAGGAGCCCCAAAATTGGATGAATCACACCCTGGAGTTGCAAGCAGCAGCAGCAGGAGCCCAAACATGGCTTGAAAAACACACTGGAGTTGGCAGCAGGAGCCCAAAAATTGGATGAATCACACCCTGGAGTTGCAAGCAGCAGGAGCCCAAACATTACTTTAAAGAGACACTGGAGTTGGCTTCAGGAGCCCAAAAATTGGATGAATCACACCCTGGCGTTGCAAGCAGCAGCAGCAGCAGCAGGAGCCCAAACATAGCTTGAAAGAGACACTGGAGTTAGCAGCAGGAGCCCAAAAATTGGCTGAATCACACCCTGGAGCTGCCAGCAGCAGCAGCAGGAGCCCAAACATAGCTTGAATGACACCCTGGAGTTGCAAACAGCAGCAGGAGCCCAAACATAGCTTGAAAGACACACTGGAGTTGGCAGCAGGAGCCCAAAAATTGGATGAATCACACCCTGGAGTTGCAAGCAGCAGCAGCAGGAGCCTAAACATAGCTTGAATGACACCCTGGAGTTGCAAGCAGCAGCAGCAGGAGCCCAAACATAGCTTGAAAGAGACACTGGAGTTGGCAGCAGGAGCCCACAAATTGGCTGAATCACACCCTGGAGTTGCAAGCAGCAGCAGTAGCAGCAGCAGCAGCCCAAACATAGCTTGAATGACACCCTGGAGTTGCAAGCAGCAGGAGCAGGAGCCCAAACATAGCTTGAAAGACACACTGGAGTTGGCAGCAGGAGCCCAAAATTGGATGAATCACACCCTGGAGTTGCAAGCAGCAGCAGGAGCCCAAACATTACTTTAAAGAGACACTGGAGTTGGCAGCAGGAGCCCAAAAATTCGCTGAATTACACCCTGGAGTTGCAAGCAACAGCAGCAGCCCAAACATAGCT
This sequence comes from Gastrophryne carolinensis, assembly GCA_027917425.1. Lineage (NCBI taxonomy): Eukaryota > Metazoa > Chordata > Amphibia > Anura > Microhylidae > Gastrophryne > Gastrophryne carolinensis. The sequence goes on along the minus strand of CM051240.1, from coordinate 39,883,252 downwards.
TGCAAGAGACACTGGAGTTAGCAGCAGGAGCCCAAAAATGGATGAATCCCACCCTGGAATTGCAAGCAGCAGCAGCAGCAGCCCAAACATAGCTTGAAAGAGACACTGGAGTTAGCAGCAGGAGCCCAAAAATTGGATGAATCACACCCTGGAGTTGATAGCAGCAGCAGGAGCCAAACATAGCTTGAAAGACACACTGGAGTTGGCAGGAGGAGGCTCAAAAATTGAATGAATCACACCCTGGATTCGCAAGCAGCAGCAGGAGCCCAAACATTACTTTAAAGAGACACTGGAGTTGGCTTCAGGAGCCCAAAACTGGATGAATCACACCCTGGAGTTGCAAGCAGCAGCAGCAGCCCAAACATAGCTTGAAAGAGACACTGGAGTTGGCAGCAGGAGCCCAAAAATTGGATGAATCACACCCTGGAGTTGCAAGCAGCAGCAGGAGCCCAAACATTGCTTTAAAGGGACACTGGAGTTGGCAGCAGGAGCCCAAATATTAGCTGAATTACACCCTGGAGTTGCAAGCAGCAGCAGCAGCAGCAGGAGCCCGAACATTGCTTTAAAGAGACACTGGAGTTGGTAGCAGCCTCAGCAGGAGCCCAAAAATTGTCTGACACACCCTGAGGTTGGCAGCAGCAGCAGCAGGAACCTAGAAATTGGCTGGAAGGCACCCTGAAGTTGGCAGCAGCAGGAGCACATACATTAGCTGGAAGGCACACCCTGGAGTTGGCAGCAGCAATTCTAAAATACAATACTTTGATTAAGCTGAGGAAGGATGAACAAGCGTATTTAGTATAACAGATAGGCTGCTAAGTGCAGGTTTGGGATGCCCTGCGGCCTAGTGTTTTGGCAGCAGGACAAAAACCAATTCAAAATGCAATACTTTAATTAAGCTGAGGAAGGATCAACAAGCATATTTAGTATAACAGATAGGCTGCTAAGTGCTGGTTTGGGATGCCCTGCGGCCTGGTGTTTTTTTTTGTTAAAGGCAGACCAAAAACCAATTCAAAATGCAATACTTTGATTAAGCTGAGGAAGGATCAACAAGCGTATTTAGTATAACAGATAGGCTGCTAAGTGCAGGTTTGGGATGCCCTGCAGCCTAGTGTTTTGGCAGCAGGACAAAAACCAATTCAAAATGCAATACTTTGATTAAGCTGAGGAAGGATCAACAAGCGTATTTAGTATAACAGATAGGCTGCTAAGTGCAGGTTTTGGATGCCCTGCGGCCTGGTGTTTTTTTTTTGTTAAAGGCAGACCAAAAACCAATGCAAATTGCAATACTTTGATTAAGCTGAGGAAGGATGAACAAGCGTATTTAGTATAACAGATAGGCTGCTAAGTGCAGGTTTGGGATGCCCTGAGGCCTAGTGTTTTGGCAGCTGGACAAAAACCAATTCAAAATGCAATACTTTGATTAAGCTGAGGAAGGATCAACAAGCGTATTTAGTATAACAGATAGGCTGCCAAGTGCAGGTTTTGGATGCCCTGCGGCCTGGTGTTTTTTTGTTAAAGACAGACCAAAAACCAATTCAAAATGCAATACTTTGATTAAGCTGAGGAAGGATCAACAAGCGTATTTAGTATAACAGATAGGCAGCTAAGTGCAGGTTTGGGATGCCCTGCGGCCTGTTTTTTTTTTGTTAAAGGCAGATCAAAAACCAATTCAAAATGCAATACTTTGATTAAGCTGAGGAAGGATCAACAAGCGTATTTAGTATAACAGATAGGCTGCTAAGTGCAGGTTTGGGATACCCAGGTGGGCTGGTGTTTTTTTTGTTAAAGGCAGACCAAAAAATATTTAAACAAATCCAGTTATATATTATGATAAATGCTTGCGTGTAACAGATAGGGTTAAATAAGCCACTGCATAATACCATTTTGTGAAATACTCACCTGTAAAATGGGTATTATAAGTATGTCACACACCCCGCTTCAGATATCCATAACACATGGGTAATACCACCTTAAGAGGCGTTCCTTGCAGAGATGATGCAAAGAAAAAAGCCCCTCCCTGCTCCACAAATACCTGGGACCTCCCACTCATTACCCAGTATACAGAAGCAGTAAGCAAGGGACCAGGAAGAGGCAACAATAAAACCAAGAACCACGCAAAATGCCCTATACAGAGTATCCAGAGTACCAAACAAGGGCGGGTGAAGCGGGGTGTGTGACATACTTATAATACCCATTTTACAGGTGAGTATTTCACAAAATGGTATTATTCTAAGTATGTCACACACCCCGCTTCAGATATCCATAACACATGGGACATCCAACAGCAGTGTCCATAAAAAGGGGGGGAATCCAAAACAAGGTAACAAGGCACAACCTATGCCACAACAGATTGTAAAACCAGGCGGCCAAAACCAGCATCCGCTGAGGCCCAAACATCAACCTTGTAAAACTTGGAAAAAGTGTGAACAGAAGACCAAGTAGCGGCCTTACAAACTTGCTCAACAGAGGCCCGGTGCTGGAAAGCCCAGGACGCTCCAACCGCACGAGTAGAAAGAGCAGTAACACAAAAAGGGGGACTCCTCCCCTAGACAGCATAGGCCCCAAAATGGCCTGACGAATCCATTTATCGACAGAAGAATTGGCAGGAGCCAAACCCTTCCTAGGCCCAGAAGGCACCACAAAGAAGGCGTCCGTCCTACGAAAAGAAGACGTAGCCACCAGGTAATACTTCACAGCGCGGACAACGTCCAAGGAATGCAACGCCCTCTCTTTCTCATTCCTAGGATTAGGACAGAGAGAGGGCAGGACAACATCCCGATCCAAATGGAAAGCCGAAACCACCTTAGGAAGGAAGTCTGGCCTGAAACGAAACACAACCTTAGCCTGATGCCCTTCAAAATACGGAGCTTTAACGGATAAGGCAGCCAACTAAGAAACACGTCTCACAGAAGTAATGGCCACCAGAAAGCCACCTTCTGAGTAAGGGACGACAAGGCAGCCTCATGCATGGGCTCAAACGGAGACCCCTGAAGAGCAGAAAAAACCAAAATCAAATCCCAAACGGAACAAAAGGCTTCCTAGGAGACCGCACATGCATAACTCCCTAGAAGAACGTCTTGACTAAAGGATGAAGCGCAAAGGACCATTGGAAGAAAACCGCCAGGGCAGAAAACTGCCCCTTTAAAGGTACTAACCAGGAACCCCAGATCCAAACCATGTTGAAGAAACTCCAAGAGCCTGGGAATAGAGAACTCCCGGCAAGAAAGGGACCTACCCTCACACCGGTCAATATAGGACATCAAAGACCTATAATAAATAGTAGAGGAAGACCGCTTCCTGGCACTGATAAGTGTCTGAATAACTGCATCAGAAAGACCTTCCTCTATCAAGATAGTGAACTCAGCAGCCACACCGCCAAAGCCAGCGATTGTAAACTGGGACGACGCAGCCGACCCTGAGTGATTAGGTCCGGACCTAGCGGCAACACGAACTGGTCTTTAGCCAGCCTTACTAAATATGCGAACCAAACGCACCTTGGCCACCTGGGGGCCACCAGGATCGCAGAAGCCCCATCCAACGCCAGTTTGCGCACCACCCTGGCCAGCAGCGGGAACGGAGGGAACAGGTAAAGTAGGCCCAGCTCCCTCCAGTTCAGAGACATGGCATCCACTGCCAGAGCCAGAGGATCCTGCGAGAGCGACACAAAGACCGGAAGCTTGTGATTGTGGCGAGAGGCAAAGAGGTCCACCCCGGGGACCCCCACCTGAGACAAATCAAACGAAACACCCTGGGACTGAGAGACCACTCCCCCTGACGAGAGAAGGCCCTGCTCAGCAAGTCCACCTCCGTAGTTTCCACTCCCGGAAAGCAGACCGCTGAGATACACGGGACAAAGGTCTCCGCCCAGTCCAGAATCAAAGGCACCTCCCAGAGGGCACTCCTGCTGCGAGTCCCCCCTTGGTGATTGATGTAAGCAACCGCCGTCCGGTTGTCCGACCGGACCTGAACCGGCCGGCCCCGCAACTGACGCGTCAAACGAAACAGAACCAACCTGATGGCTCTCAATTCCAGAATGTTGATGGGCTCGTGAGCCTCCTGCGGACTCCATAGCCCCTGAAACTGGCAATCCTTCCCAACACTCCCCCCCCAGCCCGATAGGCTGGCGTCCGTGGTGACCATTTCCCAGCAAGGGGCCAGGAAGGATTTGCCCTTCCCCAGATTGACCGACCCCATCCACCATTGAAGGGATCGATGAACTTGAGGGGTAAACCAAAGGACCGGTCCAACCACAGTGGTGACCTGCCCCAAACCTTCATCAGATGAAGTTGAAGCGTCCTCGTATGGAATTGGGCAAAGGGAACTGCCTCGAATGAGGCCCCCATTAATCCCACCAGCCTCATCCCTATCCGGATGGACGGCCGAGGAGCTGTCAAGAGTAGCCGCACTAACTCCTGGAGCAAAAGTATCTTGGCCTGGGACAGAAAGACCCCGGCCTGCGAGGAGTCCAGAGACATCCCCAGAAAAGTCACAATCCTGGATGGACAAAGGGAAGACTTGGGGTGATTGATCACTCAACCGAACCTCTCCAGAGTGGACACCACCACACCGGCGTCCAACTCCGCTTGGCTGAATGACTACGCCATGATCAGCAAACCGTCCAGATAGGGTACAAAGCGAACGCCCCGGACTCTGAGCAGTGCCATCACCCCCGCCAGCACCTTAGTGAACACCCGGGGCGCCGAGGTGAGGCCGAAAGGAAGAGCCACAAACTGAAAGTGACGGTCCTCCACTACAAACCTGAGGAACCTCTGGTGTGCTGGAAAAAATCGGAATGTGCAGATAAGCATCCTTGATACCTATGGACGTCAGAAAAATCTCCCTGACGGAGAGACTGAATAGCCGAGCGCAAGGTCTCCATGCGGAATTTGCGCGGCCTGATAAACCTGTTGAGAAGCTTGAGATCCAGGACAGGACGGATCGATCTTGAACAGATTGGAATAGAAGCCCTTGCCCTGCTCCGAGGGAGGCACGGGACGAATGACAGCCATGTCCAAAAGACACCATACTGCCCCCATGAGCCCCTGAGCCGCCAGGGCTCTGAAGGCATCCGAGACCTCAGAAATCTGGAGGGGGGGCGGAGCTCGAACTCTAGCTCGTGGCCGGAAGACACAACCTCACGAATCCACCTGTCCGAGACGTCTTGATCCCAAACCTGGGAGAAGTGCCTGAGGCGTCCCCCCACCCACAAGGGTGAGGGCGCCCCCTTATTGCTGAGCAGGCTAGATAGCCGGCTTGGGCTCCGAACCCCAGTGGTATCCTAAGCGGGCACGTCCTCTGCCCCTGCTCCCCGAGTCACTTCTGGAGGAACGAAATGTAGATCCTCTTCCAGATCTGGCCCCCCGAAGGAAGGGGCAGTAGAGGTCGCCCCCCGAAAAGAGCGACGCTGCTCCTTTCGCTGCGGTAACCTACCACCCTGGGAGACTGAGTCCAAAGTCTCACCAAAGAGCCTCAACCCCACGAAGGGTAGGGCCGACAGAGACTTCATGGACATAAAGTCTGCCGCCCACTGGCGCAGACATACCGACCGCCGAATAGTCACTAGTAAGGCCGGCTGTCAATACAAAGGATAAAAACAGCTCACAGCGTTTGAGACTAAGGAACCCATTACTCCCCGGACGAAGTCCGGAAGACGTCAACAGTTCCCTAACCAAGGATCTGGCCGCCAACACCATAAGCTCAGAGGCACAGACAGGCCGCATGGCCGACCCGACGCTAATAGAACCATGGCAAGCCATCTGATCAATACGCTTATCCTCCCCGTCCTTGAGGGTGGAACAATCAGGTCTATTTAGGACCGAGGAGTTAGATAACCCCAGAACCGGGGCGTCGGCCTCGGGCGGGGAAGCCCCGCGCTTGACCACCACAGCAGGGAAGGGATATTTCCTATCCCACCCTTGCGGGATGCCCGGGAGCCGGGCCGGCCTGCTCAATCCCTGTCAATGATTTTGCCAAAATGCCGCTGCGTAGGGATTCCAAGCGCGGCCTGGATTCCTCAAACAGCTCACCATCCTGCTGCGATGCCGTTTCAGGAGGAGAGATGTTCAGAACCTCCAACTTCAAGGCAAGAGCTTGAAAGGAGTCCGCCGATTTTCCAGCTCACTAAACTCGGCATCGGCACTAGCAGAATACTCATCGTCAGTAACCTCTGACCCATCGGACACCTCTCCGTCCTCCGGGACAGACAATTCAGACCAGTCAAGAAAATTAATATCGTCTCCGTCATCCCCCGGCGGGGCCGGGGACAAATGTTTCCTCTTGGCCGGGGCCTTACGGGCGGCCGACGAGGAAACAATCTTTTCCAGAGCTGCCAATCTGGCGCACATATCAGCCTGCGAATCCCTGCCCTTGACCGCAACGCACGTAGCCTGCGTCAGGGTGGGAGGTGGAGACGACGCAGCCGACGGTGCTGATCCCGAAGTCTGGGATCCTGACTGCCGGGTAATGGTTAGCTGTGCACAGGGAATACATAGCAGTACATCGTCCCCCGAAAAGGACACACCGCACAATATGCACTACTTGGGATGCCCCGAAGGGGTACCCGCCCCCGTATCAGGGGATGCCTCCATAAAAGTGATTTTGTGTGGTCGCTAAGACCCAGGGAATTACGCCAGTAGGCTACCCGGGATGCCCCTTTAATGTCCCGTGTGGGAGGAATGCAAATGGCCCCCAGGGATTAAGGACAGGGAAGGACCCTCTAATCCCGGATGCAGACTCATGAAATATGTCACCCTTAAACCTAAGAAAAGAAGCCAAGCAGGGCCCAATGGGCCACTCACAGTTTGATGCCAGGAGCCAGGAAAGCGCGGGAAGGCCTCAGAGGAAGAAGAGAGGAGGAGGAGCGCAGGAGAGGCCAGAGGAAAAAGGCGCGATTAGCGCCCGCGCCAGACAGCACGCACCCCCCCCCCCCCGCTCATCAACATGCATACAGACGCGCCACAGCGCTGCTGGACAGGAGAGGGGGGCGGGGCCGCGGCGATGACGCGCCGCGAGTTGGCCCCGCCCCCTCCCCGCCATGAGGGGAAGGAAAAAAGTAACAGAGCCCCAGCCTGGAGAACCGGCGCCGCCGCCGCGGCGCCCGAATACAGTACCAGGCGGGAGCCCCCGCCAAGCGGGGCACCCCCTGGGAGCCACCCCAGGTAATGGGCAGTCGGGCCGCGGCAGCGCGCCGCCGTTCGGCCCCGCCCCCCCCCCCTCAGTCAGGCACAGGCGTGAGGTAACTCACCTCACGCCTGAAGTCCCCACCAGTGCCTAGCGCTGCACCAGAAGTAAAGTGTCTAAAACACAATCACACTGACCCCACACACACATAGGAAAAAGGGAGGAAGGGAGGGAGGACCAGAACAACCCCAACCCCCAAGGGAATAGGGAGGGACCCCCCCCCCCCCCAGGATCATGTTCAGGGACGGGGCATCCCAAACCGGGATCACCAACCCGGACCGCCGCCTACCCTCTCTAATAGGGTCTCACGGGGGGGGAGCACAGCTCCTCAGCACCAGGGGTGCTTCTATACCCTCGCTCGGCCCGCAGCCTCAGCTGAGGAGGCATACACAACAAACAAACAGGGATCCCTAGGGAAACAAGAACCGAGCGGAAACATAAAAACAAATGGGCCGGGGGCAACCCCGGCTACCTTAACTCCCCCTGAGCAAGGAGGAGGCATCATCTTCTGACTTGCTCGCCGTCTTGCAGAGATGGAAACTGGGTAATGAGTGGGAGGTCCCAGGTATTTGTGGAGCAGGGAGGGGCTTTTTTCTTTGCATCATCTCTGCAAGGAACGCCTCTTAAGGTGGTATTACCCATGTGTTATGGATATCTGAAGCGGGGTGTGTGACATACTTAGAATAGATGGCATGCACAGGCAAGGCAGATTTACAGCACAAAGAACTGAAATCAAAATGTAAACTGATCTGGCTAATGAAAAAAAAAAATGTTTCACTGTCACTTCTAAGTTGTCCCTGGCTGGATGGTTCCGGTTTTTCCCTATCTTTCCCTGGCTCTGTCTACCTCTCTGTCTGCCTCTCTGACTCTCCCTACCTATCTCTAACTCTCTGTCCCTGTCTCTAACTAGACAGGGACACTCTCTGTTCCTGTCTCTGGCCACAATGCAAGGCTGGAATGCATACAAGCAAGATGGCCGCCGCTTTATGTAGCACGGTGACGTCATCGGGCTTCCTGGCTGCTGATAGGCTGCATGTGACTTACCCATGATACCTTGCCCCAGGGGATATGTCTGGACATGTTCATCCACCATTTTAGAATGCCTGAAATTGAAATAAATGGAGTTTAAAGGAAAACTTTGGTCGATCGAATCGCAGGGAAATTCGGATTCGTTCAGAATCGAATTTTCCATGAAATTCGGAACGAATCCGGGTTCGTCCGGATCGATTCACTCATCCCTATAGGCAACCCAAGACTCCACGGGCAGCTATCTTGGATGATAAAAGGCTCAGAAAACTTACAGGTAGTATGATTTTTAATGTGGGCAATCTAGAGGCTCGATTCAGAGACACATTCGTCTGGACTTCCGTAGCTGTCTGTGAAAGTTTTAGTGGGTGTTTGTAATTTTTTTTGTAATTTTTTGTTTGTAAGTTTTTTTTCGTTCATTTTTCATTCGTACGAACGTTCGGGAAAATGCGTATATGCGCTTTCGATGAACGGAAGCAAATCGGATCATTTCCGTTAGTTAGGATCATTTTCCAAACAAAATCTGATATTTTTCGTTCCTTCAGATAACTTACGTTGTTGGGATGGGCTTGCGTCTGATTCAGAGAGCTGATTTCCGACGAACCACCACCCTATAAATCCGTTTTATTTCCGATCCACTTACGGGACCTTTGAGGGCTCGGATTGCTATTGTTGAACATGTTTTGCGGCTATGTGGAGGAGTCTGCGCACCTTTAGCACCAAGGCATTGCATGTATTAGCATGGCCGAAGCCATAAATTGTATAGCAATGCATACCTGAATCAATACATTTCATGTATTCATGCATTTCAATGCTGACCTTAATTAGTCCTTAGCATGTAAACATTTATTTTCCCACACATCCATATAATTGTTATATTTTTTTAGACTTATGTCCTTTGTGAATTATATTTGGATTGTTGAACTTGAATCTTAATTTGTTGTAGGAGTTACTGTTTTAGTTGGTTACCTTTGCTTTGTGTAATTATTTTATATTTGGTTGCAGGAACCGCAAGATGTGCCACTCGCACAACATACAAGCAGTGTTTGGTCCAGCTATGCGATTCCTCAGTGTTCTTGCAGGGCATCCAGGGTCATCCCATGATGCTTATATATTGCAGAGCTCCGGCTAATTTCATCAGTTTGAGTCAGGAGAATTATCTGGTGGATGGCTCCAGGGTAAGTTTTCTCACATTCCATCAATCCATTTTCACTGTATGGCAATGATGACTCATGTCTTAACCTATGGCTGTTTTTAGCCCTTGATGACATGTTAAACAATATTGTAGCTTAGAATGTGTATTTTATGTTAATATTTTTTTCTTTCAGGGGATTCTGGATATCCACTACTGCTCTTGCTCCTGATGCCCGTTCTTTGCCATCAGAATGCGGGCCAGGGGTTCTCTAATTGGGCACTATGCAGAAATATTTAAATATGAATATTCACATGACCGAGAAGTGATTTGGGTAAGTTTTAGGGGGCTAAAATGGAAGAAGAACCTAACCGCGAAGTGGTTTGGGTGAGCTTTAAGGGTCCAAAAGGGAAGATGGAGGATAGGATAGGAGGATAGGATAGGATAGCTAAACATTGTAGTAGAAGTGAGGGTGGCAAATATGTAGGGGAGCACTTTAATGAGTTAAGTTTGTAGTGCGCAGGTGCAAGATCGTAAGGATTTCCATCTGGACGATTATTTATTGAAAAAGGGAAACAGAAACTAACGGGAAACATAAAGGATTTGTGGGAGGATACGGTGGGAAAAGGGAAAAAACAAAAGCCTACGTTGTAACAAAAAACGAAAGTATTTTTTTGTCTCTGAATCGAGCCTTATATGTAGGATAGGCTCTCATTCAGGGTGAAAATCTGGTTTAACACTTGGGAATTCCAGTTTGCTTTACAGTTAAAAAATCCTAAAGAATCCTAAAATTGTGTATTAAGCCCTTTATGATAGGGGACAGGATATGCTTTCTCTTTCTCGCTGCTCCTCCGGCACTCCAAAACCTGGTCGCCGCCATCTTGGACTGAAGACACAGAACTGCATCCCCTCCATGAGCATTCCTGCCTGCCCATTCAAGTGAATGGATGACAGGAGCGTGTGCGGAGTCGGGGGATGCGGCATTGCTTCTTTTCCTGCGGTGGCCTTGGGAGGCCAGGAGGTTTTCTTTCTTTATAATCCCCCATCCTGCCTCAGTGACAGATTAGAGTAGCATTGTGGGGGGGTCATTTTTAAGTGAATTTCTGCCTAAAGCTGTCCCAGATATGTCCCTGCAAACTGTGGACTGCAAAAGAAGATCCTGAGAGAGGACAAGAAACGAGCCAAAAAAGCCTCATCTCTAATGTCAGAATGTCACCCTCCGCTAAATCCAATGTCAATAATAACTGTTGTAAAGATGAAATATAACCGCGCTGATATTTCTTAAAATTATTAAATTATTGAATTATTATTGCTCAACGTGTGTCAATCCTTTACCCCTATGGATCCTAAATGCACTTATTCCAAAAACACAGAGCAATCAATGATAAAACAACACACTTTAGGTCAGCTTTAACTCTTAAAACATTATATAAAAAAGTCCAATCTTCTGGGGTGGTTCCCCAATCTGAGAGTATCCTCTAAGGCCAAGGATTTTAGTGACCTTGTATCACAGGAATGTTCAAAACACTGTAGCAAATTCAGTACAGTACAGTATATAACAGCAAATTGCTGATGAGAATCTCGTGCCCACCACCTCCTTCAAAATACTCTTACCAGATAATAATAAGCTTTAGTGCCTTATTAAAAATCCTCCATGATTTATTCCTCTCTTATTGGATAGGAGAGCCGGTTAAATATTCTGGTCCCTGCTTTAACAGGTGGAGGTGTGCTTGAATGCCTTATTAGATCCTCAATATTCCATTCCTCTCTTGTTATTAACAGAGCCGATTTGATATTCTTATCCCACTTTGGCTTTTAAAATTGTCCCAGATTGGACAAACCACATAAAACCGAAAACCAAATAAAAAAATCTAGCGTAATATCGTTTTAATCATGTGCACTGATTAAGTTAAAAATGCACTCACATAAAAACAAGGGAAAGAGAAAGTTGGCTACCAACGAAATGCGTTGACGGCGGCGGACGGATCTTATCAGTACGCGGGCAAGCTACACTCCAGGGATACTTCACTTCCCCTTCCTCCCTTTGAGACATCAATCGGCCTAGACACATTGAGGGTTTTGTGAGAATCTTGCCTGGCATCTCCTAAATACTTGATATACATTGTTTTTATGTGAGTGCATTTTTAACTTAATCAGTGCACATGATTAAAATGATATTACGCTAGATTTTTCTATTTGGTTTTTCCTTTCTATGTGGTTTGTCCAATCTGGGACAATTTTAAAAGACAAAGTGGGATAAGAATATCAAATCGGCTCTGTTAATAACAAGAGAGGAATGGAATATTGAGGATCTAATAAGGCATTCAAGCACACCTCTACCTGTTAAAGCGGGGACCAGAATATTTAACCGGCTCTCCTATCCAATAAGAGAGGAATAAATCATGGAGGATTTTTAATAAGGCACTAAAGCTTATTATTATCTGGTAAGAGTATTTTGAAGGAGGTGGTGGGCACGAGATTCTCATCAGCAATTTGCTGTTATATACACGTGGTGGAATTTGCTACAGTGTTTTGAACATTCCTGTGATACAAGGATACAAGATACTAAAATCCTTGGCCTTAGAGGATACTCTCAGATTGGGGAACCACCCCAGAAGATTGGACTTTTTTATATAATGTTTTAAGAGTTAAAGCTGACCTAAAGTGTGTTGTTTTATCATCGATTGCTCTGTGTTTTTGGAATAATATAATAATAACTGTTGATTGGCTTTAAAGTGGACCAACACCCAGGATATTGACTACCCTGGGTTTTGGTCCACTTTCCCGGGGCACCCCGATCGGTGCCATGCTATGCTATGCTATGCTATGTGAAACCCCCCAGATCGCCCGATTCAACTCACCTCACCCCGCTCCTATGGCGCATGTGCGCCCGCTAGTCCAATCAGCGCGCTAGGAGCCCCAGAGCTATGTGCGCCAAAGCCGTGTCAAAGCTCAGCGGCACCGAGCACGCTGGCGGCCACATTTCACGCTTCCCTCTAACAGGGAGCGTGCCCGCGGCAGGCATTCCCAAATGGCCGGCGCGGGCACACGCCCTACTAGAGAGAAGCGCGAGATGTGGCCGCGGCCCACGCATGCGCCATTGGACCGGGACTCAGGTAAGGTTTGCGGGCGTCCTGGGGGGTTTCACACAGCGGGGCATACCGATTATTGATGCCCCGTGGGGAGGGATTGGATTGGCCCGGGAATCTTATAGATTCCCGGGCCGGACTGGACTGGGTGTTGGTCCACTTTAAACAAAAGGCGGGAGGGAGGAACCGTAGCCCCACCGCTGACGAGCAGTGTCAGATGCGCCCGATGGTAAGGGAACATGACGCACGGTGGGGAGGGCCTTGAGGCGTGCCGACGCTCGGCCCGGTATAACAGGCGGAAAAATGCTAGTAGTTGCTAGACGCTACAGTTTTTCCTGCACTGGCCGGTGTCGCTCTGACCACTACAGCAGACAGAGAATGCTCGCAGGGGAGAGACGCTCCCAGCTCTCCAGAAGGCGCCGTCCCTTTAAGGAGGGCAGCCCACATGACTGGCCTGCGTTCCAGCCCGGAAGCAGACCAGCCTTGTGGATATGGTCACGGGGGGGGGGGGGAAGTGACATCCAAGGGAACCGGGGGTTCTCTTTTGACCCTCGGTTCGGATGGACGAGCAGTCAGCACTGACGCTCGTCCAACCATCAGGTAAACAGTCACATGGAGTCACTGCTGGCGAGGGCTGGGTGAGGAGCTTAATTGCTCCCCCTCCTGCCTCTCCGCCCCCCCCCCTCCCGATCGCGCCATTCGGGCTGCTGTCAGGCTCAGTCCCATCCCTCCCTCACCGGCCTCCTTTGCCTCTGTGTGGCCCGAGCATCGGAGCTCGGGCCGCAGTAGAACCATGTCTGACCGCTGCCTCGCGTTACTCCTCCTCCCCCGCCTCCCTCGCCTCCCCCTCCTCCCTCACTCACTTCAGCGTGGCCCGAGCATCGGTGCTCGGGACGCAGGAGAACCTCGTCTCCCCGCCGCCTCGCCGGGCGGGGTGCCGTGGCAACGTGTTTTCTCCCCCACCTCCCTCACCTCCCCCTCCTCCCTCACTCACTTCAGCGCGGCCCGAGCATCGGAGCTCGGGCCGCAGTAGAACCGTGTCTCCCCGCCGTCTCGCCGGGAGGGGAGCTGCGGCAACGTTAGCCCTCCTCCCCCGCCTCCCTCACCTCTCCCTCCTCCCTTACTCACGTCTGCACAGGAGATCCATGCCACCTCGCCAGGCAGGGAGCTGCAGGTGCTGCAGCTCTTCTTCCCCCGCAGACGCCGCGCCCGACGATCAGGGCATGTGTTTGCCCCCTCCCCGCGTACAAGCCGGTGGGGGGACACCTTCTCCCTTCCGCCCACACTCTGCCAGCCATCATCGGGGGTCAAAGCTCTGCTCCAAGTGCAGCAGAGAGCGGAGACGGGGGCGCGCTCCATGCCTCCAGTGCCACTGGTGGGCCCTCCGGCGTCCCCCTCGACGCCTGGGGGGCCCTTCGAACACCACACGTCGGGCACCCTGGGGATACACACCTGTGGACATGGGGTTGGCGCCCCCCATTTCAGTGTGCCCCCCCCTACCAGAGTTCCACGGGCCCCTCAACGCTATGCACCCCCATAGTCCCCCGGGCATGGCCCCCCGCAGTCGGACACAGGGGCGGCGTGTCGGGCACGCCCACGACCAGGCAGGCGGTCGTGTGGTGGCGACATGTGTCATCGGTCCGGCATCAACCTACAGAAGCACAGCGGCAGCTGCAGGTTCGGCGGCAGTGTTGAGACGTCCGGCGGGAAGCGGGTCACTGGCCCAGTTGGGCACGGTGACCCAGGAAGCAGATCAGCGATCAGGCGGACCAGGCGGCGTTATCGTTCGGCATGGGGAACCACATTTGATCGCCGATATTATTTCTGTGTCGCAATTGGGGGTGGGGTTTCTGTGGGTGAGGGATCAGGCGGAGTCGCAAGTTTTATGGCAGGGGTGCGGGATCTGTTGCACAGGGGGAGCCTGGGGCGATTGAAGGGGCCACGGTGCTGGGCGCAGCACGGTGCCCGGGAGCAGTGTGGGCGCAAGGGGCCACGGGCCGTGCGGTCAGTATTGGGGGGACGATGCAGCGGGTAGGGGCTGAGTGGGTAGGATGTAGGGAGGAAGGTAGCGGCGAGGACTCGGGGGGGAAAAGGGGGGGGGGTGTTAGGCCCTGGCAATCTCGGACTTGGCAAAGGGGCACACTTATGTGTGTTTTGAGGGTCCGTTGGGGGGCATCTTAAACTAGAGGTGAAGAAAAAAATTGGCGAAGGGAGTACGTGGACATTTTCCCGTTGCTGCTGCTAGAGCATTTTGGGGTTGAGAGATGGGAAAAGGGTAAGGAGTATCGGAAGGTGGAGGATGAAGATAAGAAGCGCTGACTCTAAGAACTTTTGGTACACGGCTGCAGATGTTCTCTATACTGGCGAGAAGGATAGGGGAAAAGATTCCGGAGCACTGTTCACCACGGTTTTGCTACCTGGATACCATATGGGAGGCCCACTGGGTATACGGTGGCTCGGCTTGCTTGCGGTATGGCGAACAGTTCCGGCAATGAATGGCGATAAGTGAGGGCTTGGGTTGAGATCACAGGGACATTGGGTAGTGGCTGAGGGTTATGAATGAAAGGGGGGGTGTACCCGGTGGCGGGTGGTGTATCCCCCTTTTTAGGCTGGCGCAACCTCAACGGGGTCGGGGACGGCAGAAAAGGCTTGTGTTGGGCTTCAATGACTCCTATAGCAGGTAGGGACTCACGTGCAAATTCCGGCACGAGTGTTCAGGCTTCGGGGGTGAGCCACTCGTTGAGGCGGTTCTGCAGGGGTTCAGATGGTCGGTTGCTGGCTGAAGGTTGGCTGGGTTTCGTGATCCCATGTATGGCTCCTCCTGGGGCACGCTCTCTAAAAACGCTCTCTAAAGGAACGACCAGAGGTAGTAAGGGTAAAGCTGGGGAGGGAGGTGTCTTTGGGGCGGATGGAGGGCCCATTTAGCGACTCCCCTCTGGAACAGCTGGTGGTGTCCCCATTGGGGGTTGGTGCCTGGGAAGGAGCGGGGCAATTTTAGCTTCATTCACCACTTGTCTTTCCCGAAGGGAGCGTCAGTGAATGATGGCATGGACAGGGAGCTGTCATCGGTGTCTTGTGCACCGTTGACTTCGCTCTGGCCTTGGTGAGGGAGGCGGGCCCTGGGGTTTCGATGGCCGGGACTGTCATGGAGTCTGCGTTTCGGCTGCTGCCGGTGCATCCGGATGGTTTGTGACTTTTGGGATGTTTTTTGAGGGAGGGTGTTATGTTGCCGTTGTCTGCCAATGGGGTGCTTGTTTTCGTGTGCATGTTTTGAGACCTTTGGTTTGTTCCCGTGGTGGGTGGTGGGGGAGAGAGCGGGCGTGGGATCCATCTCTCATTGCTTGGATGGGTTCCCCGGGGTGGGGCCGGTGGGCACCGGAGTGTGTGAGGGGTTGAGGATGTTTGGGGTGTCCGGGGTGCCGGTGGCGCACGGGAGGACGTTGGATCCGCCAGCAGTTGTGAGGTTTTTGGGGATTGGGATTGACGCGGGGGGGGGGAGGGTCTGCAGGTGCCGAGGGATGATGGGTTGGTGGGGGCCCCTGGAGTCAGGGAGAGTTGCACTGCAGAGGCTTCACTCGGTGCTCAGGAAGTTCAACTTTGCAGGTCAGGTTTTGCCTATGGGGTGGGTGTACACGAGGAGGTTGTCATTGGCAACAGTGGGCGTCAGGGAGCCGCATCACTTCATCAGGCTGACGGCAGCTATGAAGGAGGACATTAGGATGTGGGGCAATGTTCTGGAGTTGTTTAACAGGCTGGCGGATTGGTTGGCACAGATGAGGGCAAATGAGGAGCTCCAGTTGTTTACGGATACGCCAGGTTCTGGTGGTTTTGGGGCTTATTTGGGGGGGTCGTTGGTGTGCTGGCCATTGGATAAGGTGGTGGTTGAAATCGGCGCTTATAAGAAACTTGGCCTTTCTTGAGCTGTTTCCACTGGTGGTGATACTATGGGGGGGAAAAACAAGGCGGTTTGTTTTCGGTCGGACAATATGTCAGTCGTTTCGGCAGTCAACACACAGACATCGTCACCGCCGCCGGTCGCCGTGATGCTTAGGCAGCTGGTATTGGGTTGTTTGCGGTATAATATTTTGTGCAGGGTGGTGCATGTGCCTGTTGTGGAAAATGGGATAGCTGATGCTCTTTTTGATTCACAGTGGGAGCGTTTCAGGAAACTGCCATCTGAGGCGTTGGAGGTCGGCGAGTCATGCTCGAGCGGTCGGTTGGAGATTGTGTGAAACGTCTTTTGGTTTAATTCAAAGGTCGGTCACACCATCCACTTGGAGGTCTTATGTAAAAATATGGCAGCAGTGGTGGGTCTTGTAGGAGGAATTCGGGGTGCTGGCCACGGAAGGGGACAGACGGAGCTTGCTGATATGGTATGTGAGCGAGATGGTAGCGGGTGGTGAGATTTCAGCCTCGGTTGACAGGAGGACAAGAGGGTTGGTCGGATTTTACTAAATCAATTTGGGAGCGGCAGGCGTCGAAAAATTGGTGGTAGGAGCACGGATTGGCGTATAGCGGGTGGCCGGTCTCGTGGGGAATACTTCGGGGAGTGATTGGCATATTGCCCAAGGTATGTTCATTGTATCTCGAAGCATAGTTGTTTAAAGCGGCATTTTCGTTGGCATTTTATGGGGATATGAGGGTGAAGGAGTTGGTGACCCCCAATAAATGGGGCCAGGGGGATTGAGATGTGGTGGTCGAAGGTTATAAAAAAAAATAAATAAATTAAAAAAAAATGATGGGGGGGTGTTTAGCATACTTTCGGGAAGGTTGTCGCTTTGTGCTTCATGCCTGGCTGCCGCTGTTGAAGAGTTTAGGGGGGTCAGGCCGAATGAGGGTGGTTCGCTGTTGAGGCATGATGATCGTTCCTTTTATCGCGTTTTCAGTTTCTGGCGGTATTTAGTAGATGCCTGGGGGAGCTTGGGATTGCGAGTGGGAAGTACGGCACCCACTCTTTTCGGATAGGGGCATTGATTGAGGCCGCTAGGTGGGAGCTCTCAGAAGAGATAATAAAGAGGCTGGGGAGCTGGGAGTCGGCGGTATGATCGGTCATATGATCGGCGGTATGATTGGCGGTATGATCGGCGGAGAGTTGAACGGTCATGGGTGATCGCGATGATCGTTTTTTCACATCTACCTACATCCCACCCTCCCCCTCCCTCTTCCCTTTTTGTTTTAAGATCGGCGTGCTCGGTCGTGATCGGCGGTTATCCTTTTATATTTTGGTCGGCTCGGCAAGCGGCATTGAGAAGGTGAGGGTCACATCTGGGAATACCGGAGAAGCGGGCACGATTGAGCTGGGCTGGTGTGAGAGGGCTGCAGTGGTGTGAACTGCGGGAGCACACCATGGAAGGGGCATCGAGGTTTGGGCCACCGGGAGTTTTGGCATTACAAGCGGGTGGTAGCAATTTTGGGAGGGTGCCGATGAGGCATTTAATCAAGTCTATAACCCGGGACTGGTTGTTTTCCTTCGGGTGTTTCCGGGGGTGGTTATGGTGGGGTCACAAAGGGTTCCCCGGTATGTGTGGTGGCACGCTAGAGACTTGTTGGCCATAGAGAAGGTTCGGTTGAAGGTCAACAAGGCGATAGCGTGGTTCATAAGGTTGAATGGGTGATTGATGGTGTGCCATGACGATGTTGGGGGAAATTTGGGGCTTTTATTGATCGCATGTGGTGCACTTACATGGCAGTGGTATCGATCTGTTCACATGTCATTGAACGGATCAACATGGCGATGGAGTTGTGGCGGGCCAGGCAGCGCTAAGGTGTCAGCGCTGCCTGGCTCTGGCGGGTCTCCTCTTGGGTTTCGGGTCTGAGGTAGCAGGTTTAATTTGGTTGGGTATGCGGCTGTTTCCAGCGGAAACTGGCCAGGAAGGTTTTGGTTGGTAAGATAAGGAATTTGGTGGATCAATTAGGGGGGGGGGAAACAGGGGGAATTTGGTCTTCTGGCAGTTAGCTCAGTTAAGCTCCCAGGCCTAGGAGGTAAGCAGCTGAGCTTACGTTGGATTCCGCTTTGTGGCGCTTTGTCTCCTCCCCCCCCCCTCCCATGGTTGTCTTATCTTAGGCTTCTCAGACCCGGAAAAAAAAGGGGGGGCCCTTTAATTGCGTGTAACTTATTTATATGTTTGGCTGTGGCCGATTAAATTGTAATCTTTCCAAAGATATGGTGGTTCAGAGTGGTTATTTGGTGGTGGAATTTAAGGGAGGAAAGGGCATATGGAGCGCTAGCCCAGTCATGTAGCGGTATAGGTATAGCGCCAGGTAGTGCCTTGTAGCAGCAGGCAGCATCTGATGAACACCGGGCGCTGTATGCAAAACCACATTTATGAAAGCGAATCTGGTGAACGACTCTAACAGCGCCATGTAGCGTCACACATATATTATTACAGGCGGCTCTAGCTTCCAGAGCGCCAGGTATTAACTTTCGCTTAGTGTCGCTCTCCCATACATTTTTGCCTCAAATCATTGTGTGATCTCTCCTGGCTGCAATCAAACACTTTAAAAAATGTTTTTGACTTTTTATATTTTTATGCAGAATTGTCATTACAGGTCTGGCACTCAAGTGTTAATGTCACAGTGTTAAAACAATGTCATTCCATGTGTTTTCACTTTGTTACTGGTGGATATGTGTTCAAAAACAGACTTTAATCATACAGCGTCTGGCGCTCTATGCTATAGCAACCAGATTTAGAGCGCCGACGCTGTGTGTGTCCTTTTTTGATAAAAAGTATGGTGTGGAGCAATGAAAGTCGGTCGCAATGAGCTGGCGCTACCTTTTGCTCCCTGCAGCGCTGCACTGGTGTTACAGCGCCCAACATACATCACATTCATCAATGCCAGCCAGGTTACTACAGCGACTGAGGTGCTCTGTTACAGCGCCCGATACCCGCTTACAGCGCCTACTAGCAGTTGCTATAAGAGCTGCTATACAGTCGCTCATCTGCCTCTAGCAGGGAGCGCGCCCGTTCCCGCCATTCACAAATCACATGCGCCCTGCTAGAGAGAAGCGCGAGATGCGGCCCGCACATGCACTGTTGGACCGGGATTCAGGTAAGGTTTGCAGGCGTCCTGGGGGGTTTCACACAGCGGGGCATCCCTATTGATGAAATCGGACAGCAATATCAATATGTTATGTATATATTATTATATTATTATTATATTATATTATTATATTATGTATATATTATATATATGCTTTGCAGTTTGCTTCTTGTGCTATGGCACTGATGAAGCGGTTCTGTATGCTAAAATTACAATACTCATTTTATATTTTTTAAACGAGGGATTTTATATTATATGTAATGTTTTGTATTTTTATTTAAATTTGTTTCAATGGCACTCTAGACGATGCCAGCCCAGAAAAATAATAAAAATCTATTAAAGGTTAACTATCCTCTTATTTGATTATATGGTCGGGTCAGTGGTACCAAGGGTTTAGGGAGGCCCACTCCCATTCTTTGGAAAGATGGCTTTAAAGTAGACTAAAACCCCCATGCCGATCGGCCCAGGAGTCTATAAGATGATAGATCGATTCCCTCTCCCAGGTCGCCCCGTTCACTTACCTTTCTTCCCGGTACAATGGCGCATGCCTGAGCCACGGTTGCATCCCCTCTATCACTCTAGCAGGGCGCATGTCCAGGCCAGCCATTTGTGAATTGTGTGGCACCCTGAAGAAGTGGCCTGCTATATGGGGCCACGGAACGCGTGGGATTCTCATCTCATAGTGTTGGAGTAGTGGGACTACCATCTTTTCGGGCATCACTTTTCGGGGAACTCTTTCCTTATTAGCATTTATTGCACATTTGCATTTGTTGGCATCTTTTGCACATTATGGGCACATTAGCACTTTATTAGCTTGCATTATTCAACTATTGATTGGTAGCATAGGGTATGATGAAATTTGATTATTGCACTTGCCCGAGGGTAGTCCCTCTTATGAATTTATGTGTGTGTGTGTGTGTGTGTGTGTGTGTAAGTGTGATTTATGTATTTATGGCGTTGTTTGTCTTTTCTTTCTTTTTTAATAAACTGATTATTTTATTGATTATATTATTTATGAACTGATACTTACCTTTGAGGTCTTTTTGGTGCAGCAGCGTGTACTAGCTTCTGTAGTGGCTACTGGAGCCACAATGTTTTTGTAGATAGTGGTTAGCAATTGTAGATAGTCCATTGTCTGCACAGAGCCTGGCTACTTGAATTGGAAATTGTGGTGCACTTTGTTTGTTTGTTCCCTGTTAGAGGGTAGCGGGGGATGCGCCCGCCAGTGTGCCAGAGTCGCTGGCCTTAGACACTGTCTTAGATGGCGTGACGTCAGCGGCTCAGAGTGTGCTGATTGGACGAGCGGCCGCTAGAACCGGGAAGAGGTGAGCGAGTTCGGGCAATCTGGGGGGTTTCACACAGCGGGTCACCCCCGATCAGGGGAAAGGAACAAAACCCAGGATTGTCAAAATCATGGGTTTTCGTCCACTTTAAACAAGACAAATATATTTATATCCATCTTTTAGTTTTGCCCAGGGCTTCACTTTCTCTCAATCTGCTCTGTTAATGACAGGTTAAAATACCTTCCATTTCTGTGTTCCACCGCTGTGCTCCAGTTCTGCACGCTTCCCCTTCTCTATAAGTGACAACTGGCAAAAAGGTGGAAAGTGAAGCGCTTGGAAGACTATTGAGCAAAATACAAAAGAGTCTTGTTGAAATGTTGTAAAAAATGGGGGTCCCTGAGAGTGTGCTGTGCTGTGCTGTGCAATTACCTTGTCAGGATGTCAGTCTGTCTTTCTATAGCAGCCAGTTTCTGCTTAGCTTTGCAATTCCCTCCAGCAGTGAGCACAATAGAAAACAGGGCCTGACTGACTGCACCAGACCATCAAACTGCTCAAAGTACAAATTAAAGTTATTCTAAATCCCAAGATAACCACAAGATCCCGCATCACCTCAGATATCCACAATATAATATGCCTGGCCCAAAAAATCCAAAAACATGCACACAAAATGCAGACAATCCTAGCAAGGCTGCCAGCCAGGGCCGATGGACGCGCAGGAGCACGTGATACAGAAGGGGCGGGTGGCATCATCCTTCTCATCTCATTTACTACGGTATATAAGCGGTGGGACGGAGGGGAGAAGGCACTGACACCTTGAGAAAGTGGTACGCCACGGAACACGTGGGGGATAGAGGGTCTTGGCCATACAGCGGAGTGGTCTCCTTTTGAGGTGATATTGTAGCATCTGTATAGCTGTGCTTAGAGCCACCGCTAGTAGACGCTGTAAGCGAGTATCTGGCGCTGTAACAGAGCACCTAGGTCGCTGTAGTAACCTGACCGGCATTGATGAATGTGATGTATCTTGGCCGCTGTAACACCAGTACAGCGCTGTAGGGAACAAAAGGTAGCGCCAGCTCAGTGCGACCGACTCTCAGCGCTCCACACAAGTAACAAAGCGAAAACACATGGAATGGCATTGTTGTAACACTGTGACATTAACACTTTAGTGCCAGACCTGTAATGACAATTCTGCATAAAAATGTAAAAAGTCAAAAAAGTTTCTAAAAGTGTTTGTTTGCAGCCAGGAGAGGTCACACAATGATTGGAGCAAAAAATAAAAATTTTAAAAAATGTCAAACACACTGTTAAAACACAAGCAAATGAACAGCCATTGAAATGTATGGGAGAGCGACAGTGAGCGAAAGGTAATACCTGGCGCACTGGAAGCTAGAGTGCCGGCGCTATACGCTGAGCCGCCTGTAATAATACATGTGACACTACATGGCGCTGTTAGAGTCGCTCACCAGATTGACTTTCATAAATGTGGTTTTGTGTACAGCGCCCGGCGTTTACCAGACGCTGCCTGCCGCTACTAGGCACTACCTGGTGCTATCCCTTCTTAAATAGCCCCCTTAGTGTGACCAGAGAGGAGGGAAGGGACAGGGTTTCATAGCTGCAGAGAGAAGCAGCCAATCAGGACGTCTGGGAAGGGAACAGGAGGTGTTTCCCTTCTCGGTCCACTGAAGGTTGATTGAAGGACCAGGTCAGCGGGAAGGGGACTGAAAGCTGAATGAGGAAGTGATTTTCTCGCTAAGTAGACCGACATAGCAGGAAGGAGAGCGCTGGCAGGACTCAATGCAAGGTAAGCTACTGATATTTATGTTTTTACTTTTGACATGCCAATCACTTTAATAGTAAAGAAAGTAAAAAAAATCAACTTTATTAGTTAGAAAGATACTGCAGAAAATGCACTAACACACAAACACTCCCTTTATACTAAAATAGAACCAAGGTGGGGGAACAAGTAATGAAGATGAGAATAATAAACATAATAAAGAAACAGAAAAAACACACATTTTACAAAGAGGGGTTAAAACAAGTTTAAAGCACAACCACAGCCAAACATGTTAATTTATTTTAGGCAGTGGGAGAATATTGTATTATACATTGGCATGAATATCACGTTTTTACCTGTAGATAAAAACTTTTAAACAGGTCAGCACACAATAAGATATGAGACAATGAATGTTTCTGAATTTATATATTTGGGGATGCCCAGCTGTGTGAAAGCGAAAGCCCTCAGGTCGCTCGATTGCACTCACCCTTCCTCGGTCCTACGGCGCATGAGCAAGCTCGTCCAATCAGCAAGCTCCCAGCGTGTTGGTGGCTGCATCCCCCGCTTCCCTCTAACAGGGAGCGTGCCCACACCAGCCATTCACAAATGCCTGGCGAATGTGCCGCTGGACTGGGAAAGTAGGGCGACCTGGGGGTTTCACACAACGGGGTATCCCGATTCTGGATGCCCTGGGTGGAGGGAATCAATAGAATCTCTGTGGATTTTTGTCCACTTTAACGCAATGGAGAGGTATGAACAGAGCTTTATGGTCCACTTTAAACCGGACCTTCAGCATGATTTAAAGCGGACCTTCACCCTGAATAAGAGTCTATCTTATATGTCTCCCACACCTTGTACATACAGATTTCCCACATTAAAAATCATCCTACCTGCATCTACTGCATGTTTTGAGCCTTTAAACATCCAAGATGGCGGCTCATGGAGCATAAGGCAGCTTTCAAACAGGAAGTGCCTTCTGACTGTGTTGCTCTGCATTCTGGGATTGCTGTCCTTTCCCTGACCCCAGCTCTGCTCTGTCTGTGCAAAGCACAGCTATAACCCCCCCGTACTTTATCCCGCTCTCCTCTCCTCAGTATGTGAGTATAGATCAGTATGTATGAGTCAAGATCTTAGAGTCCTGAACAGAGTTGCAGCCTGGTGGGGGAAAGAATAATAAGTGACTAAAAACTTAAAATATATTATTATATTTTAGATGCAGGAGAATCATTATTTAAGAGTTTGAGCGTTTCATTAAATTATGCTGAAGGTCTGGTTTAATGAAAAGTCCAAACCCTTAAAAAACTATTCCCCAGCGTCTAAAATTAATACATTATACGTTTTTAGTCCCTTACTTATTATTCTTTCCCCCTGCAGCTCTGTTCAGGACTCTAGGATACGGGCGCCACCATCTTGACTCAGAAGCATCACATACTGAGGAGAGGAGAGCTACACAGGGGGGCGGGTTATAGCTTTGCACAGATAGAGCAGAGCTGGGGTCGGGAAAAGGACAGCAATCCCAGAATGCAGAGCGGCAAAGTCAGAAGACACTTCCTGTTTACAGGCTGCCTGATGCTCCATGAGCCGCCATCTTCGATTTTTAAAGGCTCATAACATGCAGTAGATGCAGATAGGAGGATTTTTAATGTGAGCAATCTGTCTGTACAGGGTGGGGGAGACATATAAGATAGGCTCTTATTCAGGGTGAAGGACCGCTTTAAGAACTTCTGAATTGCTTCCAGGGAGCTGGACTGTTATGCTGTTTGGATAGGGACTGGTAGTTTTTTTTTTTTTTTTGGCACAATAAAAAATAAGAGAAAGCTCTGACAATTAATTTTTCTCATTTCCCCTTTCTGCAGCTCAGCCTCAGGTGTGAAAAAAACCTGACTAGGCGTCAGCTCATCGCTACTTACTTTATTTCTTTCATTTAGCAGCGTGATAAATAACCTAAACAGCAAAGTCTACTGTAATTAATGAGCTGCCAACCATCCTGCTCTCGAGAGCATTGTACCGAGCCCCTGTTTAATTGAAGGCTTAAACTTGTCTGCAACTTTCCAGATGTAAATAGTCTTTGCTGTAACCTGGAACGTCTGACCTCTGTACAAATAATAATTATGTAAATCAGTCCATCAAACAAGTTTTAAAGCTGAAGCGAGGATGTCAACATCAAACAAAGAATTTTTTTGAGCAGACAGAATAAACCAATCAGAGGTCACCATGCTTTAGCGCTTGCGTGCATGCTGACCTGACATTGTTTCAACTGTCGTTGGTTGAGGGATCAAAAATGGCATGTATAATCTTAGCTGCCACAGTTTGGATGGGTTTTTAGCGCTTAAATAGGTTTTCCTTGAAGGCTTTAAACCTAAGCGTTAACCATTAAAGCAGACTTTCACTTGTATCAAGGGGGGTTATTTAAGAATGGATAGCGGCAGGTAGCACCTCGTAGCGGCAGGCAGCTCTGGTGAACGCTGGGCGCTGTACGCAAAACCACATTTATGAAAGCGAATCTGGTGAGCGCCTCTAACAGCGCCATGTAGTGCCACATGTATTATTACAGGTGGCTCAAGGTAAAGGGCCAGCGCTCTAGGCTCAGTGTCGCTCTTCCATACCAACAAATGAAACCCCATTGAAATGTATTTAAAAAGCGTTTTGTGCTATAAAATGTATTTTTTTTTTTTTTTTTGCTTAAATCATTGTGTGACATTAATGCCGGCCAAGTTACTACAGTGACCGCTGTGACAGAGGCTCTGTCTTTTGGATGTCATCACTATTCAATTGCCCACCGGGTCATTCACTGGCCTTTTCTTAATTAGGTCATTGTATTTTGATACTGTTACAGGCAATGTCATTGTAGTTTGGATTGTATTATAAACTGCCATTGTGTTAATTGATTACGTCACAGGCAATGGCATTGTTCTGATTGAGTGTATTACAGACGCCTATTGTTTTGCTGATTGCGTAACCGGCAGAGTTGAGGGATTGTGTGCCCTGCTCCCATTGGTCTGTGTATTTGTCATGAGGTCCACGGGGGAGGTCCCATTGCATGGAGACTTGTGTATATAAGGCCTAGAGTGGCACTAATAAACACACTTCACCTTCACCCTCAATACTGAAGTTCTGTCTCTTATTGGGGGAAACGCTATATTACAATTCACTAGCCCTTGTAGGGGCTGTTCCTGTTTCCTCACGGACGACTCTGGAATTCCAGCAGCACCTCTTATGATTGGGAAAAGGACGTCTCGGGCGGTGAAGCCCTCCGGTGACAGCGCCAGATACCCGCTTACAGCGTTGTGAGCGATTGGGGCGAACGGCAGTGACACGGACAACAGTTCTTCAACCGCAAAACAGGTTTATTGAGAAAATAAAGTGTTCCAAAGAAAAATATTTCTCACTTCAGACATTGCAGCAACAATGCAATAAATCAAAGTGGTTACTTCACCAAAATCAATGTAAGTCCAGGGCTGGATACTCCAGCAAGCTGCAATTCCAGGGTAAGTCAGGTTCACTTTGCTCGTCCCCACAAGTCCAAGTTTAGGGGGCGCAGAAGCCAAGTCCTTCGGCTTAATCTTCAGTTCTTTTATTCACCACTGTGCAGTGCAGCCTGGGCTCCTTCCTTCAGGCTGGTCAAGAGACTACTGACAGGCTCAGCGGCCCCTTTTATTCAGGCTTTCTCCTGCAATCACTCTGATCACCTGTGCAAGGCCTGAGATCAGGGAACAAACCTAGGACTGGGGAATGTGGCCTGGGTCCTGAAAACCCGGCATGGACCGTGCCTGATACAGCATAGCAGGGGAAGAATACACACCATTCAGGACTTTTCCATAGACTTTACCACATATCCCCCCCCCCCTCTTCTTCAGACCCGAGGTCTGACAATCCTCACTGACCATACAATAGACTCGGGACAAAGCATCCGCATTCCCCTATAACTTCCCCAGCCTATGTTCCACTTTAAATTTAAAGTTTTGTAAGGAGAGAAACCATCAGGTGACCCTTGCATTTCTCTCCTTATTTTGCTTCATCCAGGCCAGCGGAGCATGATCCGTCATCAGGACAAATTCTTGGCCCAACAAGTAATATTTTAGGGCTTCTAACGCCCACTTAATGGCTCTGCCGGGGTCAGCTTCCTGCTCAGGTACAATACTGGGTGTTCTTCCCCATTCACCTCTTGTGACAGAACTGCACCCAAACCTGAATCAGACGCATCCGTCTGTACCAAAAATTGTTTGCTGAAATCTGGGGACACCAGGACAGGCTGTTTACACACTGCAGATTTGAGGCTTTGAAAAGCCTTTTCTGCCTCTGGGGTCCATTCCACCATTACTGACTTACTACCCTTTGTTAAGTCAGTTAACGGGGTAGCCATTGACGCGAAATTGGGCACAAATCGCCGGTAGTAGCCGGCGATACCAAGGAAGGCTCTCACTTGTTTTTTTGTAAGAGGTCTGGGCCAGTTCTGTATTGCCTCCACCTTATTGATCTGGGGCTTAACCAACCCTCTACCAATGACATAGCCCAGGTATTTTGCCTCCTCCAGACCGACTGCACACTTCTCATGGTTTATGGTTAAGCCAGCATTACTGTTAGAGTCTAGGACAGCCTGTACCTTGCAGAGGTGACTCTTCCAATCAGACGAAAAAATAACCACATCGTCCAGGTAAGCAGCGGTATAATTCCGATGTGGCCTCAAGATCATGTCCATCAGCCTCTGAAAGGTAGCCGGGGCCCCATGTAACCCAAACGGCATAACCAGATAGTGAAACAGCCCTTCTGGGATACACATCAAACTTTGAGACCTCATTGAGTTTTCTGAAGTCGTTACAGAATCTCCAAGTCCCATTGGGCTTTGGTATTAGGACAATGGGACTGGACCAGGCACTAGAAGACTCCTCAATGACGCCCAACTCTAACATGCGTTTTATTTCCGAGGAGATTGCCTCTCTACGTGCTTCAGGAATCCTGTACGGTTTAAGGTTTACCTTAGTGTAGCGTTCAGTTTTAATCTAATGCTTTATTAAGTGAGTTCGGCCCGGCAGGTCAGAAAACTTGTCTCTATTTCTCTGCAGAAATTCCCTGACCTCCTGTGTTTGGTGGCCTGACAAAGACTCACCTATCTTGACTGGGGGAATGGTGTGCACCGTCTCTTTAACTTTAGCTGGGGCAACTACCAAGGCTTCACGATCCTTCCACGGCTTGATCAGATTTACGTGGTAAATCTGGTAGGGCTTTCTTCTACCAGGTTGATGAACCTTGTAGTTCACCTCACTCACCTTCTCTACAACCTCATAGGGACCCTGCCACTTTGCCAGAAATGTACTTTCAACTGTGGGCACTAACACCAGGACCCGGTCCCCGGGATTAAAGGCCCTCACCCTGGCAGATCTATTGTATATTCTGCCCTGGGCCGCCTGAGCCCTTTGCATATGCTCTTTACTTATCGGCATTACCTTTTCTATTCGGGCCTGCATCTGGGCCACATGCTCAATTATACTCTTGTATGGGGTGGCCTCAGTCTCCCAGGTTTCCTTTGCGATATCTAGCAAACCCCGGGGGTGCCTACCATACACTAGCTCAAACAGTGAAAACTCTCTAGACACCTGGGGAACCTCCCGTATGGAAAACATGAGATACGGCAACAAACAGTTCCAATCACGGCCATCCCGTTCTACAACTTTCTTTAGCATGTGCTTAAGGGTTTTATTAAATCTCTCTACCAAGCCGTCTGTTTGAGGGTGGTACACCGAGGTGCGGAGATGGGTAATCTTAAACAGCTTGCACAGTTCCTTCATGACCTTTGACATGAAGGGTGTGCCCTGATCGGTTCGAATTTCCTTCGGAATCCCTACACGGGAGAACATAAGAAACAGCTCCTTAGCAATATTTTTGGAGGCCATATTTCTTAGCGGAACTGCTTCAGGGTAGCGGGTAGCATAATCTAGTACCACTAATATGTATTGGTGTCATCGGGCAGACTTCACAATAGGCCCCACCAAATCCATGGCAATCCTCTCGAAGGGAACCTCAATAATGGAAAGTGGCACCAAGGGGCTCCGGAAATGTGACTTTGGGGAACTTAACTGGCACATAGGGCAGGACTCGCAGTATCTTTTTATTTCCTCGTACACCCCAGGCCAAAAAAACTTTTGGAGAACTCTCTCCTGGGTCTTATTAGTCCCCAAATGCCCTCCAAGCACATGACTATGGGCGATCTCCAGCACCATGCAACGCTATGGCTTAGGTACCAGAAGCTGTTCCACGACTTCATTGTTAATTTTGGAGACCCGGTAAACCAGATCCCCATTCATTGCCAAGTGTGGAAATTTCTGGTTCCTGAGGCACTCCATTCAACATTGACATTTCCTCTTGCGGTACCCAGAGTGGGGGTCTTTTAAATGTTCAGACCCAAAATTACCCTGAGCAACCTCTAGGTCTAAGACCCGCTGATCAGGCAGGGAGGCCTCATCATCCTCGCCTGCTAACACCTGTAGGGGGAATCGGATGTTCCCATTCCTTCACTAGGTACCTCATGGGGCCTATTGTCTCTACTAGATAGTTCAGCCGGCTCAACAGGGAAGGTTACTGGTTCTGCCGGAGATACTTAGCTGGCGGCAGAAGCGTTACCCCTTTCCCACAATTCCCAGAACAAGGGAAAATCACGTCCAACAATTGCTTGGTACAGAAGGCGTTTTACCACGCCGACTTCATATTTTAGTGTTCCAGCGGGGGTCTCAAACTTACCCACGGCTACAGGGTAAGCCACGATATGCCTGTGGATGCAAAGCACGCTAACATTTCTTTTTGGTATATAACCTCCACCCACAAGGTTGGCCCTTGGTCCAGGTTACAACAGCGCCTTCACTGAGCACCCATTCATTCTCATCATCACAATATGGGGCTCAGACTCTGATCGCGAAATTGCGGTACACGCTGGTTCAGCGAACAGGGATCTTCTGCGGCCAGCGTCGCACTCCATGGGCTCAGGGGTGCCCCCACTCGCGGCACCTCCAACACTGGGGACCCCGGAGCCTCCTTGCCCGTGCGTCCTCCGTAGGATTGGGGGGCCTCTGGGGGTCAGGGTCAGTCTTTTGCCCTCTTACACCCTCCCACACTCCTCCAAGGGGAACAAGCTTACCCACCGGTCTGCTGGTCTGGGAGGTTGCTGGCACCGCAGGGGCATCCCGCAGGTATTCCTCAATCGCAATGTATCTTTCAACAAAGTTGACCAACTGTTCAGCAGTCTGAGGGTCGCTTTGTCCAGCCCACCGCTGTAGCTTCGGCGGCAGGCTCCAGAAATAGTGGTCTACCACGACTTTCTCGACCATCTGAGAGGGTATAGAATGCTCCGGATCCAGCCACTTCTGTGCCAGATGTATCAGGTCAAACATCTGAGACCGGGCAGGCTTATCGACGGCAAAATTCCAGTTGTGCACCCTCCTTGCCCGAAACGCTGGCGTGACACCCAGGCGAGCAAGAATCTCCATTTTGAGTTTGGCATAGTCCTGTACATCTTGCTCCCTAAGGTCAAAATAAGCTTTTTGCGGCTCACCTGCCAGGAACGGTGCAATCACGTCGGCCCATTCGGCAAGTGGCAGCTGCTCTCTCTCAGCCACGCGCTGGAATACGGTGAGGTATGCCTCAACATCATCGTCCAGAGTCATCTTTTGCAGAGCCCGCTGAATGGCTCTCCTCACACCGCCAGTCTCAGCCGGGCTTCTCTCCGGATGTGAGACTTGAGCCACCACAGTCTCTCTAAGTGCAGCAATCTGTTCTATCAACAGTCAATTTGTCTCCTGCTGGTTTGCTATGGTCTGCTGCTGCACTGGGTACTGTTGTGCCATGGCTTGCTGCTGTGCGTGCTACTGTTGTGCCATGGCTTGCTGCTGTTGTTCCAGGGCCTGCGCATGCTGGAGGTTAGCCTGTATTAGGTGTTTTATCACCTCCTCCATGTGAGACATCTTGGTTGCGGCTTTCACCCAGGACATACACTGTTAAATGCAGTGTGTTGTCACTCCGTTGCCCCTAGCAACAGTCACCATGCCCACATCCTCCACCAATTGTGAGCGATAGGGGCGAACGGCAGTGACACGGACAACAGTTCTTCCACAGTAAAACAGGTTTATTGAGAAAATAAAGTGTTCCAAAGAAAAATATTTCTCACTTCAGACATTGCAGCAACAATGCAATAAATCAAAGTGGTTACTTCACCAAAATCAATGTAAGTCCAGGGCTGGATACTTCAGCAAGCTGCGATTCCAGGTTAAGTCAGGTCCACTTTGTAGGGCACACAAGCCCTCCGCTGCTCATCCCCACAAGTCCAAGTTTAGGGGGCGCAGAAGCCAAGTCCTTCGGCTAAATCTTCAGTTCTTTTATTCACCACTGTGCAGTGCAGCCTGGGCTCCTTCCTTTAGGCTGGTCAAGAGACTACTGACAGGCTCAGTGGCCCCTTTTATTCAGGCTTTCTCCTGCAATCAGTCTGATCAGCTGTGCAAGGCCTGAGATCAGGGAACAAACCTAGGACTGGGGAATGTGGCCTGGGTCCTGAAAACCCGGCATGGACCGTGCTTGATACAGCATAGCAGGGGAAAAATACACACCATTCAGGACTTTTCCATACACTTTACCACAGCGTCTACTAGCGGTCACTCTGGCAATATGTGGCGCTAGTAGTGATTGGACCTACCAATAAGGGGGGCACATTATCTGTAAGGTACCATATGAATATAAGTTTAACAGCTTAAAGTGGAACAAAAGCCAGGATTTAACCTATCCTGGATTGGGTATCTCATCCAGATTTGGCATGCCTAGCTGTGCAAACCCCCCCCCCCCCCGGTTTGCCTGTGTTTTTTACCTCTTCCGCGAGTCCATAGTGCATGTGAGGGGCTCCCCTCCAATCAGTGTTCTATGTTGTGCATACTAGAGAGTGGCATAGAATGCTGAATGCCTGGAGAGCATCAAGCATCCTTTTGATTGTTCCCCTCCAGCTGTGCGCACCCACACCAACATTAAGATAGGCCTGACTTGAGTGCATGCATCAACCAGAGGGATATCGCTATGGTCCACACATGTGCCATGGGATCACCAGAAAGGTAAGATACTGGGCAAACTTTTACATAGAGGGGCATCCCAAATCAGAGGAGGGAGACCATAGGCACTAGACTCCTACAGACTTTAGGCAGGTCGGTAGGTTATAAGTAGTGATGGGCTTTGAATCCTGGACGAATCTAGAGTTTTCGAGCAACCTGGGGGGTTTGACACATCAGTGTATCCTGAATCTGGATGCCCTGGGGGGAGCGAGTATGCCTGCCCAGGGTGGGTTTTGGTCCACTTTAAAGCAGACCAACAATTCACCTGCCCAGCATGCAGCGGTGGCTTGCCAATACCCATGCCCGATTGCTTGCACCTCTTACTGGGAACAGGAGGTCTGAAAGAGCCTAGTGTCCATCATCATGGCCACAGTGTTCCTCCCAGGGCACTAAGGCTGAATTCCTAGGGTAGGAAAGAAGGAAGCAAGGTAGGCCAGGAATGTAGGTGATGTAGGGAATTTTTATATTAAAAGCGACCTATCACCACCTATCTGAATGTCAGGGATGTGCCGTGAAAACACAATGGGAGCCCCTGAGAATGAGAGTTTTTTGGGTGATCCCCAGGGTCTCACACAGTTGGCCATCCCAATTCAGAATGCCCTGGGACCTAGAGTAATTTAGACTTCAGACTCTTAGACGGCCTGCTAAGGTTTTGCTTCCCTCTTCATTACACCTTCTGTATTACAGCAGATTAAATCCTCCTTTCTGCCACCCACCGCTGGTAGTCCCCATAATATATAATTATCAGATACTTACACATTACTCCCAGGACCCGGCAATCATTGCACTCTGCAGTGCCGAACACCCCCTGTTGCTGGAGGTCACAGCTATCGAACTCCAATAGTTCAGCAAAACTCAAGGACTTACTGTTCTGTGAGTAATAATCCAGTGATTTTGCCCTTATGTGTAAAGAGCTGTGTATGTAATGTCACTGCCAGGCTGGATGATGATGGTGCTTCAGCTGGCGCCTAACGTGGGTCTGAAAGAATTAATCGACCCATTGTTATATTGTATAATTGCACTGCCCTGCAACAGTGGTTCTCAAGCTATTACTAGCCTGTGAACTGGTATATGGGTCCCTCAGGCCCCTTACCAGTTCACAATGTCGAGTCTTCCTTCATCTGTCCCCTGCTACTGCAGCCACCATGGCTTCATCTGTAGTGAGTGGAGGGACAGGTCAACCTCCTCTTTCCATGGTGTCATGCCAAGCTAATCCTGGCCCTGCTGGGGCAAGGAGCCTTTTATACCACAGAGGAGGAGCCTCTGTAGGATCCACCCAGGTGACTAATGACACCCAGGGAGAGACACAGAGGAAGATTCCTCAGGAATCCCTGCAGAGAGGGCATCACTCATTGGGGGACAGATAAAGGTAGAAGCAGCAACAATGATTTTAAATGCATTTTTTCTTTTTAACTGTTTATGAACTGGTAAGGGGTCCAAGGTCCAAGGGGCCCCTATACCAGATCACACATTGTGGGGGCCAAAGCTATTTGATCCAGCATTCCGTACTGGGAACTATCTGGCTGAGGGCTTCCGAGACAGCTCTGGCTCTGGCTCATCACTCGTTATAAGTTACCAAAATACTTATAGACTGCCTCCATTTAA
Organism: Gastrophryne carolinensis; assembly: GCA_027917425.1. Lineage (NCBI taxonomy): Eukaryota > Metazoa > Chordata > Amphibia > Anura > Microhylidae > Gastrophryne > Gastrophryne carolinensis. Next base: position 39,850,043 of record CM051240.1, on the reverse strand, counting down.
ACATCCATTGCAGAACCTTCCTTCTGCCCCTTTCTTAAATAATATGAATAGTCAGTACTTTTGGCTTCACCTGTGTCTTGGCAGCATAGGGTTAGGGCTGAGGTATAAAATGTTGACCTATAATTCCGGCTCCACACTGACATACTGACCTTCCATTACTTTCTTTTCTTACAAATGGTCTGTTGTGACAACGAAAAAAAACACCTGTGGGTAGAAACAATCAATGGTTCAGAGGTCCCCAACAAAAAGGTGGTGTTAAATAATGGTAGAGAAAGCCGCTGAGCATTAGCTAAGTATTCATGTGGAATCAGATGTATTATTGTAATGTATATACAGTATATTACATACAAGAATAATATACACTGGATTTTGGGTAAGTAATCTAGAAAAAGCCCTTCTTGTCCCAGGAGCCATTACAGGAGCCACAGCACTCAATACTGTTAGCCAGCAACCATAATTATGTTATAAGGTCCAGCAAAACGCTCACATTAAGAGAGAATATACTAAGAACCTTATAATGGCTTTTAGGATTTTTTTCCTTGGAACATCCTTTTCTGATAGTTAATGATTGGAAGACATGAAACACAGGTACAAAGAAATATTCATAATGTTAAATTGTAAATATAATTGTATGTGGAATCAGATGCATTATTGTAATGTATATACAGTATATTACATACAAGAATAATATACACTGGATTTTGTGTAAGTTATCTAGAAAGAGCCCGTCTTGTCCCAGGAGCCATTACAGGAGCCACAGCATTCAACCCTGTTAGCCAGCAACCATAATCTGTCTCTAAAATCTGGGTCATGTTTGCTTCTAATACATGATAATCCTACAACCCCTGGGCTGTGACTTGAAGACAAATACTCCTGAGCATATTTATTTATGTCGGGAAAAGAATACTGCGGTGACGCATTGCTACTTAGTTCCTAATAATTCTTCATTTCACCCTTGTAGGGTGTCGCCTAGTTTTCTGGGAAGAAAGAGATAGGATGGGAGAGGAGACCATGTCAAATGGGTAAAGAACCATGCCCGGGGAGGAAAGAGGCAGAGGATACGGAAGAGGGAGCAATGTCCAGGGTGGGGAAAGCGAAGGACCATGTCCAGAGTAGGGGGGAGAGGGCCATGTCCAGGGTGGGAAGGAATCATGACCGATGTGGGGAGCATGCTCGGGGGCCACTCCCTAGGGCAAAGGGGTAAGCAATTTATTGCCCTGCTGCAGGCACCAAAAGAAACCATTTATGGGCACCATGTTCCAAGTATATTTATTTTATACTTTTAATTCTATTTATATTTTTATTGGGGTATTCATTTTTTTCTGGGAATTTAATTGAATTCCAACATTTAATTTAATTTTATTCCAACGATGTCACCCCCGGGAAGTCCGATAGTATCGGGCATGGGGTCCTCGTATCTTAAAGACACGGGCCATCTCTTGAGGATCCATGATGGGTTGAGTGTGATCCCCGGTGCATTCCTGGTGACCCTGGACATGGAGGCCCTGTACTCGAGCATACCTCACGACAAGGGGCTATCAGCAATAAGATCATTTTTGAATTAATTGGATTTGGAACAATACAACCATAATATTTTCATTATTAATATGTTACAGTTTGTCCTCACCCACAACCTCTTTCTCTACAATAACCAACTCTACCTCCAGATACAGGGAATGGCGATGGGGACCATGTGTGCCCCATTGTACGCAAATCTGTATCTGGGATGGTGGGAGAGGAGGTTGTGGAGTGACGACAGCCTGTCTGGGTATCTTTGCCACGTGTACACGTGGCACAGATACATAAACAATATTTTCTTTGTCTGGGCTGGCCAGGAGAGCATGTTAAAGGAATTTGTACGTACAATCAATACGAATCAGATTAATTTAAAATTCACGTTAGACTACAGCTACTGCTACAGCTACTGGCTCAGGTTAATTTCCTGGACTTGGTTATAATGATAGACTCTCATGGACAGCTTAGTACAAAGTTTTACCATAAACAGACCGTGGCCAACACAATTCTTCAGCCCACGAGCTCCCATCTAAAACATCTTTTAACTAGCATTCCATACAGCGAGTACATACGGGCTTGTCGAAATTGCACATCAGAAGATGACTTTCAAATAGCAGCAGATAAGATAAAAGAAAGACTGATGACAAGGGGCTATAAAAACCGGACACACATGCTAAGGCAAGACCACGCTTAGACCTTCTATATAAGCCCAATTTGAAAAAGGAGAGATTACCTATGGCAATGACTTTAACTTATACTTTAACTGTTATAAACATGTACAATCCATAATACAAAAGCATTGACATATCCTGCGGGGTGATCCCCATCTAAACAGTTTCCTACCACCCAGGCCAAAGTTTATCTATAGAAGGGCAAAAAACATCAAGGACAAGCAATACATAGTCATTATACCGGGACGCTGCAGTACTTTCATTCCGGCCGATGGAACGCAGCGCAGACGGAAACAACGCTGACGCTGTAGCGTGGTGGGAGACCAGCCGCACATGCCTTTAAAAACAAAGAGTGAGGACAAGGGCCACATGGTTCTGCCCTCATTCACTGGGGGCCTGGCACTGGAGGGTGCTGCGGTTTTCTTTCGAGGGGCTTCCCCATGTGGGGGAGGTGCTGTAGCCATTGTGACGGAAGGAAGCAAAAAAAACTACCTGTCTTTCTCCGCCGCAAAAGCCTAATGGAAAAGGTAAGCAATGCAGACAAAATGGCCTTAAGCAAGATACTGTTTTCTAATCTTAATAACTAATCCTTAATACAATAATTATGTTATAAGGTCCAGCAAAACGCTCACATTAAGAGGGAATATACTAAGAACCTTATTATGGCTTTTAAGAATATTTTCCTTGGAACATTTTGATAGTTAATGATTGGAAGACATGAAACACAGGTACAATGAATATTCATATATTGTAAATATAATTGTATTCCTATATAAATTATACCCATACACATGCTGTCTCTATGTATTTAAAGTGACAGGGGCGCTGAGGAAGCCACGAAACGGACAATGATAGAGATGGGGCTTTAACCTCCCCCAGACATTTCTATAGATTTAATTTATTTAATTCATTTAATTCTTGTGAAGGAGCTCCTTTGAGTATGCAGAGGAGAGATAGAGGATAGGTAGTATTTAGAGATGAGCGAACTTTTGAAAAATTAGATTCGGCTGATTCACCGAATTTTCCGGGAAAAATCGTTTCGGTCCGAATTTATTCGCAACAAATCGCTATTAAAAATGGCTATTTCTGGGAGTCCGAGAGCCTCCACAGGGTTGCAGAACATTTTGCTTGGCTGTAACATGCAAAGGATGCATGCTGGGTTAGTGAAATACTATTGTAAAGAAGTATGACATGAAGAGGCGTCGCTATTAGATTCGCTGACGCAGAGCGGCACAATTACAGAGCCTTGAGGTGGCATCAGCATGATGAGCCCATATATTGCCTGAAAGACACACAGTGGAGTTGGCAGCAGCATAGGGTGCCCATATATTGCCTACAAAACACACCCTGAATTTGGCAGCAGCATAGGGAGCCCAAATATTGCCTGAAAGACACACTCTGGACTTGGCAGCAGCATAGGGAGCCCATATATTGCCTGAAAAACACATTGTAGTTGGCAGCAGCATAGGGAGCTCATATATTGCCTGAAACACACGCCCAGGAGTTGGTGGCAGCAGCAGAAGCAGCAGCATTAGGAGCCCATATATTGCCTGAAAAACACATTGGAGTTGGCAGCAGCATTAGAAGCCCATATATTGCCTGAAAGACACACATTGGAGTTGGCAGCAGCATTAGGAGCCCATAAATTGCCTGAAAGACACACGCAGGAGTTGGCAGCAGCAGCATAGGGAGCTCATATATTATCTGAAAGACACACATTGGAGTTGGCAGCAGCATTAGGAGCCCATATATTGCCTGAAAAACACATTGGAGTTGGCAGCAGCATTAGGAGCCCATATATTGCCTGAAAAATACATTGGAGTTGGCAGCAGCATTAGGAGCCCATATATTGCCTGAAAGACACACCCAGGAGTTGGCAGCAGCAGCAGCAGCATTAGGAGCCCATATATTGCCTGAAAGACACACTCTGGACTTGGCAGCAGCATAGGGAGCAAATATATTGCATGAAAAACACACCCAGGGTTGGCAGCAGCATAGCATCGCCTGAAAAACACATTGGAGTTGGCAGCAGCATTAGGAGCCCATATATTGCCTGAAAGACACACATTGGAGTTGGCAGCAACATTAGGAGCCCATAAATTGCCTGAAAGACACACCCAGGAGTTGGCAGCAGCAGCAGCATAGGGAGCTCATATATTGCCTGAAAGACACACCCAGGATTTGGCAGCAGCATCAGGAGCCCATATATCGCCTGAAAAACACATTGGAGTTGGCAGCAGCATTAGGAGCCCATATATTGCCTGAAAGACACACCCAGGAGATGGCAGCAGCAGCATTAGGAGCCCATATATTTGCTGAAAGACACACTCTGGACTTGGCAGCAGCATAGGGAGCACATATATTGCCTGAAAAACACACCCAGGAGTTGGCAGCAGCATAGGGAGCTCATATATTGCCTGAAAAACACATTGGAATTGGCAGCAGCAGGACACACCCAGGAGTTGGCAGCAGCACTGACAATGGCCCCCGGTGAAAGGCAATAGGTGCTTTAAACTTGTAAACCAGACTTGTTTTATACAAAAGGCAAAAGGTTAGGAGGCATGTAATCTTAAAAAATAAGTGCTAGCACTGACAATGGCCCCCGGTGAAAGGCAATGGGTGCTTTAAACTTGTAAACCAGACTTTTTTATACAAAAGGCAAAAGGTTAGGAGGCAGGTACTCTTAAAGGATAAGTGCTAGCACTGACAATGGCCCCCGGTGAAAGGCAATGGGTGCTTTAAACTTGTAAACCAGACTTGTTTTATACAAAAGGCAAAAGGTTAGTAGGCAGGTACTCTTAAAAGATAAGTGCTAGCACTGACAATGGCCCCCGGTGAAAGGCAATGGGTGCTTTAAACTTGTAAACCAGACTTGTTTTATACAAAAGGCAAAAGGTTAGTAGGCAGGTAGTCTTAAAAGACATGTGCTAGTATTTGGGATGCCCCCTCCTCACATACAGAGCAGGCCTCCCTTGATTGTGGAAAAGTGACTTTGCTTATGAAATGCAAGCAGTTATTAGACAGGTAGTCTTGAAATATTTATGCTAGTGTTTGGGATGCCCCTTCCTCACATACAGCGCAGGCCTCCCTTGATTGTGGAAAAGTGACTTTGCTAATAAAATGCAAGCAGTTATTAGACAGGTAGTCTTGAAATAGTTATGCTAGTGTTTGGGATGCCCCCTCCTCACATACAAAGCAGGCCTCCCTTGATTGTGGTAAAGTGACGATTATAAAATGCAAGCAGTTAATAGACAGGTAGTCTTGAAATATTAATGCTAGTGTTTGGGATGCCCCTTCCTCACATACAGAGGAGGCCTCCCTTGATTGTGGAAAAGTGAGGTTAATTATAAAATGCAAGAAGTTATTACACAGGTAGTCTTGAAATATTATTGCTAGCACGCTTTTTAAAGAATGACACCAGGTAAAGGAAAAGCTAAATAGACAGGAGTGTTATTAACCCTTTCGCTGCCAGCCTACCTGGAGTTTTTGTCACCCTTGGTGCCAGACCATTTTGCACTATTTTGCGCTCCCCATGTTCAAATGTGATTTTTGAAGGGATTTCCAGGGATTTCCCAGGAAAATGATATATTGTTTTTTCAGCAGAGTCTGGGCTTTAACATGAAATGTCTTGTTTGTAATTTTTTAGGTGTATTCTCAATACTTTTGGGTGAAATATGTGCAAAAAAAAAAAACTATTTTTTGCAATTTGTAGTGTTTTTTTGTAATAAAAAATGTAAGTTTGTCAATAAAATCTTATTGCATGTGAAACCCCAATTAATCCCGGTCACAGCGATACCACATATGTATAGGTAGACACCCTTTCCTGCCCCAAACTGAAACATCGCTTTAGGAGATTTTCAGATAAAATACAACTATGCACCGCGCTAAGCGCACCTTGCGGTCTTATCAGAAAAACAACCCTTTAAATTTGAAATACCCCCCAAAAACTATATATTCTCTGGAAGTATACACCTCAGGCTTTCTAAGCGTACCAGGTTTGTTGACATGGGCGCAATTTTCTGGAAGTAATCCCTCAATCAATTCTTTGGTTGCACAGAGTTTCCCTAAAAAAGAATAAAAAAGAAGAATCAAAGCCACATTTTCCTAAAAAAATATGCAACAGAAAAAACAGAAAAAAACAAGTAAAATCTGAAAAAGCAACAACCCCCGAACAGTACAATACCCAACATGCATAGGTTCTGTCAAGGGAAGAGTTGCCAAACACCCCAAAGTAAAGCATGTGCGTAACGGTAATTTTACTTAAAAATTTCAGCTCTGCAGACAAAGTGCGCACCTTGCGATTTTTCAACCAAAACAACCCTTTAAATTTAGAATATCCCCACAAACCATATATTCCTGAAAGTACACATGTTAAGCTTTCTAAGCGTACTGAGCTTGTTGTAGTGGGCTCATCTTTCTGGAAGTAATCCATTGAAGAATTCTTAGGTTGCACAGGGTTTCCCTAAAAACAATTATAAAAAAGCAGAATAAAAACCATGTTTTCCTAAAATATCAATATGCAAACAAGAAAAAACAAGCTAAATCTGAAAGCGCAAGGTCCCCCGAGCAGAACAATACCCAACATGCATAGGTACTATTAACCCTTTTAATTGTCAGCCTACTTGAAGTTTTGTCACCCTCTGTTGACAGGTCATTTTTCCCCATTTTGGGGCATGATTAACCGTGATTTTTGCTGGAATTTCCAGAAAAATTATATACATTACATATACATTTTTTGCAGCAGAGTTAAGGCTTTAACATGAAATGTCTTGTTTGTAATTTTTCTACTGTTTTTTGAATATTTCTGCTTAAAAAAACAAAAAAAAAACAAAAAACATATTTTTTAAACAATTGTTTCCTTTATTTTAAATAAAACCTTTTTTTTTTAATGAAAACCATATTGCATGTGATAGCCCCATTTCTCCCAATTACAACGGTACCACATATGTATCAGTAGCCCCCCCATTCTTGCCCTGGAGACCCCCCTAACTGAAAAGAGCACTTTATTAAATTTACAAATAAAATACAACTACTATCCACACTATAAACATAAGGGGTTAATTAAAAAAAAAAATGACATGACATAGGGTCCCCCCTTCTGGGGGGGGGGGGGGGCATTTTTTGGGGTAATGTTAAGGGTTTTTTTTTTTTTTTTTTAAGTGTTAGGGTTAGCCTAACCCTAACCCTTAAAAATGTTTTTTTGAATTTTTTTTTTGAATTTTAAGGGTTAGGGTCAGGCTAACCCTAACCCGTAAAAATAAAAAAATATACAAAAATAAAAATTCCCCCAAAAAATGGGGACCCCCCCCCCCCCATGTCATTTTTTTTTTTTTTTTAAATGGTTAGGGTTAGGGTTAGCCTAACCCTAACCCTCACCATTAAAAAAAAAAAATTACATTTTTTTTTGAATTTTAAGGGTTAGGGTTAGGCTAACCCTAACTCGTAAAAAATAAAAAAAAAGACTTTTTTTTTTTAATTTTAAGGGTTAGGGTTAGGCTAACCCTAACCCTTGAAAATAAAAAAAATTGACGTAGAGGGGAACCCATTTTTTTATTTTAATTTTAAGGGTTAGGGTTAAGCTAACCCTAACCCTAACCCTTAAAAATTAAATAAAAATGACGTAAGGTCCACCCTCCGGGGGGGAACCCATTTTTTTTTTAATTTTAAGGGTTAGGGTTAGGCTAACCCTAACCCTAACCCTTAAAATTAAAAAAAAAAATGACGTAGGGTCCCCCTTACCCGTCATAACCAGCCCGGAACCAGCTATGGGGGCTTGTAGGCACAGAGTGGGGGGGGCAGCTTTTGTGGCCCCCCCACCCTGCAGCCTACGAGCCCACATACCCTGTGTGGGTCCGGGCTCTTCTGCCCCCCCCTGGGCTTTGGGGAGGCAGGTAATTGGGGGTGCGGGGGTTAATGGCAAGCCACCCGCTAGTTGCAGGTGGCTTGCCAGACCCCAGCCTTGTGAACTGGTATAAGGGGTCTCATGGACCCCTTACCAGTTCACAAAGGGTTAACATAAAAAAAAACACAAACACACACAAAAATGTAATTTATTAAAAAAAAAAAAAAAAGTTTTTTTTTACTTTACTCACCTCACGGGCCTCTTGCTGCCTCTCCTCGGCTCAGCTGTCAGATGCCCTGGTGATCGCTGGCCAGAGGGGGGGGGGGCAGGGGATCAAAGCATCCCCTGCCCCTCCACTGCTCTGCCCAGCGATCACCAGGGCATCTGACAGCTGAGCCGAGGAGAGGCAGCAAGAGGCCCGGGAGTGACGTCATAAGCCCCGCCCCCAAAGATGGCGGCGCCCGTCGGGAGAGGAGGGGGAGAGCCCTTTCTGGCTCTCCCCTGAAGCTGAAGAGGCTGGGGGGGCGATCGGAGGCCCCCCCAGTGAAGAGGAGACCCGGAGGGAGGCAGCGCGACTGCAGGTAAGTAAATGTCATTTTTATTTTTATTTTTTTTTATTACAGTTAGCAGCTGCTGCTGCCAAACGGGGTGGGGGTGCTACTCCGGGGGCTCTCCTGGAGCCATCCGATCCTCCACGGGGGATCGGATGGCACCAAATTAAAGAGGAGACCCAGCCGGATCCAACGAGGGGTCAGGTGAGTATTTTTGGTTTTTATTTTTTTTACTAGCAGGGGGGAAAGTCAAGCACGTAGATTCTACGTGCTTGGCACTTAAGTGGAGTGGAAGCGAGCATGTAGAATCTACGTGCTTGGCACTGAAAGGGTTAACACTAAATAGGCTTGAAAGCTAATGCAAACAGTTTAAACTGTCCCTGTCTTTATCTGTCACTGTCACAGGTTCTCTCCTTCTCTATTTGTCCCGGGCTTCTTCAGTTCCATCTATCTATCTATCTATCTATCTATCTATCTATCTATCTATCTATCCCTCGCTCTCTCCCTGCCTGATCTGCTCTTGCCGCAATACAGTGTCAGAATGATCTTCCGCAGGATGGCCACCGTTTATATGGGGCTGTGACATCATCGGTAAGCCTGTCTGCTGATAGGTAGCATGTGACACCTACCCAGCATTCTTTGCCCCATGGGACATGTCCTGACATGTGGATCCACCATTTTAGATGGACTGTATAGCAATAAATGGAGTTTTAAGGAAGCGATTCGAGCGATCGAATCTTGGCGATATTCGGAATCGTAACGAATCGAATATTTCATGAAATTCGTAACGAATTCGGGTTCGTCAGAATCAATTCGCTCATCTCTAGTAGTATAGCAAGTTTCTGTGGCAAATATTGTGGTTGGATTAGGGGTGCAAGAGCAGGGGGGATGCAGCTGCAAATCACTATATACTAAACGGTGCCCGAGAAGAGCTCCTCCGTTGTATTGTCCGAGCTGCGTACTGTGTACGGACCATACTGACCAATTCTAAATGCAGAAAAATCTTTTTATTTGCACAGTCCTTGAAGAACAGATCTGAGGGTTTTTTTCTATGGCTACATGAAGCAGGATGTAAAATTCTTGCGGTCAGGTTTGCCTGTGTCTTGACAGATGAAGGACAAGTGAATTGTTCTGAGTATCCAACAGAAGTACCTTGAAACTGACGACTGATTACAGCCCTATCATACAAACATCATTGGCCTCCCTTTCAGCGTGTACGCTGCTTTTTTAAATGTTTTTAGCACGGAGCTCGTAGCTAAAATATCTTCAAGAGGATCATCATTCAAAGATGTGTTTACAACTCTTGTGTACTTCCCAGGAGCATATTCATCGAGGATGAAAGCAGGATGCCTGCCTGGCGCTGCTTCTGGAAAATATCAAAGCAATGCAAATGCATCTCGAAGCAGCGCGCGAGGGAAGCAACACACCGCCATCAAGTCCGCTAATTGCATTTCTTGCTCTCTCTGAAAAATCTCTTTAATTTTCAATGGCAGATACAAATTGACACAACATATTTATTTACAAAGCAAGAGATTAAAGCAAAGAGCAGGATATGTAGCAGTAATATTCTCACTACCTCACTACTGCTCACTGCCTCGCATCCCCCCTAACCTCCCGTTACCAAAACCCAAATCCAAAATTTTCGAAACATCCAACACCTTTACCTAACTTCCTGACCCTATTAAAAGCTAAATCTCCATGCTTTTACCCATTCAACCATCCAGAACATGCTCGGTACTGAAAAATTGCAGATGCTGTTGACACATGCGTCGGCCATTGCGCATTGCGCAGCCTTGGTAAAAACAGGTAAAGGGGCCTGTTAGGTGCCCTCATTGAGCTGATCAGTGATCAACCTATGGGATATCGCTAGGGTCTATTTAATGGAGCTTTTGATTGCATTAGGGTGCCAGAAGATTCCTGTGTCTTTCTACTGCGCCTGCTCTCCTGACAGTTTCCCTGAAACCTTTGATCTGCCTCTGCATATTAGACCTGGCTTACTTTTGGATTTTGATACCAGGATTAACCCTTGATGTGCTTCTTCGTGTTTGACCTAGCTTGCTCTTGGATGGCTTAATCCCCCGTACTGCTTAACACATCCTTGACCTTGGCTACCTATCTCGATCTTGCAACCAAGGCTATGACCTGCGACCTTCTTCTGCCTCTCATGCTGCTGTTGTTGTGGAGGCAGATGCTGTGGATTGTCCTCCTGGAGTTGAGTCTCCCTCTGTCTCAGCCTCCAGGTCCACCTTTCCAACAACAAGGCCACTTGTCTCCCCCCAAAGGGAGAATGTGGGAACTCCACCACCTCCAGCAGTAGAACCACCAAGTCTACATCATCCCAGGAAAGCGTTCAGCTTTCCATCCAGCAAACTTTGGAGAGAAAGTGGAAATTGGGCCCATCTCACCCACAAGCCCTGCCAGTGAATGCAAGCATTTCAAAGTTGCTGGCCTTTAAACTACTGCTATTCCACCTGGTGGATATGGGCAGTTTTAAATATCTCATGATGGTGGCTGTCCCACAATATACTGTTCCCAGCCACCACTACTTTTCTCGGGAGGCCATCCCTGCCCGGCACCAAAAGAATTGTGAAAACAATAAAATGTGCCCTGGGTAATGCCATTAGTTTCAGTGTCCACCTCACCATGAACACGTGGACAAGAAATCATGGGCAGGAAATTTACATCTCTCTAACTGCTCACTTGGTCAATGTAGTGGCGGTTCTGACTGAGACAGGAAGCACTGTGGTGCAGATGTTTCCACCACCCAGGATTGCGAGTTATCAGTCGATTCCGTCTGTAGTCTCCTCCTCCTACTCTGCTTCCTCCTCTGCTTCTTCCTCAGGCAGTCAGTGCAGCCCCTGCACCACCAATTTGGGCAATTTGAGTTGCCCGCATATTCGCCAGTGCTGGTGGAACAACAGTGGTGGTGGACGCACTACTGGCAGAGTTTCCAGCTGACTTTGAGGGTTCAGTGGTGGCACGATGAAGAGGAGGAGCAAGTCACCAATGAAGCAGGGGCATCAGCAGAAGCTCGCAGGGAAGGGTGAGCATGGCCACAATGTGGAATAACTCATTTGATTGTCCGCCACATCCACCACCATCAAAAACTACGGCCCCCTAATACCAGGAGGCAGACTTTGACCTGCATGGTGGATTACTACCTGTCCACGCATCTCCTGGGATTGAGCGATGGGTCTTCCGTGTTCAATTTCTGGGCCGCTAAACTGGACACGTGGCCAGGGCTTGCCCCCTCTATGCCTTGGATGTGCTGGCCTGCCCTGCAGCAAGTCTCCTATCAGAACATGTGTTCAGCGCTGCAGAGGGTGTCATTACCGACAAGAGGATCCGCCTATCCACAGCCGTCGGCATCCTTACATTCCATAAGAAGAACCAGGCGTGGATCCCACAGGACTTGACAATGCCAGCATCTGAGTGACTGGTTAAAGTGTTTGCTACCTCCTCCTCCTCCGCCTCTTACATTTAAACAGCCACATCCACCTCCACCACCATTTCCCCTCACCAATATTTTAATCTATTTATCTGTGTACATATGGTAGAGGTCCTACTGGGTCCCTGGCAAAAAGGTGTCCCATGAAAGCTGCCTTCTATGCCTTTGCCACTCATCAGGGGCTGACTGGCAATGCCACCTTGAAAAGAACATGACCATCCATCGTCACAGGAATAGATGGCAGAGAACATTGCCGCCAGCAGCAGTGGCAATGGACGATATAACCAGCCAGCGGCATGCACTGGCATTCATCCCTGCTGAATCTATTCCTTGGACATGCTTTTTTCATGGTGGCTGGGCACTGCAACTTGGGGGAGGGGGGTTGAGGCCTATTGATAGGGTCCGCTTTAAGACCTCCTCAAAGTTATGTACACCCCTGACAGGTTGAATTCCATGACAACAAGGATGCTTTCCCAAAATGTAGGGTGAGCAACCGCAGAGTGAACTGAGCAGAATAGCTTACTCCTATTTTCTGTATTCCGAAGTCATTGCCTTCTCTTGAGCCAACCTAAACTTAATTAAAAAAAATATTTGGGCCGCTGCTCAGCTACGGTTCAAAAATGTTGCAGATGGTAGATATACTGTTTATACTTTGCATCTCTAAAAATCTTATCTGAAATAAATAGAACTTTGGAGAAAAGCAGGACCCGGGCCCACACAGAACTGTTTTGTTGTTGAAATCTAAAGTCCTCCCTGATTTATTTATTCTAATTTTCATGTTACAAATGCTCGATTACGGTGGTTCAAGTGGGCAGGAGATGCCAGAAATAATGTCTGACATCTATGTTTACTGCTGTGTTATTAGGTCTACTTTTTTTTAAATGTACCTTGCTTGAATTGTATGTCGACCAGTTTGAGGGGGCCATCAGAAAACCTTTGGGGGATTGAGAGGAATATTGAATGTGGTTGAGGTTGTATAAAATTACATTAATGACTGGCTAATGATCACCTGAATTTTTCGCTGATGTCTACATGATGCACAATACCTGGATCAAGTGCTGGTCTTAGTGTCTAACACACACTCAGCATTGGGATGTTGGTGACTTGGATATCAGTTGTGCTTGCTTAATTTTGGAAAGATGGTCTCCTCATATCATTTTTTGTATCATTCATATTTGAAAATCTATCAGGCCTTCCATCTTGTCCCTGAGCTAAACTCGGAAAAAGCTGCTGTGATTGGATCCTGCAGGTCCTTTATACTTATCTGTTCTGAGGATCTAGGCCTTTGATTCAAGCAGCATTCTGGTGGTTGTTCATGGTTTGTTAGAACAAATCTAAGGACAGAACTCCACCTCTTTCAACATCATAGGCAACACATAGGATGCCTCAGTCTTGTGTTATTACTGTTAGAATCATGAGCCTTAAGAAGTGTTAGAAATAGATTGGATGTTCTGCCATATTATTACAATGCAATTTTCGTTCCCCTGATAGAGAGAATTTCCCAGATTTTATTCTGATGTTAGCAAGGTAGGCCAGCTGAAATGTCTCTCCATTTATTTTCAGCCAAGTATATATGTAATATAGTTTGAAATTTCAACACTTTCGTCAATTTCGGTGGAAATTCTGGACCTTGGGTATGGTGGTAGTATGAAATACTTCTGCAGTGCTACAAGGTGCCTCATCACCCACAACCCCAATGAAAATGGGATGAAACCTGGTAATTTTTTGTGCTTGAGGCTGTAGTTCAATTTGTGATGCAACCTTTCATCTCCATCCCCTTACACTTTGTAATTGTTGCTTTTCTTACACGACTAAGGACTAGGGATGGACGAACCCGAACCGCAAAGTTCGGGCTCGTACCAAACTTTGGGAGTTCGGGTCCTCGAACCCAAGCACGAATTTCAAATCGAAATTCATGTGCGCGTTCGGCATATTACATAACAGGTTATGTGCAGAATCCCCCCAATCACTCCATAAAAGTCAGTGTGCAGAATCACCCCATAACAAGCAGTGTGCAGAATAACCCCAGTCACCCCATAACAAGCAGCATTCAAAATCCTCCCCAATCACCCAATAACAGGCACCGTGCAGAATCCCCCAATCACCCTATAATGGGCTGTGTGCAGAATACCCCCAACCCCACTATAAGAGGCATTGTGCAGTGTGCAATCCCCCTATTACAGGCATGCAGAATCCCCTCAATCATCCCATAACAGGCAGTGTGCAGAATCCCCCAATCACCCCAAAACAGGAAGTGTGCAGAATCTCCCCCAATCCCCCCATAACAGGAGCTTGCAGAATACACCCAACCCCAGTATAAGAGGCATTGTGCAGTGTACATTATCCTTATTACAGGCATGCAGAATCCCCTCAATCATCCCATAACAGGCTGTGTGCAGAATCCCCTAATCACCCCATAATAGGCAGCGTGCAGATTCCCCCTAATCACTCCATAACAGGCATCATACAGAATCACCCCATAATAAGTAGCATGCAGAATCCCCTCCAAAGATACCATAACAAGCAGTGTGCAGAATCCCCCCTATTACCCCATAACAGGCAGTGTGCAGAATCGCCCCATAACAGGCAGTGTGCAGAATCCCCCCATTATCCCCATAACAAGCAGTGTGCAGAATCCCCCCTTATTACCCCATAATCGGCTGTGTGCAGAATCGCCCCATAACAGGCAGTGTGCAGATTACTCCCAAACACCCCAAAACAGGCAGCGTGTAGAAACACCTCCCCAATCACCCCTAAAACATCAACTGTTGCTGCCCTGCCACATACACTTTAAAAGAAAAGCCTACTCACCTTACCAGTGCTCCAGGGCCACTGATCATCCTCCTGCATCTGATCATCCTCCTGCATCTGATCATCCCCCCACAGCCCTGGTTTCAGATAGTAGGTGGGCATGGTCTGTGTATGGCTGACACCCATTGCTTTCAATGGGAGCTGGCCATATACAGGCCATGCCCATGTGCCGGGGAGGTAAGCAGACTTTTCTGATTTACCAGCCCCCACATTCGCGCCATAAGACGCACAGACCCCCCCCCCCCCCCCCCCACTTTTGCTTCTTATAGAATAAAAAATATGATATTCAAGCATTTATAATATTTTGTTCCTCAGACCTCCCGAGAAGCCGCCTGTAATTTAAAATGACACATTATAGACAAAATGATTTTCCGACTTGGCTCAAACTATTTTAAATGGTTTGTTTTCTAGAAGAAAAAGACATGTTACAATTTTGTTCCCAGATGCGGATTTAGTAGCGAGTGACAGTGATAGATGGAGCCTTCATTTTCCAATTCTTCTGAGCACATTAAACACCTTACACTGGGGTTTGTGCGAGCAAGGGGTGGAGTGATGTTTATTTGTCAAAGCAGCGACAATAGTGAATATGTCAGAACGGGCGCTCTTGTTTGCGCTTGGAGAAGCAGGTAATTAGGTGAGCAATTCTGCAGCAAATTGAGGGCAGTAAATAAAAATGACAATGTGTTTAGGAGTTTGTTCTGTGCGGAGCTGAATACATTAGAAACACAGCTGCATGCTGGAGATGTTTCAGCTTATTCCTAAATCAATATTTCTTGATGTAGCGGCAAGAAATGAATCTGAACAGTCCACACTGGGTGTTTGTTGTTGGTAGATTAAGTGAAACAATTCAGAAAGTTCACAATTGGGACAAGATTATCTATAAATTTAGTTTAAAAAAAAGTGTAAACTGAAAATTCGAGGGATTAGTTTTGACAGTTGCGGAAAATGAATAGACTTCTTATAACAGCTTCAAAATATTCAGGTTCCCCCTGTGTCCTAGGTAGTGTAGTAAAGTGGTTAGGCAATTATGGCGGTTATTTAAGAACAGATAGCACCAGCTAGTGCTTTGTAGCGGCAGGCAGCATCTTTCGCTCCAAAAGTATATAGCGCAAAGTCTATATATAAGCTCAGCGAGGTATTTCAGTAAATGCACAATAACATTTCACCAAGTGCTTCTTTGTTATTTTCTTTCAAATCCAGTGCAATACTCCCATCACCTATAAATAAAATGACGTACCAAATTCCATAAAGGAGATAGCTTCAGAATAGTTCTCAATTTGGCTCCACTTTAATCACTTTATACTCCTCAGTTTTAATCCTTCAAACGCTACAGATACCATATATTTGCGGCTACTCAATGCTCTAATTTCATTCCTCTTAATATAGGCCTTTCCAATTTATCCAAATAAAGGCGCTTTCCAATAGAAATTAATTTAAAACCACTCCAGGTTTATTTAAGCAAGACAACATAGGGAGAAAAAGAGAAACGCACCAATAGCGTGATACGATGGATAAAATACTGGTCTGCGGCCCCTTAAAACGGCGCTTACCGGCCGCGGGTCTCGGCGCTGCTCATCAGAACCTGGTCAACGATCGTACGTAGCTCCGCCCGACGCGTTTCGACATCAAGGACTTAATCATTCGTCTCTCGCTCGCTGCAGCGTTATACTGTTGTTAGAGCGCCCAACACACATCACATTCATCATTGCCAGCCAGGTTAGTACAGCGACCGCAATGCAAAGGTTACAGCACCTGATACCCGATTACAGCGTCTACTAGCTGTCACTTTAAGTGCCGCTATACAGGCAAAACCTGGCGTTAGTAGTGAATCAGCCTCCACGTTAGTGACCAACACTGACTTAAAGCAGTCTGTCTTTCTTAAAATGGGATGTGTAGCCCAACCTCTGTACTGGAAAATTGAGTCTATTTATCTGAGTGTGGTCATGCTTTCCAGCCCTCTGTGAACCACTTTCTTGTTCTTTGTACAGAAGCCAAGGCCCTCTGTTGTCTGTACTGGGGCTCAAGCCTTCTATTGTGCTTGGCTTAGGCCATCTGCTAGCTCCTTGGCAAGCTCCTGTCCTCTTATACTTGCTACACTGTAAGTCTGTCTCTTGTGCTGTGTACTCTCTACCTTCTGTTTTCCCTTTACCCAGGGCCTAGTGTATCCTCCACCATCAGGAGTTCTGCTGAAGACGTGGGCTCTCCTTCGAGAACCTCCCACTCCTTGGTTTGTCAGTGTCTTGCTTCTCTGGTGGTATAGACGGGTTGTCTGTTTTATATGTATACTGTATATATCCAGTCTGTGACCTGGTCTCAGTCTGTGACTCTGCACTAGAGAAGAACGAACTTTAAATTTGATTAAATTAATTCCGCCTAAGTTGGCTCCTTCCTCTTTCTAGCACCGGGTAAGGTTCTCATCCTCCAGTAGGTCTCCAGCGCCCTTCTCCACTGAAGACAGCCAGACAGATGGAGGAGACAGAAATGACTTTCTCTGGAGTGTGGTGACTTTCTTTTACACTTCACCTTTGTGAACTGGCAAGGGGTCCTAAACCAGTTCTAAGGGCAGGAGGCCACCTGCCGGCACTCCCCCCCCACACTCGATTAATTGCACCCGACTGGCCCAGTGTCCATGTAAACTATGTGAGCTAGTAGTCCTTAGGGCAGGGGTGGGCCACTTGAAATTCAGAATCAGGAACCACTAAGAGGCTGATTCATCATTAGCGGCAGGTAGCGACAGATGAGCGTCTGTAGCAGGCATTTTCAGAGCGCCTGCTAGTAGTCGCAGTGCTCGGCCGTGAGTCGCTACTTTATAGCGACTCAGTCGCTGTTCAGTAATGTTGAATACATTGTGAGGAGTCGCTATTTGACCAGTACAGCACTGTATGGGAGCGCATGTTAGTGACTGCTCATAGCGACCGACTCACACCATATTCAGCAGAAAAACAGCCTCACAAATCTCTGGCGCTGAAAAATATTTGTTTGAAGCCCAGAGTGCAGGAGGCGGTGTAGTTAAAGTGTGTTTTCAAGCATCTATCAACTAGTAACAAAGCGAAAACATATGGAATTACATTGTAACAACATTGCAACATGAACACTTTAATGCCAGACCTGTAATGTCATTTCTGAGGAAATATTTAAAAAATTAAAAAATTATGAAAAAACTGCTATTCCAATGCCAGAAGAGGTCACAGAATTATTTGTGATTTGTTTGAAAAAAAAAACCCGTTTAAAGAGAAGAAAAGGATCGTCCATTGAAATGTATGGGAGAGCGTCAGGTAGCGAGAGGTCATACCTGGCGCTGTGCAAGACTGAACGCTGGCACTGTTCGCTGAGGCTGTGAAAATGATGAATCAGACGCTACATGGCGCTATCCCAGTCGCTAAACAGATTCTGCTTGATAAATGTGTAATTGCGTGCTGCGTCTGGCGTTCACCAGTCGCTACCTGTTGCTACCTGTCATTAACCAGCCACTACCTTACGCTATCCCTTCTTAAATTAGGGCCTAAGTTTTACTCTCCAAGGCTAAAATCAGCTCCAGGAGGGATAAAGGGTGAGTAAGATTTTTTTTTTACTTTCCTGGACAGGAGAAAAACTTAAAACTGCATATAAAGCTGAGCATATCTTACTTTTGATATGTTGCCATATATGGTATAAATATACATTTGTGTTACTAGTTTTTAACACAAAAAAAGAAACATCGCCGCATTATAAATAAATAAATAAATAAATAAATAAATAAATATATATATATATATATGTTTGTTATCAATAAACTGACAACCAGTCATACAGTAGATTGATTACTGAACACTTGCAGATTGTAAAGCAAAATAACGGCCCAGTAATACAGGAGCAGACCATTTAATCTGATACATTTAATCCATTTAATCAATGCTAATAGGGATTTTTAGACTTAGAGGAAGATGAAGAAATGAGAATATACATACATGCAGAAATGTAACATCTTGTTTAAATGGCCTTGATACTCATTAGTGGGTTATGTTTATCTTTACTTTTACAAAGCCTACAAATTAGCACCGTGACAGAAAGCTGATATCAAAGCAAGATGAAATCGTTTTATTTCATGCATTCAAATTGTTTCGTTTTTACCGGCAAATTGTAAATGTCTGTTTCTTATTGATCTGTTTATTTTATTTATCTGTCCTGCTCTATTAATCTTCTCTGTTTTCGTGTATATAAAATCATGTGGTTTGTCAGCTTCTTGTAGAACATCGCGTCTGACAAAGAGAACTAAAAAAAAGCTTGCGCTCAAGTATCCTTGGCCAACAAAAGGTACCACTTTATTTCTTCACTTTTCCATTGATTTCTGTGGCTCAAATAGAAACTGTTCATTCTCATAGAAAACTTGACACTTATACAGGAGAATGGCCAATGGCAAAAGATATTGAAAGCATCAAACTCACTGAAACCAATAAATACATCTAGACCTCTGTTGGCTGGAAAATAGACATTTACCTTGCTCTCTGGAAAATCTCTCCAGTGCAGTGTTGTTTTTATTTAAAAGAGCACCAGCAAGTCATATCTGGAAGAACCTAGCCAAGCTAGTGTCAGTTCAGACTCCTTCTTGCATTCAGGACCGTAATGCTGCTTAGAGAAGAGTATCCTGTAGAAAGAACCAAGCGGACGAGCAGGTGCTTGAGAAGCCAAAGGATTACAAATGAAGCGACAGATTACTGGTGAAACTTTTGAGCTGGAGAAGATGCATTAAGATGAATTTGTACTGAATATATCAATCCAAATGGGTTGTGGTGTCTTCATAATACTGTTTTCACTACTTAACCTTTTATATACTTTATAAAACATCTAATGCTGAAAATCAAACACTGCAATAGCCAAGCTCATGGGTTTCCAAACTTTTTTCATAGTGTACCACTTTTTCTCGAGATGTCTTCCCAAAGATGCTTCACCTGGCATGTCCTATGGGAGCAGTAAGTTGTCTGCAGTGCTTTATGACCTCTCACTTTCACCCCCAGTAACCCTGCATACTACCAAAGGGGTGCTCAAGTACCACCATCAGTAATAGTACTACTGGTTGGGATCCCAATCCTAGAACTCTCCTTATAACACACTTGCTCCAACTGTGGGCCTTGGCACCATCTAATGTGGCCCCTGACTTGCTCTGAGCAAGTCAGGGGAAAGTGGAAGGGATATATAAAATTGAAGTGTAAAGGTAGTTAAATATATGCACAGTTAGAAAAGGAGGTTGCAGGAAGAGTGGTATCGGAGAACAAGATAACAATTTTTCCTATATTCATTGTATGCCTAACACTGGTGAGAGTTAAGAAATACGATAACAATTTGGAACTGTTGGGTGAATGGGCTATAAATCCGAGACCGATATATTTGGAGAGGTTAGGCAATCAGCATTAGTATCATGTAGAGATTGTACATATGAATAGGGTGGTTGAGTGGCATACAAATTCCGAGCCTCCGGCACCTTTTGGCACCGTAAAGACTTTACTTGGGGGATTAGTTCAAATGGTTTATTATTTCACTGACACTGTCACAAATCAGCTTTCTTCAGCATATAATCAAAGTAAACTTCTACAGCAATGGTCGGTCTCTCTGGTCATACAGGCCTACTCACTCAGAATGTAGATGTTCCACCCAGAACAAGGTCTCCCAGCCTTACCTTTGGAGCTCCTTACTCAAGTCTCTGTATGGGCGCTTCTACCCTGGTACCACCTTGTGGCAACACCCATCCAGGCTTTTTGCAGCAGGCCCAACACAACCCAGTCTTTCAGAACGCCCTGACACAGCCCAGCCTTGAGTGCCACCTGCATTCCCATGGCGGACTACCTAGGTGACTGTTGTTGGGCATTCTATTGGTATCAGGGTCACCCCTATTTGTAATCCAAGGATCAGTCACAGCAATTATAATCCATAGGTATAGATCAAGGTCACAGTAATTGTAATTCAACAAGTGTATGTCATGGTGTGAGATTTGCACATGCACTTTATATACATTGGTTATTTATAGGTTTGCACAAGCACTTTATATATTGTGGATCATATTTGACATTGGAAATTGACATTGGAAATTGTTCAGAGTGATTCATTCAATATTTAGTTTCATTACATAGTGAGCACACCATTAGCATCCGGATCATAGGCAGGAATTAATTTGATATATTCAGTTTTATAGGTCTGTGTATTATGATTATATTAGTGATATTGACGCAGTAACATGTCCTATATTTATTGATTTATTGTAGATTATCTCTCTCCCTTCCGCCTACTCCTAATTGATGTTGGTTTGTCTTGTGTGTACTTGTATTTGTGTATTTTAGCAGTTTTTAACATGTTATGTTTTATTATTTGATTTTGGAATAAAGATGACATTTAAATTAATGAACATGTTGGAGTGCCTCCCTATGAACTTTTGGTCCTAAGTATATGCGATCACCAGGGTTTTCACTACCCTGGTGATTGGCCCATGTGTGGCCACACCCACTGGATAGCTGACAGGATGTTAACGTGCCTGGGGAAAAGATTTCATCTAGAAGGCGCCATCCCTTTAAAGAGGGAGGCCCACATGACTGGCCTGTGTTCCTGCCCGGAAGCAGACCAGCCTTGTGGAATGGTCACAGGGGGAAGTGACATCAGGGAGAAGGGGAGTATAAAGGGGATGTTCGCCCCCCTCCCCTTCCTCTTTGACCCCCGGCTTGGATGGACGTGCAGTCCCACCCGCCCGCCCTGTTTTTGGTTATGGTTGGGTTTGTTCGGCCACAGTCCTGGTGGAATGGGGTATTGGTGTGTGGGTGATATGTGAGGTATGTTATGTAGGTTAATTATGTACATGTTGTTATAAAAAAAAAAAAAGAGATGTTCTTCCTTTTTGCACTATTGTTGTGGGCACCTGTTGGGGGTGCTTCAGTCTTAATGTTATTTATTACTGTTAGATGCAGTTTGTTCTAAAAAAAAAAAAAGAAAAGAAGAAATTTGGTATTTTGTTTATATGTGAATGTACGATCCTTTGTGTATGGGGGGATTCTTGTTGTAAGGGGGATAATTGGTTATTCATTGTCACAGCCATTTGGTGGGTTTCGGGTCTGAGGTAGCAGGTTTAATTTGGTTGGGTATGCAGCCAGGAAGGTTCTGGGTGGTAAGGAATTTGATCAATTATGGAAGGGGGGCAGGGGGCAGGGGGAATTTTGACCACTGGCGGTTAGCCCAGTTAAGCTCCCAGACCTAGGAGGGTCTCTCCCCCTCCCATGGTTGTCATATCCTAGGCTTCTCAGACCCGGAACAAAAAGGGGGGGGGGGGGGTTATTTGCGTGTAACTTGTTTATATGTTGGGTTGTGACCGATTACATTTTAATCTTTCCAAAGACATATTGGTTTGGAGTCATTATTTAGTGGTAGAATTTTAGGGAGGTAGGGCATATGGAGCGCTAGCCCAATCATGAGAATTCTCACACTTCCCCGGCTGCATATAAGCAGGGGGTGTGTATTTATGCTGTAGAGTTTTGGCACGCTAGAGGTGCTGCTGATTATTACAGTGACCAGAGCAAGTTGTGCTGCTGAAATGCCCAAGTGCTGACACAGCTGGTTTCATCTAGGGGACAGAAGGTGATACTATTTGGCAACAGAATGACAGGAGTGACAAAGCAGGGTGGGGGCCAGGAACCTACATTTTTCTTTGGAGGAAGAGGATGGGGAACAGCACCAGCCCTCTGGAATTGAAGAGGTGGGGGACCAGAATCTTGTGGCTGGTGCAGACGGAAACACTCCCTTGTGGCCAGGGCTTGTCTTTCTGCGAGGAACCTGTCAAGCTTCCCAGCTACAACCATGAGAAGGGCTGAGCGGAGCTCCTGGTGTGGGGGTGAAGCGAAGCAAATAAATGCGAAAGAACAAATCAAAAGTCAGGGCTGGCGGCAGGCAGGCAACGTCCTAATGGATGAATCCGGGTTCAGGGGCTGGCGGCAGACAGGCAAAGTCCAAGAATAAGTCTGAGTTCAGGGGCTGGCAGCAAACAGGCAAAGTCCAATGAGAGAATCCGAGTCAAAACCAAGTTATCCGTCCGAGGGTTAATCTAGGAAATCAGATCAGGAATTCAGGAATCAGGAAAACAGAATCCAGGAAGTAAGCTGATAACACAGCATTGGATGCAGGCCAGCTGTCATTTTAAATAGGGCCGACAATTAGAGCAGGGGGGATGTGTCAGAGTCTGATTGAGGTCACTTCCTGTCCATTCAGACCCAGAAAACCAGGAAATAAAAGGCAAGCCCAAAAGCTTACTCTCTAGGCTTCGTGCACTTGCAGTTTGCTGAACACCAGGTGTTGCTGTTGAGTAACAGATGAAGAGCCTACTCTGGTACAAACACCCAGACGTTCACGTCTGCGGCTGCATGCAAACAGTGATAGAGCATGCCCATGTCTCCATGAAGAGCAAGAAAGGTGAGTAGACTGACAGAACCATAACATGATGAAAATGTCCCACATCCTAGTCCACCCCAAGCATGCATTAACCGTAGCTACAGGCTGGTGATGGCATTGCAGTTGAGTGGACCTCCCCCTTGTTCCGAGAAGGGCCTGTAAACCCAACGGAAGGAAAGACTTGCTGTGGTATTTTGAAAGTTTATTGCATCTCACTGTACCATAAAAATTTAGCCGATGTTAATGGCTACCGCCTATTAAGAACTCAGAACTTAAGAAATCAGTTTTGGTGTGCATGATCCTTGTCCCATTGGGTTGTGTGTGCATTAGTCTGAGAACATTTTACCTTGGCTTCATTAGACAGCCAACGACAGCTGGGGCGAGTATGTTAGCCCGTCTGGTGAAACCTGATTGGTTCCCTGCCAAGTATTTTTTATTTAAGTTAACCCTAGGGGACATGTCTGGACTTGCCGAGATCCTCTTTCTGTATGTATAGATATGTCAATATCAGAGGCTTTCCCTTTTCCTACAGACCCAAACCTTTGCGACACAGGATATCAAATATTTCAAAAGGGTCAAACGCAGATAATGAGTTATTTTGCTTTACAAATGCATTGCTGCATCTCCTGAAGAGCATCATCTGCTGATAAAAGGCCAGGTGAAGGTGGTGGGAGGGGGTTGGGTCCATTGCCTGTCGCCTGTGCACAATAACAAGCTTTCTTTTTTCTGACCAAGACAAAAGAACTTGATAATGAGACCTTGTACCAAATTCTCCTGAAAATAATAAATCTTTCCTGTTGCTTCGCTCTCCTGGTTATTAAGGCAGTAATTGGATTCCGTGCTCTCTAGAAGAAAGCTCATAGAAAGATGCAGAAGGGGACTGCGGACTCAATGGTCAGGCGTTTACCAACGCAAGGACCTCGCTGCCTCGGCGTAATCAGCCAACAGCGGAAAAATTTTGCAGACGGTAGGTGAATTAATGAGGCACATCTGGCCAAAAAAACAAAAGTTCAAGTGCAATTATTTTCAGATAGAAGAATTAAGACGGCTTAGAATAAAAGGTTAACTTCTTATGGAGGAAACTAAGTAGCTTTGCCAATTTAAACCCCATACCCAAAACTCTTGCTTTCCTAATTACATTTCCCTTTTCAGGCATCAGCATGTGCGTTGCTTGCAATTTTTTTAACATATATGTCCAAAATTATACTGCCCCCCCCCCAATCCCGCTTTGCCCAGCCTGGCATAAATTGGACACAACAGTGAACAAACTGGTCCTAGTTGTTAGCCTGCTCCAATGGTGGAAGCATGGCTCTCTGTAGCGTTTGCCATTGCTAGAGATTATAAGGACTGTCTTGTCACCCATTTACTGTAGCAGCTATCCCACTGTGATGAGCGGGATACCAGACTGTGACTATTGATCTTCAGCGGCCCCTGAGGTTACAGAAACCAGGACTGCAGCATGGCTCCCCTGGGGAAGAGTGCATGAGAAGGGCAGGAATAGAAGTGCCCTTTTTGACCAATTTAGGTCCTCCTTTTGGAAGGGGGGATTGGTTTTGGACAGATATGGCCATTGTATGCTTGTACACATAGGAATTTTTCTTTGCATATGACCCATCCATGCACTGAGACAATCACAAGCACATGGCTAGAGCATTTGGCTGTTCTAATTAAGTAGTTAGTGCTTGCTCAAGAGCACTTCACTAATGTCCCATGGCACAGATGCACACCATTGACATGGAAATATGTAACACATGAATTGTATTTAGGCTCCCCGATTGGAGATGCCCTGCTGTGTGAAACCCCCCAGGTTGCCGAAACGAACTCACCTCTGCCCGGTTCTATGACGCATGCATGGGCGCTCGTCCAATCAGCCCTTGGATCCGCTGACGTCACATTGTCTAAGCCTTTGTCTAAGGCTAGCGGCTCCAAGAGTGCTGACAGCCGCATCCCCCGCTACCCTCTAACAGGGAACATGACAGCACCGGCCATTCACTAATGTCTGGCGCTGACACGCGTGCTGCTAAAGGGATAGCGGGGATGCGGCCGCGGCTCGTGCATGCGCCGTTGGACCAGGAAAGAAGGTATGTGTATAAGCGACCTGGGGGTTTCACACAGCGGGGCATTGCGATTTTGAATACCCCGGGGGGAGGGAATCGATCGGCCCGGGAATCTTATAGATTCCAGGGCCAATCGCTGTGGGTGTTGGCCCACCTTAAACAAAGTAATAAGACCTGGACATTCAAATACATATTGTAATACAGAGGTGATCACTATGAGAGATTGTAACACATTTCAAACTAAAATATACATTATACGTACAGGAATTGAGGTGCTTTCCTGAAACGGAAAGTATTTGCACAGTACCCAACAGTAGGAAAATAGCATTATCCATCAATCAGCAGGCGGAGCTATGCAAATCTTCTCTTTATGTCTCAATCAAAGCACATTAGAAATGCAAAGGGTGTACACAATCCACTTGGAAAGCTGCCAATCATCATGGTGTGTCTGATACAATGTAAAGTTTACACTCTGGATATTACAATCCACAGTTTAAAAAATAATACCAAAAAGTAATAATACTAAAAAAACATTTATTTACAATGTCACCATCTGACCCCATCAGTCTCTATTGTAAGGGTTGACTGCCTCTCCACACACACTATCACAATCACTTACTATTCCTGATTAGAGGATAAGAATAAGAAATATGGTCTGAGATCTACTTTGTGATTAGGGCCCAATGTGGCCACATACTCACCTAATTGCGTGATCCTGTGCTGTTCAAATGTGGCCATGAGTAGCTGCATCCCCATCTCTCTACTATGTGTGTCCCCCTGGCAGAGCCACATCCACATCCCTCCATTATGTGTGTCTCCCTGACAGAGCCACATCCCCATCCCTCCATTATGTGTGTCCCCCTGGCAGAGCCACATCCACATCCCTCCATTATGTGTGTCTCCCTGGCAGAGCCCCACATCCCCATCCCTCCACTATGTGTGTTCCCCTGGCAGAGCCACATCCCCATCCCTCCATTATGTGTGTCCCCCTGGCAGAGCCACATCCCCATCCCTCCATTATGTGTGTCCCCCTGGCAGAGCCGCATCCCCATCCCTCCATGATGTGTGTCCCCCTGGCAGAGCCGCATCCCCATCCCTCCATTATGTGTGTCCCCCTGGCAGAGCTGCATCCCCATCCCTCCATTATGTGTGTCCCCCTGGCAGAGCTGCATCCCCATCCCTCCATTATGTGTGTCCCCCTGGCAGAGCCGCATCCCCATCCCTCCATTATGTGTGTCCCCCTGGCAGAGCTGCATCCCCATCCCTCCATTATGTGTGTCCCCCTGGCAGAGCCACATCCCCATCCCTCTACTATGTGTGCCCCCCTGGCAGAGCCACATCCCCATCTCTTCATTATGTGGGCCCCCCTAGCAGAGCCACATCCCCATCCCTCCACTATGTGTACCCCCCTGGCAGAGCCACATCCCCATCCCTTCATTATGTGTGTCCCCCTGGCAGAGCCACATCCCCATCCCTCCATTATGTGTGCCCCCCTGGCAGAGCCTCATCCCCATCCCTCCACTATGTGTGCCCCCCTGGCAGAGCCTGCTCCCCATCCCTCCACTATCTGTGTCCCCCTAGCAGAGCCACATCCCCATCCCTCCATTATGTGTGTCCCCCTGGCAGAGCCACATCCCCATCCCTCCATTATGTGTGCCCCCCTGGCAGAGCCGCATCCCCATCCCTCCATTATGTGTGTCCCCCTGGCAGAGCTGCATCCCCATCCCTCCATTATGTGTGTCCCCCTGGCAGAGCCACATCCCCATCCCTCCATTATGTGTGTCCCCCTGGCAGAGCCACATCCCCATCCCTCCACTATGTGTGTCTCCCTGGCAGAGCCGCATCCCCATCCCTCCACTATGTGTGTCTCCCTGACAGAGCCACATCCCCATCACTCCACTATATGTTTCCCCCTGGCAGAGCCGCATCCCCATCCCTCCATTATGTGTGCCCCCTGGCAGAGCCGCATCCCCATCCCTCCATTATGTGTGTCCCCCTGGCAGAGCCACATCCCCATCCCTCCATTATGTGTGTCCCCCTGGCAGAGCCACATCCCCATCCCTCCATTATGTGTGCTCCCCTGGCAGAGCCGCATCCCCATCCCTCCATTATGTGTGTCCCCCTGGCAGAGCCGCATCCCCATCCCTCCATTATGTGTGCCCCCTGGCAGAGCCACATCCCCATCCCTCCATTATGTGTGTCCCCCTGGCAGAGCCACATCCCCATCACTCCACTATATGTTTCCCCCTGGCAGAGCCGCATCCCCATCCCTCCATTATGTGTGCCCCCTGGCAGAGCCGCATCCCCATCCCTCCATTATGTGTGTCCCCCTGGCAGAGCCACATCCCCATCCCTCCATTATGTGTGTCCCCCTGGCAGAGCCACATCCCCATCCCTCCACTATGTGTGCTCCCCTGGCAGAGCCACATCCCCATCCCTCCATTATGTGTGTCCCCCTGGCAGAGCCACATCCCCATCCCTCCACTATGTGTGCTCCCCTGGCAGAGCCACATCCCCATCCCTCCATTATGTGTGTCCCCCTGGCAGAGCCACATCCCCATCCCTCCATTATGTGTGTCCCCCTGGCAGAGCCACATCCCCATCCCTCCACTATGTGTGCTCCCCTGGCAGAGCCACATCCCCATCCCTCCATTATGTGTGCCCCCCTGGCAGAGCCGCATCCCCATCCCTCCATTATGTGTGTCCCCCTGGCAGAGCCACATCCCCATCCCTCCACTATGTGTGTCCCCCTGGCAGAGCCACATCCCCATCCCTCCACTATGTGTGCTCCCCTGGCAGAGCCACATCCCCATCCCTCCATTATGTGTGTCCCCCTGGCAGAGCCACATCCCCATCCCTCCACTATGTGTGTCCCCCTGGCAGAGCCACATCCCCATCCCTCCATTATGTGTGTCCCCCTGGCAGAGCCACATCCCCATCCCTCCACTATGTGTGCTCCCCTGGCAGAGCCACATCCCCATCCCTCCATTATGTGTGTCCCCCTGGCAGAGCCACATCCCCATCCCTCCACTATGTGTGCTCCCCTGGCAGAGCCGCATCCCCATCCCTCCATTATGTGTGTCCCCCTGGCAGAGCCACATCCCCATCCCTCCATTATGTGTGTCCCCCTGGCAGAGCCACATCCCCATCCTTCCATTATGTGTGTCCCCCTGGCAGAGCCACATCCCCATCCCTCCATTATGTGTGTCCCCCTGGCAGAGCC
This sequence comes from Gastrophryne carolinensis, assembly GCA_027917425.1. NCBI lineage: Eukaryota > Metazoa > Chordata > Amphibia > Anura > Microhylidae > Gastrophryne > Gastrophryne carolinensis. The sequence goes on along the minus strand of CM051240.1, from coordinate 39,821,525 downwards.
ACATCCCCATCCCTCCATTATGTGTGTCCCTCTGGCAGAGCCACATCCCCATCCCTCCATTATGTGTGTCCTGAATCTGGATGCCCCGGGGAGTGAGTATGCCTGCCCTGGAGTCTCCCTGCTTACCTTAGACAAGCTCTTGGATGAAGAAGCAGGAGCGGATCCGAGCGCTGCTGACTGAACGAGAGGCTGTGCATGCGGCATAGGACTGAGGAAGGGTGAGTGAAATTTGGCTACCTCGGGGGTCTCACACAGCGATCGGGGTGTCCAGGGGGCAAAGACCTAAACCCAGGATAGTTAAACTCCTGGGTTTTCATCCTCTTTAAAGTGGACCCAAACCCAGGATTTTGACTTTCCTGGGTTTGGTCCACTTCCCCAAGGCATCGGGTTGCCCCAACCTTGGTTCTATGGTGCGTGCGCGGCCGCTCGTCCAATCAGCGCGCTCGGAGTTGCTGAGCTATGGATTTTTAACCCAATGTCTTAGCTCAGCGGCTCCGAGCACGCTGGCGGACGCATCTCGTGCTTCCCTCTAAGAGGGAGCGCACCCGCGCCGGCCATTTGCAAATGGTCGGCACGGGCACGCGCCCTGCTAGAGGGATAGCGGGGATGCAGCCGTGGCCCACACATGCGCCGTTGGACGGGGATTAAGGTAAGTGTAGCGGGCGACCTGGGGGATTTCATACAGCAGGGCATCCCGGTTTTGGATGCCCCGCTGGGAGGGAATGGATCGGCCAATCCAGCTGGGTTTTGGTTCTGATTGATGTGTTTAGCTGAACTACGTTAGGAGATGGAATCTCTAAACTAGGCGACCCAACAAGAGTGAAATGAAATATTAAGTTAGGAACTAAATGGCAATGTTCCAGTTTTCACGTTACGGCAATGTTCTGCTTTTCCCTTCCATAAATAAATCTGCTCAGGAGTATTTGTCTTCAAGTCACAGCCCAGGGGTTGTAGGATTATCATGCATTAGAAGCAAACATGACCCAAATTTATTGGAGCATGTCACAATGTCTCTGCTCTCTTCAATCACTAAGAACGGTGCCAGGCACTCAAGTAATCAAACATATGCTCAGCATGTGTGTACAACCTGTAAGCGCAAAACACCGCTACACCACAATTCTGCAGCATGGATGAGACCAGCAAATTGAGGGTGGAATTGTATCATGGAGACACAAACCACTTCGTCAGGGATCAGCAGCAGCTCTGGTCACTACAATATGCATTGAATGATGAGAGCTACTTCAGGCCAAGTCAGCACCATTCGAATTTGAATTTGCATTGTTTTTGTGAGAGTATGCATTTTCGCATATGCTTTTTCAGTGTTGTGATTCAGCAACATTTTTGTTTGTTGCCAATCCAGTGCACATATGCTTATGCATCTTTGTAAATTAAAAATAGAGATGGTCAAATGTACATTAACAAACTAAAAAAGACCCGGATGAACCCCAACTCATTCAAAAGTCGTGGACCAAAACCCAGGATTTTGACTATCCTGGGTTTTGGTCCTTTCCCCCGGGGCACACCGATCAGGGTGAAACCCCCCAGATTGACCAAAGAAACTCACCCCATTCCGGTCCTACGGCGCATGTGCGTCCGCTCATCCAATCAGCCGCTGACTTCACGCCATTTATGACGGCATCTAAGGCCAGCAGCTCCGAGCGTGCCAGCGGCTGCATCCCCCGCTTCATTCTAACAGGGAGCGTGCACACACCAGCCATTTGCAAATGCTTGGCGCAGGCACGCTCCCTGCTAGAGGGAGAGCAGGGACACGGCCGTGGCTCGCACACGCGCGCCGTTGGACCGGGAAGCAAGATAAGTGAATGGGGAATTGATCGGGCTGGGTTTTGGTCCATTTTAAAAATAGAGATGGTCAAATGTGCAATAACAAACTAAAAAAACTAAAAAAGACCCAGGCGAACCCCATCCATTCAAAAGTCTTGTGCACTGCCAGAAAACCATTAATCCACTGGCGCCCCAATAACCTGCTAAGGGGTTAAAATTACAAACAAAGAAAATTAATAATTAAAGTGTACCAAAATCCAGGATTTTGACTATCCTGGGTTTTGGCCCTTTCCCCCAGGGCACCCAGATCGGGGTGAAACCCCCAATGCATTCAAAAGTCTCGTGCATTGCCAGAAAACCATAAATCCACTGGCGCTCTACTAACCTGCTAAGGGGTGAAAATTACAAACAAAGAAAATTAATGATTTAAATGGACCAAACCCAGGAGTTTGACTATATAGGGTTTTGGTCCTTTCCCCCGGGGCACCCAGATCGGGATGAAACCCCCCATGCATTCAAAAGTGCCAGAAAACCATAAATACACTGGCGCTCTACTAACCTGCTAAGGGGTCAAAATTACAAACAAAGAAAATTAATGATTAAAGTGGATCACAGCGGGCCTTCCGATTTTGGATGCCCCGGAGGAGGGAATCAATCGATCGGCCCAAGGAATCTTATAGGGTGGACCTAGAATGTACTTGTAACCCCTTCTGCTTTGTTATTAGTAAGTCTTGCCTTAGACATAAGTCTTATAGATTCCCAGGCCGATTGCTGTGGGTTTTGGTCCACTTTAAACATGTGAAAAGACTATTATAAAAGGCCGGAAGTCTTCCGAGCCAAACAGACCATCATTGCGCGTCATCTCTAGTTGAAGCCGGGATTTGCTTGACAGAGAATCTAATATAAGTGACATTAATGATGGAGGCCATGATAACAATTTTGAATAAAAAAAACATTTTCCCATTGATTGAGAATGTGGATTTGACCACCTCCGTCTTCAGTGCTGATAAGTCTCATCTGCTTAAATGACAGACAAATGAGCAGAATGCGGAGAGGTGAGCGCACCCTGAGAGCTGCAGCCTGCAATCTTCTACAATTATCCTGATTAATAATTATCTTACGTTTGATTGAGACGGTATTAGAGATGAGCAGTACCTGGATAGCAAGACGCTCAGCACTTGAGCTCTTCACCTATAGTCCTTAGATAATAACACAGCATTGATGGTCATGAATGACAAGCTATAATGGCTGCTATACTGTACTCATGCCATTATTTTATGCCTCTACAGTCTTGATACATGGTGCAGAAACCTGTATTGATTGACCTTATTTGATCAGCAGGCACTGTATCAGTTCTGATCTAATGTATCACTCAAGGGAATGATAATGATAATAAGGACAGGAAGTCAGCGGTGCGCCCTGAAATATCTTTCCCTCACAATCACATTCAGGACCCGCTGCCCATGCTCTGGGCGCTGTTTGATCAGCAGGCACTATATCAGTTCTGATCTAATGTATCACTCAAGGGAATAATAATGATAATAAGAACAGGAAGTCAGCGGTGCGCCCTGTGATATATTCCCCTCATAATCAGATACATTGATCCTTTATGTATTGGAAAGGATTTATCTAGCATTAAAGGGGAACTCTGGGGAGAGGTGTTTGGATAGCAGATACAACAGCTCGGGTGATACCTCAGGGATTGCGCTGGTCGCTCCAGGCCACGCCGATGAACGCCGATTTCGTAAGTGGTCTACATTAGATTCCAGGAGAGAATTCAGTGTAGCAGCCGGCAGCTGTTTGGAAGGGTGCAGCAAGACTTACTACTTATTACTTCTATTACTTATTGCTTAATAACAAGGCAGAAGGGGTTCATTCCAGGTCTACCTGAGTTATAGGTGGATCAAGTTTTGACTTTAGGCAGAAATTAAAGTGGACCAAAACCCACTCTGGAGTCTTTCGGCCTTATTTATCAAGGGCTAGCGCCAGGTAGTGTCTGACGAGCGCCAGGTACCGCCAGCAAATGGCGGTTACCGACTCAAGTACACCCGGCGGCGGTCACAATGACGCATTTATCACGCTAAATGAGGCTAGCGCCGGCGAGAGCGTCAGCTAGCGCGGGATTCATCATGTAGCCGACTGCAACGAACAGCGCCGCTGCTAATCCCATCACAGCGACAGGTATGACCTGGCGCTCCCTGGCGTGGTCCAATGCATTTCAATGGAGCAATCTTTAAATAATCATAATTAATTGCTATTAATGTTTTTTTTTTTTTTTTTTTTAATGTCAAAAATTCTGTGACCACTTCTGCAATGTTAGGATTTTTTTTTAAATAAAAAAAAAAAAAAACAAAAATTGTGCAGAATTGATATTACAGGTCTGATATTCATGTATTCATATTACAAAATGTTTAGAAAAACTTGTACAATTTTTACATATAAAAAAAAAAGGTTGTTTGGGGGTTAAAAACTACTTTACACACATCGACGCCAGCGCTCTGGGGTTCAAACAAGGAATTCACAGCGCGAGAGATTTTTGAGCGTGATTTGTTAATGAATCTGCAGCAAGCCGTTCGCTCTGGCCATTCGCTGTCAGGCGCACCCATACAACGTGGAACCTGTGAAACAGCGACCCCTAACCCCGTATTCAACATTACCTCACACCGACTGAGTCGCTGTCAACAAGCAAACCCCGGCCAAGCACAGTGAATACTAGCTGGCGCTGTTAAAATCACGCTACTGGCGCTCATCTGTCGCTACCTGGCGCTATTAATGAATCGGCCTCCCCGTGACTGTAGTGTTTTCTGCTTCAGCTCAGTGCCCCAAAACAGCTTGTGTTTCTTTTTTTAACTAAAGTCTGCAGTCTGCTGTTCGAATATTGCTCCATGACGCTCTCCAGCGATTATACATTCAGTTGAAGTGGACCAAAACCCAGGATTTTGACTATCCTGGGTTTTTATCCTTCCCCCCGGGGCACCCCGATCGGGCACCCCCACATCAACTCACCTCATCCCGGTCCTACGGTGCATGCGTTGGTGCTCGTCCAACCAGCGCGCTCGGAGCCGCTGAGCTATGGATGTCTAAGCCGACGTCTTAGCACAGCGGATCCTAGCGCGTGCCCGCGTCAGCCAAATGGCTGGTGCGGGCACGTGCCCTGCTAGAGGGGTAGCAGGGAGTCGGCCATGGCCCAGACATGCGCTGTTGGACCGAGAAGTAAGGTAAGTGTAGCGGGGGACCTGGGGGGTTTCACACAGCGGGGCATCCTGATTTTGGATGCCCCGGGGGGAGGGAATGGATCGGCCCAGGAATCTTATAGGGGGTCAGCCTTATCAGTTACAATAACTGCAATAGCTCTGAAAACACTACAAGCTCAACTTCCATTATGTGGCAGTTTACCTGGAAACTGAAAATATTAGCATATGGCCGACATTCAAAAGCATACTGCTTCCTGTTAGTGTTTTTATGAATATTAGGGAAAGATTTTAGTAAAAAAAAAAGAAAAGAAACACAGAGACTGTTTTGGGGCACCGGGATAGAAGGTGACAACATACACTTCCTATCTGGGTATAAGTGAACCCATTTTCAAATGTATCTAACGCGATATTTTCTATTTTAAATTCAAACAAGCCTCGTACGCTTTCTTTTAAACTTTGCGGGAGCTGACAGCGATAGACATGTAGCCTCCCTCCTTTTAGAAGTAATTTGTAAAGATCAGAGCCTTCGGAGCTGTTACACAAAGGGCCCATTTTATGCAACAGTGCTTCATTAGATTTCATGTTATCTACAATGTGCTGGAAATAACATGCAAAGATGGCAATTTCCAACAGTGGAGGGGGACTGATGGTGAATCTGCCTGAGCTCATTATCATATGAATGAGAGGAAGTAACGTTTCTCACCAAGTTTCAGGAAAATAAAACTTTTTTCTTAAACTGGACCTTCAGCATGATTTCATGAAAAGGCCAGACCCTTAAAAAACTATTCCCCAGCATCTAAAATTAATATATTTTACGTTTTTAGTTGCTTACTTTTTATTCTTCCCCCCACCCGGCTGCAACTCTGTTCAGGACTTTAAGATATGGGCGCCACCATCTTACATACTGAGGAGAGGAGAGTGGGATAAAGTACAAGGGGTTATAGCTGTATTTTGCACAGACAGAGCAGAGCTGGGGTCAGGAAAAGGTCAGCAATCCCAGAATGCAGAGCGACACAGTCAGAAGACACTTCCTGTTTGCAGGCTGCCTGATGCTCTATGAGCCGCCATCTTGGATGTTTAAAGGCTCATAACCTGCAGTAGATGCAGGTAGGATGATTTTTAATGTGAGCGATCTGTATGTACAGGGTGTGGGAAACATATAAGATAGGCTCTTATTCAGGGTGAAGGTCCGCTTTAAGTTATTACACATACCTGACAACAAAGCAGAAGTAAAGGTGAGGAAGAATCCTTACTGGTTCTGATGCCTCTGCAGAAGACCCCAGGGGAGGAGAGGAAATAAAGAAAAGAGGAAATAGAGAAAAAAAAAAAAAAAACAAGGCCTGATTTACCAACTTTGTTGCACTGCATTGTTTAAAGTGGACCAAAACCCAGGATTTTGACTATCCTGGGTTTTGGTCCTTTCCCTCGGGGCACCCGGGTCGGGGGTGCCCTGCTGTGTCAAACCCCCCCAGATCGCTGAAGCCAACTCACCTCTACCCGGTCCTACGGCGCATGCATGGCCGCTCATCCAATCAGCATGCTTGGAGCCACTGACATCACGTCTAAGGCCAAAGGCTCTGAGGCTGGCGGCCGCATGTCCCGCTTCACTCTAACAGAGAGCGTACCCGCATCGGCCATTCACAAATGCCTGGTGCTGGCACGCGCCCTGCTAGAGGGATAGCGGGGATGTGGGCGTGGCTCGCGCATGCGCCGTTGGACTGGGAAACAAGGTAAGTGTATGAGGCAAACTGGGGGGTTTCACACAATGGGCCCCCGATTTTGGATGACCCAGGGGGAGGGAATCAATCAGCCTGGGTATCTTATAGATTCCCAGGCCGATCAGCGTAGGTTTTGGTCCACTTTAAAATAGTGATGGGCATGTCATGGTATGTACAGAGGGTGGTATTATGTTGGTTTTTCAGTATAAATTCCCCGGTGTTGTGCACCTAACTAGTAGCAAGCATGTGTTAAAATGCTGAGTGTGCAGATAAAAAAAATATGTATTAGCTTAAAGTGGACCAACACCCAGGATTTTCACTATCCTGGGTGTTGGTCCACTTCAGCGGGGCATCCGAGATTAAGATGCCCCGCTGTGTGAAACCCCCCAAAAGCCCCAAAAAACGTACCTTTTCGGCGTCGGACAAGCGACGGATAAGCTGCCGCCGCCGCCTTCCGCGCGTCCCTCTTACACGGCGCGCGCCGGCCATTCACAAGCGGCCGTCGCAGGCGCGCGCACTGCTAGAGGGGCACGCGGGAGGCGGCGGCGGCGGCTGATCCGTCGCCGATAAGGAAAGGTTTTTTGGGGCTTTTGGGGGGGTTTCACCCCGCGGGACATCCCGATCTCGGATGAGGTGAGGGAGGTGATCGGCCCGGGAATCTTATAGATTCCAGGGCCGATCACCCCTGGGTGTTGGTCCACTTTAAAAATACCAATGAAAGGACAAAAATAATAATGTTATACAGATAGAGCAGAGTTAATGGTTAATGGTCCCCAGCCGGCAAAGCGATTCTCAAAAGCAGTCGCAGGCAAACTTAACCTTTATCTATTTTTTCCTTCGATACTGTTATGTGGCCACAATAGGAATCGGGGAGCTGTGATCTGCTATCACTGGTCCAGTCTCCTAGCAGACACAAATCTTTCCTGAATGGTACTTTTTAAGGCATGTACAGGTTTCACATGGTTCTTTGAGCGGTAGCTATCACCTAGAGGAATCTTATTGCACTCCTATTTATTTTTTGAAAAATGCTTTAGATGCTGCTATTCGGCTGCATCCGTCCATTTAAGGAATTGGGAAGCCTTGTTTCTCAGTAAGATGAAACATGTTTCTTCTTCGGCTACAATGGGTGGCCCTTTCTAAGACATGTTAGCCGTTTCATGGTCTTCCTTTAGTGGCATCTATCACCCTAGAGGAACCCTGTTGCATCAACCCAGTTTTGTTTTATTTTTTAAATTTATTATCTAGGGTGACCTCTGAACACCCTATCATACACCCACACAGAGACTGACTATTGCACTCAAAAGGTAAATTTACAAATACATTTTATTGTAATATACATTAAAACCAGAGTAAAAACAGTACTACTGAGCCATATGCATGATTAACCACCAGGGGGCGCACTTCCTCACAATCAATACAGTGTAACTCCAATATAACCTATAGTGATTTTATAAAAATGTATATATATATACCGTATATACTCGAGTATAAGCCGAGTTTTTCAGCCCACTTTTTGGGCTGAAAAAAGCCGCCTCGTCTTATACTCGAGTCAGTGTGTTGTGGAGCAGGCGGCGGCCCCCCGAAGGCAGCAGTGACTGGGAGCACGTGTGTCGGCCACGTGCGTCCCCGAGGTGAGGTGCGGGCGGCTGCGGATCTGCAGCACTGCTTCGGACCGCGGCGGTGAATCGAGGCGGAGGAGCGGGGAGGAGGCGGCTGTCCCCGGTGGGCGGCGAAGTGCGGGCAGCTGAAGACCCGGACGGCGGCGGTGAATCGAGGCGGAGGAGCGGGGAGGAGGCGGCTGTCCCCGGCGGGCGGCGAAGGGCGGGTGGCTGAAGACCCGTGCGGCGGCGGTGAGTTGGAGTGGAGGAGCGGGGGGTGCCGCACATTTGCATAGATGGGTTGAAAGTGGGGCACAAAATACTTTGTATGCGTCTGCATAAACTGGTCATATGAGCACATTATTATTAGCTTAGATTAAAGGTGCAACTACAGTCCTGTCCTGTGACCCACCCAACTCTCCCATCCATGCCTCTGCCCTGATTTGTGAAAGCAGAGAGCTTCCAGGGTCTGCAGAGTTTGTGGGGAAATTAAAAGTCACCCCAACATAGCTGCTGCTGCAGTGATTGGGCGTCACCCACAATCCTATTCCCCGCAACTGCGGCTTCCTGTGCCCCCCCCCCCCCCTCGTTTGTAGTAGTCATGCAGGGGGCTTGTGTGAAGAAGATGCTGCTGCAGGGCAGATAGAGAGGCTGCTTTAACTAAAGCAAGCATTAGGGCTAGAATATCTCTCATCCTGTCATCAAGCTCTGCTAAGACATGGGTGAGGAAAATGCTGCTTCCTGATTGGGCACACTCCTGTGAATTGCCTGGCTGACAGTGCGGGGGGAACAGGGCGCACTCGGCTTATACTCGAGTCAATAACTTTTTCCAGTTTTTTGTGGTAAAATTAGGTGCCTCGGCTTATATTCGGGTCGGCCTATACTCGAGTATATACGGTACATATTATATGCACAACTATAAACAACCTACCCAAACTATATATTAATGCATCTATTGATTAACCCTAACCTATACCTAATAAAGTGTCAGTGCTTCCATCACAATTAGAATCTGTGCAAAGAGTATTCAAATCCACTCAGAGTAAGAGAGCAGGCACAAACAACACATAACAAAGAAGTGCTTACTAGTATCCCGTGGAGAGGAGGGCCCCCCGGCTGGAACCAACGCGTTTCGAGTCCCAAGTGGACTCTTGCTCACGGCCAGTGTTTGCTTTAGATCCTTTTTTTCTATCAAGTACCACTTTCCATTTTCAAAATACAAACAAATACTCTAACTGGGTACATATGGGTTGTCACATATAACCATAGTTATACCTGCCACCCTCTCCTGGCGCTGACGCAGGTGGGGGGGGGTTACAAAGAAAAAAAACATTACCTCAGCTGTGATCCAATGCCGCTCTCCATGGCATGTGCTGCCCGCCACTGTGAAAGACACAAAGTGGCATCTTTGTGTCTTTCTTTGGGGATTCCACCCATTCCTCTGAGAGCTGTGCTGAGATGAGGGTTTTTTTCTTTAAAGTGGACCAAAATCCAGGATTTTGACTATTCTCACTCACCTCATCGTGGCCTTACGGCGCATGCGCGCCCGCCCCTCCAATCAGGCGCTCGGGGCTGCTTAGCTATGGGCGGCTAAGCGACATCTAAGCACCGAGTGCGCTGGCGGACGCATCTCGTGCTTCCCACTAACAGGGAACGTGCCCACGCCCTGCTAGAGGGAAAGTGGGGATGCGGCCCGCACATGATCTTTATATGATACATAACAGACAAACTTCATTAGTGACTACTTACCTGGAGGGATGATTCCTCTTCCCCAGTGGCCCAGTTTAAAAAAAAAAACAAGCAAACATAGGCCCTTATTTATGAAGGAATAGCGACAGGTAGCGCCTGGTGAGCGACCGGTAATGACGGGCACCGCCACGAGAACGCCGGCTCCCCACCACAATCACACATTTATCAAGCCAATCCTGCTTAGCGACTGAGATAGCGCCATATAGCCACTCATTCATCATTATTCCAGCCTCAGCCCACAGCTCCAGCGTCCGACCTTGAACAGCGACAGGTAGGACCTCTCGCTACCTGGCGCTCTCCAATGCATTTCAATGGAACAATCTTTAAATATTCATAATTAATTCATATTAATGTTTTTTTTTTTTTAAATCTGAAAAATTCTGTGACCACTTCTGTCATGTTAGATATTTTTTTTAAGGTAAAAAAAAAAATAATATGAGTTAGTTAGATTTGGTTGTAGCACACTGAAAATAGGTAGCTTCAAAAGAGGAAAATGTAGATCAGCAGATCTTGGTTCAACCACCTCAATAGTGCCCTCTGCTTTTTGGACACTGGTACATATGTTAAAAAATATAAACTATGAGGTAATGAACACCATAAACAAAGTTATGCATGATAACACATGATTTTAATGCTTATGAGTCGTGAAAACAGATGTGCAAGCTATATACAGTGAAACATATAGGTTCTATGACAACCAAGTATATATACAGAAAATGGAGGGCATAATACACATAGGGCAATTGTCAGAAAGCAAGACAAGGTACAAAATCAAGTAGCACTTAGAAATAAAGGAAGCCCTGTTAGTGCTGCCTTCCAGACATAGAGCACCAGAGTATCAAGGTAACAAATGCATAACAAGCAAAATAAACAGCTAAGTCAGTACAAATGCTTACAGGCTGACCGCAGGTCGTCAAAATCCCTCAACGTTTCGATCTGCTATGAGATCTTTGTCAAGAGGAAAAATGCAGTATCCATAGTGGTGAGGAGAGTGCCTTTATAGTAAGGGTGATGGTCTCCAGCTGGGCTGCAGATGACGACAGACACGGAGCACATGTCGGCGCCGGTCTCTGACGTCATCACCACTCGCCCCAGCGCGTCCCTGTCAGCAGCATGGATCCTAGCAAAAACTGCTATGTTTCCAGGTGTGACACACGGGGCGCGCGAGGGTGTGTGAGGGGAAGGGAACCGTTTGTTAAATAGATCTATTGTATAAATGAAAAATCGTTATCACAGCATTAGACAGTGGCAGGCTGCCACATACAAGATGGATGCCGGCGTCCCAGCCGGATCCTGCCTCTCCAAAGATGGCGTCCATAAGCCCTTCTATTCTGCTATTAGTGTCCCGCCACATCCAAGATGGCCGACGGAGAAACAGATGGGAACTTCTCAGTATTCTAGCAGTATAATGCCACATCCAAGATGGCCGACGGAGATAATAGTAACTGGTGATTCATAGCCACAATAAAGATGGTGGATATAGATTCAATGGAACATATAACGATGTATGTCCTTGATGGTAATAAGATAGATGGCCAGGAGTGGCAGATGTGTTCATATGGGCATAGCTGGGTAGATTTTTGTAAGGGGAAACATGTGCGCAGCTGAAGATCATGCTGGAGACCATATATTAAAGCGGACCCAAAACAGGCACCACAAGAATTCTGTTTGAAAGAAAAAGGATAAAATTAGAATTAAAAATAGAACCATTTGTGAGCAAGTGAGGATAAAAATGGATACAGCCAAGAGTTTGTGGAAATCCACATACTCTTCATCTAATTATTGCACAATCGTCTAGTAATTGTATATTTAAACTATCAAGGTAAAGTATTTAAAAATATACAGTGAAGTCTAAGTCTTCATTGAGTCCATTAGGGCTTTTAGTGCCCAATTGGAATATCCAAGCCAGTTCACGTTGGAGTAATCTCTTCTCAAGGTTACCTCCTCTATAGGGTAATCTAACCACCTCTATACCTATAAATTTAAGTTGACTGATGTTATGTCCTAACTCATGGAAATGCCTGGCCACAGAGGATTCCATGCGGCCATTCCTAATGTCGGACCTGTGTTCAGAGATTCTCTGCCTAAGTTCCCGTTTCGTCTTGCCTATGTAGCCTTTCCCACAAGGACATTTAATTAAATATATAACATTTTTTGTTGTGCAGTTTATGAAATCACGTATGGGGTATGGGGTATGGGGTGAAATGGTCTGTCTTAAAGGTATATCCACACTGGGCACAATGCCCACATGGGTACATACCTTTAGGTTTCTCCATTTCTGTGAGCCAATTTGAACCTGTCGTTGGTTTAGGTGAGTGGAATTCAGCCTTGACCAGGGTGTTCTTAATGTTCCTAGCTTTCTTGTAGACAGTTAAAGGAGGATCCTGGAGGACTTCTGTCAGTTTCTCATCCGACCTCAAGATTGGCCAATGTCGTCGGACAACTTTTTGGGCCTGAATAGAAAGTTGAGAGAAAGTGAGAACACATGGAATTCGTTGTTTGGTCTGCTTAGGACGAACCATACGGAGGGAATTGCGATTAAGGGATCTAGCTTTAGCCTGAGCTTTTTGTAGATCTTTGAAGTTATATCCACGTTGTAACAAATTGTGTACTAGTTCATTGGAGCGTTGGTCGTATAATGTATCAGATGCAGTTATGCGTCGTATTCTTGTAAATTGCCCAAATGGTAAACCCCTTATTAAAGATTGCGGATGAAAACTGGTGGCATGAAGTAATGTGTTTCGGTCAGTGGGTTTCTTATATACATCAGTAGTGAGACAACCGTCAGCTAAGGTAACCCTGACGTCTAAGAAATGGATCTCTGTGGTGCTGTGGTCTATAGAGAAAGCAATAGTCTGGGTGCATTGATTCAGATAGCCATGAAATGCAAGTAGTTCGTCAAGTTCACCCTTCCAAATCAGGAATACATCATCAATGTATCGCAGCCATGTAAGTATGTTATTTGAATAAGCAGCTGTGGGATGAATAAATTCTGATTCAAAATTGGCCATAAAAAGGTTCGCATAACTAGGTGCCATGTTTGAACCCATCGCCGTGCCTTGAGCTTGTATGTAAAACTGGTCGTCAAAGGCAAAGTAGTTTTTCGTGAGTATGATGGTAAGTAGATCACATGCAAAGGTCTGTAAGCCTAATGGGATAGTGGTACTTGTCAGTGCTTTTTTAATCACATTAATACCATCTAAGTGTGGAATGGAGGTATATAAGCTGGTAACGTCCATTGTGGCCATGATGCATTCCGATGTCAGGGTGCCAAATGAATTAATCTTATTTAGGAAATCTGTAGTGTCTTGTAAAAAAGAGGGAGTAGCCATCACTAATGGCTGTAGGAGGCGATCTAAGAAAATAGCTGGGTTCTGAAAAACGGAATTTGTTCCCGCCACAATCGGGCGTCCTGGGGGGTTTGGTAACCTCTTATGAACTTTTGGTAAGCAATAAAAAAGTGGTATAAGTGGATGATCCGTTCTCAGGAATTTAGCTAATTTTTCATCTATCACAGAGTCATCCAAAGCCCTATTGATTATGGTGTCAATCTGGGTCTTTAAGTCATCAGTAGGGTCCTTGGAAATAGGTATGTAGACAGTATTATCATTAAGTTGGCTTAATATTTCATTTTTGTAATCAATAGAGTTCATTACAACTATGGCCCCTCCTTTGTCAGCAGATTTAATAGTAAGTGCAGAATTGTTACAAAGGGAGTCAAGTGCCTGTTTTTCCTTCTTAGACAGGTTGCTACGTTTAAATTTGGCGTGTGGCCTCAAGGAATCCACATCCTGTTGAACCAAATTAATAAAGGTTTCCACAGCATGGGATGTGGGGGGAGGATTCCAGGTGCTTTTTGGTTTGCACATGCTGAGGTCCACACCCATGGGGGAGCTGGTATTACCAGTTTCTCTGGGTGGGTGGTAGGAAAAGAATGATTTGATCCGCAGGGACCTAAAAAATTGTTGTAACCCAATTTGTATATCAAACTGATTACCCTTAGATGTAGGAGCAAATGAAAGACCCTTTGAAAGTACCTTAGTTTCAATAGGTGACAAGGTATGGTCCGAAATGTTAATCACTGTGGAGCCGTCCTGCTCCGGGTGTTGTATTTGATTTGGGTTGGTTGCTGGCGACTGCCTCTGTGGCCTCCTTTTGCCCCTCCTTGTTCGCGTTGTTTTCTTCTGTGGGCCCGTTGATCCCGTGGGCCTTGTTCTAAAAAATCCCCGCTGGATGTGGAGGATGAGCTGCTAGAGTCAGTGGCTTGGCGAGTATTGGTGTTATATGTGCGTTGCCTTCTATGTTCACGCCAAGTATAGACGCGGCCCTGTGCAGAATTGATATTACAGGTCTTATATTAATGTATTCATATTACAAAATGTAATTAAAAACTTGTTTTTTTTTTGGTTTCCAAAAATATGGTTGTTTGGGGGTAAAAAAACGACTTTTAACCCATCGCCGCCAGCGCTCTGGGGTTTAAACAAGCATTTCACAGCGCTGGAATTTTTTGAGCGTGATTTGTTAATGAATATGTTGGGAGCCGGTCGCTATGGCCAGTCGCTATCATACGCTCCTATACAGCGCGGAACCTGTCAAATAGCGACTCCTCACCCAATATTCAACATTACTGCACACCGACTGAGTCGCTGTCAACAACCGAACAGCGGCCAAGCACAGCGACTACTAGCGGGCGCTGTGAAAATACCGCTACAGTCGCTCAACTGTCGCTACCTGCCGCTATTAATGAATCGGCCTCATAATTTTTTGCCCTGTCTACATTCAAATAGAACATCCACTATGGAAGGATCTTTGACATTCTTTGACAACCTTGGCTTCATGTGTTAATATCTTCAAAAAGCACTTGGCTCATATGACTAAAGCTATATTTAACTTTTACATAGACAGTTGGGAAAGTTACCTGGCGAAGAACTAAAAATGCAAATTCAGCTTTGAAGTCACTGCTTTTTATTATTCGGTGTTGATCTGAAATTTGCAGGGTGACAAGTCCATTGGCCCCATGTCCAGGCTCCCTTTAGTTCCTCTACCACTAGCCAGAGCATGCCTTAGCCCAGATATGTGACCATGGGCCTTAATCCCAAAACGAAAAGACCATCTGTTCCCCAACTCTCTGGATGATGAACGACGTGACAGGAGAAAAGGGACACGTTACCCTCCATTCCCGAGAGAATGGAGGGGTGCTTTGGTTCTCAAGTAGTCCCCGAAGGTTTCCCTGTGTGATCAAAGTCTGTTTTTAAACACATATCCACCAGTAACAAAGGGCCTTATTCATGAAGGGATAGCGCCAGGTAGTGCCTGTACAGCGTCAAGTAGCGTCAGGTGAACACTGGACACGGCGCGCAATTCCACATTTATGAAGCCAAATCTGGTGAGAGACTAGAACAACACCATGTAGCGTCCGGTTCATCATTATCCCAGCCTTAGCGTACAGCCCCGGCGTTCAGCCTTGCAGAGCGCCACATATTACCTCTCGCTACCTGTTGCTCTCCCATACATTTCAATGGACGTTCTCTTACTTCTCTTTAAACTGGGGTTTTTTTTTTTTTTTTTTTATTTTTTTTTAAACTCAAATAATGTTTTGACCTCTCCTGTCCTAGAAAAAGGCCATTTTTCACACTTTTAACACAGAATTGATATTACAGGTCTGGCATTAATGTGTTCATGTTACAATGTTATAACGATGTAATTCCATATGTTTTCGCTTTGTTACTGGTGGATACATGTTCAAAAACAGCCTTTAATCACACAGCCTCCGGCGCTCTGGGCTACAGCGAAGCATTTTTGAGCGCTGGCGGTGTGTGAGGCTGTTTTTTGCTGAATATGCTGTGAGTCGGTTGCACTGACCGGCCGCTACCATTCGCTCCTATACAGCGCTGTACTGCTCATATAGCGACTCCCCACAATGTATTCATCAATGCTGCACGGCGACTGAGGTACTCTGAACTAGCGACCCACGGCCAAGCACAGCGTCTACTAGCGGACGCTCTGAAAAACGCTCTACAGACGCTCAGCTGTCGCAACCTGCCGCTAGTAATGAATCAGCCTGAAAGCGAAAACACATGGAATGACATAATAACAATAACACTGTGACATTAACACTTTAGTGCCAGACCTGTAATAACAATTCTGCATAAAAATATAAAAAGTCAAAAAAGTTTCTGAAAGTGTTTGTTTGCAGCCAGGAGACGTCACACAATGATTGGAGCAAAAAAACTAAAATAAATTGTCAAACACAAGCAAATGAAGGGCCATTGAAATGTATGGGAGAGCAACACTGAGCGAAAGGTAATGCCTGGGGCCCTGGAAACTAGAGCGCCGACGCTATACGATGAGCCGCCTGTAATAATACATCTGACGCTACATGCCGCTGTTAGAGGCTCTCACCAGATTCGCTTTCATAAATGTGGTTTTGCGTTCAGCGCCGCGCGTTCACCAGACGCTGTCTGCCGCTACGAGGTGCTACCTGCCGCTATTCCTTCTTAAACAACCCCCATAGTCAGCCCGTGCTGAAGAAAAATCTAGATCAGGCATAGTGGGGCTTGGGCTGGTACCCAATGCATAGATAAGAGCTCATAGTAAATACCACACTGATCACAATAAACAATGGAATTTGTGTTTTAAAGATTAAAGACAATGCCTGGCCTGATAACACACCATGTACTCTCCATATATCATTTCACCTTAGGATATAAGGCTCCCACAAGACTCAGACAATTGACATTGTTAAAATATTGAGTTTGTTAAATAATTAAATGCAAACAAAATAAGATAGCATGTATCAGAATCTATAAGGATAAAAAGATTCCAAAAATATTGCCTGCATACTGCTATTTGTGTATTTACAACCTTGAAAAAAAATGGATTTAGCATAGCTGTGCCGCACTGTGCCTGCTAAGTAAAGACCTGTGTTCTCTCATTTGCATAGTCAGACGTAGCAGAAGTGCAATCACACCACTAGCTAAAATAATAGGAAAAAAAAGAAAATTAGGCATGGAGATCGCATTGAGTGGCATTAATATGTAAATATATAGGTGTGTGAATATTCTGTAACAAGTACAGTATTTTTCGCCATATTTTCCTCCTCCAAATAATATGTGCGTCCTGTGGGCATGTGCCTCACATGCCCATAGGACGCATGTAGGATTTGGAGGAGGAGAATAAGAAAATATATATTCTGAACCAGATGTTGTGCTAAAACACCATCCCCCAAGAACCAAATAATAGGCAAGGTGCAGAATCCCCCCATTATAGGCAGAGTGGTATCCCCCCCATTCCTGATGAGCAGTGTGGCATTCCTCCCTCCCATTCCCATAGGCAATATTGCACTTCTTCCTATTACCATAAGCAGTGTGGCATTCCCCCCTCCCATTCCCCATAGGAAGTGTGGCATCCCCCCTCCTATTCCCATAGGCAGTGTGGAATTCCCCCCTCCCATTCCTGATGGGCAGTGTGGCATTCTCCCCTTCCATTCCCATAGGCAGTGTGGCATTTTCCCCCTCTCATTCCCCATATTCCTCTGTTCCAATCCCCATATAGGCATTGTGGCATTTCTCATTCCCATAAGCAGTGTGGCATCCCCCTCCCATTCTCATAGGCAGTGTGGCATTCCCCCTCATATTCCTCATAGGAAGTGTGACATTCCCCTTCCCATTCTCATAGGCAATATGGCATTCCCCCTCCCATTACCCATAGGAAGTGTGGCATCCCCCTCCCATTCCCATAGGCAGTGTGGCATTCCTCCCTCCCATTCCCATAGGCAATATGGCACCCCACCCCCCATTCCCATAGGCAGTGTGGCATTCTCCCATCTCATTCTCATAGGCAATATGGCACTTCTCCCTATTACCATAAGCAGTGTGGCATTCCCCCTCCCATTCCCATAGGCAATATGGCACTCCACTCCCCATTCCCATAGGCAATGTGACATTCCCTTTCCCATTCTCATAGGCAGTGTGGCATTTCCCCCTCCCATTCCCTATAGGCAAAAGAAAAAAAAGGAAACTCACCTTCCCATCGTACCCTCAAGCATCAGCCATGCCCACCCGCTGTACGGAGCGGGAGTTTGCTCCGAGTGTGTAGGCACTGCAGGGAATAAGCTGCGGCGGTGGCAAATAAATTGTGGACAGCGACGACAGTGGGGAGGGGCAGAGGCAGCGGGCAGAGATCGGTTCCGCTGCCCCCCCACCCACCTGCTGCTCCTCCATCTTCCGGCCTCCCGTGGCTGTGGTGGGAACGGTGGAAAGGTGAGTTTCCCTCTTTCCTTTTTTTTTTTATATGCGCCCGATAAGACGCCCCACCCCTCCAGTTTTGAGTTAAAATAGATTGTATTACAAATGTTACAATTTTTTTAAGAGAAAAATATTATTTCTCTTTGTAAGCCCTATCTAAAGAAGCTGCACGCTGTAATAAATGGGCCATAGCTTAAACTGAATTTCGATTTTTAAAAAAATTCTGGAAAATTGTACATCTAATGCTTCATAATCTCCCCATTGTGTTCTATAGGAGTGACCCTCACTGTGCAAGCAAAAAGTAGGAGAGCCTTTCGACCTGCGCTCAGAACTCAGCACAGAGTAGTAAATAGAATTCCTTAGTTGTGTGAGCGCACCAAGACAAAAATAGTCTTTCAGGCTGATTCATTACTAGCGCCAGGTAATGGCAAATAAGTGCCTGTACAGTGGTGCTAAGAGCGACCGCTAGTAGTCGCTCTGATCGGCCGTGAGTTGCTAGTACAAAGCGCCTCAGTCGCTGGCCGGCATTGATGAATTTGATGTGTGAGTCGCTATAACACCAGTACAGCACTGGTCAGTGTGAGCGACTCAAATCATATTCATCAAAAAAACAGCCTCACATATCGCTGGCGCTCAAAATTGGGTCGCTGTAGCCCAGAGCACAAGAAGCTGTGTGATTATAGTCCTTTTGAACACATATCCACTAGTAACAAAGCAAAAACATATGGAATGGCAATTACATTGTGACATTGACACTTTAATACAAGACCTGTTAATGTCAATTCTGCATAAAAATATAAAAAATCAAAAAGTTTTCAAAAATGTAATTTATTAGCCCAGGAGAGGTGACACAACGATTTGATAAAAAAAATAAAAAATAAATAAATAAAAAGAAAACCCTGTTTAAAGTGAGGAAAAGTAACGTCTATTGAAATGAATGGGAGAGCGACAAGTAATACCTGGTGCTCTGGAAGGCAGAGCGCTGGCGGGTTTACGCTGAGCCGTCTGTAATGATGAATTGGACTCATGGCGCTGTTAGAGTCGCTCACCGTTATCGCTTTGATAAATGTGGTATTGCGTACAGCGCTCGGAGTTCACGGTTCGCTACCTGTCGCTATGAGGCGCTACCTGCCGCTATCTCTTGATGAATAAACCCCCAAGACAAAAATAGCTTAGTGATAATAATTTGTCGCAATTAACTGACCTTTGCCTATCCTGGCAAAGCCTTAGTAAATCAGGTCATAATGAATACATTGGCTTTTCCATCCAAGGCATTTCCCTGGTGAAGATACAGTATAAGTAAATTAACAATTGTAATATCCCTCTATCGAGTAACAAAGCACCTTGTTAATCAACATGTTGCAATCCACTCATTTCAATTCTAGGTGATTAACATGTTACCGCCTATTTAAACAATAAAGGAAACTCTAACACACGTCAATGTTAACAGATAAAACAATAGCCAATGCCTTTATTGTGTATAAAGGTAACAAGACCATTGGGAGGCTGGAACACTAATCAATAACATCCATGTTCAAACACATTCCCTCGCTGTCAGTGAGCTCTGCAGTGGTAACTATGTTCTATGTGAATCGGTCTTTGCAGGCTGGTCCATGCTCATATGATTTGTGGGTTAGGAATTCTGCCCGAGAGCTCTGAAATCCTTTGTGACGAGTTTAATTAGATATGTTGTTCCTTTCTTTCATTTATAAGGTAGAGTGACAGCTGCTGAATGAGGCTATTAGAGAGAAAATGGAGTGATGGCAGGGGGCATAATCCAATCTCTTGTTCGAGAAGGAATTTAAAAAAAAAAACCATCAAACTGGCAAATTTTGTTGTAAAGCAAACATTCTAAGGTGTCTGAACCTCATTACTAACCTTGGTGTGCATTTCTGCAACTAAATATTCCATGAAACTAGTGTGGCTGAATTTTGCTTCTGTTATTTTTACTGAGATACTGTGTAAGAGCTTACAGCTTGTCTCTCGATGTGATCTGCATCTATTTTGCTAGGTTAATGCAGTTAAAATGTATTACATTAGATGGCACTGTTACATATATCTATGTGTAGTCTCTGTTGTACATTCTTTATTGCATGTTGTGTTTCCTGTACATTGAGGTGATCCCTACGACTTATTTTTCCTGTCTATGTTATTCACCGCATAAGGTGACTTATGTTTCAGTAAAGCCAGTTCTTGTTACACCACAAATGTCTATCTGGATTTTACTTCGCTGCACCCAGCACTCACACCCTGCACCAGTTTTAAGCTAAATTGCTTAAATATATTGGTTCTGTACCAGAATCTGAATACCATTCATGCCTAGGGGGAAAATTTGTGCCATGTGCTCTGATCTCTGGAAAAAAAAATGGCAAGTGCCTCCACATCACATGGGAAGACTACCAAACATTTTAGGAACGAACATTAATCTAATTGAAAAGTATGCGTTTTTAAGGTTGAGGAAGAATCATCCTTTGACTCCAACTGTAGAGTACCAGCTTTTCTCAAAGGAGTCCAAAAGAACTGCAGGACATGATGAATTGACACGAGGGACACTTTTATTGGTCACCAGGGACAGCACAACAAAGAATTCACTCTTTTATCGTTTAGTTCTCACCCGACTTTTATTTTGACTGGGACCCACTCGGTGGAGGGTCCCCAGCAAATTATTATTAGTCACTCCTCAGTAAACCAGCATGCAGTTCTGGATCAACTCCAGCCACCCCATTTATTACTCAGGACATGGTAAGGTTTGGGGAACCAAGCCTGGAGGGCTGAGTGTCAATTCCGCCATTTCCTTGTGGCCACCACTGGAGTGTGGTCTAATTTACACCTAGTATGGGTAGCTAGGTCCCCTTCTCCTTGCTGGAGGCACTTGGCTGGGTGGGCGGGGGGGGGGGGTTGAGAGGAGTCTCAGAGGCTAGAACTGGCCCCTCTCTTCTCAAGTTCAGTGGGGGCCTATGGGGGTAAGCTGCCCCATAGTCTTTAGGGTTCGATGAAGACACCGGGACACATGGAGGAATCAGAGGCAGGAGGTTGTTTTGACCTCCTAAGCGGTATTATCCAGGCCGCTTCTCTTGCTGTTTCAGCCGTCCATATCCTGTCCATAGTAAGCTCTACCTGTCCTGCTCTACCTGGTCAACAGGTGATCCCGAGCCTCTCCTCAGGCTGTGGCGTATCTCCCCTTTCAGCCCTATGACGCGCCCACCTCTTTTCTTATTCTTGCTGGTCTTGCTCTCCTTCCTTCTCTCTCTGCCCTGTCCTCTCTTTATAGGCCAGTCCCGGGCCAACTCCCCATAAGATCTCCACCTGCCTAGGGGAGGCTCTCCACCTCTTGCTCTCTCCGTGTCATGCTGCCAAGTAGGGAATTAGCTTGCTTATTTGGAGAAGGTGCCGCAGCTTCCTAGTTGCAAGTCCTGCCCCACCAGTAAAGCTGTATTTATGCTGGACTCCAGTAGAATGGGAACAAGGTCATGTACAGTGCAAGGCTAGAGGTCGAGACAAGTCCCAGAGGGGTAAGTGGAGTTAACTGAGGTCCCTACCCATGCCTGCTTAACCCTCTCCCCCTAAGGGACCTGTCTTCAAGCCCATCAAAACCAGATCTCTCCTGCCCCAACCCCCATCCTCTCCCTGTTATTAACATGGAATAAAGTGTTTTTTGGTTTCCTACACAACTCTAACTTAAAATACACATCGATACTGAAATACAGTAGGACTGAGAGGCCTTCCCTTGCGCACTTACGATCTAAATCTAATGACCAGGAGTTCTCACGTCTGTGGTCAAGAAGACATTTGAACGCTTGGTACTGCAACACCTCAAAAAGATCACAGACAGCAAAGGCCTCCAGCTTATCCAACAGGCCTAAAAGAATCTCCGAAGACACTGTTATTATATCCCTGCAATATGTAAATAAGCATTTCAACCACCCTGACTCATTTGCCTGAATTGTTGGGGGGATTTTAGTTTGACGTTCAATACCTTCAGGTCATACCTTGCTGGAAGAACATATTGCCAAGATAGGCATTTCTTTTCAACAGGTCAAGCTCGGTCCTTTCTTGGATTCTGTTAAAATTCAGAAAATGGCTGATGACACCACAGTCATCAGACTGATTAGGAACAGGAATGTGGGCAAGTATCAATATGGTGTGAATGTGATTGATGGATGGTCCACTGGAAATGGTCTTGTGATAAATTCTGCTAAATGGTGGAGTTCATTGTGGAGCCACAGCCTACCACTCCATCTAGATCTGTCAGCGACACAGGGATTCAAAGGTTCAAGCACACTAAGTTTCTAGAAGTCACTGTCAAGCCCCATGGGACACCTGCCTTCTAGGTGAGTCCACAACCCCCGATCTCCGCTGCTAGCTTCACTTATAGCCTCACCGGACACGGTTGCCCCCAGGACTTAGTAGCACATAGGTTGTGAACTTATAGGAGTGAAGGCGGATGAACCAGAGGCAAGACTGGACGACGACGGGTAAGCCGAGGTCATACACAGGTGATCAGTCCTCATGATACGCAGCACCAAGAAACAAGAGATGGGTCGAAGGTCAAGCCAAGGGTCAAGCCGAGATGTCAACGGGTACAGAGCACAAGGGATGAGATGGGTTCGTGGTCAGGGTTCAGGCAGGCGTCGGTCCAGGCAGCAGCCACGGAGTGGACAGGCAAAACAAGGTCGGCAACGGAAAGGATTGGAAACTCACATCCAATATAACACCCAGCAGCTCACTATCATGGGCAATGATGACAAGGGCTGGGGCACCTTTATAGGAGAGGAAGCACAGGGATAGGCTGGGACAACTTTGGGTTGATTGTCCCTACAACAACCTCAGGGGTGATTCGCCCCTAAACCATTAGGGCGTTTTGCCCACAGTAAGGTTGGGGCTCATTGTCCCTTTAAACTAACCTCTGGCGGGCATGTTGTCTATGGGGAATAACTAAGCACGCAAGCATGATCAGAGGAGCAGGGGATGCAACCGGGGGAGGAGGAAGTGCAAGCATTCGGTGCCCCTCAAGCCGACGCTGTCTGAGCCAGCGCCGATTCCTATGCAGCTGCCGGGCCATAGAGATCCAGGTAAGCCACCCAAGTGGCTGACCCGGGCACCGCGGGAACGGGGAGAAGGTGAGAATCACAATATCTGAAGACCCCAAATGTGATAAAAAAACATCTTGGTGGTCCTAAAAAAGTCACAACAGTGACTCTTATTCAACTCTTTCACTGAATTGGTCCTATGCTCCTGCCTCTGCAGAGAATAATTAGAACGCAGAGAGGGTCCTGGATGGCCCACTATCTCCATATTAAGACCTACTGTATACACTAGGTCTGTCATGTAACGTGTCAGGAAGATTATGTTTGTCTCTGGGGCCTGCTCCAGGCTTATGCGGGCCCTTGGGCGATAGAGTTTCAGTGGGCCCCCCTGTGGTAATAGAAGGAATGACAAAGTATAAAAGGAATACAGGATAAGAAGGAATGACAGAAAGAGAAATAAGGAACAAAAGAATAGAGGAATAAAAGAAGAAAAGAAAAAATGAAAGCAGGAAAGAAAGAGGGAGCGAGAGAAAAGAATGACAAAAAGAAGAGTAGATGGGAAAAAACAAAGAGTAAAAACATAGAATGGATGGCAGAAACAAAGAGAAAACCCTGTTTTCATTTTGAGCTAGCGTATGGATTTACCTAGGTAGCAGTGGCGGACTGGAGCCAAAAATCAGCCCTGGATTTTACCAGCCGCTGGCCGGCTTGGGATGTCCCTGTTGAGGCCTCCAACCCCAACCATGATACTGCGTACAAGGGGGGCTGAGAGGGGGACTAAGTGGGCAGGGACTGAATTGGTGTTAAAAGCAGCAGTCCAACTGGCCCCAAAGCAGTGCGGCCCACTGGGCATTGCCCCGGGTCTCCCTATGGCCAGTCCACCCCTGGAAGAAAGGAAAGGAATGGCAGAAAGAACATATGAAAGGAAGAAACAAGAATCAATGGAAGGAAAGATAAAGACTAGTAGGAAAGAAAAGAAACAATGAAAAGATACAAAGAATAGAAGGATTCACAGATAGAAAGAAAGTCTCTCCCGGTGGCCAATCTGTCCCTGGCTGACAGTCCTTATTCCTGGTTGCTGCACGGCCCTGCATCCTGCATAAGGGCTGCCCATGGGAGAGGGAATGAGTTGTGGCCCTGCCAAGGAGCAAGGGCCCCGGCACTTGCCCAGGTATGCCCAGTGCTGACACTTGCAATGTTCTCCCACCCTGGTCATGCCCTGTTTGTATCCTTTTTATCAGGGTGGCTCTTAGTATGAGTGTCTTCTTTCCCTAGGTTATTTGCTTAAAGTGGACCAACACCCAGGATTTTGACTATCCTGGGTTTTGGTCCACTTCGGTGGGGCACCCCGATCGGGGGTGCCCCGCTGTGTGAAACCCCCCAGAAAGCCCCAAAAACTCACCTGTCCCCGCTCCCACGTGACCGCTGCAGCCGATCCCCGCCCACGAACAAGCGCGCCTCCCCGCGTCACTCTTACAGGGTGCGCGCCCTGCTAGAGGGATGCTCGAGCGGCGGCGGCGGCTCGCGCATGCGCCGTTGGATCGAGGAGCAGGTAGGGATTTCGGGGCTTTCTGGGGGGTTTCACCACCGATCGGGGTGCCCCGCAGGCCCGATGCTGATCGGCCCGGGAATCTTATAGATTCCCGGGCCGATCAGCATCGGGTGTTAGTCCACTTTAATGAGTGCGCTCTCGCTGTCCAACCATCGTAAAATCTGGTAATCCTATCCATATCACTTTTCCATATACTTTGTAGCCTTTCTTATAGTTTCTTCAAGGTATAATGTGGTGCAAATTGACAAAAAGAAATCCTTATATACATTGTGTACTTAGGGCCTTATTTAACAAGGGATAGCGCCAGGTAACGAATGGTGAGCGAACGGTAATGACGCTCACCGACACGAGAACGCCGGCTCCCCTCCGCAATCACGCATTTATCAAGCCGATCCTGCTTAGCGACTGACAGACCGCCAGATAGCGAAGCATTCATCATTATTCCAGCCTCACCCCACAGCGCCAGCGAGCGACCTTGAACAGCGACAGGTATGACCTCTCGCTACCTGGCGCTCTCCAATGCATTTTAATGGAGCAATCTTTAAATATTCATAATTAATTGATATTAATGTTTTTTTTTTTTTTTTAAATGTCAAAAATTCTGTGACCACTTCTGCAATGTTAGATATTTTTTTAAAGGTAAAAAAAAAAAAAAAAAATTTGTGCAGAATTGATATTACAGGTCTGATATTAATGTATTCATATTACAAAATGTTTATAAAAACTTGTTTATTTTTTGTTTCCAAAAATATGGTTGTTTGGGGGTTAAAAAACTACTTTTAACCCATCGCCGCCAGCGCTCTGGGGTTTAAACAAGCATTTCACAGCGCGAGAATTTTTTGAGCGTGATTTGTTAATGAATATGCTGGGAGCCGTTCGCTATGGCCATTCGCTGTCAAACAGCGACTCCTAACCCCGTATTCAACATTACCGCACACCGACTGAGTCGCTGTCAACAACCGAACAACGGCCAAGCACAGCGAATACTAGCGGGCGCTGTGAAAATAACGCTACTGCCGCTCATCTGTCGCTACCTGGCGCTATTAATAAATCGGCCTCCCCGTGAAAAAATTCATTCTTATTCCTGTTATTCTAAAAGGACCCAAATATCCCCCATAGACTTAAAGAGTATTTGTATTCTGGTGCAGAAGCAGAATATTCAAAAATATTCAGTTCACGAGGATGTTGCTGGTAGATCTTCTGAGCCTCCCGCCCTCCTCCTGAGACCTGATCTTGCTTGTTGACCCTGTTTTCATTTTGAGCTTGCGTATGGCTTTACCTAGGTAGTGTTCATGGCTTAACCTCAGCTTGAACGCTAACTATGAACCTCAGCTACGTTCAACCTTCAACCATAAACCACAATGCCTGGCCTTGAACTCCATCTGAATTTAAAGAAGAATTTCATCTGTTTTGACCCTGATGACTCCTTTATGTTATATAGGTAAGCATTTCCTTCCAGCTGTTGAGCAGCACTAGATCTTGCACAACTTTGACTGGCCAAGATCCTTTGTTAGGGCTCAATATCGAATTCTGTTTTTTTTTTTTTAAGTCATTTCGCTAGACAGACCCTTTAATGGAATATTAGGTATGGTATGTATGGCCATTTATCTTTTGTGCTTCAAATAAAATTTTTGTAAATTAAAGGGCATAGGACTAGAGGTTGGTTGGAGATATAGAGTAGATAAAGTATTACAGAGGGTTCTTGTGGGTCCAGGAGCCTAGCGTTCTACATGAGCAGTCCCTATGGAAACCAACAATTTTTATTAGCATGCAAATCGGTAGGTCTTAAAGTGGCCCAAAACCCACACCGATCCAAAATCGGGATGCCCCGCTGTGTGAAACCCCCCAGGTCGCCCATTCACTTACCTTGTTTCCCGGTCAACAGCGCATTATCCCCACTATCCCTCTAGCAGGGTACTTGCCCACTCTAGTCATTTGTGAATGGCCAGGGGGGGGGGCACGCTTCCTGTTAGAGGGAAGTGGAGGATGCAGTCGCCAGCGTGCTCAGCGCCGCTGCTTTTAGACGCGCCGTAGGACCAGGAAGAGGAGAGTTGGTCTCGGCATCCTGGGGGGTTTCGCGCATTGGGGCACCCCTATAGTCAAAATCCTGGGTTTTGGTCCACTTTAAATATGACACAGTAGTTGAATGTGATAAAATAGTCATATTTGATATAGAAAATAATGGAATTTGCTGCTTTTGCTCCAATACAGACCCCCACCACAGGCTTCATCCTTTTCATCTGTTGTCTTAAAGGCTCTCTACACTATACATATACTTTGCTAGGACTGCTAGATTTGTTAAAGGGTCTGGAACAGAAAATAATCTATACTCACCCTTTGTACCCCGCAAACCCCTGTTCCTGCTCCGTTATGTTAAAACCTACCAATTGCCGAGGCTGAGCCCCCCCCACTTCCCCTCGCCATCTGGCTCCAATCACAAGGGACCAACCATTTGCCCCAAAATAGAGCCCTGCCCCTCCACACACTTGTTACATTGTGAAAGGAGAAAAGTATTGGATGGCCGGGTGCTTGATCTCAGCATTTTGACTCATAGCAGAACGGAAGAGTTGTGGGAAACAAATGTGAGTATAGTTTATTTTTTGTTTGTGCCTGTGAAGACCCTTTAAGAGTACCTTTAAAGCGGAACGGCCCTGGAATCAAAAAGTTCCTATAGCAGGATGCCCCACTGTGTGACACCACTGGCCTGGCTGCCTTTAAACTCACTTTTTCTGGTGGGTCCCAGTGCCCACTCCTGTTGACGGGTCCACCCACTCCTGTTGACGGGTTCCCAGGTCTAAAAATAGCATTTCTCCCTGGACTGCCCCCTTCGGCCCGATTTTGGAGGTCGGCCCGGAGGAATAGCCCCCTCATAGGGGGCATAGAGGAAGGCCGAGTCTGACACTCTCTCTGTGGCCCTTTGGGGGAAAGAACAGTGCAGCACCGGACTCCTGGAGGGTGTACCATGTCAGGACCAACCGAAGGACCATGCGGTGAGATGTAGCCTAAGTGCCAGGGGCCCCAGGGGTTGGATCCAGCTGGAGAATAAAGAAAGGATTTGTTTGAATATTGGATTATGCTTGCTTCCTACTTCAAGGAGACATGGAGTCACTAGGAGTGTGGTGTTCTTAAAAAGGAATTGACATGGGAATTATCTGTTAATGTGAAAATGTCCACTTTGGTCACTAGATGGGAGTGTAAGACCACAAATGAAAAGAGAATTAAATTCAGACTCTCAGAATGATAACTTAGAGTTGGCCTTTAGGACACATAAGATACATTTGGGGAACAACAGGAAACTGCTGAGATTAGTTGGGAGGGAAAACTACCAGCAACAGTCTATAGAGCTGAGGTATTATAAGGTGAAGCCAGAGGGATAGACGGAGAGATTGCCCATAACCATGAGAAGGGGAAGACTGGTATAACCTCCCTGTGTAACTTAGCTGATGGGGCTGCTACAGAGATGAGGCCAGCGAGAAGGAGAACGTGGCTGTAGTGACGCAGAGCCACGCTGAGATGCTGAGAGATTGAGAAGACTGAGGTGCAGGGAGTCCACGCAGGGAGAAGAGGACCCTGGCGGGGTCCTGACATGGGGTGTGACAGAGGAAGCACCCCTTAGGGGTAGAGAGGATCCGAAAGGCCGTGAGGAGGAAGCCATTGTGCCTGAGACTCCGGTAAGTTGTGGCTGCCCCTGTCTGAGGCCCCTGTCCTATGTGAGGGAAAAGCCCTTGTGTTAGGGGGCGGTAGGACCCGAATGCCTGATGAGGAGAAGTTCCCCAATTTTTTACTTGCTGGCAGTCCAACGGGCCTTTGCTGATGGCTGGAAATTCTGGGATACCCCTTAGACAGTCTTCACTATGATGGGGGTGCTCAGTTCAAAATGGGGTGGTGACCACCAGAATCCCCCACTGAAAAAAGGCCTACATTTAAAAAGGAAATACAATACTGTCTGGCCCCAATGCAGAAACATTCTGACAAGCACCTTTGTCCTTTTGCGTGAAGGACACGTGACTATTTAACCCTTTCACTGAAACGTCCTTATGAAGTGAGTGTTCCTGTATTTGCTTTTCTACAAAGCTATGCAAGTTTATTTGGCCTGTGAACTGTGTGTTTGACCTTGATGTGGATTAAAGCATTACATTTCTTTTCATGACTCTGCAATAATGAAACAAGCTGATGCTTTCACTTATCCTGCTTGCCGTTGAGTGTCTGTTTGCTGTGATACCACCCTCGGCTACCATACCTGTGTGCTGTGACATTGCCTGAGAAAAGTTGACACCTTGACATATGTTGGATTACAATTAAAGTGGACCAACACCCAGGATTTTGACTATCCTGGGTATTGGTCCACTTCAGCAGGGCACCCCGATCGTGGGTGCCCCACTGTGTGAAACCCCCCAGAAAGCCCCGAAAACTCACCTGACCCCGCTCCCACGTGACTCGCTCGTCCAATCGCTGCCACCGGACAAGCAGAGGCAGCGCCGGACAAGCTGAGCACGGGCCGCCGCCGCCTCCCGCGCGTCCCTCTTACAGGGAGTGTGCCCGCGCCGGCCGGCGCGGGTGCGCATGCGCCGCTGGAACGAAGATCAGGTAGGATTTTCAGGGATCTGGGGGGGGTTTCACACAGCGGGGCACCCCCGCAGTCAGGGAGATGATCGGTCCGGGAATCTTATAGATTACCGGGCCGATCAGGGGAGGGTGTTGGTCCACTTTAAAGGTGACCATGATTACTGCTGGTTAACCCTGATGACTACCGTTACTGGAGCACTGCAAGAAGCTGAGTGAATACTTCATCTACCCCTTCCCAATCTCAGCAAGAACCCCTCTACAAGCCATACTTTGTCTGAGGGTCCCTCCAAATCAACCCTTAAAGCATACCCAAACTACACCGACTATCCCTGCTACACAGTGAGAAAATATCACATATGGTTCTAAGCCTAATAGTTCTAATCATTCCCCACCTTTTTCCAGAACTGAATAAAATAACTTCTCACTTGACCTGTTTATAGTCAGGTCATTGATAAATGTCAGCCGCTGGCGTCTCCCGGTTGAGGGTTTCATCAGTGTCTCCCGGTAAGCGATCAATAACAGCCAGACATCCTACGCATTGCATAAGAAATAGATCTGCTCGGCAAACTGGCCGTGGAAAGCTCACATGCGTCATATCTCATATGGAACAGAGCAGCAGGCCTGTCAATTATCTTCTTTATATATGGCCGGATCAAACCCGACCCCGCCGTCCACACACTCATAAATTATTCTTCGCAAATTGACATCCAACCGAGGAGAAAGACAAACTGTTTGCCTGTTAAAGTGTTGCTGTCAGACACAATGAAATAGACTGAAATAGTTTTGCTGGCCACACACGGGCAGATGTGAGGCTGACAAATTATGGACAATCAGCTGGAACCTTGCACAACACAGTATTCCACCATAGTCCTTGAATCAGTAAAGGCTGTTGAAAGTTTTATGTAGGTGATCCATGGGTGGGCTAAATTGCAACTAATCATACTAATCATGCCGGCATCTTTACAGAACACATGGTGCTATGCCAATGGTACATACTCTCAATTAATTCGGGGGGGGGGGGGGGGTGAAGGTGGGGAGCATAGCGTGAGGATGTTCTCGCACCCAAAACCTTCCCCCCTTCCCCGCGATCATCAGCATTGTGCAGTCCCAAGGAAGGGATGATGTTTTAGGCCCTTATTTATGAAGGAATAGCGACAGGTAGCGACTGGTGAGCGGCCGGTAATGACGGGCCCCGCCACGAGAACGCCGGCTCCCCACCACAATCACACATTTATCAAGCCGATCCGGCTTAGCGACTGAGATAGCGCCATATAGCGACTCATTCATCATTATTCCAGCCTCTGCCCACTGCGCCAGCGTCCGACCTTGAACAGCGACAGGTATGACCTCTCGCTACCTGGCGCTCTCCAATGCATTTCAATGGAACAATCTTTAAATATTCATAATTAATTGTTATTAATGTTTTTTTTTTTTTTTTTTTTTTAAATGTGAAAAATTCTGTGACCACTTCTGCCATGTTAGATATTTTTTTAAGGTAAAAAAAAAAAAAAAATTTGTACAGAATTGATATTACAGGTCTGATATTAATGTATTCATATTACAAAATTATTTAAAAAACTTTTTTTTGGTTTCAAAAATATGGTTGTTTGGGGGTTAAAAAACTACTTTTAACCCATCGCCGCCAGCGCTCTGGGGTTTAAACAAGCATTTCGCAGCGCGAGAATTTTTTGAGCATGATTTGTTAATGAATATGGTGGGAGCCGGTCGCTATGGCCAGTCGCTATCATGCGCTCCCATACAGCGCGGAACCTGTCAAATAGCGACTCCTCACCCAATATTCAACATTAATGCACACCGACTGAGTCGCTGTCAACAACCGAACAACGGCCAAGCACAGCGACTACTAGCGGGCGCTGTGAAAATACTGCTACAGTCGCTCAACTGTCGCTACCTGCCGCTATTAATGAATCGGCCTCCCCGTTGTGACCAGTCTCACTCACTCCTATTCTGTGTTCCCTTTCCATTCTCTCTCTCACTTTATCACTGTCCTCCTTTTTCTTTCTCTCTTTCTTCCCCATCTCTATCTTTCTCTTTCTTTTTCCCTGCTTTCCTTTTCTTGTCCTCTCTCGCTCTTTTTCTCTTCCTCTATCTTTCTCCCTCCCCACCTTTCTCGCTGTGTTCCTTTTTTCTCCCTTCTTCCATGCATCTCTCTCTTTCTCTCTCTACACCACACTTTATTCTATCTCTTTCTCAACATTCCTTCTCTCTTTCTCATTTGTTCTCTCTTTCCTTCCTCTTTTCCCTCCCTCCTTCCCTTCATCCTTCCCTTCCCTCTCTCCCTCCTTTCTGCATTTCTTCTCTCTTTTTTCTTCTCCCACTCCTTCCTTCCTCTTTTTTTCTCATCTTTTCTTTCTTCCTTACATTCTTCCCTTCCTGACTTTCTCTCTTTTTCTCCCTCATTCCCCTACTGCCTTCTTTCTTCCTTTTGTCCTTTCACTCCCCCCTTCCTTTTTCTTTTTTCCTGTTCTTTCTCTTCTCTCTCTTCCTTTCTTCAGTTCTCACTTCTCGCCTTCTTTCCCTTCCCTTCCTGTTTCTCTTCTTACTCCATTCCCCTTTCCTCTCTTCTTCCGGTCTCTTTTCTCTCTCTCTCTTTTATTTCTTTCTTTTTCGCTCCCCCTCTACCTCCCCTCTTTCACCCCCTTCTTCCTCCTTTCCTCTTCCTCCCTTTTTCTTTTATTTCACTAACTATTGCTATACATTCTTTCTATCTATTCTTTATCCACTCTCTCTTTCTCTTTCTCGTTTTTTTCATTACCTCTCCCACTTCTGTTTTCCCTCTCTTCCTTGCTTCTCTCACTTCCTTCTTCTTTTTTCCTTCTTTCTCTTTCTCGCTTTCTTTTTTTCTTCTTTCCTTTATCTCTCTTCATTTTATCCTAACTTTCTCCTTTTTTTTCATTTTTTTCTTTTATTTTCTTTTTCTCTGTTCCCCCCTCTCTCTTTCTTTCTCCCTTTTCTCCTTTCTCTTTCTTTCTTTTGTCTTTCTCCCTCTTCTCATACTATCACATTATTGTATGCGTGTGTGCGCAGGGGCTTGCCAGTATTATTATAATTATGTAATTCCTAGGTGGTGTTTCCCTTTCTGGGGGTGGCTAAGGGTGTGGCTTAATGGTAAAAAAAATGCAGCAGCGCGCTATGTACGCCGCCACATTTGTCCCTCTTTCTTGCTTTCAAAAGGTATGTATACTTTATGCTTCTGGATTAAAAACATGCATACATCAGAACATATTGCACGTAGGATAAACAATATTGCCACAGCAGCCTGAGCATCTTCCTTGCCTACAGAAGACGCTGGTGGACCAAGTGTCCCAAATGATTGGAGGTGGCTAATAAAAATGGTGGAGGGCTGACTCATCGTTGCTGAGCGAGACATTGATGTACTTCCAGCATGGAGCGCGGTTGACGTCATTTCCGGCGGTGGTTGCGTGACGTATTTCCGGCCGGGGTACGTCCGCAGCACACCGGCTTTCCATCTGTGGCGGCGGTGGAACGCGACTAGGTGGGTATATAACCCGGGCAACCCACAGCATGGTCCGCTGCACACTCTGCCTTGAGGAAGAGACAGTTAGTCTCGGAACGCGTGGGCTCTGAGGGGGGGTCGCGTTTTTTGCTGTTCATCTACCCAGTCTTAAGATAAGAAGCCCCCTTGTTTTTCTTTGACTTATGTTTCTTTGTGGTTTAGACTAAATAGGTATTCGTATTGGCACAGTTGTTTACTTCAGATTGATGCACAATGCACTTAGCACTTTTTTAGATGTAAATAAATATTGTTTATATTTTATTATCTGTGATATGTACTTTATAAATTTATACACATATTACTGGGTCCATTGCAGCACGGTACAGCAGCGCCCCCTGGTGGCAGATTAGGCTGTGTTATGTGTTATATGTTTTTTAAGTATGTGTCTGTTGTCATTGTTGTATTTTGACTTTGTAATAATAAAAATAGATATATATTTATACTAGGTGTGTGCAAAAGTGAGTCTTTGGTAGTATTTCCCATAGGGGTTGTGGGGCATCCCCCAATTGTTGTACATAATAAAAAAGGTGCCTACAGGGGCAATATGGCTCTAACTGTATTGTTACATTATCCTGATGTTTGAGCCACCTAGTGACTTGTTTTATTTGCCTGCTAGATTCCTGCTACTGATTTCGGATTCATTCTGAACCTATCCAGGTTGCTGTCCACATCTAGGTTGCCCATGTTGCTACATCCTGACCTCGTCTGCATTGCTGTTTATGTTTCTGACTTATTGGATGCAAATTTGGTGATCCGCACACCCCATATAAAACTTTGTTTTTAATTGAAATCCATTAAAACTATGATTAAGGATTGGGTGTCCGAAACGCGTTAGTGGCCATCATTACCATTCATTTGTACCAGGACTAAGCTACTGCTGATTTTAAGGTTGGAATAATTCTTTATTATGGAGATTTTTTTAATGGATTTCAATTAAAAGCAGTTTTATATGGAGTGTGCGGATCACCAAATTTACATCCATTGATTCTATGTGGTTTGGGACTACCCACGATCGAGCACCCCCAGAAAGAAGTTAGTGGTTGAGCTGAAAAATCTTCTTTTGAATCTATGGGCCTTATTCATGAAGGGATAGTGTCAGGTAGTGGCTGGTTAATGAGAGGTAGCGACTGGTGAACGCCGGACATGACACACAATTACACATTTATCAAGCAGAATCTGTTTAGGGACTGGGATAACGGCATGTAGCGTCTGATTCATCATTTTCCCAGCCTCAGCGAATAGCGCCGGCGTTCAGCCTTGCACAGCGCCAGGTATGACCTCTCGCTACCTGACGCTCTGCCATACATTTCAATGGACAAGCCTTTCCTTCTATTTAAACTGTGTTCAAATAATTCTGTGACCTCTCTTGGCATTGAAGGAGCAGTTTTTTCACATTTTTCTTTTTTTTTTTATATATTTCCTTAGAAATGACATTACAGGTCTGCCATTAAAGTGTTCATGTTACAATGTTGCTACAATGTAATTCCATATGTTTTCGCTTTGTTACTAGTGGATAGGTGCTGGAAAACAGACTTTAAACACACAGCCTCCTGCTCTCTGGGCTTCAGATAAGCATTTTTCAGCCCCAGAGATTTGTGAGGCTGTTTTTTTGCTGAATATGAGGCTCGATTCAGAGAGACAAAAAAAACCTTCCGTTTTAGTGCCGATCTGTTTTTTTTGTGAAATGTTTCTGCTCTCGTATGAGCGTACGAGCGATTCTATGCATGCGTTGCAATCCTTCTGTAAAGTTTCCGTCCGTTCGTACGGCAGATTACGAATACGAGGATGTCATTTTCCAGCGTGACTTTTCCGTTTCATTTTCACATGTTACAACGTAGGTTTTTGTTTTTGCCCTTTTCCCATCGTATCCTCCCACGTTTCCCGTTCGATTCTGTTTCCCTTTTTCAATAAATATTCGTCCAAGCGGAAATCCTTACGATCTTGCGCCTGCGCACTACAAACTTAACTCATTAAAGTGCTTGCCTACATATTTGCCACCCTCACTTCTACTACAATGTTGCGCTAAATCACTTAGCACTATCCTCCATCTTCCCTTTTGGACCCTTAAAGCTCACCCAAATCACTTCTCGGTCATGTGAATATTCATCTTTAAATATTTCTGGGCCCATTAGTTTTGTGTTAATGTATTTTGTAAATGAAATGACACTGTAACATTTTTTTTTTGATTCCATCATAAAATCTAAAATTGTATAAAATTTTGAAAATTTCAAATTTTTACAACTATAAAAAACAAAATACATAGCAATGGCAGGCCACTGAACATTATTCTTCATCTGTGGTCCCCAATGAGTTGCGCAGCTCCTGCATCTCGCCCACCAACTGAAGGACCCTGACACCCAGTTGTGCCACTCTGGCACGTGTGGTCCCTGTTAAAGAACGTAAATTAAAATATTGATATAACCTTGTTGGGGTCATACTGCAGTGCCCCCCCCCCCCCCCCGTATGGTCCAAACACCTGAATCTGAACTTTAAAAGCCAGAGGGCCCTCGCCACCACGGGCCGGGTTTTGCATAGGGCCCGATTAGAGAACCCCTGGCCCGCATTATGCAGGCAAAGAACGGGCATCAGGAGCAAGGGCAGGAGTGGATATCCAGAATCCCCTGAAAGAATTAAAAAATAATAACATAAAATGCACATTCTAAGCTACAATATTGTTTAACATGTCATCAAGGGCTAAAAACAGCAATAGGTCAAGTCATGAGTCATCAACTATATTCATTGCCATACAGTGAAAATGGATTGATGGAATGTGAGCAAACTTAACCAGGAGTCATCCACCAGATAATTCTCCTGACTCAAACTGACTAAATAAGCCGGAGCTCTGCAATATATAAGCATCATGGGAAGACCCTTGATGCCCTGCAAGAACACTAAGGAATCGCATAGCTGGACCAAACACTGCTTGTATGTTGTGTGACTGGCACATCTTGCGGTTCCTGCAACCAAATATAAAATAATTACACAAAGCAAAGGTAACCGACTAAAACAATAACTCCTGCAACAAATTAAGATTCAAGTTCAACAATCCAAATATAATTTACAAAGGACATAAGTCTAAAAAAATATAGCAATTATATGGATGTGTCGGAAAATAAATGTTTACATGCTAAGGACTAATTAAGGTCAGCATTTTGCTTCTATAAGGCATACATGAAATTTATTGATTCAGGTATGCATTGCTATACAATTTATGGCCTCGGCCATGCTGATACATGCAATGCCTTGGTGCTAAAGGCGCGCAGACTCCTCCACATAGCCGCAAAACATGTTCAACAATAGCAATCCGAGCCCTCAAAGGTCCCGTAAGTGGATTGGAAATCCGTCTGATTCAGAGAGAATCAGCTCTCTGAATCAGACGGAAACCCATCCCAACAACGGAAGTTATCTGAACGAACGAAAAATATCAGATTTTGTTTGGAAAATGATCCGAACTAACGGAAATGTTCCGATTTGCTTTCGTTCATCGAAAGCGCATATACACATTTTCCCGAACGCTCGTACGAATGAAAAATGAACGAAAAAAAACAAAAAAAAGACTAACACCCACCCAAACTTTCACAGACAGCTACGGAAGTCCGGACGAATGTGTCTTTGAATCGAGGCTATGGTGTGAGTCCGTCGCTATGAGCAGTCGCTACAATGCGCTCCCATACAGAGCTGTACTGGTCAAATAGCGACTCCTCACAATGTATTCAACATTACTGAACAGCGACTGAGTCGCTATGAAGTAGCGACCCACGGCTGAGCACAGTGACTACTAGCGGGCGCACTGAAAATGCCTGCTACAGACGCTCATCTGTCGATACCTGGCGTTAGTGATGAATCAGCCTGTATGTTTCTGACTTATGCTACACCCTGAATACATCTAAATTGTTGCTCATGTTGATGACCTCTGCTGCATACATCATGGAGTTGCTCTCCATATTGCTGCCCTCTGCTCTGTCTTGACCACGTCAGAGTTGCTGTCCATGCTTCCGACATCTGCTGTGTCCTGACCACATTTGGTTGCAATACATGTTTCTGACCTGTGTTATGTCCCGACCACATCCAAGTTGCTGTTCACTTGCGGAACCCTTCTACACGCCGACCACATCCAAACTGCTGTCCATGCTGCTGAGCCCTGCCTCATCCATGTTGCTGCCCTCTGCTACATCCTGCCATGTCTGACCACATCTGAGTTGCTCTCCACGTTGCTGACCTCTGACTACGTCCGAGTTGCTGCTTGTGGTGTCGATCTATGTTCTATGTTACCGGCTTCTTTAACCTCCTGATCAGGTTGCTGTCCATGGCCCTTATTTAAGAAAGGATAGCGTCAGGTAGTGGCTGGTTAATGAGAGGTAGCGACAGGTAGCGACTGGTGAACGCCGGACACGACACGCAATTCCACATTTATCAAGCAGAATCTGTTAAGCGACTGGGATAGCGCCATGTAGCGTCTGATTCATCATTTTCACAGCCTAAGCGAACAGCGCCAGCGTTCAGCCTTGCACAGCGCCAGGTATGACCTCTCGCTACCTGTCGCTCTCCAATACATTTCAATAGACGAACCTTTTCTTCTCTTTAAACCGGGTTTTTGTTTTGTTTTTTTTTTTGCCAAAAAATCACAAATAATTCTGTGACCTCTTCTGGCATTGAATTAGCAGTTTTTTCATATTTTTTTCATTGTTTATATATTTCCTCAGAAATGACATTACAGGTCTGCCATTAAAGTGTTCATGTTACAATGTTGCTACAATGTAATTCCATATGTGTTCGCTTTGTTACTAGTGGAAAGATGCTGGAAAACAGACTTTAATCACACAGCCTCCGGCACTCTGGGCTTCAGAGAAGCATTTTTCAGCGCCAGAGATTTGTGAGGCTGTTTTTTTGCTGAATATGATGTGAGTCGGTCGCTATGAGCAGTCGCTAACATGCACTCCCATACAGCGCTGTACTGGTCAAATAGCGACTCCTCACAATGTATTCAACATTACTGAACAGCGACTGAGTCGCTATAAACTAGCGACTCACAGCCGAGCACAGTGACTACTAGCGGGCGCTCTCAAAATGCCTGCTACAGACGCTCATCTGTCACTACCTGCCGCTATTAATGAATCAGCCTCCCCGTTGATGACTCAAGAAAACCATATCGGGTGTAAAAGTCCCATTTCTTCCATTTACAGGGGTATCAGATATGTATGGAACAACCCCAAACTGAAACAGCACCTTAGGAGATTTTCAAATAAAACTACTATACTTCTTGAAGTTTTCCCCTTTACATTTGAAATTGCCACTACAAACTATTTATTCTCTTATACTTGTCCTCAGGTTCACATTGGACTAAAGGGAAACAGGGGTATCCCCTGGTGGGCCCTTAAACCCTTATCCCCAAAGAAGCCCATATTCTGATTGTCCTTTGTCTGTTTTGTGTTACAACTATCTTTAAACACCTTTGAAAATGAAATGCTATTATAGCAAATAAATATTTGACTAGTATACTTTATTAAAAAGAAAAAGATTAGACCTATGGTACCCTGAAGATCCTTCTCTTTTCCAAGCTAATTCCTGGTCTGCTGGCCCTCGCCGCTTCCTTCTAGGCTCCTCTCTAACAATGATTCCCTCTGATGGATTTAGACCCTTATTTAACAAGGGATAGCGTCAGGTAGCGACTGGTGAGCGGCCGGTAATGACGGGCCCCGTCACGAGAACGCCGGCTCCCCACCACAATCACACATTTATCAAGCCGATCCTGCTTAGCGACTGAGATAGCGCCAGATAGCCACTCATTCATCATTATTCCAGCCTCAGCCCACAGCGCCAGCGTCCGACCTTGAACAGCGGCAGGTATGACCTCTCGCTACCTGGCGCTCTCCAATGCATTTCAATGGAGCAATCTTTAAATATTCATAATTAATTGTTATTCATTTTTTTTTTTAAATGTGAAAAATTCTGTGACCACTTCTGCCATTTTAAATAATTTTTTTAAGTTAAAAAAAAAAAAAGTACAGAATTGCTATTACAGGTCTGATATTAATGTATTCATATTACTAAATTATTTAAAAGACTTGTTTTTTTTTGGTTTGCAAAAATATGGATGTTTGGGGGTTAAAAAACTACTTTTAACCCATCGCCGCCAGCGCTCTGGGGTTTAAACATGCATTTTACAGCACGAGAATTTTTGGAGCGTGATTTGTTAATGAATATGGTGGGAGCCGGTCGCTATGGCCAGTCGCTATCATGCGCTCCCATACAGCGCGGAACCTGTCAAATAGCGACTCCTCACCCAATATTCAACATTACGGCAAACCGGCTGAGTCGCTGTCAACTACCGAACAACGGCCAAGCACAGCGACTACTAGCGAGCGCTCTGAAAATGCCGTTACAGTCGCTCAACTGTCGCTACCTGCCGCTGTTAATGAATCGGCCTCTTAGACTTCTGTCCCTACCTGCCACTAGTAATGAATCAGCCTGTTGGTATCATTTAGAGAAAGGAAGCAGCAGTTGCCTCAACTGTTTCAGTCTTTAGTTGTCTAGCTGCAGAAAAAATATTCCTGTATGAGCTGTGGAAGGGTCCTAATTAATGTTCGAATCAGGGCCCCAGTCACATATAGTTACGCCACTGAGCTAGTTCCAACTGGTTTCAACATTTCCCCCCCAAAACTCACCATTCACCTACTTTCATTAGGTGTTGGGCAGGCTGATTCATCACTAACGCTAGGTAGCGACAGATGAGCGTCTGTAGCAGGCATTTTCAGAGTGCCCGCTAGTAGTCACTGTGCTCGGCCATGAGTCGCTAGTTTATAGCGACTCAGTCACTGTTCAGTAATGTTGAATACATTGTGAGGAGTCGCTATTTGACCAGTACAGCGCTGTATGGGAGCGCATGTTAGCGACTGCTCATAGCGACCGACTCACAACATATTTAAGAAAAAAACGCCTCACACAACTCTGGCGCAGAAAAATGCTTGTTTGAAGCCCAGAGCGCAGGAGGCGGTGTGTTTAAAGTCTGTTTTCAAGCATCTTTCCACTAGTAACAAAGCGAAATGGAAT
Source organism: Gastrophryne carolinensis (assembly GCA_027917425.1). Lineage (NCBI taxonomy): Eukaryota > Metazoa > Chordata > Amphibia > Anura > Microhylidae > Gastrophryne > Gastrophryne carolinensis. The sequence goes on along the minus strand of CM051240.1, from coordinate 39,781,505 downwards.
TACATTGTAACAACATTGTAACATGAACACTTTAATGGCAGACCTGTAATGTCATTTCTGAGGAAATATATAAAAAATTAAAAAAAATGTGATAAAACTGCTTATTCAATGCCAGAAGAGGTCACAGAACTTTTTGCGTTTTTTTTTAAAACAAAAAAACAAAAACCCTGTTTAAAGAGAAGAAAAGTATTGTTCATTGAAATGTATGGTAGAGCGACAGGTAGCGAGAGGTCATACCTGGCGCTGTGCAAGGCTGAACGCCGGCGCTGTTCGCTGAGGCTGTGAAAATGATGAATCAGACGCTACATTTTTTTTTTTTTTTTAATGCATAGATGGCCATTGTATGCTTGCGCACACATAGGAATTTGTCCTCCGCATTTAACCCATCCATGCAGTGAGTATACACATGCCTGGAGCGGTGGGCTGCCCTATTTACGGCACCTGGGGAGCAGTTGGGGGGTTAGGTGCCTTGCTCAAGAGCACTTCAGTTATGTCCCAGGACCGGGATTCGAACCTGCAACCCTCCAGTCACAAGTCCGCTCCCCTTACCTCTAGGCCACAACTGCCCCTTCATGGTGCTATCCCAGTCGCTAAACAGATTCTGCTTGATAAATGTGTAATTGCGTGCCGTGTCCGGTGTTCACCAGTCGCTACCTGTCGCTACCTGTCATTAACCAGCCACTACCTGATGCTATCCCTTCTTAAGTAAGGGCCCGAGTGTTTTCTACACTTTAGAAAGCTACCTCCTTGCTGCCATCTAGTGTCTTTTATAGGAAAAGTCTCCTTGCAATGGCATTTTTGATGGTGTATTTTTGTGTGTCAAAATGATGTCCTCGAGGTGCTGAGCTCATCTGGCAATCATTTAATTTTTCTTATGCTGCCAAATGTGTGTTTTATGGAAGCAGTTATCTCTGTCGCTACTGGCAACCATACACCGGCAGGCTGATTCATTACTAACGCCATGTATCGGAAGATGAGCATCTGTATAGCGGCGCTTAGAGCGAACGCTAGTAGACGCTGTGATCGGCTATCGGGCGCTGTAATAGAGCACCTCAGTCGCTGAAGTAACCTGGCCGGCATTGGTGAATGAGATGTATGTTGTATGATGTATGGGCGTTCTAACACCAGTACAGCGCTGCAGGGAGCGAAAGGTAGCGCTCTCAGCGCTCCACACCATACTTATCAAAAATGGACTCACACAGCATCGGCGCTCTAAATCTGGTCGCTGTAGCATAGAGCGCCAGACGCTGTGTGATTAAAGTGAAAATACATGGAATGACATTGTTATAACATTGTAACATTAATACTTTATTGCCAGACCTGTAATGACAATTCTGCATAAAAATATAAAACATCTAAAAAGTTTTCAAAAATGACTCTTTCTAGGCCAGGAGAGGTCACAAAATTATTTGAGAGAAAAAAAAATAAATTAAAAACAAAAAACCCTGTTTAAACAGAAGAAAAGGAACGTCCATTGAAATGTATGGGAGAGCGACAGGTAGCGACAGGTGCATTACGCCGGCGCTATACGCTGAGCCACCTGTAATAATAAATGTGACGAGACCCTATTTAGAGGGTAGGCGGTCATACCGGGTTGGTGACCCCGGTTTGGGATGCCCTGTCCTTAATAATTTTCCCTTAAGATTTTCCCTCAATTGGCCACCCCCTCCCTCATAGTTGGGTTGGGGGTTCTCTTTTTTCAATTCTGAGTGGAACGTATAGGAGCAATCCCTCAATGACTTGGTTACACTGCTCTTTATTATATGTGTGTCTGTGTATGTGTAACATTTTCCTTTTTCAACACTGTTAAGAACAGACACCGCGGCCGGTTTCAGGTGCGTCGTGCGGGGCCGCGGGTCCCCGCGTCTCCGGCGGGCTCTGTTACAGCGGAGGGGAGTTTTCTCCCCTCATGCGCTGTGTCATTGGGGGCGGGGCCGGACTTGCGGCGCGTCGCCGCGGCCTGCCCCCTATCTTTCCCGGGCACCGCTGAGGAGCTTTGGCTCCTATCTGCACTATGACGAGGGGGGCGGGGCCGTTAAAGCGCACGATCCGCGCAGGCCACGCCCCTCTTCTCCGTCTCTCGCTCTGGCTGCGCAAGTTATTTAGCTTCTGGCTTCTAATTAATTTTTGTCTGTGCTTTTAGGTGATTCTTCAGGGAATTGTTATAAGGGGGTTTCTCCCGGTCCTAAGGTCCCTGGGTACTTTCACTGGGTTTCTTTCCTACAAAATTCCTCCCACTTAAAAAGGACACTATAAGGGCATCCCGGGTTGCTTCATAGCGTAATTCCCTCTGTCATAGCGACTCATTTAAGTTCACCTTATGGAGGCATCCCAGGAATCCGGGCTCCCCTCGGGACAATCTCGGAAATGTTTGGGGTGTGGGGTATCCCTAACTGGGGATGATTTCTTTTTATGTATATCTTGTGCACAACAGACTATTACGCGGCAGTCAGGACCCCAGGCTTCTGGGTCAGCACCGCCGGCTTCATCCTCTCCCCCTCCCACTTTAACCCGTGCTCCATGCGATGTTGTCATGGGGGGGCAGTCGCAATCTGATGTATGTGCCAGATTGGCCAGTATTGAAAAATGTATTTCCTCTACGGTAGCTAAGAAGGCACCGGCTAAGAGAAAACATTTGTCTACGGTTTCTCATTATGAATATGATGATACGGATGGTCTGGATTGGTCTGATTATTCCCCTCCAGAGGAAGGGGAGGTGTTTGAGGATTCGGATAATTCAGAGGATCAACAAATTGTTGGCGCTGATTCTGATCGGGGGTCAGGAGGTTCCTCAGACACCCCTAATGTTTTGACTCAGATGTTTGAGGTTTTGGCTATCTCGCCTCCGGCGGAGGCCCCTCAACAACAAGGGGAGTTTTATGAGGAATCCAGACCGCGCTTAGAATTTCCTAATCAAAAGCATTTTGATAATATTATTTCCAAGGAATGGGAGAGGCCAGCTCGGCTCCCAGGCATTCCTCAGAGTTGGGATAGAAGGTATCCTTTCCCTGCGGACACGGTTAAGCGCTGGGCTTCCCCCCCGAAGTGGACGCCCCAATTTTGGGGTTATCCAACTCTGCCGTTTTGAATAACCCTGATTGTTCCTCTCTCAAGGATGGTGAGGATAAACGCATTGACCAGATGGCTTGTCATGGTTTTGCCAGTATTGGGGCAGCTATACGGCCAGTTTGTGCCTCATCACTGTTGGTGGTGGCTACTAGAAAGGTGGTCAGGGATTTGCTATCCTCGTCCGGCTTGGATCCGGACAGTGATGAATTTCTTGGACTGAAACGTTGTGAGGTTTTTCTGTCCTTCATTTTAACTGTTCTGGATGATTCATTGATGATGAACAGCAGGGCCTCTGCTTTAATGGTGACCATTAGGCGTTCAATTTGGTTGCGCCAGTGGGCGGCCGATTTTGGGTCCAAGAAGTCTCTGACGTCTCTTCCCTTTGTTGGTCTAAGACTTTTTGGAGAAAAATTGGACTCAGTAGCTAAAGGTGGAAAATTACCTCAACGTAGGAAGCAACGTCGCCCCTTTCGAGGGGCGGCTTCCTTCACCCCTTCCTTTCGGGGTGCCAGAGCGGGAAGAAGTTTTGCCTTCCCTTCTACAAGAGGAGACTCCTGGAATAGGGGCAGAGGTCGTGCCCATTCAGGATACAGTTGGGGTTCTAAACCCAAGCCCGCGGCCAAGCCCGCTCAACAATGAGGGGGCGCCCTCACCCGTGCGGGTGGGGGGACGGCTGCGACACTTCTCCCAAGTCTGGATTCGGGAGGTCTCGGCCAGATGGATTGGGGAAGTGGTGTCTTCTGGTTACATGCTGGAGTTCGAGTCCCGCCCCTCCCCCCCGCGTTTTCTCAGGTCTCGGGTGTCCCCGGACGTGCAGGCTGCACTGCAACTCCGGGCGGCGGTATCGAGTCTTCTAGATATGGAGGTCATTTGCCCAGTGCCCCCATTAGAACGGGGTCGGGGTTTTTACTCAAATCTGTTCACGGTTCCCAAGAAGGATGGCTCCGTTCGGCCCATCCTGGACCTAAAGATTCTCAACAAATTCGTCAGGCTACGAAAATTTCGCATGGAAACATTGCGTTCCGCCATCCACTCTCTTCGTCAGGGGGACTTCATGACGTCCATAGACATCCAGGACGCTTACCTCCATGTTCCCATTTTTCCCGCGCACCAGAGGTTCCTAAGGTTCGCTCTGGAGGATCGGCACTTCCAATTTGTAGCTCTTCCCTTCGGTCTCACCACAGCTCCAAGGGTTTTCACCAAGGTGCTTGCTGGGGTGATGGCTCTTCTCAGAGCTCAAGGAATTCGCATAGTGCCATATCTGGACGATCTCCTCATATTGGCATCGTCATTCAGCCAAGCGGAATTGGACACCAGGACGGTTCTATCCACTCTGGAGAGATTCGGCTGGGTGATCAACTACCCCAAGTCCTCCCTCCACCCGTCCAGGTTAATATCCTTTCTGGGGATGTCTCTGGATACAGATCAGGCCAGAGTGTTCCTTCCTCAGTCCAAGGTTCTTCTGATTCAGGAGTTGGTTCGGTTGCTCATGTCCATTCCTCGACCGTCCATCCGGCTAGGGATGAGACTGGTGGGTTTGATGGTGGCCTCCTTCGAGGCAGTCCCCTTTGCTCAGTTTCACACAAGGACACTACAGCTCCATCTGTTGTCGGTCTGGAACAGGTCTCCTCAGTCGCTGGATCAATTCTTTCAGATGTCCCCCCGGGTTCGCCGCTCGCTTCGGTGGTGGCTGAACTCAACCAACCTGCTGAGGGGCAGATCCTTTCGGACTCCCCAGTGGGAGATAGTCACCACGGATGCCAGCCTCTCAGGATGGGGGGGCTTCTGGAAGGATCTGCAATTTCAGGGTTTGTGGGGTCCCCTGGAAGACCACGAGCCTATCAATGTTCTGGAATTGAGGGCCATCAGGATGGTTCTTTGTCATTTGACTCATCAACTGCGAGGCTTGCCGGTCCAGGTCCGGTTGGACAATCGGACGGCGGTGGCCTACATCAATCACCAGGGAGGGACCCGCAGCAGGAATGCCCTCAAGGAAGTGTCTCTGATTCTGGACTGGGCGGAGAGCCATGTCCCGTGCATCTCGGCAGTTTACATCTCGGGAGTGGAGAATACGGAGGCGGACTCTCTGAGCAGGCTGTCAGCCCGCAAAGGGGAGTGGTCTCTCAATCCCAAGGTCTTTCACTCAATTTGTCGCAGGTGGGGGTCACCGGCGGTGGACCTATTTGCCTCCCGTCACAATCACAAACTTCCGTCATTTGTGTCTCTGGCGAAGGATCCTCTGGCCCTTGCGATGGATGCCATGTCTCTGAACTGGAGGGATCTGGGGTTTCTGTACCTGTTCCCTCTGTTTCCCATGGTGGCCAGAGTAGTGCGCAAGCTTGCTCTGGAGAGAGCACCAGCAATCCTGGTGGCTCCAAGGTGGCCAAGACAGGTCTGGTTCGCAGACGTGGTAAGGTTGGCAGAAGATCAGTTTGTTCTGCCCCTGCTGCCAGATCTACTCACACAGGGTCATCTTCGTTACCCCAATTTACCAACACTGGCTTTGACGGCGTGGCTGCTGAAACCTCCATCTTGAAGGAGGAAGGTCTTTCGGATGCTGTGATTCAGACTCTTATTAGTGCTAGGAAGAGGTCCTCATCGTCTGTGTACTATAGGACTTGGAGGTCTTATATTGATTGGTGTGAAACTAGGGCCTTCCCTTGTAGGGAATTCTCTATTTCTAGAATTTTGGAGTTCTTGCAACATGGTCTGGACCTAGGGCTCCAACTCAGTACTCTGAAGGGACAGGTGTCTGCCCTGGCGGTGTTTTTCCAAAAGTCTTTTGCGCTACATCCTTTGGTTAGGACTTTTTTCCAGGGGGTTACACATGTGCGGCCTCCTAGGAAGTCTTTGATTCCGGTTTGGGATTTGAATTTGGTTCTTTCTGCGCTCCAGGGTCCCCCCTTTGAGCCTTTGCATAATATTCCTTTGTCTTCCCTTACGCAGAAGGTGGCCTTTTTGGTAGCTATCACTTCCGTTAGACGTGTTTCTGAGTTGGCGGCTCTGTCTATTCAAGCTCCATATTTTGAAAGACATCAGGACAAAGTGGTTTTTCCGTTTTAAGACGGACTTCCTTCCTAAGGTGGTTTCGTCCTTTCATTTAAATCAGGATATTGTTCTGCCCTCTCTGTGTCCTAATCCCAGAAATGACAAGGAGAGGGCCCTGCATTCTTTGGATGTGGTTCGTGTTGTGAAGTATTATTTGGTGGTAACGTCTGCCTTTCGCAAGACTGATGCATTCTTCGTGGTGCCATTTGGGCCCAAGAAGGGTCTAGCACCCACAAAGTCTACCATCAGCAGGTGGATTCGTCAGGCCATTGTCGGGGCCTATTCTGCTAAGGGGAGAGATCCTCCCTTTCGTGTTACAGCTCATTCTACTCGTGCGGTTGGGGCTTCCTGGGCTTATCAGCACCAGGCCTCTGTTGAGCAAGTTTGCAAGGCTGCTACCTGGCCTTTTTCCAAGTTTTACAAGGTTGATGTTCGGGCCTCAGCGGATGCTGTTTTTGGCCGCAAAGTTCTGCAGGCTGCAGTAGTTTGAGTTGTGCTTTATACCTTGTTTTTGGATCCCCGCCCTTTATGGACACTGCTTTTGGATGTCCCACAGGTTATGAATATCTTGAAGCGGGGTGTGTGACATACTTAGAATAATACCATTTTGTGAATACTCACCTTGTAAAATGGGTATTATAAGTATGTCACACACCCCGCTTCAACCCGCCCTTTTGTATTCTGGATCCTTCATTTTGTGAACTTTGCGTTGTTATGACTTATGTTTGGCTCTTCCTGGTCCCTTACCTTACTGCTTTCTTTATACTGGGTAATGAGTGGGAGGTCCCAGGTATTTATGGACCGGGAGGGGCTTTCTTTCCTCCAATCATCTCTGCAGATCGCCCTCTTCAGGTCAGTATACCACAGGTTATGAATATCTTGAAGCGGGGTGTGTGACATACTTATAATACCCATTTTACAAGGTGAGTATTCACAAAATGGTATTTTTACTACCATGAGAATTTTTTTCTACCTTTATTGAATAGAGGCCAATGACTTTAAATAAATTACAATGAAAATGACTAACCAACTGCTCTATGAGGTCTTACTCCTCTGAGAGGGTTCTAAGCCTTTCTAATTGTAGTTGCTCACCTTTTCCACCTGTCACATTTGCTGTGCCCCTCCCTTCTTTAGGCTGCTCAGCCCTTTTGCTTTCTTCTGACATCCAAGTGTGAAAAAAGGGGTGTAATAGAATAGTCCCCTGGCTAGGGGTGCACCTGGGTGGGGGTCCCTGGAGAGTGGGCGGAAGTCCTGGGATACCCTGGGTGGGATGGTTTGAGAACATTTATTAAAGCCGACCTTCACCCTGAATAAGAGTCTATCTTATATGTTTCCCACACCCTGTACATACAGATTGCCCACATTAATCCGGACCTTCACCCTGAATAAGAGTCTATCTTATATGTTTCCCACACCCTGTACATACAAATTGCCCACATTAATCCGGACCTTCACCCTGAATAAGAGCCTATCTTATATGTTTCCCACACCCTGTACATACAGATTGCCCACATTAATCCGGACCTTCACTCTGAATAAGAGTCTATCTTATATGTTTCCCACACCCTGTACATACAGATTGCCCACATTAATCCGGACCTTCACTCTGAATAAGAGTCTATCTTATATGTTTCCCACACCCTGTACATACAGATTGCTCACATTAAATATCATCCTACCTGCATCTACTGCATGTTATGAGCCTTTAAACATCCAAGATGGTGGCTCATGGAACATCAGGCAGCCTGCAAACAGGAAGTGCCTTCTGACTGTGCTGCTCTGCATTCTGGGATTGCTGACCTTTTCCTGACCCCAGCTTTGCTCTGTCTGAGCAAAGCACAGCTATAACCCCGCCCCCCCTGTACTTTATCCCACTCTCCTCTCCTCAGTATGTGATGCTTCTGAGTCAAGATGGCGGCACCCGTATCCTAAAGTCCTGAACAGAGTTGCAGCCCAGTGGGGGAAAGAATAATAAGTGACTAAAAAATTAAAGTATATTAATTTTAGATGCTGGAGAATAGTTTTTTAAGGGTTTGGGCTTTTCAATAAATCATGGTGAAGGTCCGGTTTAGTAAGTGTATAGTGTAGATGTAGTTACTAGGGTTGGCCACTAGATGCCCCCATAGGATAAAAAATTGTATAAGTCGTGTTGTGCAGTTACTTAGATTTGGCCATGAGAGGACAGTATTAAGTGGGAGCAGAGGAGATTCTAGAGGGTTCTGGAGTGCAGGAAGCCCTGAAGAGAGGCCTCTATGTAGATCTAAATTCCTGAGACATACCGAGGTCCGGCAGAGAGAGAGAGGAGAGAGAAGTTCTGGAGTTACAGAGTGTCTGGGTTTGTTGGGACCTATGAGAAGGCGAGGGGCAGGGCAGCCCTGATATACATCTGCTGAAGAGGATGCTTGGTGAGATAGGCCCTAGTGTCCGGGAGTCACAGGAGAGGAAGAGAAACCGGCTTTGGACCTTGAAGAGGGTCAGAAGAGGACGACCCTGGAGTGCAGCTTGGTGAGATCCCTGGGAATGGGATTGACGAGGACGTAGGTCCTAGTGTCTGGTGCCCCTGTTGAGTCTTCACAGGAGAGGCGAGGAAGCCAGCTTGGCGTGGAAGTGATGGGTCACGGGAAGGTTCCCCTGGAGCGAGGCTCATTGGGATCCCAGAAGGGGATGCCTGGAAAGCAGAAAGAACAGGAGGAGACATCACTGAGAGGTTCTGGGGAAGAAACTGGGAGTGCGAAACTTATTTAGTAAAGAAGAGGCATCCCATAAAAAGAACTGCGCACGCCTTGGGGCCTCCACCACTTGCCCTGCAAAGGAGGCCTCCACCAACCTTTGGGTTATGGTTTGGTCCTGGAAGCATCTCAGTCCTTGGCCTGATGGTCCGCAGGGTCGGCAACAAAGCTATCGGCAGCAGTGGAGGCCCCCCACGCCTGGGGAAGCCTTTTTTGTTTTTGCAAACCTGCAGCCAAAGCCACCACAGGGCAGAACGGAGAGTCTAGAGCAGCAAAGCCGCCGCCAGCAACGCTACAGTGATGGGTGCAGAGCTGTCACTGCACATAAGCCACCAAGCACAGCCGCTGGCAGCTCAATGCAGGGAACCAGCCGGGCGACTACACCACCCCCCACCCAGAATGGCAAAGCAGGAGTTCCTGAGCAGCACGCACCCACACAAGGGGGGCACAAGGGACTCGATCTGACGTTCCAGTAAGTAGGCGGGAGCCAGACAACCACCAATCAGTTACTTGGCTGGACTATTATTTAAAAGGAAAAGGAAATACTTTATCTGGGGCCTCCACCAGATTTAGGGCCTTATTCAAGAAGGGATAGCGTCAGGTAGTGGCTGGTTAATGAGAGGTAGTGACAGGTAGCGACTGGTGAACGCCGGACACGGCATGCAATTACACATTTATCAAGCAGAATCTGTTTAGCGACTGGGATAGCGCCATGAAGTGTCTGATTCATCATTTTCCCAGCCCCAGCGGACAGCGCCGGCGTTCAGCCTTGCACAGCGCCAGGTATGACCTCTCGCTACCTGTTGCTCTGCCATACATTTCAATGGACGATCCTTTCCTTCTCTTTAAACAGGGTTTTTTTTTTTTTTTTTTTTTAATCTCAAATAATTCTGTGACCTCTTCTGGCATTGAAAAAGCAGTTTTTTCACAATTTTTTCATTTTTTTATATATTTCCTCAGAAATGACATTACAGGTCTGCCATTAAAGTGTTCATGTTACAATGTTATTACAATGTAATTCCATATGATTTCGCTTTGTTACTAGAGGATAGATGCTGAAAAACAGACTTTAAACACACCGCCTCCTGCGCTCTGGGCTTCAGAGAAGTATTTTTCAGCGCCAGAGATTTGTGAGGCTGTTTTTTTGCTGACTATGGTGTGAGTCGGTCGCTATGAGCAGTCGCTACCATGCGCTCCCATACAGCGCTGTACTGGTCAAATAGCGACTCCTCACAATGTATTCAACTTTACTGAACAGCGACTGAGTCGCTATGAAGTAGTGACCCACGGCTGAGCACAGTGACTACTAGCGGGCGCTCTGAAAATGCCTGCTACAGATGATCATCTGTCGCTACCTGGCGTTAGTGATGAATCAGCCTGCCCATCTGGCCCTGCCATCATACCATGGACTGTGTAAGTATAATGCCCCCCCCCCCCGGGCCCAATTTAGAGAACTTTAACCCTATTCAGACTGGTATCCCCAAGTGCATGCACCGCTCCCACATGTTATTTACAGAGGAAGATTAGAAGAATTATAATAGCATGGATTTGTGACGGGTGTTCTTGAATGGTTAGCCGTCCCCTCTGCTCTCAATTCATTCCCAACACGCTGATAAGAATGATTACACTGTCCATTTCTTTCTTCAGTAAGGAGCAGCATGTAAAGCTGGATGTTGCACAGCAGGGGAGCACGGCTTCTCTACACTCCACAAGGAATTAAGAGGCTGATTTATTAATAGCGCCAGGTAGCGACAGTTGAGCGACTGTATCGGTATTTTCACAGCGCCCGCTAGTAGTCGCTGTGCTTGGCCGTTGTTCAATTGTTGACAGCGACTGAATCGGTGTGCAGTAATGTTGAATATTGGGTGAGGAGTCGCTATTTGACAGGTTCTGCGCTGTATGGGAGCGCATGATAGCGACTGGTCATAGCGAACGGCTTCCACCATATTCAGCAAAAAATCACGCTCAAAAAATTCTCGCGCTGTGAAATGCATGTTTAAACCCCAGAGCGCTGGCGGCGATGGGTTGAAAGTAGTTTTTTAACCCCCAAACAACCATATTTTTGGAAACCAAAAAAAACAAGTTTATAAAAACATTTTGTATTATGAATACATTAATATCAGACCTGTAATATCAATTCTGCACATTTTTTATTTTTTTTCCCTTAAAAAAAATATCTAAAATGGCAGAAGTGGTCACAGAATTTTTCACATTTAAAAAAAAAAAAAAAATACATTAATAACAATTAATTATGAATATTTAAAGATTGTTCCATTGAAATGCATTGGAGAGCGCCAGGTAGCGAGAGGTCATACCTGTCGCTGTTCAAGGTCGGACGCTGGCGCTGTGGGCTGAGGCTGGAATAATGATGAATGAGTGGCTATATGGCGCTATCTCAGTCGCTAAGCAGGATTGGCTTGATAAATGTGTGATTGTGGTGGGGAGCCGGCGTTCTCGTGGCGGGGCCCGTCATTACCGGCCGCTCACCAGTCGCTACCTGGCGCTATTCCTTCATAAATAAGGGCCTTTGTTTTTGTTCTTTCTTTCCTTTTATTTGTAATTTTTCTTTTTTCCAGTACATTATTTATTTCTGTTTTTAATCTATTGTTTGTTGTCATTTTCTTTTCTCTCCGTTCCTTCCTTATATTTTCTATTTTTTGGGCATTCATTTTCTTTCTTTCTTTCCTTCTTCCTTTCTTTCTTTCCTTCTTCCTTTCTTCCTTTATTTCTTTCCTTCTTCCTTTCTTTCTTTCCTTCTTCCTTTCCTTCTTCCTTTCTTTCTTTCCTTCTTCCTTTCCTTCTTCCTTTCTTTCTTTCCTTCTTCCTTTCTTCCTTTCCTTCTTCCTTTCTTCCTTTATTTCTTTCCTTCTTCCTTTCTTTCTTTCCTTCTTCCTTTCTTCCTTTCCTTCTTCCTTTCTTTCTTTCCTTCTTCCTTTCTTCCTTTCCTTCTTCCTTTCTTTCTTTCTTTCCTTCTTCCTTTCTTCCTTTCTTTCTTTACTTCTTCCTTTCTTTCTTTCCTTCTTCCTTTCTTCCTTCCTTTCTTTCCTTCTTCCTTTCCTTCTTCCTTTCTTTCTTTCCTTCTTCCTTTCTTTCTTTCTTTCTTTCCTTCTTCCTTTCTTTCTTTCCTTCTTCCTTTCTCTTTCTTTCTTTTTCTTCCTTTCTTTCTTTCTTTCTCTTTCTTCCTTTCCTTCTTTCTTTCTGTTTCTTTTTCTTCCTTTCTTTCCTTCTTTTTTTCTTTCTTTCTTTCTTTCTTTCTTTCTTTCTTTCTTTCTTTCTTTCTTTCTTTCTTCCTTTCTTCATTTCTTCTATAACTTATTTCTTTCTTTCATTTCCTCTATTTCTTATTTCTTCTCTACATTTTCTGTCATTCCTTCTATTATTTTTTTCTTTCCATTCATTGCCAATATGATTTTTTTTTTAATTCACCATACATGCAGCTTTATTAGTATGTATGGAGTGTCATACGACACTGCAAGGGCCCCCTAAGATGCAATCGCCCTGGAGCCCTACCGTAAAGCCAGTTGTACCTGTGGGCCCAGGACCCCCCCATCCCCCCAGGACCCCCCCTTCCCCCCAGGCCCCCCCATCCCCCCAGGACCCCCCCTTCCCCCATCCCCCCATCCCCCCAGGCCCCCCCATCCCCCCAGGACCCCCCCTTCCCCCATCCCCCCAGGACCCCCCCTTCCCCCATCCCCCCATCCCCCCAGGCCCCCCCATCCCCCCAGGACCCCCCCTTCCCCCATCCCCCCAGGACCCCCCCCATCCCCCCAGGTCTGACACTCCTAGCAATAAACCAATAGTGGCCCCTTTCAGAAATCACGGAGAATCCTTATAACCTGTCTCGCAGGCAAGAAGAATGAGTTTTGTGGAAATGGTTTTCCTAGAAAGGCAGCGCTAAAACTCTTTAATTAATGCTCCGCTCATTGTCTGGCAGAATAAATGAATTAATCCCACCGCCCCCCCCCCTTATCTCCCCTCATCCATCGCGCCTGACAGCGGCAATTTATGGCGGCCATACAGCGGGAGCGATTTGCATGCCGGCGCCTATCTGTATTGGGTCAGGCTGCGGGAGGCGTCGCAGATAAACGCCGCTTGTTTCGTTCACAATGCAAATCTCACTGTAGCGTGAATTGTTCTTTCTATCTGGAATCCTCTGAGACATCGGCAGCCAATCACAAATCCCGCTGCCGCGACAATCCTGGATGGCATCCGAGGGGACAGCGTATGGTTTGTGATTCTGTTGCCCGGCTCCAAAGATTAGTTTTGGATAAAATAGGAAAGGGTTAATGCAGAGGAGGAGCCGGCACCCGGGGCAAAGATTCTGAATGGCGCCCCCCCACCTGTTCTCAGGCCCCCCCCCCGACCTGCTGCACCAGGGGCATGTGCCCCCCTCCTAGCTACACCCCTGGTTAATGCACCTGTCCAGGCACACAACAGCTTTCTTCCAGGTATAAAATGAGCCAGAATCTCAGATTATATGTAACTACTTAGGTCCTTATTTATGAAGGAATAGCGCCAGGTAGCGACTGGTGAGCGGCCGGTAATGACGGGCCCCGCCACGAGAACGCCGGCTCCCCACCACAATCACACATTTATCAAGACAATCCTGCTTAGCGACTGAGATAGCGCCAGATAGCGACTCATTCATCATTATTCCAGCCTCAGCCCACAGCGCCAGCGTCCGACCTTGAACAGCGACAGGTATGACCTCTCGCTACCTGGCGCTCTCCAATGCATTTCAATGGAACAATCTTTAAATATTCATAATTAATTGTTATTAATTTCTTTCTTTTTTTTTTTTTTAAATGTGAAAAATTCTGTGACCACTTCTGCCATGTTAGATATTTTTTTAAGGGAAAAAAAAAAAAAATAAAATTGTGCAGAATTGATATTACAGGTCTGATATTAATGTATTATATATAATATTACTAAATTATTTTAAAATAGTTTTTTTCTTTTTGGTTTCCAAAAATATGGTGGTTTGGGGGTTACAAAACTACTTTTAACACATCGCCGCCAGCGCTCTGGGGTTTAAACATGCATTTCACAGCGCGAGAATTTTTTGAGCGTGATTTTTTGATGAATATGGTGGAAGCCGGTCGCTCTGACCAGTCGCTATCATGCGCACCCATACATCGCGGAACCTGTCAAATAGCGACTCGTCACCTTGTATTCAACATTACTGCACACCGACTGAGTCGCTGTCAACAACCGAACAACGGCCAAGCACAGCGGCTACTAGCGGGCGGTGTGAAAATACAGCTACAGTCGCTCAACTGTCGCTACATGGCGTTATTAATAAATCAGCCTCTTTATGGATTATAATTCAATTTCTGGGGTGTGGCCGAGCTGGGAAAGGTGTGTCATGGCACAGCCTTATGATTCTTGAGCATGCTCTGCTGTTGTCAGAGACATCTGTGGGACCACTGTGGCTTGCCGTGACTGTCAGACCCCTTTTGTGTGTGGTCCTGGAAAAAAAAAAATTGCCTTATTATTGCCAGGGATGGGGGGTGGCTGAGCTGGGAAGAGCGTGTCATGGCGCAGCCTTGTGATTCTTGAGCATGTTCTGCTTCTAGCCAATGCTGCGGGAAATCGAGCGCATAGGACGGGGATCAGGTGAGCTGCTTGCTGCCTTATTATTGCCAGGGATGTGCAAGGTGGGCCATGGCCAGGGGACGCTGAACAGCTGCACCCACGCGCTCAATGCCCCAATCCACTGGCAGGCTGATTCATTACTAACGCCAGGTGCCGACAGATGAGCGTCTGTACAGCGCTAAGAGCGGCCTCTAGTGGTCGCTCTGATCGGACGTGAGTCGCTATTACAGAGCGCCTCAGTCGCTGGCCGGCATTGATGAATTTGATGTGTGAGTCGCTATAACATCAGTACAGTGCTATATGGGAGTGAATGGGAGTGACAGCTCAGTGTGACCGACTCACACCATATTCATCAAAAAAACAGCCTCATATAGCGCTGGCGCTCAAAATCGGGTCACTATAGCCCAGAGAGACAGGCGCTGTGTGATTAAAGTCTGCTTTTGAACACATATTCACTAGTAACAAAGCGAATACACATGGAATGACATCACAATGTGTGGAGTGATGTTTCTATGTATATGTAAGTAAAAAAAAAAAAAAAAATAAAAAAAAATATATATATATATATATATATATACACACATATATTGTTCTCTTTTGTAAGCTCTGCTAAAATAAATACATTTAGGTTAAAAAAAAAATCCCAGTAAATTGCAAATTCCATATCCTTCATAACCTCTCCATTGTGTTCTATGGGAGTGAGCCTTACAGTGCCAGCAAAAAAAGAGTCCTCCAACCTGCACGCAGAGTAGCAAATACAGAATTTGTTTGGGGCCTTATTCATGAAAGGATAGCGCCAGGTAGTGCCTGTACAGCGGCAGGTAGCGCCATGTAGCGGCAGGTGAAAACCGGAGACGGCAGCAATTACACATTTATGAAGCCGAATCTGGTGAGCGAATAGAACAACGCCATGTAGCGTCCGATTCATCATTATCCCAGCCTCAGCGTACAGCGCCGGCGTTCAACCTTTCAGAGCGCCACGTATTACCTCTCGCTACCTGGCGCTCTCCCATACATTTCTATGGATGATCCTTAAATCCCTTTCCTGATCCCAATTTTTTTTCCATAAAAAAAATCTCAAAACTTCTGACATGTATCCTGGGCAAGAAAATGACATTTTTGTAAATTTTTTGGATTAATAATATTTTTATGCAGAATTGTCCTTACATGTCTGGTATTAAAGTGGACCACCCCCCTTGGATTTTGACTATCCTGGGTTTTGGTCCACTTCGGCGGGGCACCCCGATCGGGGGTGCCCCGCTGTGTGAAACCCCCCAGAAACCCCAAAAAACTCACCTCTCCCCGCTCCCACGTGAACGCCGCAGCCAATCCCCGCCAACGTCCAGGCGGGGGACAGGAACGTCCAAGCCGCTTCCGCCGCCTCCCACGCGTCACTCTCGGCGCGCGTGCGCCCCTGCACGTCTGGAGGGCGCGCGGGAGGCGGCGGCGGCGGAAGCGGCGGCGGATCAGGTAAGATCTTTTTGGGGTTTCTGGGTGGTTTCACCCCGCGGGACATCCCGATCTCGGATGTCCCGCGGGGTGGGAGGTGATCGGCCCGGGAATCTTATAGATTTCCGGGCCGATCACCCCTGGGTGTTTGTCCACTTTAAAGTGTTGTAATGTGATAACAATGTCATTCCATGTGTTTTCGCTTTGTTAATAGTGGATACATGTTAAAAGACAGACTTTAATCACACAGCCTCTGGCGCTATGGGCTACAATTACATGATTTTGAGCACCGGCGATGTTTGAGGCTGTTTATTTGATGAATGCGGTGTGAGTCAGTCGCACTGAGCTGGCGTTATGGTTCGCTCCCATACAGTGTAGTACTGCGACTCACACATCCCATTCATCAATGCGACTGAGGCGCTCTGAAACAATGATCCATGGCCGAGCACAGCGACTACTAGCGGGCGCTCTGAAATCCGCTCTACAGACGCTCATCTGTCGCTACCTGGCGTTAGTAATGAATCAGCCTGTCCGTGTGTTAGTGCACCGAAGCATGATACTGCTGCTGTGCATGCTATACCGGCTATGCCGACCTATGCCAGACCCGAGCAGGCCGGCATAGTTTTACTGAATCAGGACCAACATTTAATTGGCTTCTTTTAACTTAAAAGACAAACCAAACCTTCACCCTGAATAAGTCTCTCCCTAACCCTAATGAGTCTATCTTGCATGTTTCTCCCACGCTGTACATACAGATTGCTCACATTAATCCGGACCTTCACCCTGAATAAGAGCCTATCTTATATGTTTACCACACCCTGTACATACAGATTGCTCACATTAATCCGGACCTTCACCCTGAATAAGAGCCTATCTTATATGTTTCCCACACCCTGTACATACAGATTGCTCACATTAATCCGGACCTTCACCCTGAATAAGAGTCTATCTTATATGTTTCCCACACCCTGTACATACAGATTGCTCACATTAATCCGGACCTTCACCCTGAATAAGAGCCTATCTTATATGTTTCCCACACCCTGTACATACAGATTGCTCACATTAATCCGGACCTTCACCCTGAATAAGAGCCTATCTTATATGTTTCCCACACCCTGTACATACAGATTGCTCACATTAAATATCATCCTCCCTGCATCTACTGCATGTTATGAGCCTTTAAACATCCAAGATGGCAGCTCATGGAACATCAGCAGCAAGTGCCTTCTGACTGTGCTGCTCTGCATTCTGGGATTGCTGTCCTTTTCCTGACCCCAGCTCTGCTCTGTCTGAGCACAGCACAGCTATAACCCGCCCCCTGTACTTTATCCTGCTCTCCTCTCCTCAGTAAGTGTGATGCTTCTGAGTCAAGATGGTGGCGCCCGTATCCTAAAGTCCTGAACAGAGTTGCAGCCCAATGTGGGAAAGAATATAAAGTAAGTGACTAAAAACTTAAAATATAGCAACTTTAGATGCTGGGGAATCGTTTTTTAATAAATCATGGTGAAGGTCCGGTTTAACACATATGCCCTTATTCATCAAGCGATAGCGCCAGGTAGTGTCTGACGAGCGCCAGGTAGCGGCAGCTAACGGCGACTACCGACTCAAGTACGCCCGGCGGCGGTCACAATGACGCATTTATCAAGCAAAATGAGGCTAGCGCCGGCGAGAGCGACGGCTAGCGCGGCATTCATCATGAAGCCGCCTGGACCGAACAGCGCCGCTGCAAATTCCTTCACAGCGCCAGGTATGAGCTGTCGCTCCCTGGCGATGTCCAATGCATTTCAATGGAGCAATCTATAATAATTCATGATTAATTGGTAACAATTTTTTTTTACATTTTTTTAATGTCAAAAAATCGGAGACCACTTCTGCAATGTTAGGATTTATTTTTAAGTAAAAAAAAAAAAAATATGTGCAGAATTGATCTAACAGGTCTGAGATTAATGTATTCATATTACAAAATGATTCTAAAAACATGTATAATGTTACATTCAAAAATATGGTTGTTTAGGGGTTAAAAACTAGTTAATACAGATCGGCGCCAGCGCTCTGGGGTTTAAACAAGGAATGGACAGCGACAGCACATTCGGAGCGTGATTTTTTGATGAATATGAAGCTAGCCGTTCGCTCTGGCCATTCGTTGTCAGGCGCTCACATACAACGCTGGACCTGTGAAACAGCGACCCCCCAAGCCCGTATTCAACATTACCGCACACCGACTGAGTCGCTGTCATCAAGCTAATGCCGGCCAAGCACAGCGAATACTGGCTGGCGCTGAAAAAATCACGCTACAGTCGCTCATCTGTCGCTACCTGGCGCTATTGATGAATCGGCCTCATACTATTTATGTGTGTAGTAGGGTTAGTAATGATGGGGGTGGGGAATGAGAAGGTCAGTCAGTTTTGGGATCGCCATACAATATACAAACACTGTGTCATGGTTAAAGGTCAGGGTCTGTGTATGATGAAATTGTAGACATTGCCAAAAACTCTGACACTGACCTTTTCATGAACTTGGAAACGTGTGTAAGTGAAGGGATCGAGGTGACGTAAGGAAGAACTCCGGACATTGTGTGATCATAGGGCACCGTACAAGTAACACAATACTAACTTGTTAAAAACATTCTTTAAACATATCGGTCTCGATTCAATAAAGGTAGAAAAAAATTCTCATGGTAGTAAAATATTCAATTCATGAGTAAAAAGCCTGAGAATGTCACTGTTACTGAATCACTAGATAAAAAGACAATGAATGTCAATGGCAGCTTTTACTACAGTGTAGAAAGGAGTAAACAGTTCTCTACTTTTCTTAGGAATAAAAAAGTGACATTCTCAGGCTTTTTTCTCATGAATTGTATCTTTTACTACCATGAGATTTTCTTTCTACCTTTATTGAATCGAGGCCTATACACTTTTATTTCTATTTCAGCCAGAGTTCCTGATTCATCTGTCACCATGGGGAGGCCGATTCATTAATAGCGGCAGGTAGCGACAGTTGAGCGACTGTAGCGGCATTTTCAGAGCGCCTGCTAGTAGTCGCTGTGCTTGGCCGTTGTTCGGTAGTTGATAGCGGTTTGCCGTAATGTTGAATATTGGGTGAGGAGTCGCTATTTGACAGGTTCCGCGCTGTATGGGAGCGCATGATAGCAACTGGTCAGAGCCACCGGCTTCCACCATATTCATTAACAAATCACGCTCAAAAAATTCATAAATGTAATGTAAAATGCATGTTTAAACCCCAGAGCGCTGGCGGCGATGG
The DNA here is from genome assembly GCA_027917425.1 of Gastrophryne carolinensis. Lineage (NCBI taxonomy): Eukaryota > Metazoa > Chordata > Amphibia > Anura > Microhylidae > Gastrophryne > Gastrophryne carolinensis. The sequence goes on along the minus strand of CM051240.1, from coordinate 39,762,351 downwards.
GTTAAAAGTAGTTTTTTAACCCCCAAACAACCATATTTTTAGAAAAAAAAAAACATGTTTTTCAAAACATTTTGTAATATGAATACATTAATATCAGACCTGTAATATCAATTCTGCACAAATTTTTTTTCTAACATTGCAGAAGTAGTCACAGAATTTTTGACATTTAAAAAAAAAAACATTAATACACATTAAAAAAAAAAAAATTAATAACAATTAATTATGAATATTTAAAGATTGTTCCATTGAAATGCATTCCAAGTCAGGCTAAAGCTTGCGTACATCTTTAACATCTTCAATAGACTACATATCTTGGTGTCATCCGCAAAAATACAGACCATTGTCAACACCTTTGGGGCTGATTAAAGGCCAGATATGTCCTTCGGGTCCCCCACTGCCAAGAAATCCATGATGGAACTCAAGTACACCATTTGAAACTTCCTGATCTGTCCAAACCTGTCCAGGTGTTTGAGATCCAAAATTGGTCAACCGTCCTGTACTTGTTGGAAACTACTGTACAAATCGGAGTAAAAGCTGGAGACTCTCTCTGAGGAAGAAACCAGCACCAGGACAAACATGTGTGGGGGAATGTTGAAAAAACTCCTACTTGTATCCAAGGGGACTACCTCCCGGACCCAGGTGTCCGATACCTGGTCCCTCCAAACAGATGTAAAATGCAGAAACCGCCCCCTCATTTTCACCCAAGAGGGTGAGGACTACTTTTCATTTTCCAAAAAGGTTTTGGGGGGGGGAGGCCGTTCTGCCAGGGGGAATTGAACCTACCCTGGGGCCACTACTTCCCAGAGGTGTAATCCAGCCGCTTGCCTGTTCTGGTTTTTGTCCTACTCTTCTGAAGTAGTCTGGTGGACTTCATCCTTGTGGCCCTCTTCAGGATGCCTTCCAGAGTCTTATTGGAGGCTATATTGACCAAATATTGCTAGAGCCAATCTGTGCTTAAACAAGGCCCTTTTGCCTAGTGGAGCAGGTCCCATGGGGCTGTTGCCATAATCAAAAAAGAAAACTGGACAGCATTGGTGGCAATGACTATATGTTGGAGCGGCGGAGACATGAAGGCATGTGCACAGGGGTCCTCTTCCCTGGTCAGCTGCAACTGGTACTCAGGACATGCAGAACCTCCCTAAGATATGTTGTGAGACCCAGACACCCCTGATGCCTTTGTCATGGTGACAAGCTGCTCCAGAGCCAAACAGGGCCTTGCAGCATTCATAGAGAGCCAAACTAAAGGGCAACAGTACCATGCTGGCCACGTCTGGGATAGCCCCCTCACTAGTATGAGCTCTATCTCCGACCACATTGGCCTTAAACACCCCACGATCTCTGTTCCCCAGTGCCAGGGAAGGTGGGGGAGGAAGAAGATGGATGAGGCTGTACAGATCCCATAGGAGCAATGCAAGGCATGGGGGGGTGGAATGAAGCACCCTGCAGTGAGCCCTACCTGCACCCAGTAGGCTGTCAAATGGTGCTTGCCCTGGCACAAACCCTCATGTCCAGCATTCCCCGACAATATTGACCTTGGCGAGCCAACTTCAGGCATCAGCAGTGGGTCCCTCTTGGGAAACAGGTATGCGAAGGCCTGGAAGTCGGTTAGGCCCCCTGATTCCTGGTAAACAAAAAAAGCTTTGTATGCTTTCAACCCCATTTTGACTTATGAGTATTGGTGTCCCAGAATGGAATAAGAAAGAAACATATTACTGCCACCACCTAGCATTTGTCTGGAAACCATACACATGCCAAAACACACTGCTGCTGGCACTGGTAATCTCATAGTTTAGTAGCGATCATACAAAGAGATTACACAATCAAGCATATAAACACTAGTCATAGCAAGAGCTGTGAACACCATTCTGAGGATGTGAATGATTTTTGGTGTAGAGGGTTTTCTGGATCCCTTGGTTCTGATCAGGCCAGGTCAATAGTCAAACTTGCAGTAGCATCACTTTTTCTAAATGCATTCAGTCTAAACATGATATATCTGGCATGTAGAGGAAGCCAGGGGTGGACTGGGCCATAAGGAGACCCGGGGCCTCCGATCCTCCCCCCCCCTGGGCATTTCCGGCTTCAGGAAATGGCCCAACAGGTCTCTCCCCTTGCTTCCACCCTGGGTGCCGCCTTCTTCACAATGGCCAGGGGGTCACCTAGGCTGGTCCCTGCACCCTGTTCTACAAGCCCCCATAGCTGGTCCACGGGCTGGTTATGCTATGTAGGGGGGAATTCACACCATTTTTGGGGGGCTTTTTTAAGGGTTTTTAACCCTTCAAATTCCCAAATTCCCCCCAAAATGGGGTCCCCCCCGGAAACTGATAAAGTATCTATAAGACCCCTATACCAGTTCACAAGGCTTAGGGGACTGGCAAGTCACCTGCGGCTAGTGGATGACTTGCCATTAACCCCCAGCCCCCCCATTACCCGCCTCCCCAAAGCTCAAGGGGGGCCCAGTGGCCATTTAGCCTGTGGGGACTTGTAATCTGCAAGGTGGGGGCCACAGAGGCTGGCCCCTGCGCCCTGTTCTACAAGCTCCCATAGCTGGTTAAGCAGGGTAAGGGGGACCTCACACCATTTTTTGGGAGATTTTAAAGGGCTAAAGGGTTGTGGTATGGTTGTAATCAGAAGAAATGGGGCTTTCACATGCAAGATGGTTTTATTTAATAAAATAAATGTTTTATTTAAAATAAATTAGGCAATTTTTTTACTCAAAAATATCCAAGACATTTCATCTTAAAGGCTAAACTCTGCCGCAAAAAAAATGTAATTTTCCTGGAAATTCCTGCATTATTTAACCAAGTTAACCATAGCGCAAAATGGTGAAAAATGACTTGTCAACAGAGGGTGACAAAATCTCAAGTGGGTTGGCAGTTAAAAGGATTAAAAGTACCTATGCATGTTGGATATTGATCTGCTCGGGGGACGTGGTGCTTTTAGGGTTTAGATTTAGCTTTCTTGTTTGCATATTGATATTTTAGGAAAATGTGTTTTTTATTCTGCTTTTTTTATTCATTTTTTAACTAAACCCTGGGCAACTAAAGAATTCTTTGAGGGATCACTTCCTAGAAGCTTAGAAAGCTTAATGTGTGCACTTTCAGCAAATATATGGTTTTTGGGGGTATTCCAAATGTAAAGGATTGTTTTGGTTGATAAAATTGCAAAGTGCTCACTTTGTAGAGCTGAAATTCTCAAGTAAAAATACCCTTACGCGCTTTACTTTGGGGTGTTTGCCAACTTTCCCTTGACACTACCTATGCATGTTGGGTATTGTTCTGTTCGGGGGACCTTGCTTTTTTAACTTGTTTTTTCTTGCTTTTATATTGTTTTTTAAGGAAAATGTGGCTTTGATTCTGTTTTTTTATTCTTTTTAGAGAAACCCTTTGCAACTAAAGAATAAATTGAGGGATTACAACCAGAACACTGTGCCACATCAACAAGCCTGGTACACCTAGAAATCTTGAGGTGTGTACTTCCAGAGAAGTTTGTGGGGGGTATTTCAAATGTAAAGGGTTGTTTTTCTTGAAAAACTTCAAGATGCGCATAGTAGTCGTATTTTATCTGAAAATCTCCTAAAGCGCTGTTTCAGTTTGGGGGAGTCTCCTGGGCAGGAAAGGGTGTCTACCTATACATATGTGGTACCATTGTAACCAGAAGAAATGAGGAAATAAGATTTCATTGAAAAACTTAAATTTTTTATTACAAAAAAAGCACTACAAATTGTAAAAAAATGATTTTTAAAAAACTTTTTTTGCACATATTTCACCCCAAAATATTGAGAATACACTAAAGCAAGACCAAAGAAGACATTCCATGTTAAAGGCCAGACTCTGCTGATAAAAAAACAATAATTTTCCTAAGAAATACCTGGAAATTCCAGCAAAAATCACAGTTGAACATGTGTAGCGCAAAATTGTGAAAATGGTCTGGCAACAGAGAGTAACAAAAACTCTAGGTAGCCAAGCAGTTAAAGGGTTAATATATATATATATATATATATATATATATATATATATATATATATATGTTTTTCGGTAGTCTGCATAGCAAAGATGTTCTGTACGCACTTATAAGGATCGCTATTATCTTTTCCAAAGAGTGAGGACTTCTTTTATTATAGATAAATATCGCTTTCTACTCCTTCTGCCTAGAGAGGATAATGTTCCGGAGATAAAGAAGGCAGCAGCATTAAAGATCTCTCATTGTTCATGTAATGCTCTGTGTCAAAGTGAGGATATAAAAAAATACAATTCTGTGATCACTCACCTGTAGAATTGGTATTATATGTATACAGCACGTCCTGTTCCAGAAGATATTCCTTACACTTGGGTTATACATCCAGTAGATGGCGCTGGACTGCAGAGACAGAAAAGGGGCTCCTCCCGGCCCCATATATACCAGGGACCTCCCACAAAATCCCCAGTATTGAAAAGCAGTTAAATGAGACCGGGAGAACTATAATCAATATATAAAAAATTGAATATAAGAACAATCACCATAAAGAGGTAACTAAAGATAATGATAACAAGGGTGGGGTGGAACAGGACGTGCTGTATACATATAATACCAATTCTACAGGTGAGTAATCACAGAATTGTATTATTCTAAGTATACAGCACGTCCTGTTCCAGAAGATATTCCTTACTCACATCCAATTCAATCCAATAGCAGTGTCCGTAAGGTAGGGTGGGATCCCCAAAAAGTAACAGCAGACAGTTTAAACCACTGCCACCTGCAGAACCATGCGGCCAAAAGCAGCATCAGCTGAGGCTCTAACATCAACCTTGTAAAACTTAGAAAAAGTATGTTGTTCAACAGAAGCTTGGTGCTGAAAAGCCCAAGAGGCACCAATAGCACGAGTAGAGTGAGCAGTAAGGCGGAAGGGAGGCTCCTTCCCCTTAGCAGAGTAGGCCTGTATCACAGCCTGACGGATCCACTTGCTGATAGTGGACTTAGCCGGAGCCAAACCCTTCTTAGGTCCAGACGGGAGCACAAAGAGAGCGTCAGTCTTCCTGAAGGATGCAGTAGCCACCAGATAGAACTTCAAAGTCCTGACCACATCCAGAGAGTGTAAAACCCTCTCCTTAGAAGTACTAGGATTAGGACACAGAGAAGGCAAAACAATGTCCTGATTGAGATGAAAGGCAGAAACAACCTTAGGCAGAAAATCTGGCTTAAAACGAAACACCACCTTGTCCTGGTGTCTCTCAACATAAGGAGGCTTGATGGAAAGCGCCGCCAACTCAGAAACACGCCTCACAGAAGTGATAGCCACCAAAAAGACCACCTTAAGCGTAAGAATGGACAAAGGGGCTCCTTGCAAGGGCTCAAAGGGAGACCCCTGCAGGGCAGATAAGACCAAGTTCAAGTCCCAGACTGGTAACATAGGCTTACGTGAGTAACCCCCTGGAAGAAGGTCTTGACCAGGGGATGCTGAGCAAAGGATCTTTGTAAAAAAATATCCAAAGCAGAAACATGGCCTTTCAGAGTACTGAGCTGAAGACCCAGATCCAAACCATGTTGCAGAAACTCCAGAATACTAGGAATGAAAAACACGTGACAGGGAAGCGAGTTAGACTCGCACCAGTCAATGTAAGTACACCAAACCCTGTAATAGATGGAAGAAGAGGACCTTTTCCTAGCCCTGATCATGGTATTTACGAGGCAGGCTTTCTCCATCTAAATGGAGGTTTCTACAGCCAGGCCGTCAAAGCCAGCGTTTGTAAATTGGGGTGGCGTAGGTGCCCCTGAGTGAGCAGATCTGGAACCCGGGGCAGGACGTAATGATCTACTGCCAGCTGTCTGTGAACCACACTCTTCTTACCAACAGGGGGCCACCAGTATGGCTGGCACACTTTCCTGAGCTCTCTTGCGCAGCACCCTGCCCAGCAGGGGAAAAGGGGGAAAGACATACAGAAGCTGAAACCCCTTCCAAGACATTGCCAGGGTATCCATGGCCAAGGCCAGAAAATCCTGGGACAGAGAGACAAAGACTGGAAGCTTGTGATTGTGACGGGACGCAAACAGATCCACATCCGGCTGACCCCAGCGGTGGCACAGGGAGCGAAACACCCTGCTGCTAAGGGACCATTCTCCCAGACAAGAGGTCCCCCTGCTCAGAAAGTCTGCCTCCAGATTCTCCACCGCCGGGATGTACACAGCTGAGATGCAGGGAACATTTTCCTCTGCCCAGGACAGTATCAGGGACACTTCCTTGAGGGCCTCTTGCTCCGGGTCCCTCCCTGATGATTGATGTAGGCAACCGCCGTCTGGTTGTCCGAGCGGACCTGCACAGCCCGACCCCTCAGGTGTGGGGTTAAGTGGGCGAGAACCAACCTGATCACACTCAATTCCAGAATGTTGATAGGGGCATGGGCCTCCTGAGGGCCCCACTGACCCTGGAATTTCAGGGACTTCCAAAAGCCCCCTCAACCTGTCAGACTGGCATCCGTGGTGACAGTTTCCCAGCAGGGGGGCAGAAAGGATCTGCCCACCAGCAGGTTCCTTGAGTCCAGCCACCACGATAGAGACCTCCTGACCAGAGGGGACAGGACAAACACCTGATCCAAGGACACAGGGTCCCGATCCCATACTGACAGGAGGTGAAGCTGAAGAGGCCTCATGTGAAACTGAGCATATGGAACCGCCTCGAAGTAGAATACCATCAGGCCCACCAGCTGCATTCCCTGCCTGATGGATGGATGAGGAGAAGAAAGAAGGAGCTGAGCTTTCTCTTGAAGACTCTCCACCTTCTGTTGAGGAAGAAAGATCTTGACCTGAGATGAATCCAGAATCCTGCCCAGAAAGGACTTCACCATGGAAGGAGACAGGGAAGATTTGGGGTGGTTGATCACCAGTGTGGACACCACCCTCTGAGTGTCTAGCTCTGCCTGATGGAAGGACTGAGAAGCGACAATCCCAGAACTGGTGCATCCACCTCGGGAGGACATGACCACCGTTTAACCATTTCAGCAGGAAATGGATATCTCTTATCTCAACTCTTTGGCACCCCGGGGAGCCGGCTAGGCCGTTCCCACTCCTTGAGCACTAGATTATTAAAATGAGTTTGTTCAGGAAACTCCAAGCGTGGTTTAACAGTATGAAACAGCTCTCCCTGCTGCCGCGGAGCCACGGCAGGAGGAGACATACAGAGTACTTCAAAAATGTGAACTAAAAGCCTGTCAGTATCATCTGAAGCCCATGGGTCAGACCCAGAATCGGCACCATGCACCCTGGATTGTTCCTCAGATGATTCTGAATCAGAAAATAATTCCCCCTCTTCCAGGGGGGTATAACCGGTAAAGTCAAAAATGTCCTCAGCCTCCATAGGAAAGAGGGAAACACCAGGTGATAAATGCCGTTTCTTAGCAGAAGCCTTACGCAGGCCACACCCAGCAATATGTCTCTCAATGCTGGCCACCCGTTCAGCCAAATCAGGCTGAGACTCCCCACTGGTATGCACCTCACTAGGAGTCAGATGTAAGCGTGGGGGTTAGGCGAAGCCAGATGGGGTGCAAGCCCAGCCACCGGTAACCCATACTGCAGCGCAAGCGTCTGCTGGGCACAGGGAACACACACCCTGACATCATCACTTATAGGGGATACCCCACACACCACACACAGCCGGGCTTGTCCCGAAGGAACCCCAAGCACATTATCCTGAGAAGCCTCCATATGGTGATTATTGTGGCACAACAGGCCAATAGGGATTGACGCCAATAAGGCTACCCAGGATGCCCCAATAGCCCGCTAGGGAAGTGGGAGTGTAAGGGGATACAATAGCCCTCCAATAAGAGTTAACACTAAATAGAGGGGATAGGAATGGGAGAAACCACAAAAGTTTGACCCCCTGCAAGACATATGCAAAAAGATCCCATAAGCAATATGCAATACAGAGAAATACAAAAGAAATCAGCCCGCAGGGGCACTTATGGACCGCGATAGGGAGACGCCAGACACACGCAAGAGAGATAAAATGGCGCCCGCATATACCTCGAGGGGCCGTGGAGACAGCGCTGCAAAACGTGCCAGCCGCAAGGCCCGCCCCCCCCCCGAAGAGTGTGAAAAGCGCCCACATGAAAAGACCAGCCAATGATGGCGCAGCAACGCCTGAGGCGATGTCGCCGCCGACCGCGGAGCAGAGTACAAGCATGCGGCGGCGGCAATGAAACCAGTGCAACCAAATCAAAAGGGATCATCACATAAATCATATAGACAAGACATGCACCCCCCCCCCCCCCCCGAGATCTACCAGGGAGAGTGAAGGGGAAGCGACGGCCAGCCTAAAGGGAGCCAACTGCGGGGACAGGGGGCGAGGGGCATAGGACGCGGTAGGGGCATCCCATAAGGCTCACCATGGGCCTGTACCACCTACCCTTTGGTGGGGGACTGCGGTTGGAGCAGCGCTCCTTAGCACCTGACAGCGGTGCTGCCTACCTTCACCCGAACCAGAGCAGCCTGAGCTGGGACGCAGTAAAAGGAAACGGGTGGGAATAGTCCTACAGGGCCGCAGGCTAATAGCCCCGCTCACCTGCGAGTAGAGAGAGCCATCTTCTAGTCATCGCAGCCCAGACTGCAGAGAAGAACTGGGGACTTTGTGGGAGGTCCCTGGTATATATGGGGCCGGGAGGAGCCACTTTTCTGTCTCTGCAGTCCAGCGCCATCTACTGGATTTATAACCCAAGAGTAAGGAATATCTTCTGGAACAGGACGTGCTGTATACTTAGAATATATAGATGTGTATTAAACTAAAACAACACTTCGACTTTCCCAAGTTTTGGGCCTTGCTCCCAGGGCACCCCCCTGGTTGCCCAGTAAAACTCACCTTTCCCTGGTCCTATGGCGCATGCGCGGGCTCTTGTCCAATTAGTGTGCTCTGCTGCACTCGTCAAAATCAGCTAAGGACAGAGTCTAGCTGAAAGAAGCTGAGTGTACCAGCGGCTGCATCCCCGCTACTATTTAACAGGGCGCATTCCCGTGCCAGGTCATTCACAAATGCCTGTTGTGGGCGCTGCCTGTCTAAAAGCATAGCTGACGGCGGCCGCGACTCGCACATGCATCGTTGGATCAGAGAGAAGGAAACCTTTACAGGGGACTCAGGGGGGTTTGACACAGCGGGACTTCCCAAATCTGGATCCCCGAGGGGAGAGAAACAGACGGTCATGGAGCCTTATAGACTCTAGGGCCATTTTTAGTCTATTTTAAGCCCCATAAATCTTACCTGTCACCTCACTCCCTCCGAAATGCAGGAGCATGATTGCCCGGCTGTGGTCACATGTCCCGTTCTCAGGCTCCTGCTTTGCTGGCTAACGGCCGAGAACAGGACAAGGGACCACCACCGGCCAATCATGGGGAAGTAAATTCACAGAGGGAGAGAGATGAAAGGTATAATTTGGGGGATTTGCAGGGGTTTGATTGAGTGGGGGACCCCAACAAATTTGGAAGCCCATCCAATTGGTGTTGGTCCGGTTTAACACATTTGCAATCAAAGGGAAGGTCTCTTCCTATGGCCACACACATCTCACACAGATCAGAAGTAATCACGCATTTGCACATACCGACAGTGGTGATACAATGCAACAATCTACCAAAGAGCTGTAACTTCAGGGCTTAGTACCTGTACACAGCTAAACACTGATTTAACCTACGTGTTAGGTGGTGTAGTAGATAAAGGGATAAAGCCCTGGACAACGGGTACATACCATAAAGACCACAGTGTTCAAATACCGCTAGCTCAATTTGCTTTTCCATTGATATTATATATATATATCGGATGTAAAACGTTTATATATATTTCAAAAGGTGCTATGGCATGAAATTCTCCCTGGATGTCGGAAAAACCCATCCAATCCACACATTCAAAGTAATCAAACCATAGATGTTCATAAATTAAAGTCCCTGTCCAGGCACACACTTAGAGGCTTATTCATCATTAGCGCCAGGTCGCGACAGACGAGCGTCTGTAGCAGGCATTTTCAGAGCGCCTGCTAGTAGTCGCAGTGCTCGGCCATGATTCGCTACTTCATAGCGACTCAGTCGCTGTTCAGTAATGTTAAATACATTGTGAGGAGTCGCTATTTCACCAGTACAGCGCTGTATGGGAGCGCATGTTAGCGACTGCTCATAGCGACCGACTCACACCATATTCAGCAAAAAAACAGCCTCACAAATCTCTGGCGCTGAAAAATACTTGTTTGAAGCCCAGAGCGCAGGAGGCGGTGTGTTTAAAGTGTGTTTTCAAGCATCTATCCACTAGTAACAAAGCGAAAACATATGGAATTACATTGTAACAACATTGTAACATGAACGCTTTAATGGCAGACCTGTAATGTCATTTCTGAGGAAATATATAAAAAATGAAAAAATGATGAAAAAACTGCTATTTCAATGCCAGATGAGGTCACGGAATTATTTGTGATTTTTTTTGAAAAAAAAAAATAAAACGTTTAAAGAGAAGAAAAGGATCGTCCATTGAAATGTATGGGAGAGCTCCAGGTAGCGAGAGGTCATACCTGGCGCTGTGCAAGGCTGAACGCTGGCGCTGTTCGCTGAGGCTGTGAAAATGATGAATCAGGCGCTACATGGCGTTATCCCAGTCGCTAAACAGATTCTGCTTGATAAATGTGTCATTGAGTGCTGTGTCCGGCGTTCACCAGTCGCTACCTGTCGCTACCTGTCATTAACCAGCCACTACCTGACGCTATCCCTTCTTAAATAAGGGCCTAAATTCTTCCCACCTTATCCCCTCTTTGGGAACAGTGTAAAATAAACCATTTCAAAGCATCTTGAACTCTCTGATTATATGTATATAGCTTTTATTTGCTAAGTGAAGCCACTTTCTTTGCTGGGTCTTGGCTGAGCTGAGCTGGGAAGCTCAATATATGGTACAGCTTTATGAAACATGAGCATGCTCTGTTGTGGTCAGAGCCAGCTGTGGAGCTTGGCAGGCTCACTCACGCTGGAAGCATCAAGAAAGGGAATGGCTGGTAAACCACTTTTTTGTGTGGTCTTTGAGAAATGGAATTGAAAGTAGAGCAAACGTTGGAACCCTGCTACAGCTTCTACCTGGCAATGCAGGAAAAGGAGGAAAGGCACATGGGACAGGCATCAGGTAAGCTGCTTGCTGCCTTATTATTGCCATCGGGTCCTTTTAAGTTATGTGTAATAATGAAAAATGACACAGGGAAATAGTAATAAATCTGCTGCCATCGACCAGGATTAGGAAGGCAGACATTTCAGCAAGCTAAAGGAATCCCAAACACACAGCCAAGAAAGCTTTTAATTTGTTTTAGAGAAAGAAAATAAAGCTTCTAGAATGGCCCAGCCAATCACCTGACCTGTATCTAACAGAACATGTATGGAAGGAAATAAAGATCAGAGATTATAGAAGGGGCCTAAGAAAACCTTGAAGATTTGAAGAGTGTTGTGTGGAAGAATAGGCCAAATTCACACCTAGCATCATCATTGAAGCTGTCATCACCAACAAAGGCTTTTGTTCGAAAAATTAAATCCTTTTCAGTAAGTGTGTTTAATATTTTTCCCTGCGCAATTTCTCATTATTATACATAAATACATTTATGGACCTCTATGGTTTTATTTTGTTTGCATGCGTGGATTGGAAGTTTCGATATATATATATATAATATATATATATATATATATATATACAATACACACACAATATATATATATATATATATATATATATATATATATATATACAGTAGGGTGGTAAAGTAACAATTTTACCTTGATTCTGTAAGAGTAGAAGTAAAGAGTAAAGAGTAATAAAAAGTTCACAACTTTTATTAGGAGTGAAAAAGTTACATTGACTTTGGCCCTTATTTAACAAGGGATAGCGCCAGGTAGCGAATGGTGAGCGAACGGTAATGACGGTCACCGCCACGAGAACGCCGGCTCCCCTCCGCAATCACACATTTATCAAGCCGATCCTGCTTAGCGACTGAGATAGCGCCAGATAGCGACTCATTCATCATTATTCCAGCCTCACCCCACAGCGCCAGCGAGCGACCTTGAACAGCGACAGGTATGACCTCTCGCTACCTGGCGCTCTCCAATGCATTTCAATGGAGCATTCTTTAAATATTCTTAATTAATTACTATTATTTTTTTTTATTTTTTTTTTAAATGTCAAAAATTCTGTGACCACTTCTGCAATGTTAGATTTTTTTTTTAAGGTAAAAAAAAAAAAAAAAAAAAAAAAATTGTGCAGAATTGATATTACAGGTCTGATATTAATGTATTCATATTACAAAATGTTTGTAAAAAATATGGTTGTTTGGGGGTTAAACAACTACTTTTAACACATCGCCGCCAGCGCTCTGGGGTTTAAACAAGCATTTCACAGCGCGAGAATTTTTGGAGCGTGCTTTGTTAATGAATATGCTGGGAGCCGTTCGCTATGGCCGTTCGCTGTCATGCGCTCCCATACAGCGCGGAACCTGTCAAACAGCGACTCCTAACCCCGTATTCAACATTACCGCACACCGACTGAGTCGCTGTCAACAGCCGAACAACGGCCAAGCACAGCGAATACTAGCGTACGCTGTGAAAATACCGCTACTGTTGCTCATCTGTCGCTACCTGGCGCTATTAATGAATCGGCCTCCCCCATTATCTTCTTAGGTGATTCAGCAACAGTGACATTCTCATGATTTTTTAAGTGACTTTTTTACTGTCATCACTGAATCAAGGCCTATGTACTTGATAACCTAATATAAAGGCATTGGTATGATGCTTTGGATGATTGCTGCACATTATCAGAAATTCACTGACAAACTGGATTCTGCAATTCATCTCCCAAAAAGGCAGAAATTTAGCTTTTAATGTTACATATAAAAAGATTTTTGGCCGGCAAAAATAAAAACAGCACAAATAGCCCTGCATCACATTTTCTCTTAGCTATTTGCGTAGTTTTTTGTTATCCAGATTTTTTTTATATGGGATATTGTCAGCATTTGTTGTGCATATAGTGGTTTGTGCAGGCTATTATACACCAGCCAAGCATCCAATACACTGCCTACGCACAAGGGAAATTGCAGCAATTTTATAGCTGTTAAAATGAGGCCAAGCTTTAAATATAATAAAGTGATTCTATACCTAGAAAGCAAGTTTATGTCACCATCACAAGCCCAGTGCCCCAGAACAGCCTGTATTTCTTTTTTTACTAAATATTGAGCAAATGTGCATAACAACACCAACTGGATGCAGTCGGCCATATTGCTCCCTGGCGGAGCAGCCCCACCCCTTGGTGCTTTCCAGTGATGATACTACACGCAGCTCAGCATTAGGGATCAGCCTTATCAGTTATAATAACTGAAATAAATCTGAAAGCACTACAAGCTCAAATGCCATTATGTGACAGTTTAGCTTGTAAATGAATTAATTAGCATATGACAGGCCATTCAGACATCATACTGTTTCCTGCTAGTGTTTATATGAATATTGGCCAAAAGCTTTAGTAAAAAAAGATACCCAGGCTGTTTTGGGGTACTGGGCCGGGGATAGAAGGTGACAACATAAACTTCCTCTGGGTATAGGTACACTTTAAGCCAGCCGATGTATGCACATTGATATGGATCCAAAACGAATTGAGTGGAACATGGTCACGAATAAATGTCGGAAGATTAACTTGATCTCTATTTGTAAAGAAATGTCATGAGCAGCAGCAGAGATATTATGGAACCTTCTGCAAAGAAATCAAATATAGTTATTTTATCAGTTTTCATTCTGACTCTTAAAGTGGACCAAGAACCAGGATTTTTACTCTCTGGGTTTTGATCCTTGCCTCCTTGGGGCGCTATGTGAAACCGCTGTGTGCAACGCCCTAGGTCGCCCGAACAAACTCACCCCATCCTACAACGCATGCACGGCTGCTTGTCCAATCGGATCCACTCGAGTCCCTGCTTCCAGGAGAGTGCCCGCGTCGGCCATTCACAAAAACCTGGTGCAGGCATGCACCCTGCTAGAGGGATAGCGGGGATACGGCTTGCACATCCGTTGGTCCAGGAAACAAGGTAAGTGTATGGGGCACCCTGAGGGGTTTCACACAGCGGAGCATCCCAATTTTGGAACCAATCGGCGTGGGTTTTGGTCCACTTGAAAAATATCTCTATTAATTGACATTTAACCCACATTCTCCTTCACTTGGACCAAAACCCACAATCTTCACTATCTTGGGTTCTGGTCCTACCTGCTGGACCACCCGGTTCTGGGTGCCCCGCTGGATGAAACCCCGCGAAACACCGGCCAGACTTGCCTTTCTTTGAGCCCACAGCTCAGGTGCGCCCACTCCTTCAATCAGCTCCTCCCGTCGCATATATCAATGTGCGACTAAAGAAGCTGAATGGAGATCCTAGCTGCACATAGTGGTGTTCAGCGCCTCTCGCTTCCTTCAGCTGTGGTGGACAGGGCCGCGTTCAGCGAGTGATTCCGGCGCGGGCCAAGCATGCACCATGAGGGGGAAAGGTACAAATTTTGGCTGCCCTGGGTGGTTTCAGTTCAGGCTGCTTGAGAAAGGGGGTAACCCCGAAACGCGTTGCCTGTCTAAGGGATGAGGGGAACAGGCTCTGTTTTGGGCACAGGGGTCGCTGTACCCCATGGAGTTTTGGATTTTAATAATGGAGCTACATTTTCCTTTTGGGGCTTTTGTAAAGAGTGAACTACTTACCTGAGCCCAACTATCAATTCCTGTCAGTGGTCTGCGTTCCTTAAAAACGGGCTCCAGACAGGGTCTCGAAAAGATGTCAGCCGCTCCCAAAAGTGAGGACGCTCTTAGTGCCACTGTCAACTGGCATTAGTAGTGTCATCATTCGTGGGAGTGACGGCCATCTTTTTGTAACCTTGTCTGGACCCCATTTGTAAGGAACAGGATCGAGGGGCTCAGGTGAGTTACAGCAGGCTTTCTTCTGCACACTCAGCGCCCTCTCCACCACCACCACCACAATTTTTTTACCCCCTGGGTGGGTGAGGAGTGAGGCGCAGAGGCAGAAACTATACCTGTCCTGGAGTCTCATAGACTTCAGGGTGGCTTTTGGTCCATTTTAAGGTCACACTGATTAGGGAATTAAAAGCGATCACATTTGACGTAACAGATTTGAGAATATACGAGCGCTCATTAACATCTTTGCTTCATTTGTCTCCAACCCAACCCGACCCCTCAATGGTAGAAACTGTGATAAACGGCCTCCTGGAATTGTGGGCTGAAAACAGCTCATTTTCATTGAAATAAACAATGTTTCAAGGCGTGAAAAATGTCCTTGTTTTAAATGAGACGCAGTGCCATCAATTCTAATTGGCCGGCTATTAAGAAATCCCAAAGCTATAACACTAAACAGAGATAACTTCCATATTGATGGAACTCATTTGCTGCCATCGGGCAAACCCATCCTCCCACCCCTAGTCATTACGGGTCCTCCCATGACCACATTAAGGCAGCACAAGCTCCGGAGGTCAAAGGGCAGAAACAAGTTGCTCTTACGCATACATTTCTTTACTAACATCACATAAGAAACCAGTGTCCTGACTCTATTGGGAACGGGTAAAGGTTTATCGCTATATAGCTTTGGAGGTCAGAGCGCAAACGGGTAACAGATATTTTATTCATCTATTCTGCGCCATCAAATTACTGCGTTCTAAATAAATTACGGTAGTTATTTTTCTTCTTATAATGAAATGCAGAGTATTTACAGTTCTTCTTGGAACGGTTAACTGAGCCACCTACATGACGTAACTTGTATCTAATGTTGCAGAAGCCTTATGGGAGGCTGTAATCAGGGGCGTAATTATAGGGGGTGCAGTGGTAGCGACTGCACCTGGGCCAGTAAGGTCAGGAAACTCCATTATTCTTGCCTCTACACTTTATTTATTAGTAGGGATAAACAACCCCCCCCCCCCCCCTCCAAAGTTCCAGTTCGGCAACTTTGCCCCCAAATATGAAAATAAGTTTAGGTTTGAAGGCACTATCCCCATTGAAATCAATGGGTACCCGAACTTGGGGGAATTTCTGCCTCTGCACCCCCACTCCTCACCCACCCAGGGGGTAAAAAATTGTGGTGGTGGTGGAGAGGGCACTGAGTGTGCAGAAGAAAGCCTGCTGTAACTCACCTGAGCCCCTCGATCCTGTTTCTTACAAATGGTCACAAAAAGATGGCCGCTGCTCCCACGAATTTTGACACTACTAGTGCTAGCTGACAGTGGCACTAGGAGCGTCCTCACCCTTGGGAGCAGCGGCCATCTTTTCGTGACCCTGTCCGGAGCCCATTTATAAGGAACCCAGACCGCTGACAGGAATTGATAGTGGGGCTCAGGTAAGTAGTTCACTCTTTACAAAAGCCCCAAAGGGAAAATGCGACCCCTGTGCCCGAAACATAGCCTGTTCCCCTTATCCCTCAGACAGGCAATGCGTATCGGGATTAGCCCCTTTCTCAAGCAGCCTGAACTTCACTCTTTAGGTGAAGCTTTTCGGAGTTAGGGTCGAACACCGAACTTGAACATGGACTTCTGGCTGAAGTCCAAGTTTGGGTTTGGGAACCCGAACTTGCAAAGTTCAGAATGAACCCAAACTTTGCGGTTTGGGTTCGCCCAACACTATTAGTTTTGTGTTCTCATAGCATCGTGTGCAGGAGAAAGCGCCATTTGTCTCTAAAGCTGACTCTAGAGTTAAAATGACAGGTAAAGGGTTACTGTATGACCTATGATGGGGCCCTGTTTAATGGGGTCTGTTCAAATTTAGTTCTTCTACTGGCTGTAAAGGAAAATGTACAGTATAAAGAAGAATACCTAATAATGCAAGTCAACATCACCAGTGAGCTCATCTTCTCTAGTTTACTTTGGACCTCTTACCGGGTATCACACACTAATGGGCAAAGGCTAACCTGAGATATGATGCATGATTCAGCACCATACGATTATACAATCTGGCATATGGGGAATGGGATGGGGGATGAATGCCACACTACCTATGGGTATGGGAGGGAAGAATACCACACTGCCTATCTGGGGAATAGGTGGGGGCAATGTCACACTGTCTATATTGGGAATGGGAGGGGGGAATGCCACACTACCTATGGGAATGGGAGGGGGTAATACCACAATGCCTATGGGGAATGGGAGGGGGGAATGCCATACTGCCTATATGGTGAATTAGAGGAGAAAATTTCTCACTGCCTATGGAAATGGCAGGGGGGAGTGCCACACTGGCTATATGGTGAATGAGAGGGGGGATGCCTCATTGTCTATGGGAATGGAAGGGGAGAATGCCTCACTGCCTATGGGGAATGGGAGGGGGGAATGCCACACTGCCTATATGGGGAATGAGAGGGGGGAATGCCACATTGCCTATTGGAATGGAAGGGGGGAATGCCATACTGCCTATATGGTGAATGAGAGGGGGAATGCCTCATTGTCTATGGGAATGGAAGGGGAGAATGCCACACTGCCTATGGAAATGGAAGGGGGGAATGCCACACTGCCTATGGGAATGGGAGGGGGTAATACCACAATGCCTATGGGGAATGGGAGGGGGGAATGCCATACTGCCTATATGGTGAATTAGAGGAGAACATTTCTCACTGCCTATGGAAATGGCAGGGGGGAGTGCCACACTGGCTATACGGTGAATGAGAGGGGGAATGCCTCATTGTCTATGGGAATGGAAGGGGAGAATGCCTCACTGCCTATGGGGAATGGGAGGGGGGAATGCCATACTGCCTATATGGTGAATGAGAGGGGGAATGCCTCATTGTCTATGGGAATGGAAGGGGAGAATGCCACACTGCCTATGGGAAATGGGAGGGGGGATGCCACACTGCCTGTGGTGAATGGGGGGATGCTACACTGCCTATATGGGGATTGGGAGGGGGTTATGCCCTACTGCCTATGGGAATGGAATTTGATGCCACACTGCCTATGAGAATGGGGGAATGCCACACTGCCGATGGGAATGGGAGGGGAAAATGCAATGCTGCCTATATGGGGATTGGAATGGTGGAATGCCACACTGCCTATGGGAGGGGCGATGCCACACTGCCTATGGGAATGGGAGGGGTGATGCCAAACTGCCTATGGGAATGGAAGAGGAGAATGCCACACTGCCTATGGGGAATGGGAGGGGGGGGGGATGCCACACTGCCTATATGGGGATTGGGAGGGGGGAATGCCACACTGCCTATGGGAATGGGATGAGGGGAATACCACACTGCCTATGGGAGGGGGGAATGCCACAACGCCTAAGGGGAATGGGAG
This sequence comes from Gastrophryne carolinensis, assembly GCA_027917425.1. Taxonomy (NCBI): domain Eukaryota; kingdom Metazoa; phylum Chordata; class Amphibia; order Anura; family Microhylidae; genus Gastrophryne; species Gastrophryne carolinensis. The sequence goes on along the minus strand of CM051240.1, from coordinate 39,744,087 downwards.
GGGGGAATGCCACACTGCCTATGGGAATGGAAGGGGAGGATGCCACACTGCCTATATGGGGATTGGGAGGGGGGAATGCCACAATGCCTATGGGGAATGGGATGGGGGCATGCCACACTGCCTATATGGGGATTGGGAGGGGGGAATGCCACAATGCCTACGGGGAATGGGAGGGGGGAATGCCACAATGCCTATGGGGAATGGGAGGGGGGAATGCCACAATGCCTATGGGGAATAGGAGGGGGGAATGCCACACGGTCTGTGGAGGAGGGATGCCAAACTACATATAGGTATGGAGGGGGGGATGCCACACTGTCTATATGGGGAATGGGATGGGGGATGAATGCCACACTGCCTATATGGGGAATAGGAGGGGGTAATGCCACACTGCCTATATGGGGAATGAGAGGGGGGAGGGGGGAATGCCACAATGCCTATATGGGGAATGAGAGGGGGGATGTATCCTAGAGTGCTGAACAGTGTTGCAGCTCAGTGGGGGAAAGAATAATAAGTAACTAAAAACGTGAAATATATTAATTTTAGATGCTGGGGAAAAGTTTTTTAAGGGTTTGGGCTTTTCATTAAATGAGGCTGAAGGTCCGGTTTAAGGCCATGAAAACCACTCCCAGTGTATCAAAACGATGCCAGTATAAGAAAGCTGGACACAGTATGCTGATAATGTCAGTGTGCTTTCAGACGCTCCCTGTCCTCCCTTATCTATAGGTAGGTGGCCGTGTAACCCTTCAGATGCTGGTGACGACATGGTGGCCGCATTAGCTGGGCAGACAAAGCTGGAGGTCAGGTTTGCTCAGCCTGGAGTTCAATATTTGGAAGTGCCAAAGCATGGATTTTTCTGCAGGGTATTACGCACAAGAGACAGCTTTAATGATTAACTCCTTCCCTCTCATTGGCCGTCACTGGAACTTAACTATTGCCTGGACAGGCTCCAAACTGTCAACCTTCAATTGTCTGAAGCAAGAACTATCGATCCATGGAGATCAATGGTCCATCATTTTTATCGGTAGCCATAACCACAAAATGTGGTGACGCCGGCCGAGAACTTCTGCTCTCAGTTCTTTTTGTAGCCCGTGACATGGGTGTGGCCAGGGGCAGACTGGCCATACTGAGCACAGGGAGAGTTCCTGGTGGGCTATGCTGCTTTGGGTGCCAGACCAGTGCTGGGAATAGTACTATACAAATTAGGGGCTCTGGGGATGCCCCTGGAGGCACAAAAAGGTCTGCACTCACCACATCAAATTAAAAAGTATATCAAATTTATTCAAGCCAAACAATGGGACCAAAAAACACACCGTACAAGATTAAAAAACATATAGACATGTCACAAGGGAAGCCCAAGACAAAAGCGGCTCTTAACAATACATTAAATCATGATAATCTGTATCATCCAAAAATACAATTGGGACCAGCAGGTAAAAGTAGTTGTATATGTTATATACAGTCTGTGATATAACCAGAAAAATTACAGGCTTAAAGTGAGAATAAATGAACAACCAATTAAAAGTGCTAGTGCATATGTAAACTAATATGAAATACACATTTAATACCAAGTGACCCAGGTATAATAAAGTGCTAGGTGTAGAAGATCAGTGAGAAGAAGTAACGAATATGGTAGAACAGACTGCAGGTACCTGCTAATATGGTCTACAAAAGATCAAAGGAATAATTGTACGTCACCCTTTAAATGAGAGACCGAGCCATTGGGTCCCCCCGGGCAGCGACCAGCCGACGCGTTGCGTGGACAATTCCACTTCACCAGTGCTGGGAATACTACACAGCCCACCTTACCGAAGCCTGTGCCCGAATTTACTCCTTAAAGTGGACCAAAACCTATAAGATTCCCGGGCTGATTGATTCGCTCCCCCCAGGGCATCCAAAATCGGGATGCCCACTGTGTGAAACCCCCCCAGGTTGCCCCATACACCTACTTTGTTTCCCGGCCCAATGGCGCATGCGCGAGCACTGATTGGACAACAGGCTGCGCATGCGTCGTAGGACCTGGAAGAGCTGAGTTCTCTTCGGCGATCTGGGGGGTTTCACACAGCGGGCACCCCTGATCAGGGGTTTTGGTCCACTTTAAAGATGCTGGAGAATAGTTTTTTTAAGGGTTTGGGCTTTTCATTAAATGATGCTGAAGGTCCGGTTGAAATTAAAAATATAAAATAAAAAAGGACATTGATAAGCATGCAAACTGCTGCCCGCCTTAACTGAGCTACCCACCTTACTTGGTCACCAACTCCCCGAACACCACTCTCCTGCACCGCCATCTTGCTGCACCTGGGCAGACTGGCCATAGGGCGACCCGGGAGGATTCCCAGTGGACCACACTGCTTTTGGGTCAGTTGGGTTGCTGCTTATTATTATTATTATTATTATTATTATTACACACCTATCCTTTTCCTGTCTCCCTAGTCACCCTCCCAGCACCTTTGTACCTTGCCCCACTATCCCCTTCTAGCCATATTCTACCCTCAAATTAGTTTACATGCGACCTCCCGAAATACACACAGTGGGGTACCCCAAATTGAGATGCTCAGCCAGAGAGGCTCCTCTTTAAACTGGAACACAAAATGGGTGTAGCTTTGGATACAGGGAAGCATCCCAATTGTGGATGCCCCCCCTACGCATTTATGGCCACAAACGGGAGAGATCTTGCCTTTCCTTTTGTGTCCCTGGAGAAATCCAGCACTGTGATTGGCAGGCCGATGCCTCCCTGCATCCGGGAACAACATGGGTTTCTGCTGGGCCAGATTAAGGATGTCCATGGTACGGAGCAGTCATTTTATGGAGGCCCCCCCATCAACAATCCACGCTTTATCACATACTACGTCACATACTCCCTAAGTACCCCACTGTTTTACCATACAACCAAAGCTGAGCAGAGCCGCCACATAATACAGTACAGGATTCATGTTCGCTGGAAATGGCAAAAGAGCTGGCACTCTAATCAGCTCTGCTGTCTAGAATTTGAGACTGTCTCCTCTGTGTATAAAATGATTCGGCTGAATGTGGGGCTCTTGGAGGGGGGGGTATAGGGGGTGTGTTAGTGTCCCTATAGACCAATTCCTTTCCTGAGCTGGCAGATTGGGTTTAGGTCTGCTTAAAGTGGACCAAAACCCAGGATTTTGACTATCCTGGGTATTGGTCCTTACCCACGAGGCACCCCGATCGGGGATGTCCGGCTACGTGAAACCCCCTAGCTCACCTCATCCCGGCCCTATGGCACATGTGCGGCCACTCGTCCAATCAGCGCGCTTGGATCCGCTGAGCTATGGACATCTAAGCCAATGTCTTAGCACAGCGGCTCCAAGCGCACTGGCGGCCGCATTCCCTGCTTCCCTCTAACAGGGAGCACGCCCGGGCTGGCCATTCAGAAATGCTTGAGGGATAGTGGGGATGCGCCCGTGGCCTGCGCATTCATCGTTGGACCAGGTAGTAAGGTAAGTGTAGCGGCCGACCTAGGGGGGTTTCACACAACCGGGAGGGAATGGATCGGCCCTGGAATCTTATAGATTCCTGGGCCGATCTCGCTCGGTTTCGGTCCACTTTAAAGGTCAGAAGTACAAATAAAGTGGACTTAAACCCCTGCTTTCAGTTATGTGCCAATAAGGGCCCTGGTCCACATAAATATTAACCTAACTTACCCTCTCATGCCATCAGTAAGCCCTGCATTAGAAAGATACTCACCATGTCCTAGCAGAGCGCCCTCCGATGGGGACAGAAAACAGTGCACACACATTCAGCAACCACATAGGAGGTGGGCAGCACTGCAGTGTACATCTACATTCTGCCACCCATCATACAGAGCCCAATGCCTAATTATGGCTTCCAAAAGGTCTTCCCAGGGCCGGATTATGAGGGGGGCGCATGGGGCTCTAGCCCCGGGGCCTCCACCACATGCCCTGCAAAGGGGCCTCCACCAACCTTTAGGTTTCTCCTGTTCCAGGCTTTTCTTGGTCCAGCAACAAAGCTATCGGCCTCCACCACACTTAATCCGGCCCTGGGTCTTCCAGTATGGCACTTACTGTACCTCCACCTCCGCTGCCGCTCTCTACTGTCTTCACTGTCACCTAAGCTGGGTCCTCCGGTCTTCACTGCCTGGTCTTCCAATGCCACCAATGGGTCCTCTGCTCTTCTTTGCCATCTCCACCAGCAAACACATCCTCCTTTGCAGCCACACTGTTGCACACTTACCTCCCACTTACACCACTGCCCCCTGCAGCCACACTTCCTTCTCTGATCATAACTCCCAAGTGTCCCTGATTTGGAGGGACTGTCCCTCTTTTTAGTCCACGTCCCCCTGTCCCTCATTGTTCTCATTTGTCCCTCTTTGACGTGTAACATGCAGATCTGCATCAATAAATGATTCATTCTCCTATTCAAAGTGTTTCTATTGTTGTAACTGTTACACCCATTCATCCCTCAATGAGGGAGCGTGGCCTAATTTAACAAATGTCCCTCTTTCCCACCCTAAAAAGTTGGTAGGTATTTCCACTACAATCCCTTTATTCTTTGAAACCTGCACCATGCTGCCCCTATATGTCATGCTGCTCCCCCATTTCTGCCCCCCATGTCTGCCATGCTACTCCCCGATTTCTGCCCCCATGTCTGCCATGCTGCCCCCCATGTTGTCCCCCATGTCTGCCATGCTGCCCCCTATTTCTCCCCCCCATGTCTGCCATGCAGTCCCTGCATGCTGCTCCCCCATCTCTGCCATGCTGCCCCTCATTTCTGCCCCGCATGCTGTTCCCCCATCTCTGTCATGCTGCCTCCATCTCTGTCATGCTGCCCCCATGCTGTCTGCCATGCTGTCCCCCACGTTCGCCATGCTGCTCCCCCATTTCTGCCCCCCATGTCTGCCAAGTTTCCCCTGCATGCTGCTCCCCCATCTCTGTCATGCTGCCCCTCTTTTCTGCCCCCCAGCTCATTGGTGTGGCTCCTCAGCGCCAATAAGGATTGACTTCATCTACTAACAGCCCCCTCTGTTGTTCTCCCATCCATGCTAAACCCTAAATGCAGTGGCGTACCAATAGCGGTCACAGGTGATGTGACTCTGATGGGGCCTGGGTGAGGGTCCTAAGGCTGAAGCATAGACTGCTCAAAGTTCTAGACACAGGCACAAGAGGCAGTTGTGCAATTGGAATTTCCTCACAACTGTGGCCCAATAATTGATGGGCTGACAGATGGGTGGACCAATCAGCAAGGAGGGAGAGGCGGGTCTTGGCATTTGCTGGAGGCATGCACTGGTGGAGGAGGAGGGGGGCACCCAACTTTTGGGGGGTTATGTCACTTATGTCACATGGCTGAGCCATGCAGCCACCACGTCCGCACCTTGATCACTCTGGGTGAGTATTCCTCCTATTTTCAGGCTTCCTAGGGGCATAAAAGCCGGCAGGCATCGGAAATGATGATGGCCAGGAATTTATGAGTGGAGGTCCGCTTTAAGCTGTAACCATTCTTACACCTGATAAATTATAGAGCGCTGTCCAATAAATATTTCAGACGGTAAAACACATTTCACGCCGCTCTCTCTGAAAGTCGGCCGCGAGCGATGTTCACAACCCCTTAAAGACTGCGGGCGACCTCAGCTCAGCTTTGCAATTAGGCAACATGGTGGCTGCCCACCGCTTTACTGCCGCTGCGAAGATGGAAAAGTGGTTCGATCAGTGGGTGATCCCACATAATGAAGCAGCGGAAATCCCTTTGAACAAAAACCTAGGCCAAATATGACAATAATACAACTATGATCAAAGGTTTCTCCCATCCCAGACACACAGCAAGTCCAGATCCAGTGGTGAAGCTTGGCATAAAATTCCTGCGGTGCCGGGGGGGGGGGGGGGGGATTATTAATTTTACTGTTCCATTTGTATTCTGAAAGAATATTCAACTACCAGCAAGTATGTATGTCACAGATACATATATTTAAACAGGAAAACCCTAAATGTAGTCTAAGAGGCCGATTCATTAATAGCGCCAGGTAGCGACAGATGAGCGACTGTAGCAGTATTTTCACAGCGCCCGCTAGTAGTCGCTGTGCTTGGCCGTTGTTCGGTTGTTGACAGCGACTCAGTCGGTGTGCGGTAATGTTGAATATTGGGTGAGGAGTCGCTATTTGACAGGTTCCGCGCTGTATGGGAGCGCATGATAGCGAATGGCCATAGCGAACGGCTCCCACCATATTCATTAACAAATCACGCTCAAAAAATTCTCGCGCTGTGAAATGCATGTTTAAACCCCACAGCGCTGGCGGCGATGGGTTAAAAGTAGTTTTTTAACCCCCAAACAACCATATTTTTTTAAACCAAAAAAAACAAGTTTATAAAAACATTTTGTAATATGAATACATTAATATCAGACCTGTAATATCAATTCTGCACAAAATTTTTTTTTATTTTTTTTTTACCTTAAAAAAAATATCTAACATTGCAGAAGTGGTAACAGAAATTTTCACATTAAAAAAAAAAAAAAAAAAAATTATTAACAATTAATTATGAATATTTAAAGATTGTTCCATTGAAATGCATTGGAGAGCGCCAGGTAGCGAGAGGTCATACCTGTCGCTGTTCAAGGTCGGACGCTGGCGCTGTGGGGTGAGGCTGGAATAATGATGAATGATTCGCTATCTGGCGCTCTCTCAGTCGCTAAGCAGGATCGACATGATAAATGTGTGATTGCGGAGGGGAGCCGGCATTCTCGTGGCGGTGACCGTCATTACCGTTCGCTCACCAGTCGCTACCTGGCGCTATCCCTTGTTAAATAAGGGCCTAAGAGACTGCTGGACCCACCAAATTGGGATGCCCGCTTGTATAAGATCCCCCCTGGGTTGCTGCAGATATCACCTTTTCCAGCGGCTTCCTTGGCAATGTAAAAAATCAAAGCCACATCAGAAAGGCTGGGGGTGGGAGCGTGCCCCAATCTAAAGTCATATACAACCCAAGTTGGCACTGCTAACAATAATAAAAGAAAAGTGGGGTACTCCCCTAGACTTACTAATCACATAACCAAAGATAAGGAATAAATATAAATATTTGAATAAATATACTGCTATGGCTGTATGGTGGCGTACGGCCACACAACGCGTCGGTGAAACGTTGTTGTCCTGGAGGTCCTGAGCTCATAGCATGTGGTGATGTTATTAATTCATTGATTTCCTTTTAAATGCATGTGTCTGTATAATGGCGTGTACACTATTAGGATTGCACTGATCTTTAATTCCATTACTATCTTTGCACATTTTTCTATGTGTGTTATAACTTTTCAAACAGTTTCACTTGGAACTCTGCATAGTTCTCACACTGCAGCACTTTTGCACTGCACCTAAATCTTTTTTATTAGTATTGCAAGTATTCTTTGATCACATACATCTTGTAGCACCTTTCTTGCTTCTCAAAAAAACGCCACCATACAGCCATAGCAATATATTTATTCAATTTCAATATATATATATGACATAATATATTTTAGCTCATAATAGGACAATTATCTCCAGTGTCTTTCATTTGTGTATCTGTTTTTAATCTAGTCTTCAATGTTGTTTGTCATTTTTTAAGAATGATTCAATAAATGTATTTCTTATTTATTTACATGGTTGTGGTGTGCAGTAGTTATGCACAGGGGCACTTGGGGCCAATCTAGGGCTCCTTATCTTTGGTAGTGTAAATATATATTGTCCCTCTCTTTTTACTAGCACCCTATTTTTCATCACTGGTTAATTAGCTGTGCATACCCGTAGCTTCTTACCAATCACATAACACAAACCAGCTCACTGAGGGCCTTAGGCCCTTATTCATCAAGCGATAGCGCCAGGTAGTGTCTGACGAGCGGCAGGTAGCGGCAGCTAACGGCGACTACCGACTCAAGTACGCCCGGCGGCGGTCACAATGACGCATTTATCAAGCAAAATGAGGCTAGCGCCGGCGAGAGCGACGGCTAGCGCGGCATTCATCATGAAGCCGCCTGGACCGAACAGCGCCGCTGCAAATTCCCTCACAGCGCCAGGTATGAGCTGTCGCTCCCTGGCGATGTCCAATGCATTTCAATGGAGCAATCTATAATTAATCATAATTAATTGGGATTAATTTTTTTTTTTTTTTTTTTAATGTCAAAAAATCGGAGACCACTTCTGCAATGTTAGGATTTATTTTTAAGTCAAAAAAAAAAAAAAAGTGCAGAATTGATCTAACAGGTCTGAGATTAATGTATTCATATTACAAAATGATTCTAAAAACATGTATAATGTTACATTCAAAAAATATGGTTGTTTAGGGGTTAAAAACTAGTTAATACACATCGCCACCAGCGCTCTGGGGTTTAAACAAGGAATGGACAGCGACAGCACATTCGGAGCGTGATTTGTTGATGAATATGAAGCTAGCCGTTCGCTCTGGCCATTCGTTGTCAGGCGCTCACATACAACGCTGGACCTGTGAAACAGCGACCCCCCAGCCCGTATTCAACATTACCGCACACCGACTGAGTCGCTGTCATCAAGCTAATGCCGGCCAAGCACAGCGAATACTGGCTGGCGCTGAAAAAATCACGCTACAGTCGCTCATCTGTCGCTACCTGGCGCTATTAATGAATCGGCCTCTTATTTATCAAGGAATAGCGACAGATAGCGACATATAGCGACTGGGGAGCCGGCCAGTAAAGCCAGGTACCACAACTAGAACGCCGGCTCCCCTCCACAATCACACATTTATCAAGCCGATACTGCTTAGCGACTGAGATAGCGCCACCTAGCAACTCATTCATCATTATCTCAGCCTCATCCCACAGCGCCAGCGAACATCCTTGAACAGCGACAGGTATGACCTCTCGCTACCTGGCGCTCTCCAATGCATTTCAATGGCAGAATAATTATTTTTTAATATTTTTTTTTTTTTACATTTCAAAAAAAAAATCTGTGAACACTTCTTCCTTTGAAAATGTATTTTTTGGGGATTTTTAAAAAAATTTTTTTTTTTGCAGAATTTATATTACAGGTCTGATTTTAAACTATTCAGGTTTAAACTATTCAGGTTTGAATATTATTTCAAAATCATTTACATTTTTTTTTGGGTGGTTAGGGGGTTAAAAAACTACTTTTAACACATCGCCTACTGCGCTCTGGGATTTAAACATGCATTTCACAGCGCTAGGAATTTTTAAGGCTGATTTTTTAATGAATATGGTGGGTGCCAGTCGCTATGTCTGGTCGCTATCATGCGCTCCCATACAACAGCGAACCTGTAAAATACGACTCAGCATCTTGTATTCAACATTACGGCACACCGACTGAGTCGCTATCATCCACCGAACAATGGCCAAGCACAGCGACTACTAGCGGTCGCTGTCAAAATACCTCTACAGTCGCTCAACAGTCGCTATCTGTCGCTATCTGTCGCTATTAATGAATCAGCCTCCCCGTCTAGAAATGGGGCACAGCAACAACACTGTTATCGACACTGCCTCTAAATCAAATACTAATGCAATAAAGATATGTAACATGAATATAGAAGGACTCAATAGTAAATATCCTAGTTCCAATTCCAAATATAACCCCCAATAACTCCTTAAGTGACCAAGTGATAATATCAATTATTAGAATATGCCAAAAATGGGGATATACACCCCCTCCTAATAAAGTGCCAAAGAATAAAGTGCTAACAGTCCCTGGACGCAGGGGCTTGGGTGGATCCGAGCGCGCTGATTGGATGAACGGCCGCGCATGCATCATTTGATGGGGAAGAGGTGAGTTTGTTTGGGCATCCCGGGGGGTTTCACACAGCAGGGCACGGACCAAAACCCAAGACAGTCAAAATCCTGAGTTTTGGTCCACTTTAAGGAGTAAGTATTGAAGCATACCAAATCGTGATACCCTGGGGGAAAACTGGACCTTCAGCATCATTTCATAAAAAGCTCAAAGCCTTTAAAAAACGATTCTGTAGCATTTAAAATGAATACATTTTAAGTTTTTTTGGTCACTTATTATTTTTTCCCCAGCTTGGCTGCAACTCTGTTCAGGACTCTTGGGTACGGGCGCCGCCATCTTGCCTGAGAAACATCACATATTGAGGAGAGGAGAGCGGGATAAAGTACAGGGGGTGGGGTTATAGCTGTGGTTTACTCAGGCAGAGCAGAGCTGGGGTCAGGAAAAGGACAGAAATCCCAGAATGCAGAGTGTCAAAGTCAAAAGACACTTCCTGTCTGCAGGCAGCCTGAGACTACATGGGCAGCCATCTTGGATGTTAAAAGGTTCAAAAAAGACACAATAGGTGCAGGTAGGGTGATATTTTATGTGAGCAATCTGTATGCACAGGGTGGGGGAAACATATAAGATAGATTCTAATTCAGAGTGAAGGTCCGGATTCATGTGGGAAATCTGTATGTACAAGGTGGGGGAAACATACAATATAGATTCTAATTCATGGTGAAGGTCCGGATTAATGTGGGCAATCTGTATGTACAGGGGGGGGGAAACATATAAGATAGGCTCTTATTCAGGGTGAAGGTCCGGAATAATGTGAGCAATCTGTATGTACAGGGTGTGGGAAACATACAAGATAGACTCTTATTCAGGGGGAAGGTCCGGATTAATGTGAGCAATCTATATGTACAGGGTGTGGGAAACATACAAGATAGGCTCTTATTCAGGGTGAAAGTCCAGTTTAAGTAAACCTAAAGAGGGAATCCCTTCTAAACTCATAGGGCCTGTAGGTAACCCCATTACTCTGGGTTGAGTAAGGACAAGCTGTTTGTAACTTTTGCCCCTCTGTATAGACCAGGCATTGCCACTGCACAGCTTGCCATAATATGTCAGTCCTATAAATAAGTCAGTAACAGAGGGTGGGCCCCCCGGAGACATGGTGGGCCCTAGAAACCCTACTCCGACACCATGGCTCTGCTTAGTAACCCCTGCACATGCTCTCACCCTGCGGGAATTGGGAAGTCCGGCTTCATACGGCATCCCCAGCATCCTTGCATCTGAAGCGCACAACCCCATCAATCAGTATGGCTGGCGGCAGGTGAGCGCGGCTGGAGGGAGGGGCCAGTGGGACAAACCCCTGCAATCTTTCCATTCAGAATTGCTTGCCAGGCTTTCTATATGCACCTCTATATCTTTTGACCTGTGCATGTGCTGTGGGAGCATGGGAGGAGAAGAAGACCTTAAAGCAGACCAAAACCCAGGATTTTGACTATCCTGGGTTTTGGTCCTTTCCTCCAGGGCACTGCGATCGAGGGTGCCCCACTGTGTGAACTCCCCCAGATCGCCGAAGGTAACTCACCTCTTCCCGGTCCTACGGCACATGCGTGGCCATTCATCAATCGTCTAAGCCAGAGGCTCTGAGCGTGCTGGCACCTGCATCCCCTGTTTCCCTATAATAGGGAGCGTGCCCGCCTTGCCATTCATAAATGCCTGGTGCAGGCACGTGCTCTGCTAGAGGGATAGCGGGATGCGGCCGCAGCTCGCGCATGCTCCGTTGGACTTGGAAGCAAGGTAAGTGTATGGGGCGACCTGAGGGGGTTTCACACAGCGGGGGTATCCTGATTTTGGATGCCCTGGGGGGGAGGGATTAGACCTGCCAGGGAATCTTATTGATTCCTGGGCTGATCGCAGTGGGTTTTGGTCCACTTTAAATGTCAGGGGTAGGTAAAATGAGTACAAGGGTTTCACTCACAGGGGTATCCCAAATCCATTAGAAAATGTTCAGGTACCTTTGCTGTTTTATGGACCTTCCCACTGCTAGGTGGGTCCATCGCAGACCCCCACTCATGTGCGGTGTGGATAATGAGTAGAAACCCCCCCGCTGTAGGTGGGCGTGGCCAGTGGTGCCCACAGATGGGCGTGGCCAGTGGCAGCCTCTGGTGTGCAACGTGGTGGCACAATTAAGGGCAGGGACGTATTTGGTGTTCATGGTGCCCTAGGCACTTCAATTGCTTGCGCCCCCTTTTTTTTTGCCATATAAAAAAAGTGTGTAGGGGGAAAGGGTGCAATGGGCTAGATGCAGAGAATGTGTGTGGAGGAGGGCACAAAGGGGGAAATGCAGAGAAGCAGGCAAGCATGTTCCATCTTTTACTGCATTCTGACATACAGGAGTCACATGACCACACCAATAGAGGAGAGATGCTCGGGTCTGTGTTCAACCCATTGCCCTCCCATCACACAAATACACTCTGCATGCTTCTGTGGCTGGGGGGATTTCTTAGGCATTAATGTTCTGCCTATATGATTTTTAATTTCTTTACTATACAGTAAACCTAGGCACGTGCCTAGGGTTGCCTAATGGTAAGTACAGCCCTGATTAAGGGGCTGGAGGTGCCGCAGTGTCTGGGATCCAGTATGAGCGTGGCACAGTATGGCCGCCCGCCATGCCTCAAATAGAGCCAGAGAGAATGTCAAACAACGCCTGAAAATGGGATCTCCAGTGCATGAGACCCCAGGATCGCTGAAAAGCTGCATTGGGTCATTGATGGAATGCGTGCACCTCCGGCCAGCAGAGCTGGGTGTGCGCAGAAGAGGGGAGCGGCCAGTGGGAGGCGCCATTCCGTTCATAACTACGATGTGAATATGAATAATAAACAGGAGCATCTCCAATCAGAACTGAGGTGAGTAAGAGGCCAGAGTTTCGTTCCAACTTAATAAGACAACCTTAAAGTGGACCAAAACCCAGGATTTTGACTATCCTGGGATTTGGTCCTTTCTCCTGATCGGGGTGCCCCAATGCATGAAACCCCCCAGATCACCGAAGACAACTCACCTCTTCCTGGTCATACGGCACATGAGCAGCTGTTCGTTCAATCAGCGCGCTTGGATCCTTTGATGTCACCTTGTCTAAGCCAGTGGCTCTAAGTGCGCTGGTGGCCGCATCCCCCGCTTCCCTCTAACAGGGAGTGTTCCCACACTGGCCATCCACAAATGCCTGGTGCAGGCACGGGCTCTGCTAGAGGGATAGCGGCCAGTGGGAGGCGCCATTCCATTCATAACTACCGGACATGAATATGAATAATAAGCAGGGGCATCTCCAATCAGGATCAAACCCGAGGTGAGTAAGAAACCAGGGTTTCGGTCCAATTTAATAAGACAACCTTAAATCCTGGATTTTGCTCCTTTCACCCCCAATTGGGGTGCCCCGATGCATGAAACCCCCAGATCACCGAAGATAACTCACCTCTTCCCAGTCCTACAGTGCATGCGCGGCCACTCGTCCAATCAGCGCGCTCGGAACAGCTGACGTCACGCTGTCTAAGGCTTCGTCTAAGCCGGAGACTCCGAGCGCGCTGGCAGCCGAATCCCCCGCTTCCCTCTAACAGGGAGCGTGCCCACGCCTGCCATTCACAAATGCCTGGTGCAGGCACGGGCTCTGCTAGAGGGATAGCGGGGATGCGGCCCGCACATGCGCCACTGGTCCGGGAAGCAAGGTAAGTGTATGGGGCGACCTGGGGGGTTTCATACAGCGGGGCATCCCAATGTTGGATGCCCCGGGGGGGGGGGGGATTCATCTATGGACAAAAGCCAAAAAAAAATTATACTCACCTTACCTACCCCTGACAATTAAAGTGGACCAAAACCTACGGCGATCGGCCAGGGAATATATAAGATTCCCGGGCTGATCGCCGTGGGTTTTGGTCCACTTTAAATGTCAGGGGTGGGTAAGGTGAGTATAATTGATTTTTTTTAGCTTTTGTCCACAGATGCTCTACAGATAAACGTGTACGTTCCCCAACTGCCAGTTGATTGATGTGAGTGTTGTCATGAAGAGCAGTGCTTGTGTAATATGAAACACAGGGGCCTGGGGCAGAAGGGGTTAGGTTACCTAGGCCGGCATAGGGGGCAAGCTTGTGATGCAGTCAGGCTCTTGTTGATCTGAAGGGTGACTACAGTGCATCAGGCCCCGGGGGCAGAAGAGAACAATGGCCAGTAACACAAAGAGGTGTCGCCATCACTTAACGCAATGTTGTGCTGTCACTTTAAGTGACAAGTAACAACAACTTGGAGCTGTAATATTGTGCCATTGTTGCTGCAGCCGAGCATCATGGGTAATAATCGGCCCCGGAATGGCCCACGTGATGGGGGCGGGACTTGTGATCTTGCAGGAAACACGACCAATTGCCCACCGAGCCCACCAATGATCACGTCTAGTGTTGCCATTGGCAACCGGGCTACAACGGGCAGGCTGATTCATTACTAGCGGCAGGTAGCGACAGATGGCATTTCAGAGCGCCCGCTAGTAGTCACTGTGCTCGGCTGTGGTGCGCCTCAGTCGCTGTGCAGCATTGATGAATACGTTGTGGGGAGATGAGCGTCTGTAGCGATGCACTCAGAGCGACCGCTAGTAGTCACTGTGATCGGCTATGGTTCGCTGTTACCGAGCGCCTCAGTCGCTGGCCGGCATTGATGAATTTGATGTGTGAGTAGCTATAACACCAGTACAGAGCTATATGGGAGCGAATGGTAGCGACTGGTCAGTGCGACCGACTCCACACACCATATTCATCAAAAAAACAGCCTCACACAGCTCCGGTGCTCAAAAATGCTTCTCTGAAGCCCAGAGCGCCGGAGGCTGTGTGATTAAAGGCTGTTTTTTAACAGGTATCCACCAGTAACACAGCGAAAACATATGGAATTACATTGTAATAACATTGTAACATGAACACATTAATGCCAGACCTGTAATGTCAATTTTGCATAAATATATAAAAAATGGAAAACGTTTTCAAAAATGTCTTTTTCTAGGCCAGGAGAGGTCACAACATTATTTGAGTAAAAAAAAAATAAATAAATAAAATAAAACCCCCTGTTTAAAGAGAAGTAAAAGAACGTCCATTGAAATGTACGGGAGAGCGACAGGTAGCGAGAGGTAAGACGTGGCGCTCTGAAAGTTTGAACGCCGGCGCTGTTCGCTGAGGCTGGGATGATGATGAATCGGACGCTACATGGCGTTATCCCAGTCGCTCAACAGAATCGGCTTGATAAATGTGTAATTGCGTGCTGTGGCGTTGTCATGCCGATACCTGTCGCTTAACAGACACTACCTGTCGCTATCCCTTCATGAATAAGGCCCTAATTCAAATTTAGCTGATTTGGGCCCTTATTCATGAAGGGATAGCGTCAGGTGGCGCCTTGTAAATGAGAAGTAGCGGCAGGTGAACGCCGGACACGGCAGCAATTACACATTTATCATGCAGAATCTGTGGAGCGACTGGGATAGCACCATGTAGCGCCTGATTCATCAATATCCCAGCCTCAGCGTACAGCGCCGGCGTTCAGCCTTGCACAGCGCCACGTCTTACCTCTCGCTACCTGTCACTCTCCCATACATTTCAATGGACGTTCTTTTACTTCTCTTTAAACAGGGGGTTTTTATTATTATTATTATTATTTTATTCTCAAATAATGTTGTGACCTCTCCTGGCCTAGAAAAAGCCATTTTTTCACACTTTTTTCATTTTTTATAAATTTATGCAGAATTGTCATTACAGGTCTGGCATTAATGTGTTCATGTCACAATGTTATAACAATGTCATTCCATATGTTTTCGCTTTGTTACTGGTGGATATGTGTTAAAAAAAAGCCTTTAATCACACAGCCTCTGGCGCTCTGGGCTAAAACGAAGCATTTTTGAGCGCCGGAGGTGTATGAGGATGTTTTTTTGCTGAATTTGGTGTGAATCGGTCGCACTGAACAGTCGCTAACATTCGCTCCCATAAAGCGCTGTACTGGTCATGTAGCGACTCTCATATAGCGACTCCCCACAATGTATTCATCAATGCTGCACAGCGACTGAGGCGCTCAGAACTAGCGGCCCACGGCCGAGCACAGCGACTATTAGCGGGCGCTCTGAAATGCCTGCTACAGACGCTCATCTGCCACTAGTAATGAATCAGCCTCCCCGTTTGGTTCAATGTTTGGGTTCAACTCAATTCCTGTGTTTCATCACCAGGTAATGGCAGAGGTCTCCTTCATCTAATATATCTTTGAAGTGGACCGACACGCGTTTAAGCTGGCCCTGGAGTCTAAGAAACTGTCCCATTCCCTCTCCGCTGTGTAAAATCTCCCAGGATCGCTGTAAAAGTTACGATTCCCCAGCATCTAAAATTAATATATTTTAAGTTTTTAGTCACTTACTTATTATTCTTTCCCCCACTGGGCTGCAACTCTGTTCAGGACTTTAGGATACGGGCGCCGCCATCTTGACTCAGAAGCATCACACCCCTGAGGAGAGGAGAGTGGGATAAAGTACATGGGGGTTATAGCTGTGCTTTGCTCAGACAGAGCTGAGGTCAGGGAAAGGACAGCAATCCCAGAATGAAGAGCGACACAGCCAGAAGACACTTCCTGTTTGCAGGCTCCCTGATGTCCCATGAGCCGCCATCTTGGATGTTTAAAGGCTCATAACATGCAGTAGATGCAGGTAGGATTATTTTTAATGTGAGCAATCTGTATGTACAGGGTGTGGGAAACATATAAGATAAGCTCTTATTCAGGGTGAAGGTCCGGATTAATGTGGGCAATCTGTATGTACAGGGTGTGGGAAACATATAAGATAGGCTCTTATTCAGGGTGAAGGTCCGGATTAATGTGAGCAATCTGTATGTACAGGGTGTGGGAAACATATAAGATAGGCTCTTATTCAGGGTGAAGGTCCGGATTAATGTGAGCGATCTGTATGTACAGGGTGTGGAAAACATATAAGATAGGCTCTTATTTAGGGTGAAGGTCCGGATTAATGTGGGCAATCTGTATGTACAGGGTGTGGGAAACATATAAGATAGGCTCTTATTCAGGGTGAAGGTCCGGATTAATGTGGGCAATCTGTATGTACAGGGTGTGGGAAACATATAAGATAGGCTCTTATTCAGGGTGAAGGTCCGGATTAATGTGAGCAATCTGTATGTACAGGGTGTGGGAAACATATAAGATAGGCTCTTATTCAGGGTGAAGGTCCGGATTAATGTGAGCAATCTGTATGTACAGGGTGTGGGAAACATATAAGATAGGCTCTTATTCAGGGTGAAGGTCCGGATTAATGTGAGCAATCTGTATGTACAGGGTGTGGGAAACATATAAGATAGGCTCTTATTCAGGGTGAAGGTCCGGATTAATGTGAGCAATCTGTATGTACAGGGTGTGGGAAACATATAAGATAGGCTCTTATTCAGGGTGAAGGTCCGGATTAATGTGGGCAATCTGTATGTACAGGGTGTGGGAAATATACAAGATAGGCTCTTATTCAGGGTGAAGGTCCGGATTAATGTGAGCAATCTGTATGTACAGGGTGTGGGAAACATATAAGATAGGCTCTTATTCAGGGTGAAGGTCCGGATTAATGTGAGCAACCTGCATGTACAGGGTGTGGGAAACATATAAGATAGGCTCTTATTCAGGGTGAAGGTCCGGATTAATGTGAGCAATCTGTATGTACAGGGTGGGGGAAACATATAAGATAGGCTCTTAGTCAGGGTGAAGGTCCGGATTAATGTGAGCAATCTGCATGTACAGGGTGTGGGAAACATATAAGATAGGCTCTTAGTCAGGGTGAAGGTCGGCTTTAAGGGAAGATTCTTCTTTATTAAAGCAGATCCAAATCTAAATGAGTGAAAAACCTGGGTTTTACCTACTTTAACAAAGTGATGTGTTTTAGAGTAAAAGAAGAATCTCCTCTCCATCTGTATGTTGTGCTGTGTTGGGCCCCGGGAATGATTTCCTCTTTTTAGCACAAAGAAAACAGTTCCACTGATTGATTTTCTGTAAAGCCGCCCTGTGTAAAACCCCAGCGGTCGTCCAATATAGTGACGTGTCTGGCGATCCCACAGCACATACACGACGCATCCCCTCTCACCTCTATATGTAGCATATCTGAATGGCTGGCACGGGTATGCAGAGGAGCAGCCAGGGGGCTGTGAAAGATAAATGCTGTGCAATCGCTGATTGGCTGTTGGCCTGAGCATGTGTAGAAGGGATACGAGGATACACATAGCAGAGAAAAAACAACAGTGAAAAACAGGGCCGGATTATGAGAGGGGCGCAAGGGGCGCGAGCCCCGGGGCCTCCACCACTTGCCCTGCAAAGGGGGCCTCCACCAACCTTTGGGCTATGACTTTTCAG
This sequence comes from Gastrophryne carolinensis, assembly GCA_027917425.1. Classification (NCBI taxonomy): domain Eukaryota; kingdom Metazoa; phylum Chordata; class Amphibia; order Anura; family Microhylidae; genus Gastrophryne; species Gastrophryne carolinensis. Next base: position 39,725,981 of record CM051240.1, on the reverse strand, counting down.
TCTTTGGTCTGACGGGCCAGCAACAAAGCTATCAGCGGCAGTGGGGTTCCCCCACATCTGGGCAGCCAAAGCCACCAAAGGGCAGGATGGAGAGTCTAGAGCAGCAAAGCCGCCATCAGCAACACTACAGTGATGGGTGCAGGGCTGTCACTCAATCTGATGTTCCAGTAAGTAGGCGGGTGCCAGACAACCACCAATCAGTTAACTGGCTGGACTATTATTTTATACTGTATCTGGGGCCTCCACCAGATTTTGGGTGTTGTTACTAGCTGAGTAAATGGGTGATGGGCTATAAAATAAAATAATTGACAACAACAAAAAAGTAACAATACAGCCAAATCTAATAAAAGTGCTAATCATAGCGGCCCCAAAAATATAATATTTTTCTTTTTGAAAAGCAGCAAGCCAAAAACTATAATAAATAAATAAAATGCAGACAAATAAATCTAGTGTGGCGCCACCTGACCGACGCGTATCGCCATTCACCAAAGCTTCCTCAGGCCGGGCAAATACAAATAAATTAATAGTTAAAAAGATTTCCTTGGTGTACAGAACTTTCCAGGCAGCGTGCATTCCTTGTTTTGTTTCCTTGTCCCCATACAAGATTTTCCTGTATCTCCTTGAAATGTTTAAAATTAGCCTGTTGCCGTGGAGACGTCTACAACTTGACTTCAGATGATAATGGAATTTTCACACCGACACATTCCGTCTTATCTAAGAGTGACTGATCAGACCTGAACTTTTGCCACTGACCGCCCAGTCTGACCCTCTGAAATGACAGCACCTGCTTCTTCAGGTTTAGGTGGGGTCCTGGGCAGCAAAATCTAACAGGCTGATTCATCACTAACGCCAGGTAGCGACAGATGAGCGTCTGTAGCAGGCATTTTCAGAGCGCCCGCTAGTAGTCGAAGTGCTCGGCCGTGGGTCGCTACTTTATAGCTGTTCAGTAATGGTGAATACATTGTGAGGAGTTGCTATTTGACCAGTACAGCGCTGTATGGGAGCGCATGGTAGCGACTGCTCATAGCGACCGACTCACACCATATTCAGCAAAAAAAACAGCCCCTCAAATGTCTGGCGCTGAAAAATAGTTGTTTGTAGCCCAGAGCGCAGGAAGCGGTGTGTTTAAAGTCTGTTTTTCAGCATCTATCAACTAGTAACAAAGCGAAAACATATGGAATTACATTGTAACCACATTGTAACATGAACACTTTAATGGCAGACCTGTAATGTCATTTCTGAGGAAATATTTAAAAAATGAAAAAATTATGAAAAAACTGCTTTTTCAATGCCAGAAGAGGTCACAGAATTATTTGTGATTTTTTGGAAAAAAAAAAAACCCTGTTTAAAGAGAAGAAAAGGATCGTCCATTGAAATGTATGGGAGAGCGTCAGGTAGCGAGAGGCCATACCTGGCGCTGTGCAAGGCTGAACGCTGGCGCTGTTCGCTGAGCCTGTAAAAATGATGAATCAGACGCTACATGGCGCTATCCCAGTCGCTCAACAGATTCTGCTTGATAAATGTGTAATTGCGTGCCGTGTCCGGCGTTCACCAGTCGCTACCTCTCATTAACCAGCCACTACCTGACGCTATCCCTTCTTAAATAAGGGCCTAAGTCAATCCCTTTTGTGTTGTGTAATGACAAACTTAGCAAGAAAGCTGCACCTATGGTCCCCAGAGCGCCCGCCACTCCCCTGGGGGTTCTAGGCTCAGGCACTATAATAAAAAAGTGCCCCCCCCCCAAGTCACAGTGGGCCCCGACATCTGCCCAGGTTTGCCAGGTGCTGACGCGACTCTGTCTCCCAAGCCTGTAATTAGGGCCAATTTTAGACTGGGAGGCCGATTCATTAATAGCGCCAGGTAGCGCCAGATGAGCGACTGTAGCGTGATTTTTTCAGCGCCAGCCAGTATTCGCTGTGCTTGGCCGGCGTTTGCTTGATGACAGCGACTCAGTCGGTGTGCGGTAATGTTGAATACAGGCTGGGGGGTCGCTGTTTCACAGGTTCAGCGTTGTATGTGAGCGCCTGACAACTAATGGCCAGAGCGAACGGCTAGCTTCATATTCATTAACAAATCACGCTCCGAATTTGCTGTCGCTGTCCATTCCTTGTTTAAACCCCAGAGCGCTGGCGGCGATGGGTGTTAACTAGTTTTTAACCCCTAAACAACCATATTTTTTGATTGTAACATTATACATGTTTTTAGAATCATTTTGTAATATGAATACATTAATCTCAGACCTGTTAGATCAATTCTGCACAAATTTTTTTTTTAATTTTTTTTTACTTAAAAATAAATCCTAACATTGCAGAAGTGGTCTCCGAATTTTTGACATAAAAAAAAAAAAAAAAAAAAATTAATACCAATTATTTATGATTAATTATAGATTGCTCCATTGAAATGCATTGGACAACGCCAGGGAGCGACAGCTCATACCTGGCGCTGTGAAGGAATTTGCAGCGGCGCTGTTCAGTCCAGGCGGCTTCATGATGAAGCATGAAGCCGATGAAGCATGATGTCGCTCTCGCCGGCGCTAGCCTCATTTTGCTTGATAAATGCGTCATTGTGACCGCCGCCGGGCGTACTTGAGTCGGTAGCCGCCGATAGCTGGCGGTACCTGGCGCTCGTCAGACACTACCTGGCGCTAGCCCGTGATAAATAAGGCCCAAAGTGTGGCCTTGGGCAAAACTATGAGGCCCTTAGTTCTGAAATATTGCACCAACCTTATGTCTATTCCTTGTTGTCCTCCCGTGTGCCCCCCAGTCCCTGACATCCTTCACATACCTAGTCCATGTTATCCTGGCCAAGTTCCCAGTTCCTGCTGTCCTGTCCTAGGTGCCCAGTGCTTCACATCTTTCATTAGCATTAGCACACTTCCTGTGTTGAGACCCAGGGCCCGTTTGATGCCAAACCTGCCCAAGGTCGCAATCCTGGGCACAGGTTTACTTTAAAGCGTACCAATGATTTTCACACACCTAGATTTGGGCCACTTCATAGGGACATCCCAATTTGGGTTGCCCCATGTTTCTGAAACGCCCAGGATCTTCTGTATCCTCCTTTGGACCCTAATAGATTGTAAGATCTTCTCCTTCTGTATCATCCCTTATACCCTAATAGATTGTAAGCTCTTCTCCTTCTGTATCCTCCCTTATACCCTAATAGATTGTAAGCTCTTCTCCTTCTGTATCCTCCCTTATACCCTAATAGATTGTAAGCTCTTCTCCTTCTGTATCCTCCCTTATACCCTAATAGATTGTAAGCTCTTCTCCTTCTGTATCCTCCCTTATACCCTAATAGATTGTAAGCTCTTCTCCTTCTGTAACTCCCTATACCCTAATAGATTGTAAGCTCTTCTCCTTCTGTATCCTCCCTTATACCCTAATAGATTGTAAGCTCTTCTCCTTCTGTAACTCCCTATACCCTAATAGATTGTAAGCTCTTCTCCTTCAATATCCTCCCTTATACCCTAATAGATTGTAAGTTCTTCCTCCTTCTGTAGTCTCCCTTATACCTTAACAGATTGTAAGCTCTTCTCCTTCTGTAACCCTCCTTATACCCTAATAGATTGTAAGCTCTTCTTCTTCTGTATCCTCCATTATACCCTAATAGATTGTAAGCTTTTGTATAACCCCTTATACCCTAAAAGATTGTGCTACCACATGTATCCTCCCCAATACCCTGATAGACCCCTTCTGTATACTTGGCTATATGCTAATAGACTGTAAACTCTTCACGCTTCTTCTTCTTAGGGTAGGTTAGGTTAGTTTGGTGTCCCTTTGAACCAGGTCCCTCCCTAGCACAGGGTTGTAAGGGAGAATTTAGGTCTGCATCTATCATTAACGAGGCTCAGGATGACAGTAAGAGTTTGCTGTATCTCTTACCTCACTATACACTCCCACGGTGCATGTGCAGGCTTCCAGCCAATCAGAATAGAATCCTGTGCATATTAATGCCTAGCAGTCTATTCTGAATGCACATGCTGCTGACCATTCAGATACACAGGTGAGGGTGCACACATCAGATGGAGGAGTGCTGGGGATGCCGCCGGCGGCCCGCACATGCTCCATGCGATGAAGGGTTGAGGTAAGTTTAGGGGTGAACCTGGAGATTTATACAGCGGGGCATCCTAAATCAGGATGCCCCTGAAAAGGACTTTCACCCACCCCTGGAGTCTTTTAGATTGGGTGCTTAGTGTTTTGAGTCACAATAACTATGAACCCATATAGTTACCAGTGTCATGGACTCTCCAGTGAAACTAACTTTGGGGCCCCACTTTATAGTTTTAGGCTTATGTGAGCGGATAACCCAAGCTCTCCTGCCACAAAACTGCTGCATTCAGCATTACCTGCTACTCCCATACAACAATAGGCAGAATGACCATTTACAGCACTGTTAGAGCCACCTGGGCATCCATGACAGAAGGGCCCTTTTGGAGACGGGGTCCCCCGGTGGTGTGGGGACTGGTCAGGGCTCTCTCCAGTGCTGTCGACAGGTCCAGTGACTGGACCGACAAGGTAACGTCTTACATTAAGTTCTGTGAAGACATGCTGGTTGGCACCAAGACCTACAGGAAACAGGAGAACAACAAACCATGGTTAAAAAGATCGATCAAGGTCCTCAGAGTTAAAAAGGAGGTGGCTCACAAAAATGGCAATCTTTCAGAATACAGGAAACTCCGGAATATCAAAATCAAAGGAGATTAAAGCTGCAAAAAGAACATATTCAACCAGGCTAGAAGAAAGATTTTCTTCTGCCAATTCAAGAGCACTTTGGAATGGCTTAAGACAGATAACTAATTTCAAAGACTCCTCCCCTTCCATTAGTCCGAGCAAAAAGCTTGCTAAGGAACTAAATAAGTTCTATAGTCGGTTTGACACAGAAAAGTCTGATGGAGGTGCTTATCCTGCTAATCCTCTACCATGCGCAGGTAAGCTCATCCCGTCCAGACTAGACTTTGAAGTGTCAGATGTTAAGAATCTTCTAATGTCCCTCAACACCAGGAAGGCATCTGGTCCTGACAGCATTTCCACAACATGCTTCAAGACAAGTGCAGAACGGATTGCTCCAGTCCTACCTCTCATCTTTAGAAGTACACTAGAGACCGCAATAGTCCATGACTGTCTGGAGAACTCAATTATTATGCCAGTCCCAAAATCATCATCAGCTTCAGACTTGAATGACTTCAGACCCATTGCTTTGACCCAAGTGGTCATGAAGGTCTTTGAACGGTTAGTCATATCATTCCTCAAGGATGCTACTGGTTCTCAAAAGAATCCACTACAGTTTGCATATAAATCAAACAGATCAGCAGAGCATGCGGTCAATCTGGCGATCAAGTGCACATTAGATCACGTCATTTCATCATTCATTATTTGATTAAACCAGGTCATATGCCAGGATGCTATTTGTGGACTTTTTATCTGCGTTCAGTACCATTGATCCCTAAATACTCCATGGAAAGCTGTGCTCTTCGGGCATTTCATTAATTATATCTGACTGGATTATTAGCTTTCTTTTTTTTTTTTTCTTTTTTTTTGGATTATTAGCTTTCTGACTGGTAGGTCTCAGAGGGTCAAATTGGGCTCCTTTGTTTCTTCGGCCAGGATTACAAACATGGGTGCACCACAGGGATGTGTTCTGTCTCCCCTTCTCTTCTAACTATATACCAATGACTTCACCTCCTCAGATCCTTCGGTCAAAATCAAGTATGCAGATGATACCACCTAAGAGGCCGATTCATTATTAGCGCCAGGTAGCGACAGATGAGCGCCAGTAGCGTGATTTTCACAGCGCCAGCTAGTATTCGCTGTGCTTGGCCGGGGTTTGATTGTTGACAGCGACTCAGTCGGTGTGCGGTAATGTTGAATACGGGGTTAGGAGTCGCTGTTTCACAGGTTCTGCGTTGTATGGGTGCGCCTGACAGCGAATGGCCAGAGCGAACGGCTTGCTGCAGATTCATTAACAAATCACGCTCAAAAATTTCTCGCGCTGTGAATTCCTTGTTTAAACCCCAGAGCGCTGGCGGCGATGTGTGTAAAGTAGTTTTTAACCCTCAAACAACCATTTTCTTTTAATGTAAAAATTATACAAGTTTTTCTAAACATTTTGTAATATGAATACATGAATATCAGACCTGTAATATCAATTCTGCACAATTTTTTTTTTTTTTTTACTTAAAAAAAAATCCTAACATTGCAGAAGTGGTCACAGAATTTTTGACATTAAAAAAAAAAATAAATAAATAAATAAAAAAAGCAATTATTTATGATTATTTAAAGATTGCTCCATTGAAATGCATTGGACAAGGCCAGGGAGCGCCAGGTCATACCTGTCGCTGTGATGGGATTATCAGCGGCGCTGTTCGTTGCAGTCGGCTACATGATGAATCCCGCGCTAGCTGATGCTCTCGCCGGCGCTAGCCTCATTTAGCGTGATAAATGCGTCATTGTGACCGCCGCCGGGCGTACTTGAGTCGGTAGCCGCCGTTACCTGGCGCTCGTCAGACACTACCTGGCGCTAGCCCTTGATAAATAAACCCCTTAGTAGGTCTCATCAATGACAACGATGAGTTTACCTGCAGGACCCAAGCTAAAACCCTTGAATCTTAATGCAAGAAAAACAACCTTACCTTGAATACCCAGAAAATGCGGTAAACTTACCTCAGGTTCAGTCCCGCGCTGTCTCCAGGTGGCTGGCCGGGGCTCTTCCTGCCTGGCGACCACACCGAGTGATGGCTCGGGCAGCGTCAGCTCGTGAGGCGCCGAGCGCGGCCGCCTCCTCCCTTCATCGCCGCATCTCCGGCTTCTCTGAACGTGCGAGCACGTCTCACTTCCGGGGATGATTTAAAGGGCCAATGAGCCCAGAGTTTGTTTGGGCGGAATGCCCTTTAGAGTTTTAATGGGGGCAATCAGCCCAAAAGTGCACCAATAAGACACACTCCCCTTGTCCAATCCCATTAGGTTCAGCCCTATAAAGGTTTTCTCCCCTCAGTCTATCGCTGCCTGTGATAGCGTTTAGCTGGGTGTGCCCTTAATCCTGAGAATTCCTACTAAATCCTGTTGCCGACCTCGTTTGTTTGACCATTCTGTGATTGCCACCTGGACCGACTCTCGCTTGTACACTGACCAAGTTACTGCTTTATCCCCTGTGCCACGTACCCGTGACCCTCCCCAGATTGACCTTTGGCTTGACCTCGACTCCTCTATAGTCTCTCCCTTGGTGCTGCGATAGTTAAGGACAAACTTCCCGTGTATGACCCTGGCTTACCCGACATTGCCCAGCCTGGCCTTTGGTTCACCCGCCTTCACCCCCTGTAAGCTCACATTCTTTGTGCTACTAAGTCCTGGGGGTAACCGTGTCCGGGCGAGGCGTGTATAGCGTCCCGGCAAACAGGGGCTTGACTAAAGGTGAAATTAGCAGCAGAGATTGGGGGCAGTGGGCTTACCTTGTAGGCGGGTGTCCCACAGGGCCTGACACGGTCAAACTCGTAATTGACTTCAGGCGATCGCACCAAATGCACCATCCCATTTCGATTGGTGAGGAGGAAGTCAAAATCATAGCCAAAATCGTACAAATTTCTAGGCACCCAGATCTTGTGGAGCAAGCAAGCTACAGTTATCTCAAAGAAGGCCCAACAAAGATTATACTGCTTGAGGCAATTAAAAAGATACGGTACATCTCAGGGAATCTTAAAAACTTTTTACAATGCTGCCATAGAACCAATCTTGACCACTTCAATCACAGTCTGGTACAACTAGAACTGCTGAGTGAATAATTGGATCCCCATTATCACCTCTGGATGAGCAATTCATGAGCAGAATCTCCTACAGGGCTAAGAAAATGCACCCAGGGCATTCCTTTTTCAGGCTCTTACGCTCTGGGTGCAGATTCATGGCTCATTCGACAAAAACCTCCAGACACAAAAACTGTTTTTTTCTTTTGGCCATTATGGCTCTCAACAAAACCTGTGTGAGAGGTTCTTAAAGCGGACCATTACCCTGAATAAGAGCCTATCTTGTATGTTTCCCCCACCCCCTACATACAGATTGCCAATATTAAAAATCATCCTACCTGCACCAATTGCATTATTTCGAGCCTTTTAACACCCAAGATGGCGGCCCATGAACTCTCAGGCTGTCTGCAGACAGGAAGTGTCTTCTGACTGTGCCGCTCTGTATTCTGGGATTGATGTCCTTTTCCTGACCCCAGCTCTGCTCTATGGCCCTTATTTATGAAGGAATAGCGACAGGTAGCGACTGGTGAGCGGCCGGTAATGACGGGCCCCGCCGCGAGAACGACGGCTCCCCACCACAATCACACATTTATCAAGCCAATCCTGCTTAGCGACTGAGATAGCGCCATCTAGCGACTCATTCATCATTATTCCAGCCTCAGCCCACAGCGCCAGCGTCCGACCTTGAACAGCGACAGGTATGACCTCTCGCTACCTGGCGCTCTCCAATGCATTTCAATGGAACAATCTTTAAATATTCATAATTAATTGTTATTGTTTTTTTGTTTTTGTTTTTTAAATGTGAAAAATTTTGTGACCACTTCTGTCAAAAAAAAAAAATGAACAGAATTGATATTACAGGTCTGATATTAATGTATTCATATTACAAAATTATTTTAAAAAATTGTTTTTTTGGTTTTCAAAAATATGGTTGTTTGGGGGTTAAAAAACTACTTTTAACCCATCGCCGCCAGCGCTCTGGGGTTTAAACAAGCTTTTCACAGCGCGAGAATTTTTTGAGCGTGATTTGTTAATGAATATGGTGGAAGCCGGTCGCTAGGGCCAGTCGCTATCATGCGCTCCCATACAGCGCGGAACCTGTCAAATAGCGACTCCTCACCCAATATTCAACATTACGGCAAACCGACTGAGTCGCTATCAACTACCGAACAACGGCCAAGCACAGCCACTACTAGCGGGCGCTCTGAAAATGCCGCTACAGTCGCTCAACTGTCGTTACCTGCCGCTATTAATGAATCGGCCTCTATGTGTGCAAAGCACAGCTATAACCTACCCTCTGCACTTCTCCCCACCCCCTCCTCTCCTTAGCCTGTGATGCTTCTGAGGCAAGATGGCGGCACCCGTATACCAGAGTCCTGAACAGAGTTGCAGCCCAGTGGGGGAAAGAATAATAAGTAAGTGACTAAAAACTTAAAATATATTAATTTTAGATGCTGGGGAATCGTTTTTTTAAGGGTTTGGGCGTTTCATTAAATGACGCTGAAGGTCCCCTTTGAACTCAGTCCAGATTATCCATTGTTGCTAATTCTGTTATTCTATAACAAATTAACTTGCACTAAACCTTAAACATTAATATCTGTTACTACTATGTTATTGTATGTAATTGTTAATAGCTCTCCTGGTGTATCTCCTTGCCAAAAAAAACATTCCTTGTTTGTATCCTGTACAGAATAAATAAAGAGGCTGATTCATCATTAGCGGCAGGTAGCGACAGATGAGCGTCTGTAGCAGGCATTTTCAGAGCGCCCGCTAGTAGTCGCAGTGCTCAGCCGTGGGTCGCTACTTTATAGCGACTCAGTCGCTGTTCAGTAATGTTGTGAGGAGCTATTTGACCAGTACAGCGCTGTATGGGAGCGCATGTTAGCAACTGCTCATAGCAACCGACTCACACCATATTCAGCAAAAAAACAGCCTCACAAATCTCTGGCACTGAAAAATGCTTGTTTGAAGCCCAGAGCGCAGGAGGCGGTGTGTTTAAAGTCTGTTTTTCAGCATCTATCCACTAGTAACAAAGCGAAAACATATGGAATTACATTGTAACAACATTGTAACATGAACACTTTAATGGCAGACCTGTAATGTAATTTCTGAGAAAATATATAAAAAAATGAAAAAAATATGAAAAAACTGCTTTTTCAATGCCAGAAGAGGTCACAGAATTATTTGTGATTTTTTTGAAAAAAAAAAAACAAAACAAAAACCCCGTTTAAAGAGAAGAAAAAGATCGTCCATTGAAATGTATGGGAGAGCGACAGGTAGCAAGAGGTCATACCTGGCGCTGTGCAAGGCTGAACGCTGGCGCTGTTCGCTGAGGCTGTGAAAATGATGAATCAGACGCTACATGGCGCTATTCCAGTCGCTAAACAGATTCTGCTTGATAAATGTGTAATTGCGTGCCGTGTCCGGTGTTGACCAGTCGCTATCTGTCGCTACCTCTCATTAACCAGGCGCTACCTGACGCTATCCCTTCTTAAATAAGGGCCACAGTATCAAAAATATCTCTCTGTTATTGTATCTTTTTTCATATCATTCACTTTGAACTTTGTAGCATCTTGTTGGTAAGAGTTTCTCTACTGCATGTTTTATCCTGTCTGTAATTATTACTTGGTACAGCGTTACGGAAGAAGACTGTGCCACATACATAAACTATAAAAACAACAATGATTTTATTTTATGTATTTATTTATTTTAACAGAGTTGCTACTTTAAATCCTCAAAGACTAACAGGCACCTTTCATTCATCAGATAGCAGTCTAAAATTACCTTGTTGCTATGGAAACATCATCAGTTCCTTCCAGCTGCCAATCAAATATTAGAACAGACACAACATTCCGTCCTAATTAATGGTGCTGATGTGCCGAGCCGCTGACACCTGCAGAACGATCACACGGGAGCTGATCAGGGTGGTGAAAATGAAGTTATCAGTCGCAGTTCCCTGGGATAGTGATGTAACAGTTTAAATGCAGCAAATATGGTGTAACCCATTTTTTTTCTTATTTTGGAGGGGGTTAGAGTTGGATTTAAGTGGACCAAAACCCACGTGATCGGCCTGGGAATCTATAAGAATTCCTCCCCCTGGGGCATCCCAAATTAGGATGCCCCACTGTGTAAAACTCCCCAGATCTACTCACCTGATCCTAGAGCCCTTGTAACATCTCGGTGCCACGGCGGCATCCCAGAATTGTATCTTCAAAACCTCACCCTGGATTCTTTTTCCTTCCAGTAAAAAAAAAAAAAAAACGTTTTGGATGCTGGGTTTATGTGTAACCAAATCCTCTTGTCCCTTTGCATAATTATGTAGATTTTTATTACTGATGCATTTTTGCAGTAGTATCCCTCTAACCAAGTCTAAGAGGCTGATTCATTACTAGCGCCAGCTATTGGCAGATGAGCGTCTGTACAGCGGCGCTTAGAGCAACCGCTAGTATAAGTTGTGATCAGCTATCGGGCGCTGTAACAAAGCGCCTCAGTCGCTCTAGTAACCTGGCCGGCATTGATGAATGAGATGTATGTTGGACGCTCTAACATCAGTACAGCATTGCAGCGAGCAAGATTCACACAGCGTAGGCGCTCTGGATCTGGTCGCTGTAGCATAGAGCGCCAGACGCTGTGTGATTAAAGTCTGTTTTTGAACACATATCCACCAGTAACAAAGCAAAAACACATGGAATGACATTGCTGTAACATTTGTGACATTAATACTTTAATGCCAGACCTGTAATGACAATTCTGCATAAAAATATAAAAAATCTAAGTTTTCAAAAATGACTTTTTTCTAGGCCAGGAGAGGTCAAAAAATCATTTGAGAGTAAAAATGAAAAAAATAAATAAATAAATAAATTCGGATCAGTAAAGAGATTAGAAGGAACATCCATTGAAATGTATGGGAGAGTGTCAGGTAGAGAAAGGTAAGACCCGTCGCCCTGGAAGCTAGAGCGCCGGCGCTATACGCTGAGTCGCCTGTAATGATGAATCGTACGCTACATGGGGCTGTTAGAGTTGCTCGCCAGAATCGCCTTCATAAATGTGGTTTTGAGTACAGCTCCCAGCGTTCACCAGACGCTGCCTGCCGCTACGAAGCGCTACCTGCCGCTATCCCTTCATGAATAAACCCCTAAGTATGAGAAAAGAACACACTGCTGTAAATACTGTCATCGCTTTACAGCAACACCTCCCTCTAGTGGCACAATCATTTCATACCTAGCAATTACAATACCTCTGATGCACTTCAGCCATCATCCGTCACTCATCAAAATGCGATTGTGCCATGAGACTGTATACAGAAGCTTGAGAAGTATTCCAAATTCAAGTAACTGGGGTAACTAATTTTAAAAAAGAATCGTTAAAAAACATTCATTTATAAAATCATTGAAATAAACTACCTGTATGTTTTACTTTTAGCAATTAGTAAATAATATTTTCTGGCAGCATATAAAGTAACTGATTTTATGCGGCTTCTTTAACATTTTTCTCTGGTTATTTACGGACAGTGACGGGATGATGGGGTGTTTTAAACTTGCTCAATATTACCCTGTTGCCAAGGAGATGACAGTTGAGGCCGGATTCACACCTCTGATCTTTGTGTTCTGTCGAGCGCTTTAACTTGTGATTGTGTTTTCCAATGCGTTTGCTGTTGTTATTAATGAGTTGATTACTGTTTTGGCTTTACTAATAGAATAGTCAGCTCTTCCACCTCTTGTATCCTCCCTTATACCCTAATAGATTGTAAGCTCTTCCACCTCTTGTATCCTCCCTTATACCCTAATAGATTGTAAGCCCTTCTTCTTCTGTATCCTTCATTATACCCTAATAGATTGTAAGCTCTTCTCCTTCTGTATCCTCCCTTATACCCTAATAGATTGTAAGCTCTTTCCCCTTTTTGTCTGCATAATCCTTTATGCTCTAATAGAGTATAAGGGAGAGTAAGCTCTCTACTTCTGTATCCTCTCTTATACCCTAATAGATTGTAAGCTCTTCTCCTTCTGTATCCTCCCTTATACCCTAATAGATTGTAAGCTCTTCTTCTTCTGTATCCTCCCTTATACACAAATAGATTGTAAGCTCTTCTTCTTCTGTATCCTCCCTTATACCCTAATAGATTGTAAGCTCTTCTCCTTCTGTATCCTCCCATATACTCTAATAGATTGTAAGCTCCTCTCCTTCTGTATCCTCCCTTATACCCTAATAGATTGTAAGCTCTTCTCCTTCTGTATCCTCCCTTATACCCTAATAGATTGTAAGCTCTTCTCCTTCGGTATCCTCCCTTATACACGAATAGATTGTAAGCTTTTCTTCTTCTGTATCCTCCCTTATACACGAATAGATTGTAAGCTCTTCTCCTTCTGCATCCTCCCTTATACACTAATAGAGTGTAAGCTTTTCCTCTTCTGTATCCTCCCTTATACCCTAAAAGATTGTATGCTCTTCCTCTTCTGTATCGTCCTTTATACCCCAATAGATTGTAAGCTCTTCCTCTTCTGTATACTCCTTTATACACTAATAGATTGTAAATTCTTCTTCTGTATTCTCCTTTATACCCTAATAGATTGTAAGCTCTTCTTCCGTATCCTTCATTATACCCTAATAGATTGTAAGCTCTTTCCTCTTTTTGTCTGCATAATCCTTTATGCTCTAATAGAGTATAAGGGAGAGTAGGCTCTCTTCCTCTGTATCCTCCCTTATGCCCTAATAGAATGTCAGCTCTTGCACCTATTGTATCCTCCCTTATACCCTAATAGATTTTTAGCTCTTCTCCTTCCGTATTATCCCTATACCCTAATAGATTGTAAGCTCCTCTTCTTCTGAATCCTTCCTTATACGCTAATAGATTGTAAGGTCTTACGCCTTATTGTCCTCCTTTACATCCTAACAGAATGTACTGTAAGTAATTCCTCTTTAATATCCTTCCCTATACCCTAATATATTGCAAGCTTTTCTTCCTTCTATATTTCAACTTTACCCAAAATACATTGTGAATTCCTCCTCTACTGTATCCTCACGTTTAACTCAAAAGATTGTAAACTCTTCCACTTACTGTATCATATTGTGCATCCTAATAGATTTCTTCTCCTCTATACTTCCTTACACCCTAACAGATTAAAACTATTCCTTGCTCTGTATCCTTCCATACACCCTAACAGTAAGATCGTCTTCCTTCTATATAGATTCTGTAGCTTCTCTTATTCCCAAATAGATTTTTAGCTCTTTAAACTTCAAAATCCTTTTTTCTACTAATGAAACACAGAAGGGCCCCCACTGATATAATGCCATGGAGCCCCCATCATTAGTATCTCTTCCTCTGGTGAAATCATTCCACCTTAGCAGATGAAAAGTGTCCTTTCTGGACATTCACAGGCAGAAAGCAGCTATTTACTAAGATCATGCTTTAGATGCTCTGAGCAGAATTCACCTGTTAGAAGCCCGGGCTGTGGCAGTAACGTGCCTTCAGTTGTGTGACAGTGTCCCCGCCCACCTGTCACTTCTCTGATCGGTGATTGGATGAGCAGGAAATGGGCAGCGATCCCTCCAGCCGGGAAGGCAGAGCGGCAGCCGCACAGCGGCCAGCGCAGCGATGGGGCAGGAGCGCAGCCAGGCAGCGCTGTGCAGCGGGACATGAGAGCCAGCGATGAGCCATCCTCCTGCCAGAGATCAGCCTCTTTCTATTCACCTCACATAGGAGGGAGACAGGAGCCCCCACAACTATAAGAAGCATCCACCTGTCCTGCGACTACCCAGAAACTGGCTGCACCCCACCACTGACCATGTGAGCGCTACTGGACTGACAGCTACTCATTCTGTGGGATTGTAAAGCAGCCTCTACACCTGATCAGCAGGTGATAGCTGAAGACCAGGGATTTTCCTTCTCTGGAAAACTTCCCAGGGAGGAAAATGTAATCAGGTAAGCTGCTATTCAACCACTGCCTCCAGGCTGCTCCATTATTCCAATTCTTTATTGGAAGAATTGATGGCAAGCTCTTCAGCCTATAACTGGCTTCAGAGTGAGGTTAGCTATAGTTTTTATCTTAGTGATTATATATATATATAGAGAGAGAGAGAGAGAGAGAGAGAGAGAGAGAGAGAGAGAGAGAGAGAATGTTTTAATAATAATACTAATAATAAAAAAAATAATTATTTCATTTCATCCCTCCTCTCTCTCTCTCTCTCTCTCTCTCTCTCTCTCTCTCTCTCTCTCTCTCTCTCTCTATATATATATATATATATATATCCTAAAAGTAACTGAAAAAAATGTATTTTACCTGGAGAAATATATATATATTTATTTATGAAATAAGTATTATTAGCTTTATATATAGATATAATAATATATCCCAATTTTAGGTTTTAACATTTATTTATGAAGGTTATAAATAAATATATTAAGGACCTCTAAGGACTGATTTAAGTAGAGAGCCTCTCTACACCTTATTGGCCACCCTACTGTGTATGAGGTTGTTATTTACACTATGAATTTCCTGGAGGGACCCCCCCCCCCCTTCTCTTTATATGCCCTATTTAAGATTTTGGGAGGGATATAAATATAAACCTTTCCACTTCTTTGGAGTAACGTATGCGGAGAGCCTCTCCACACCTTAGTGACTACCCTACTAATGATCACCTCATTACCTCATTGGAGTAATGTATGCGGAGAGCCTCACCTTAGTGACTGCTCTACTGTATATGGGGTCTCTCTCTCTCTCTCTCTCTCTCTCTCTCTCTCTCTATATATATATATATATATATATATATATATATATACTTTAGGATTTAAATTGACTTATGGGGGTTACAGCCCCTCGCTGCACCTTAGTGACTACACTAATGTATATGGGGTTGTCATTTACAAATACCTGGAAAATATCTCTTTAAAGATGTGTATATATATATATATGTTTTGAAATATATCCCAATTTTAGGTTCAAATTTTATTTCCAAGGGTTACAAGTAAACAAGTTTAGAACATCTACAACCTAATTTGTGACTTAGGTGGAGAAGTTCTCCACACCTAAGTGACTGCCCTACTGTATATGGGGTTGTTACTTCTGTGCTTTACCTGGAGAAACTCTCTCTCTCTCTCTCTCTCTCTCTCTCTCTATATATATATATATATATATATATATATATATATAAAGGAATATGGTTGGAGAGGTTCTCTACTTGAAGTTGAAACATCTTTCCAGAACTGTGTAAATAACTACCCGTATACAGTAGGGTGGTCACTAAGATGTGAAGTTAGTCCAATGAGGCGGAGGGGGTTAACATTTTTATGTGTAACCCCCATAAGTCAATTTAAAATCTAAAGTATGTATACATATATATTTTGTAGAGAACCTCGCTGAACCTACACATTTATGGTAAAACTTTTTTTTTACTTCACTGGAAATCTGCAATTTACCTGGAGAACCTCTCTAACTTTATTTCTTACTACTACTCTTCTATATATATATATATATATATATATATATATATATATATATATATATATAGGTTGTTATGTGTAGATTTATATATAGCTATAAAAATCTATCCCATTTTAGGTTTTATTTTATTTACAAGGGTTACAAATAGATATGTTGAGAACCTCTCCAACCTTATTTTTGACTTGGGTGAAGAACCTCTCCACGCCTTACTGACTACCTTACTGTTTATGGGAAAAGTATCTAGGAAGGTAACTGTATAAAAATGTGTTATACCTGTAACATTTTAAATATAATATTTATAAATAAATATATATATATATATATATATATATATATATATATATTATTGTTATTATTTATGTCTAAAAATATATCCCAAAGTTAGGTTTTATTTTATTTATGAAGGTCACAAATAAAAATGTTAAGAACCTCATTGGACTGATTTACGTAGAGAGCCTCTCCAAACCTTAGTGAACACCCTCCTGTATATGGGGTTGTTAGTTACACAGGTCTGTAAAATGTTTCTACTTGATAGCAAATCTGTGATACCTGGAGAAACTCTCCAACCCTATTGGACTGACCTATGTGGCGAGACCCTCCACCCATTTATAAATACCCCACTGTATAGGGTCGATTCAGCACCAGGTGACAAAATTCGCCATGTCTACCTTGGGGCTGATTCAGCAACCGGATGTCAATTTTCCCCTGGTGCTGAATCACCCCTAAGGTGCAGGTACGGGTGAGTAAACCCTTTTTTAATTTTTTGTGTTCAAGTGGAGAGGCTCAACTGGGGTGGAGAGGCTCTCCAAACTTTACTATTGCAATGCCTAATCTCAAACCAATGGGGAAAAGACTGGATTATAAAGCAGCCTCCGGACCTGATCAGAGGTGACAGGTGCCCTTTACTGACAGCTGCTGGTCTTTCCCTTTCCCTATAGCGTTCTTGAATTGCTTTCAATGTGCTCTCGTCCACTGTTTCACAACCTGCGGTACGCAAACCCCAGGGGGGACTTGGCAATGTTCAAGGGTGCACCAACAAGGGGTCTAACAGGTCTGGGATATTAATCCTAATACACTAGCAGAGGGTGCACCGCCTAAATACACTACTACAATACAATCTGTGTGCTCACCTACTACAATTGACTCTACAAAACCTGGAGTAGGCATATTCTCAATCAAATTGGTATTTTATTAGTACAAAAATTAGGTCTGGGATATTATTTTAACAGAAAAACATTCCTTCTTGTGTCAAAAAGTGCTACAAGGTCTGCGCCCTCCTTATTTTGAACGCTCCATTCAGATTTCTTTCCGCACTGACCTCAGAGCTGCATGGAAAATCTGAATAAAATGCGTGAGTTTACAGGGGATACACACTGCGGGACTGACTACTCTACTGTATACGGGGGTGCCATTTACAAAAACCTGGAAAATCTCCCTATAAAGGAGTTGAATGAGATGTGAGTACCGGGCAATCCCTGGGATCACCCAGTGGGTGATCCCTATTCGGGATAGCCCATAAAGAGGGAGACCACTGGCCGTAGTCTTATAGGCATTAGGGAGATGGTTGTTTCTCTTTAACTCTCTGCTGGAAATAAGTGAGACAAAACCTGGTATTTTGACTATCCAGGGTTTTGTTTCCTGTCCCAGGGGCATCTCTGCTGTGTGAACCCCCCACCCAGATCGCCTAGTAAAACTCGCCTTTCCCGATCCTACCGTGCATGGACTAGCTCTCGTCCAATCAGAGCAGTTTGCTGTGAATATGTAATGTTTGGGAAACGGCTGTTTTTGGCGGAGTGTGAGCGGCTGCATCCCCAGCAGCGGGCATGCTCTCGCTCCCAGCATTTCTGAATGGTTGGGTACGGGCACATCCCAAAGGTGCTGGGGGATGCAGCCGCTGGCGTTTCCATTGGCGAGGGAGCCAGGAAGAAGGTGACTTTTGAGGCATCACAGCGTCGGGTCACACAGTGGGGCATCCCATTTTGGAGTGGGAAAGCTAGCGTCCGGCCCTGAATCCTCTAAGATTCCAGGGCCAGCCCTGTTGGATTTTGTTCCCCTTTATGTTTATAGCTCTGCTAATGAGGTGGTGGCTGTGTGGAAAGGGTTAATCACACTTTGTTATGCTATGGAGACCTCCAGCAAAGAATTTCCAGTGCCTGTGATTGGCTGCACAGGGAAGCAATAGATAGGGGTTGTCATTAGACTGATTTAACTCCTTGCTGGTGATTTGCCCTCTGTTTAATGGCTCTACTGTCAGGTCAAGGGGCATGGTTTGGGATTTAAGGGTTAAAGTGCATAAACTGTCATTCAGCAGCTCATCTCATCATGGTTGCGCTCTGCCTTCCTATCATACCGCAGCTACTCCTTAAAGAAGAGACAAGGCAAGAGTAATGGAACCCCCCCCATCACCACCACCACCGATAATAAGGCTAAGCTGATGGTCTATGAGGCTGATTCATCATTAGCGGCAGGTAGCGACAGATGAGTGTCTGTAGCATTTTCAGAGCGCACGCTAGTAGTCGCAGTGCTCGACCGTGAGTCGCTACTTTATAGCGACTCAGTCGCTGTTCAGTAATGTTGAATACATTGTGAGGAGTCGCTATTTCACCAGTACAGCGCTGTATGGGAGCGCATGTTAGCGACTGCTCATAGCGACCGACTCACACCATATTCAGCAAAAAAACAGCCTCACAAATCTCTGGCACTGAAAAATACTTGTTTGAAGCCCAGAGCGCAGGAGGCGGTGTGTTTAAAGTCTGTTTTCAAGCATCTATCAACTAGTAACAAAGCGAAAACATATGGAATTACATTGTAACAACATTGTAACATGAACACTTTAATGGCAGACCTGTAATGTCATTTCTGAGGAAATATATAAAAAATGAAAAAATTATGAAAAAACTGCTTTTTCAATGCCAGAAGAGGTCACAGAATTATTTGTGATTTGTTTGAAAAAAAAAAACCCGTTTAAAGAGAAGAAAAGGATCGTCCATTGAAATGTATGGGGGAGCGTCAGGTAGCGAAAGGTCATACCTGGCGCTGTGCAAGGCTGAACGCTGGCGCTGTTCGCTGAGGTTGTGAAAATGATGAATCAGACGCTACATGGCGCTATTCCAGTCGCTAAACAGATTCTGCTTGATAAATGTGTAATTGCGTGCCGTGTCCTGCGTTCACTAGTCGCTACCTGTCATTAAGCAGCTACTACCTGACGCTATCCCTTCTTAAATTAGGGCCAAAAGCGCCACATTATCAGACTATTGACACTGAGGGAGAGGAAGAACAGTCAGGGTGATGAGAATGTCTGTCTTACAGACCCCACCCAATATTTCAAAACATAAATCATCAGGTGAACCTGTAAACCTTGATATGTCGGCCATTTCTTACTCAGTTTAAAAATGGAAAACAGTTTAAGACAGTGCCAAACATAACCCAACACAATGATGTAACACTTTACCTTTGTCTTCTGTATCCCTTTAATCACTGTCTGTTGCCTGTGACATCACCTGCACAGAATCTCAGGTGATGGGACAATGAGTTGCTCTTAGTTCTTCGCTGGTTTGTTTCAGATCATGTGCAGCGCAGTACCATCCTTTCCTAACCAATGGTGAAACAAATGACTCAGGAGCTTACTCTGACATGACAGCTATAAGCAACTGCTCACTGTTCATTACTAGCTGTTGGAATCTTTGCACAGGCATTACATTTCTGGCCAGTACAATGTGATTGCTGCTATACAACAGTACAAAGTGATTGCTAACAGTGGGAATCTGAGCACAGGCATTAGGTTTCTGGCCAGTACAATGTGATTGCGTCTATACAACAGTACAAAGTGATTGCTAACAGTGGGAAGCAGGGCAAAGGCATTAGGTTTCTGGCCAGTACAATGTGATTGCTGCTATACAACAGTACTAAGTGATTTCTAATGGTGGGAATCTGAGCACAGGCATTAGGTTTCTGGCCAGTACAATGTGATTGCGTCTATACAACAGTACAAAGTGATTGCTAACTGTGGGAAGCAGGGCAAAGGCATTAGGTTTCTGGCCAGTACAATGTGATTGCTGCTATACAACAGTACTAAGTGATTTCTAATGATGGGAATCTGAGCACAGGCATTAGGTTTCTGGCCAGTACAATGTGATTGCGTCTATACAACAGTACAAAGTGATTGCTAACTGTGGGAATCTGAGCACAGGTATTAGGTTTCTGGCCAGTACAATGTGATTGATGCTTTACCACAGTACTAAGTGATTGCTAGCGATTGGTGGCTGTGCAGACATTATGTTTCTGGCCAGTATGGTGTGATTGTTGATTTACAACAATATGATTTACAATACGGGCAGGCTGATTCATCACTAACGCCAGGTAGCGACAGATGAGCGTCTGTAGCAGGCATTTCAGAGCGCCCGCTAGTAGTCGCTGTGCTCGGGCGTGGGTCGCTAGTTCATAGCGACTCAGTCGCTGTGCTGCAATGATGAATATATTGTGAGGAGTCGCTATTTCACCAGTACAGCGCTGTATTGGAGCGCATGTTAGCGACTGGTCAGTGCGACCGACTCATCACATATTCATTATAAAAACATCCTCACAAAACTCCAGCATTCAAAAATGCTTCTCTGAAGCTCAGAGCGCCAGAGGCTGTTTGAATAAAGTCTGTTTTTTAGCATGTATCCACCAGTAACAAAGCGAAAACATATGGAATGACATTGTTATTACATTGTAACATGAACACTTTAATGCCGGACCTGTAATATCAATTCTGCAGAAATATATAAAACATGAAAAATATTTAAAAAAAATGGCTTTTTCTCGGCCAAAAGAGGTCACAACATTTGAGATTTAAAAAAAAACCTCCTGTTTAAAAAGAAATATAAGAACTCCCATTGAAATGTATGGGAGAGCGACAGGTAGCGAGAGGTAATACGTGGCGCTCTGCAAGGCTGAACGCCGGTGCTGTTTGCTGAGGCTGGGAAAATGATGAATCGGACGCTGCATGGTGTTATCCCAGTCGCTCAACAGATTCGGCTTGATAAATGTGTAATTGCGTGCCGTGTCCGGCGTTCACCTGCCGCTACCTGTCGCTACCTCTCATTTACAAGGCACTACCTGACGCTATCCTTTCATGAATAAGGCCCTATGTAATTACTAGCTGTTGGAAGTTTTGCACAGGCATTTTGTTTCTGGACAGTACAATGTGATAGCTAGCTGTGCAAAGACGCGGAGGCTGATTCATTACTAGCGCCAGGTACCGGCAGATGAGCGTCTGTAGCCAGGCGTTCAGAGCGACCGCTAGTGGTCAGTCGCTGGCCGGCATTGATGAATTTGATGTGTGAGTCGCTATAACACCAGTACAGCGCTATATGGGAGCGAACGGTAGCGACTGGTCAGTGTAAGCGACGCAAACCATATTCATAAAAAAAACAGCCTCACATAACGCCGGCGCTCAAAATCGGTTCGTTGTAGCCCAGAGCGCCAGAAGCTGTGTGATTAAAGTTTGTTTCTGAACATGTATCCACTAGTAACAAAGCGAAAACATATAGAATTACATTGTTATTACATTGTGACATTAAAGTGGACCAACACCCAGGGGTGATCACCTCCCTCACCGCGGGGCATCCGAGATCGGGATGTCCCGCGGGGTGAAACCCCCCCAAAAGCCCCAAAAAACCTTACCTTATCGGCGACGGCTGATCCGCGCGCCCCTCTAGCAGTTTGTGAATGTGAATGGCCGGCGCGGGCTCTCGCCCTGTACGAGGGACGCGCGGGAGGCGGCGGCGCTTGTCCGTCGCTTGTCCGTCACCGAAAAGGTAAGTTTTTTGTGGCTTTTGGGGGGGTTTCACACAGCGGGGCATCCTGATCTCGGATGCCCCGCTGAAGTGGACCAACACCCAGGATAGTGAAAATCCTGGGTGTTGGTCCACTTTAACGCCAGACCTGTAATGACAATTCTGCATAAAAACATAAAAAATCAAAAAAGTTTTAAAAAATGACTTTTTCTAGGCCAGGAGAGGTCACACAATGATTTGAGGGAAAAAAGAAAAAAAATTTAAAGAAAACCCTGTTTAAAGAGAAAAAAAAGAATCGTCCATTGAAATGTATGGGAGAGCGACAGGTAGTTACAGGTAATACCAGGCGCTCTGGAAGCTAGAGCGCCGGTGGTATATGCTGAGCCGTCTGTGATGATGAATCGGTTGCTACGTGTTGCTTTTAGGCCCTTATTTAACAAGGGATAGCGACAGGTAGCGACTGGTGAGCGGCCGGTAATGACGGGCCCCGCCACGAGAACGCCGGCTCCCCACCACAATCACACATTTATCAAGCCGATCCTGCTTAGCGACTGAGATAGCGCCATATAGCCACTCATTCATCATTATTCCAGCCTCAGCCCACAGTGCCAGCGTCCGACCTTGAACAGCGACAGGTATGACCTCTCGCTACCTGGCGCTCTCCAATGCATTTCAATGGAACAATCTTTAAATATTCATAATTAATTCATAATAATGTTTTTTTTTTTTTTAAATGTGAAAAATTTCTGTGACCACTTCTGCAATGTTAGATTTTTTTAAGGTAAAAAAAAAAAAACTTTGTGCAGAATTGATATTACAGGTCTGATATTATTGTATTCATATTACTAAATTCTTTAAAAATTTTTTTTTTTTGGTTTCCAAAAATATGGTGGTTTGGGGTGTTAAAAAACTACTTTTAACACATCGCCGCCAGCGCTCTGGGGTTTAAACAAGCATTTCACTGCGCGAGAATTTTTGGAGCGTGATTTTTTGATGAATGTGGTGGGAGCCGGTCGCTCTGACCAGTCGCTATCATGCGCTCCCATACAGCGTGGAACCTGTCAAATAGCGACTCATCACCCCGTATTCAACATTACTGCAAACCGACTGAGTCGCTATCAACAACCGAACAACGGCCAAGCACAGCGACTACTAGTGGGCGCTGTGAAAATACCACTACAGTCGCTCAACTGTCGCTACCTGCCGCTATTAATGAATCGGCCTCTTAGAGTCGCTCACCTGAATGCTTTGATAAATGTGGTATTGCGTACAGCCCCCGGCTGTCACAGTTCGCTACCTGTCGCTGCCAGTTGCTACCTGTCGCTGTCACAGTTCGCTACCTGTCGCTGCCAGTCGCTACCTGGCGCTGTCACAGTTCGCTACCTGTCGCTGCCAGTCACTACCTGACGCTGTCACAGTTTGCTACCTGTCGCTGCCAGTCGCTACCTGTCGCTGTCACAGTTCGCTACCTGTCGCTGCCAGTCGCTACCTGGCGCTATGCCTTGATGAATAACCACCATAGCTGCTTCTGGCCAGCACAGTGTAACTGTTTTAGGGACAGTACATAATGATTGTTGCTTTAGAACATTACAATGTGGCACTGTGTAGTGCTTGTAGAAGCAGCAATCACTATGGCACTGTACTGGGCAGAAACATAATGCCTGTGCACAGATTCTTACTTGCTACAACTGTGAATAAGCTTAATGCTTGCTATCCCAAACAAAGATCCCACACCACCTTAAACAATGCAAATAAAGTGAAGATAGTGCTAAAGTGCTCCTGCCTGTATTAATTCAAATTCATCATCCAAAGAAAGAGAAATCAAACAAAAACCAAACGGGCCAATAGGCCGTGCACAGTGAAAAAATACTGCATCGAACAATATCACCTCAAAAGGAGACCACTCGTGTGTATGGCTAAGACCCTCTATCCCCCACGCGTTCCGTGGTGTACCACTTTCTCAAGGTGTCAGCTTAATGCTTGCTACATGGCGCTGCTGAACATACAGCTCCGGCGCCTTATTCATGAAGGAATAGCGACAGGTAGAGACTGATGATTGGCAGGTAATGACAGGCAACGCCACGAGAACGCCGGCTCCCAACCGCAATCACACATTTATCAAGCCGATCCTGCTTAGCGACTGAGATAGCGACATCTAGTGACTCATTCATCATTATCTCAGCCTCAGCCAACAGCGCCAGCTTTCAACCTTGAACAGCGCCAGGTATGACCTCTCACTACCTGGCGCTCTCCAATGCATTTCAATGGAAGTTTTTTTTTTTTATGAATAATTAATTTTTTAAATAATTGTTAACACTTCTGGCATTGAAAATGAATTTTTTGGGGAAATAAAAAAAAATAAAAAATTTGTGCAGAATTGATATTACAGGTCTGATATGAAAGTGTTCAGGTTACAATATTATTTAAAACAAAAATCCTAATTTTTATTTTACCTAAATGGTGGTTTGGGGGTTAAAAAACTACTTTATACACAACGCCTCCTGCGCTCTGGGATTTAAACATGCATTTTACAGCGCGAGAATTTTTAGAGGCTGAGTTTTTAATGAATATGGTGGGAGCCGGTCGCTAGGGCCAGTCGCTATCATGCGCTCCCATACAGCGCGGAACCTGTCAAATAGCGACTCCTCACCTAATATTCAACATTACGGCAAACCGTCGCTATCAACAACCGAACAACGGCCAAGCACAGCGACTACTAGCGGGCACTCTGAAAATGCCGATACAGTCGCTCAACTGTCGCTACCTGCCGCTATTGATACATCAGCCTCTGAGCCACCTCTAGTGATACAAGTGATGCTACATGGCGCTGTTAGAGGAGCTCACCAGACTTATATTTGGGTTTCACATACTGCGTCCCGCGTTCACCCGACACTACGTGGCACTACCTGACATTAGTGTTTCTAAAATAACCTCCATAATGTCTCCGCACACCTTCCAACAGCTAGCAATCACTATGTACCGCCCCCAAAAGCTTGCAATCACCCGGCAGAGTCCAGGAACTACCTGTCTCCTCTAGAATCCCTGTTAAACCCTGTAATTCCCATCTAGGTACCCTCACCCGGTCACTTCCATTGGAAAGTGTGCCTGATGCGATTGTTGCAGGTTCGCTTATCTCCAAGTGGCAAATACAAGATGGGGAGGCCGATTCATTAATAGCGGCAGGTAGCGACAGTTGAGCGACTGTAGCGGCATTTTCAGAGCGCCCGCTAGTAGTCGCTGTGCTTGGCCGTTGTTCGGTAGTTGATAGCGACTCTGTCAGTTTGCCGTAATGTTGAATATTGGGTGAGGAGTCGCTATTTGACAGGTTC
Organism: Gastrophryne carolinensis; assembly: GCA_027917425.1. Taxonomy (NCBI): domain Eukaryota; kingdom Metazoa; phylum Chordata; class Amphibia; order Anura; family Microhylidae; genus Gastrophryne; species Gastrophryne carolinensis. The sequence continues at coordinate 39,700,702 of CM051240.1, read as the reverse complement.
CGCGCTGTATGGGAGCGCATGATAGCGACTGGCCCTAGCGACCGGCTCCCACCATATTCATTAAAAATTCACGCTCAAAAAATTATCGCGCTGTGAAATGCATGTTTAAACCCCAGCGCTGGCGGCGATGGGTTAAAAGTAGTTTTTTAACCCCCAAACAACCATATTTTTGGAAACCAAAAAAAACACGTTTTTTACATAATTTTGTAATATGAATACATTAATATCAGACCTGTAATATCAATTCTGTACAATTTTTTTTTTTTATCTAAAATGGCAGAAGTGGTCACAGAATTTTTCACATTTAAAAAAATAACAAAAAAAACAAAGTTAATAACAATTAATTATTAATTTTTAAAGATTGTTCCATTGAAATGCATTGGAGAGCGCCAGGTAGCGAGAGGTCATACCTGTCGTTGTTCAAGGTCGGACGCTGGCGCTGTGGGCTGAGGCTGGAATAATGATGAATGAGTGGCTATCTGGCGCTATCTCAGTCGCTAAGCAGGATTGGCTTGATAAATGTGTGATTGTGGTGGGGAGCCGGCGTTCTCGTGGCGGTGCCCGTCATTACCGGCCGCTCACCAGTCGCTACCTGTCGCTATTCCTTCATAAATAAGGGCCTTAGCCAATAGATCCTCAGCTCCAGTTGCATCCAGCCGCGACCACGCTGATCCTTCTTTAATTGCTGGTCGCTGGTTGGTGTGACAGTTATCTCGTGCGATCTTAATGAGCACATTTCAAGCTGTGCCATGCAGCGCTCGCTCGCCAGCGATAACGGCGTTCCGCTAATAAATTGCACGCCGCATCGCAGTCCAATGCATCGCCTATTAATCTCTTGCCCGGGCCTGGGACAGGATTAGATTAATCACTTGATTATCAGATTGACGACTGATTTATCCCATTTTAACCGACTCCCTCGAGAAATCCCATCAGATTAATCTCTGAAATAGATCTTTTAACTATCGCCAGCGGCAAGCCAACCTGCAAACCTAGATTAACATTTGTCATTGTCGTACCAGCTCTAATTTTATGCTTAAGAGTGCTTGGTTATTATCATCATGGAGTCAACGTCCTGTGCAGCAAGTGATGGGCTATGAGTGGTTGAAGGATTACAAGGGTTGACTTACCTCCCACTCGTAGGTAGGATCCAGGGCAGCACTCTAGACCAAATGAGCTCCCCCGTCAAGAATGCCAACACTGAGCTAAGGGCAGGAGAGTTGGTGCTGGATCATGTGTCTAGGGGGCAAGGCCGACTCCAGGTTTATGTGGGCCCTTGGGCTGCATGGTCTCAGTGGGCCCCTTTGTGGTGAAGAGTAGCGTCACATCACCGAAATGTCCCAAATCTGGATGCCCCCTCAAGGTTCATGCTATTTGGACCAAAACTCTAGTTTCGGTCTACTTTGAAGTACACCAAACCCCTTTAAACCTGACCTCGGAGTCTAAACGAATCTAGATTCTCCTGGTTTTGGATGCCCCTGTGTGTGACACCCCCCCCCCCCCCCCCCCCGTGCATTACTTTCCTGGAACTGGTGAATACACTGTGGGATCGCCAGCTTGAGTCAGCGGCCAAACCAGGGGGGTACTTTCACAATCAGGGGCATCCCAAATTGAGATGCTCCTGTAAAGCGGACCAAAAACTCAGGGGTAGAATTGCTTGCATAGTCGTTATTCCTGCAATCCCAGGGGGTTTCACACAGTAGGGAATCACAGATTGGGATGCTCCAGAGAAATCAGCTGGGGTGGGCAACTTAGAAGCAGAACAAAACCCAGCACTTCCTCCCCTGGAATCTAAATCGAGATGCCACGTTGTGTGGAAACCCACCATCCGAGGAGATGTGGGCACCAGTTGTGGCGGTGCCCTACCAGTCCGCCGTTGCCCACTCAAAGACAGGCCATGGCAGTGGGCCCCTCGGCAGCTGCCCTGCCTTGCCCTTTTTTTGTCAGTCAATACTTTGATACTTCAGCCAAATTTAGATGTTTAGAAAAATGTAGGGACCCTTTAAACCTTGCTAGAGACTCCCTGCCGGTCTCAGACATACAATACATAGTTATCCTGGTTGACAGAAGACATATGTCGTAAAGCGGACCAAAACCCAGCCAATCTGATGCCCCGCTGTGTGAAACTCCCCAGGTCCCACCGTTCACTTATCCTGCTTCCTGGTCCAATGGCGCATGCGCTCTAGCAGGGCGCGTGCCAGCACCAGGCATTTGTGAATGACCGCCAGGGGAACGCTTCCTGTTAGAGGAAAGCAGGGGATGTGGCCACCAGCGAGCTCAGAGCTTGCATGACCAGTTGTTTTCTTTAGCATCGAGAAGTAGACCAATCCCCACCCATCTTGCATCAGACTGTGTGCACCAATGTGTGTGCATGCAGGGGAGATAGATGCTCACTGCTTTGCTTTCTGTCTTTTTCCTGCTTCTTTGTTTAGGTCCACTATTTTTGTTAGTATTGAGAAGTAGACCAATCCCCAACCTCTTGCATCAGACTGAGTGGGACACACCAATGTTTGTGCATGCAGGGGAGGAAAGCTGCTCCCTTCTTTGCTTGTCTGTCTGTATAGGTCCACTTTCATAACCACTTTTTTGTTAGTATTGAGAAGTAGACCAATCCCCACCCCTCTTGCATCAGACTGAGTGGGATACCCCAATGTTTGTGTGTGCAGGGGAGAAAAGTTGCTCCCTGCTTTGCTTGACTGTCTTTTCCATGCTTGTTTGTATAGGTCCACTTTTAGGACCACCATTTTTTTTGGAGAAAGGTGGTCATAAAAGTGAACCTATACAATGAAGCATGGAAAAGACAAGACAGCTATCTTGGTGGTCGTGAATAATTAAAATCCAGGGGCTACAGAAAAGGGCTGAATCCTTGCAAGAACAGCTTCATTCATCAGCTCACCAGTATGAAGCCTTTGAAGTTTCAGATCAGCCATTGTGACCATTCCATAGCAAATTTGCAGGAACATATATGCAGATGCTTCCTACAGCCGGATTTTCATCAACCCAATCGAGAAATCTGTCAGTCTATGGCCAGCCTGAGCGCCGCAGATTCTAATAAAGCTTCTCCCGGCGCTGCATCTGACGCGGCAGCATTATCCTGCTCATCAGCGTGCGGCTCGGGAAATGTATCTCGCCCTTCACTTTAATTGGAAAAACAAGTTCTCCGGGAGCTGATAATAAACCTCCATTGTTCCGAGTTTATAAAGACAAGCTGGTGACCGGTTGATCAGAGCAGTTTATTCAAACGCCGCTTTGTCATATCTTTTAATCTTTTCTTTTTGTTTTCCCTCATTCTCCTGTTGGTTGCCAGCTCCGCTCCTTTATCATGTTAATAGCAGCCTGTCTGCCTCTCTGAGCTGTGGCCGGGCTCGAAGAGTTTGTTTAATGCCAACATCAATAGGAATGCGCTGGCCGAAGGGAATTCTGGAGGAACCAGGAATTCCAGATGGTACTTTCCTCTATGTAACCCCTATTTGTCCCCACCACCTCCACCCAGGAGTTCCAGTTCACAAATAGCTAAAGTGCCATACAGGTGCTGCACAGTATGTGCTCTGTGGCTGTTGTCAGGGTGAACTCCCCTCAAGGAAAAAATCTTGGGTGGCCTACTGCTTGGATCCACCAATCCCCTGTTACATCTATATAGGACCGGATTAAGTGTCGTAGAGGCCCCTGGGCACAAAATCTGGTGGAGGCCACAGATACAGTATTTTTTTTCTCCTTTAAAATATTAGTCCAGCCAAGTAACTGATTGTCTGGCACCCACGAGGGCATCCACTAAGGTTAGAGGAAAGGTGCTTTCTCCACCGACATAGGAGGGGATTCTTCTCTGTAAGAGCAGTGAGACTATGGAACTCGCTGCCAGAGGAGGTAGTAATGATGGATACAGTAAAAACGTTCAAAAGTGGCCTTGATGCCTTCCTGGCATCTAATATCATTTCCAGCTATGACTACTAGACCACTGGAAGGAGTTAAACAGGCTGAACTGGATGGACTAAAGTCTTTATTCAGCCTTACATACTATGTTACTATGGGCTTTATTTATCAAGGGATAGCGCCAGGTAGTGTCTCACTAGCGCCAGGTAGCGCTACCGACTCCAGAACGCCAGGCGGCGGACACAATCACGCATTTATCACGCTAAATGAGGCTAGCGCCGGCGAGAGCGTCAGCTAGCGCGGGATTCATCATGTAGCCGACTGCAACGAACAGCGCCGCTGCTAATCCCATCACAGCGCCAGGTATGACCTCTCGCTACCTGGCGCTCTCCAATGCATTTCAATGGAGCAATCTTTAAATATTCCTAATTAATCGATATTATTGTTTTTTTTTTTTTTTTAAATGTGAAAAATTCTGTGACCACTTCGTCAATGTTAGATATTTTTTTTAAGGTAAAAAAAAAAAAAAATTGTGCAGAATTGATATTACAGGTCTGATATTAATGTATTCATATTACAAAATGTTTAGAAAAACTTGTTTAATTTTTTAAACAAAATATATGGTTGTTTGGGGGTTAAAAACTACTTTTAAGCCATCGCCGCCAGCGCTCTGGGGTTTAAACATGCATTTCACAGCGCGAGAATTTTTTGAGGGTGATTTGTTAATGAATATGGTGGGAGCCGGTCGCTATGGCCATTCGCTATCATGCTCTCCCATACAGCGCGGAACCTGTCAAATAGCGACTCCTAACCTTGTATTCAACATTACTGCACACCGACTGAGTCGCTATCAACAACCGAACAACGGCCAAGCACAGCGACTACTAGCGGGCGCTGTGAAAATACCGCTACAGTCGCTCAACTGTCACTACCTGGCGCTATTAATAAATCAGCCTCCCCGTTACTATGTTACCCGCCCACTTACTGGAACATCAGATCTTGTCCCTTGTGCCAGCTTTGTGTGGGTGCGTGCTTTTCAGGAACTTCAGCTTTGCTATTCTGGGTGGGGAGTAGTGTAGTCACCTGGCTGGTCCAACAGAAAACAGTTTCCTGCATTGAGCTGCCAGTGGCTGTGCTTGGTGGCTTATGTGCAGTAAGTGGCCACCCATTGACAGCTCTGCACTCACCCATCACTGACGGTGATGCTGCTGTAGACTCTCCGTCCAGCCCTGTGGTGGCTTTGGCTGCAGGTTTGACTTGCTTGGGCACACTCCCACTGCTGCTGATAGCTTTGTTGCTGACCCTGTGGCCCATCAGACAAAGGCTGAAAAGCCTTCTGGACCAGACCAAAACCCAAAGATTGGTGGAGGCACCCTTTACAGGGCAAGTGGTGGAGGCCCCGAGGCTAGCGCCCCCTCATAATCTGGCTCTGCATCTATACCATTCAAGTGGAGAACATAGAACCCTATATGCATCTCAGGGGCAGACTGGTGCCGAAAAATTTAACTAGGACCCCTTCCTGTGGTTTGGTAACTTCAGGTTCCCCTCTTCATTTTCAATGCCCCAGCTCTGTCCAAAACTCTGGCCCAGGTTAGTGTAGGTTTGGGATGGATTGTTGATGTGACTGTATTGCGAATATGTTAACAGTATAGGTGGAAAAGGTGGAGCATCGGGAGAATTCCCAGTGGCTAACAAGGGCCAGCCACTCCATTATAAGATTGCGGTGTGGGTGGCCCACCAGGAATTCCTCTGGGGCTCTTGTTAGCCAATATGCTTTATGATATTGGTGATGCTTGATGATCTCGGTGGTCAGCTAGCTTCATGAGATTGCAGGTTTGGGTTTGGTTGGCTTGTGCCCACTTTTCCCCTGCTACCTCTATACCATCTGTGGGCCGACTAGCATAAAACAGGCCGGCACTGGCAGAGTTATTGTGCAAACACAGGATTTTTATTCCCAGGACCAGTCACCAGTTCCAGTTCAGCATTGTATCACAAGTCCATCAAACAAATAATGCTTTCTTCAGCAAAAAAGTCACATAATTCCAGAGCTCCCCCAGTAACAGGCTTTTCAGGCAGACGCTGGCTCTCTCCAGCTTCCAGCAGAGCAGTGGGGTTAGTTCCCTCCTGCTGCTCAGTTCAGCTCTCTGATATCCCTTAATATCAGCTCAGATACACACAGTGTTCAGCCAGCAGATTGTGAATCCTGGACTGGAGTAGGGAGTGGCGGTCCCACCCAAACTCTACAGCAGGGGTACTCAACCACTTTTTGTAAAGGTCCAATTACAGGCATCCAGTGTGAGGTAAAGGTCCGGACGGGGGGCTGTCGTGCGGTGTCGGGGGGGTGCACTGTTAGAAATTAGCGCACTGGGTGGGAGGGCTATATATTCCACTGGCAAAGCTAAAAAGGGCTGCTTGCCCCCACCCCAAGAACTCTGTTGGACTCTAGGAAAAACTTTTTTTTGGCCCCACAGAACCTACGTCTCTGGCCCAGGACATACTGCTTTTAACCCCCTGTGCATTCTGTGGTGTGCAACGGTGGACTAGGGCTGAAAATGTTACTGGCAATAAGGTCCGGTAACAAGTAAAGGGGGCAACACTGAGCACGGCAACACAGAAGTAACTGCGTGGGGGACTCTCAGGGCAGAGGTCCGGAAATCTGGTGCCGAGGTCCGAATTCAGACCCCATTACGGCAGTTGAGTACCGCTGCTCTACAGCCTCTCCTAAATCCCGGACCCAGAAGTCCAATATAAACAAACTGCTTGGCAATCTAGTTGTTGCCAGCCAGTAGCTTTACCCGTCTCAGTGGCACATCCCCTATCCAGGAAAAACCTTGCTGACTGCTTACTCATCCAAGCAAATTACTACACATACTACCCTACGGGCCACCCAGGGGCAGACTGAGGGCAACGATTGAGCTGCGATTTTACCCATCACTCCATATTGTTGTGGTCTGCTAATCTTTTTTGTGTGGTTTGCTAGATTCAGGTTCCCCCCTTCATTTTCAATGCACCAATTCTGTACAAAATGCTGGCACAGGTTAGTGCAGGTCACGAGGGGGCTGTTTTTGAGATTTATTAACAGTATCGTTTACATGACAGTCTTGGGGATCAACATTGTTGCTCCTCCTCCTTTTCTATAACATATATTGTCACATAGCTGTGCAGGGTATACAGGGTGGGATTCTGATGTGTGGGATATGGGGCGCTGTCCCACCACCCACCACTCCGGGTATGTGTGCACTCACTGCTTGTATTTGTCTCACTGAACAGATGGGTTAAAGTGGGGAAAATGGATGTGTACTCAAGCATACAATGGCCATACATATCCAGATTCCCCCCCCCCAAAAAAAAAGAACCCTTCAGTGACAGCAGAGCTGAAATGTGACAGTATGCGCCAAGTGGCGCAATGCACCGCAAAGGGGCTCACTGAGACTCTCTCGTGTAGGGGCCCGAATAAGCCTGGAGCTGACCTTGGTTGTTCAAGGCATATGGGGCTGGATGCTGCTGTGCAGGGGATACTGTATGGGGCTGGATGCTGCTGTGCAGGGGATACTGTATGGGGCTGGATGCTGCTCTGCAGGGGATACTGTATGGGGCTGGATGCTGCTCTGCAGGGGATAATGTATGGGGCTGGATGCTGCTGTGCAGGGGATACTGTATGGGGCTGGATGCTGCTGTGCAGGGGATACTGTATGGGGCTGGATGCTGCTGTGCAGGGGATACTGTATGGGGCTGGATGCTGCTGTGCAGGGGATACTGTATGGGGCTGGATGCTGCTCTGCAGGGGATAATGTATGGGGCTGGATGCTGCTGTGTAGGGGATACTGTATGGGGCTGGATGCTGCTGTGCAGGGGATACTGTATGGGGTTGGATGCTGCTGTGTAGAGGATACTGTATGGAGCTGGATGCTGCTGTGCAGGGGGACACTGTATGGGGCTGGATGCTGCTGTGCAGGGGATACTGTACGGGGCTGGATGCTGCTGTGCAGGGGATTTGGGGCTGGATGCTGCTGTGCAGGGGATACTGTATGGGGCTGGATGCCGCTGTGCAGGGGATACTGTATGGGGCTGGATGCTGCTGTGCAGGGGATACTGTATGGGGCTGGATGCTGCTGTGCTGGGGATACTGTATGGGGCTGGATTCTGCTGTGCATGGGATACTGTACAGGGCTGGATGCTGCTGTGCAGGGGGATACTGTATGGGGCTGGATGCTGCTGTGCAGGGGGATACTGTATGGGGCTGGATTCTGCTGTGCAGGGGATACTGTACGGGGCTGGATGCTGCTGTGCAGGGGGATACTGTATGGGGCTGGATGCTGCTGTGCAGGGGGATACTGTATGGGGCTGGATGCTGCTGTGCAGTGGATACTGTATGGGGCTGGATGCTGCTCTGCAGGGGATACTGTATGGGGCTGGATGCCGCTGTGCAGGGGATACTGTATGGGGCTGGATGCTGCTGTGCAGTGGATACTGTATGGGGCTGGATGCTGCTCTGCAGGGGATACTGTATGGGGCTGGATGCTGCTGTGCAGGGGGACACTGTATGGGGCTGGATGCTGCTGTGCAGGGGATACTGTACGGGGCTGGATGCTGCTGTGCAGGGGATTTGGGGCTGGATGCTGCTGTGCAGGGGATACTGTATGGGGCTGGATGCTGCTGTGCAGGGGATATAGGGCTGGATGCTGCTGTGCAGGGCATATGGGGCTGGATGCTTATGTGCGAGATATATGGGGTTGGATGCTGCTGTGCAGGGGATTTGGGGTTGGATGCTGATGTGCAAGGGATATAGGGCTGGATGCTGCTTTGCAGGGGATACTGTATGGGGGCTGGATTATGCTGTGCAGGGTATACTGTATGGGGCTGGATGCTGCTGTGCAGGGGATACTGTATGGGGCTAGATGTTGCTGTGCAGGGGATACTGTATGAGCTGGATGCTGCTTTGCAGGGGGATACTGTATGGGGCTGGATGCTTATGTGCGAGATATATGGGGTTGGATGCTGATGTGCAGGGGAGATTCAGGGTTTGGTAAAATATAAAGGAGGTTTCGGTAAAAAGCCCTCCCTAGCTGAGGATGTATCACATTGTGTCTGTGTGGCCTTATCTCTCAATCATGGCGGTGGGGTCAGCAGTGTGTTAACTTCTCTTGACTGAGCTGTAACACTTGATTTATTTGCAGTACGCTGATTTCAATTATTTCTCATTAAACCATTTCCTTCCATGTGAGTGGTAAATGTAGAACCATAGAGAAAAGATGTAAAGTGTCTATATTGAACTAGTGCTGGTAAGTTACACCAGTAAAACAGCCAAAAGCATTAAAAGAATTGCCATCCTTTGCTCTCTAGCTTTCCTCCCCTGCGTATGCTCATTAAAGGGCCACTCCAGCCGCCTTGCCCCCTTCTATAAGCAATAATGCACATGTAATAAAAGAAAAAAAAAGAGACACTCACCTGCGGCACTGAACGCCTGCCGCCATCTTCCTAAGTGGCCCTTTAAGATTTGCTATTCAAATGTTGCCTCTGTACCAAGCCCTCAGTTACTTGTTTCTTGTTCCAGTAACATCGGTTTGCATGTCTTCGTCCCAGGAAATCTAAGAGGCTGATTTACTACTAACGCCAGGTATCGGTAGATGAGCGTGTGTATAGCTGCGCTTAGAGTGACCGCTAGTAGACGCTGTAAGCGGGTATCGGGCGCTGTAAAAGAGCGTCTTAGTGGCTGTAGTAACCTGGCCGGCATTGATGAATGTGATGTATGTTGGGAGCTCTAACACCAGTACAGCGCTGCAGGGAGCTAGAGGTAGCGCCAGCTCAGTGCGACCGACTCTAGGCACTCCACAACCATACTTACCAAAAGACTACACACACACAGCATCGGTGCTCTAAATCTGGTCGCTATAGCATAGAGTGCCAGACGCTGTGTGATTAAAGTCTGTTTTTGAACACATATCCACCAGTAACAAAGCGAAAACACATGGAATGACATTGTTTTAACACTTTAGTGCCAGACCTGTAATGACAATTCTGTTTGTTTGCAGCCAGGAGAGGTCACACAATGATTTGAGCAAAAAAAAAAAAAAACAAATAAAAAATGTCAAACACGCTATTTAAACACAAGCAAATGAATGGCCATTGAAATGTATTGACACTGAGCGAAAGGCCCTCTGGAAGCTAGAGCGCTGGTGCTATACACTGAGCCGTCTGTAATAATACATGTGACGCTACATGGCGCTGTTAGAGCCGCTCACCAGTTTCATTAATGTGGTTTTGCGTACAGTGCCCGGCGTTCACCAGGCGTTGCCTGTCGCTACGAGGCACTACCTGGCGCTATCCCTTCTTAAATAACCCTCAGAGTTTGGGCGCCGTTTATTCAAGAACCTCAGAGATGGGGGACAAGGACACAAAAGAAAGACAGTCCCTTCAAATCAGGGAGACTTGGGAGGTATGCATTTACTCCCTTCCCTGCTCGCACCTGTGTATAGCCTAAAGTGTGGGGTCCCTTTTTTTTTACTCTTTATATATTTGATATTTACCTCCGTCAGTATCGACCCTCCACTTTCATTTATGTAGTTTTCCTTGCTCTGTTGGCCCCGCCCCTGTGCAAGAGGGCAGCTTGCAAATCTCTCTGCTCCTGGGCCGAAAATAAAGAAATAGTCCCTGTGGTGGGCAAAACTGCTGTGATGCCCTACTCTTTTTTCTGCTTCAGATAGGGCCCTGCTGCACTCCATGCTTTCAGGGCCGGGGGCCACCGAGTCCGGCCACTGAGCCTTCGGGGGAAATCGGGAGAAATGGCGCTTTCACATGCAATATGGTTTTCCTGAATAAAATACATTTTTAAATTAAAATATACGAGACAAACTTTAAAATACATCGTTTTCATTTTTTTTTAAAACATAGCTCAAAATGGTGAAAAACTACCTGGCAGAGTGTGACAACACCTCAAGTAAGCTGGCGATTAAAAAGGTTTAAAAGTACCTAAGCATGTTGGGTATTTTTCTGTTTGAGGGAACTTGTGATTTTAGATTTAGCTTGTTTTTTCTTGTTTGCATATTGATATATTGGGAAAATGTGTTTTCTATTTTGCTTTTTTATACATTTTTTAGGGAAACCCTGTGCAACCAAAGAATTCTTTGAGGGATTACTTTCAGTAAAATGTGTCGACTAAAACAAGCTGGGTACTTCTGGAAAGCTTAATGTGTGTACTTTCAGGAAATATATGGTTTATGGAGGGTAATCCAAATGTAAAGGTTTGTTTTGATTGAAGGATTGCAAGGTGCGCACTCAATTCTAACCTTGACAGTACCTATGCATGCTGGGTAATGTTCTGTTCGGGGACCTTGCTTTTTCAGATTGGACTTGTTTTTTCTTGTTTGCGTATAGGTTTTTAGGAAAATATGTCTTTGAGCTTATTTTTTAGCGAAACCCTGTGCAACCAAAGAATTCATGGAGGGATTACTTCCAAAAAAATGTGCCCACATCAACAAGCCTGGTATGCCTAGAAAGCTGAAGGTGTGTATTTACAGAATAAATAGTTTGTGAGAGGTATTTCAAATCTAAAGGGTTGTTTTTCATGAAAAACTGCAAGGTGCGCATAACAGTTGTATTTTATTTGAAAATTTTCTAAAACGCTGTTTCAGTTTGGGGGAATTTCCTAGCAGGAAACCTCAGTTAGAACCTTTAGAACCTCAGTTTGGGTGGCTCTTTTTTAAGAACCTTAGTTTAGGTAGCTCAGTTTTAAGATGCTTAGTTTGGGTGGCTCTGTTCTCCGTTCAAGGTGCCTCAGTTTGGGTGTATCTGTCCCAAGAACCAAGTTTGGGTACCTTTGTCCCAGGAACCTCAATGTTTGGGTGGCCTTTTTACCAGGAACCTCAATTTGGGTGTCTGTCCCAGGAACATTAGTTTTGGAGGGATTTGCCACAGAAACCCAGTTGGGATGGCTCTGTTCTCAGTCCCTGAACCTCAGGTTTGTTTTTTGCCCCAAGAACATATTTGGGTGTCTCTTTCCCTTGGAACTCTAGTTTGGGTGTCATAGAAACTTAAAACTGACCAAACCCCAAACCCTCAAAATTTAAGACAAATAAACCTTACTGTTATCTGAAACTGACCCTATCTCCAAACTCCTAAATTTTATGTAACATCTAAACATTTAACCCAACACCTAACTATGAACCTATGCTTTGTACTCTGGCATCTATTTCAACCCCTGACATGCTCATAACAGACAACCATGTAAACATCAACTAATACACCCAATTCCCAATCCTTAACTTAACTTACACAGAAATTCCTAAACTCTATCCTAAGCTAACCCCTAAACCTAAATCTAACAATAAACTTAATGCTCAATACATCCTTAAAACCCCTAAATCCAACCTAATACAAACCTGGACCTAACACTATGTATAAAGCTTCAAGGCTGGCCCCTAAACAATATTGAGCCACTAAAAGATACCCTACAACTAATCTAAATGATCTGTGTAATTCTGTTACTAAACCTATTACCTAAAACTAAACTTGAACGTAACACTTACTGTAACCTTGACATTACACCTAATATCCAAATCTAACCTTAACAATAAAGCCAACCCCCAAACTTGGCCACAACCCCTAAACTGCACTAAACCTATTACCTGAACCAGTTCATAACCTTAAACGTATTAAATGTCCAGACCTAAGCATACTAAAAGACAATGAACTCACTGACAATGGTCTTAAACTAAACAACACTAAACTCATAATGTGTCTTAAGTTAACCCCTAAATATAAGTCTTTTCTTCCAAATGGATTGCTCAACACCTAATCAACTGAACAACTAATCACCTAAACTTAACCTGACCTCTAACATTCATTTTTTTCTTTAAACCTGACCCCAAACATCCACTATGAAATGTATATTCCCTTTTCCTGTTAAATACAAACCAACGGGAATGTGCCCTTTTACTCAAATATTAAAGTGAATGAGCACCCATGTAAAAAAAGGGTACTTACCTGAAACACATCCATGTACACATCCTTTGTTAAAGTGCACCTATACTCAGAGGGAAATGTATGTAGTTACCTTCCATCCCCAGCCCAGTGCCCCAAAACAGCCCGTATTTCTTTTTTTTTTTACTAAAGCCTTTACCCGATATTCATAACAACACAAACCGGATGCAGGCAGCCATATTGCTCCTTGGATGAGCAACCTGGCCCCCAGCGATGATCTGTTCAGTCACTGTACACACAGCTCAGCAATGGGAAGCATTTCAACCTAACTGCTATTAGGGCTGATTCTGCACCGTCACCGTCCACCGATGGGGATGAAAGGTGATGACATACACTTCTCTCTGAGTTTAGGGGAACTTTAAGGTAGGTAAGCAAATAAACCTTGGTTTAACTCTTCCCTGTTCTTTGTTAGATTATTAGTTAAAGTGGACCAACACCCAGGGGTGATCGGCCCGGGAATCTTGCCGATCACCTCCCTCACCGCGGGACATCCGTGACCGGGATGTCCCGCGGGGTGAAACCCCCCCAAAAAAAGCCTCCCGCGCGCCCCTCTAGACGTTTGTGAATGGCCGTCGCGGGTGCGTGCCCTGTAAGAGTGACGTGCGGGAGGCGGCGGCGGACGTGCTGTCTTGTCCGTCGCTGTCACCCGCTTGTCCGTCGGCGGGGATTGGACGGCGCGGTGACGTGGGAGCGTGGTGAGGTGAGTTTTTGGGGGTTTCTGGGGGGGGGGTTTCACACAGCGGGGCACCCCCAATCGGGGTGCCCCCCCCGAAGTGGACCAAAACCCAGGATAGTTAAAATCCTGGGTGTTGGTCCACTTTAAATATTATATTTGATTTATTAATACAGGGGCCCCAACTTTTCTCACCTTAGGAGCCACATTCATTACCAGAATATGGTCTTGAGCCACATTGGGCGTCTGCCACTGCAAAAATCCCCCGACCCTATAAAATACTTGTTGCATATGGGTCACCTGCCTCTGCTGGCTGTGTTACATTGTATCAGCCTCTCTTTTCTCAGCACAAAAAACAGCCTCTGACAGGGAGGAATAGACAGAGGCTTCTCTTTAGGGTGTAGGCCTAATAAGACATCCCCCCCCCCAAATTGGCTACCATAAAGCTGGCCTGCGCCATGTCTTTGTGAACCCCGTGCCCATGTCTGTACTGTACACATGTTTTATCTGGGTTAATCATTGATGCTACCTTGGATAATAAGATGAACTTTCACTGGCCGAGAGCAAAACAAATACTGGGGGATGCTGGCGCTGGGTCGGGCTAATCCGAGGCAGACGTAAGACCAGGGCCGCGAGGGGGAGGAGGCTCTTCTGTTGTGTTATTTCAGCACTCGGATGGTGACTTGGTAACATGGAATCTCATCAATGGGACCCAGCAGTGTATGGAGTCCATCTCTCCAGCAACCAGGCTTCACCTGCTGCACCCTTTCACTGCCAGAGCAAGGTGTCCCATTGCCTTGACCCATTCAGCCCCAAGGCTTGGATTTCAAGGTGAAGAAAAGTTTACCAACAACATTTTCTTTGTCAATTGTTTGAGAAAGGATTCTTCTAACACCTTTAACTCTTTTGGGGAAACTCAGCTTTAAGTAGTTCTGAATCATTACTATTCGAATAAAATAATATATAATATAACATTACATTTAATAACTAAAACTGGACTTTTTTTCTTGCACCAAAGGCTGGACACAAGGAGGCTGATTCACTACTAACGCCAGCTCTCAGCAGATGAGTGTCTGTATAGCGGCGCTTAGAGCGACCACTAGTAGACGCTGTAAGCGGGTATAACAGAGCACCTCTGTCGCTGTAGTAACCTGGCCGGCATTGATGAATGTGATGTTTGTTGGGCGCTCTAACACCAGTACAGCGCTGCAGGGAGCGAAAAGTAGCACCAGCTCAGTGCCACCGACTCTCAGCGCTCCACACCATACTCAAAAAAGGACACACACAGCGTCGGCGCTCTAAAGCTGGGCGCGTATAGAGCGCCAGACGCTGTGTGATTAAGGTCTGTTTTTGAACACATATCCACCAGTAACAAAGCGAAAACACATGGAATGACATTGTTTTAACACTGTGACATTAACACTTTAGTGCCAGACCTGTAATGACAATTCTGCATAAAAAGTCAAAAAGTTTCTAAAAGTGTTTGTTTGCAGCCAGGAGACGTCACACAATGATTTGAGCATTAAAAAAAAAAATGTCAAACACGCTGTTTAAACACAAGCGAATGAACGGCCATTGAAATGTATGGGAGAGCGACACTGAGCGAAAGGTGATACCTGGTGCTCTGGAAGAGCGCCGGCGCTATGCGCTGAGCCGCCTGTAATAACACATGTGACGCTACATGGCGCTGTTAGAGTCGCTCACCAGATTCGCAAATGTTTTGTGTACAGCGCCCGACGTTCACCAGACGCTGCCTGCCGCTAAGAGGCGCTACCTGGCGCTATCCCTTCTTACATAACCCCCCTAGTCTAAAACAATTCAGATTAAAAAAAATAATAAATTAAAATATATAATAACATATGTGATAACTAAAGCTGGAAGTAACTCTTGTACCATAGACCTATTCTAATAAAGAGCCTTATTTAAAGTGGACCAAAACCCACAGAGATCGGCCCAGGAATCTATAGGAGGCCCGATTGATTCCCCCCTGGGGGATACTAAATCGGCTTTATTGAAGCTAGTTCTAATTTAAAGTGGACCAACACCCAGGATTTTGACTATCCTGGGTTTTGGTCCACTTCAGGGGGGCACCCCGATTACTCACCTCACAACGCTCCCACGTGGCCGGGTGACAGCGACGGACAAGCGCTGACAGCGACGGACAAGCCAGCGCGTCCGCCGCCGCCTCCCGCACGTCCCTCTGACAGCGCGCGCGCCCGCGCCGGCCGTTCACAAACGCCGCCGAGGAGGTGAGTTTTTGGGGGGTTTTCGGGGGGGTTCCTCACCGCGGGACATCCCGATCTCGGATGTCCCGCGGTGAGGGGGGTGATCGGCCCGGGAATCTTATAGATTCCCGGGCCGATCACCCCAGGGTGTTGGTCCACTTTAAAGCCCAGACCAGCTGCTCCTGCAGTGAGCTCAAAGTGGAAGTGGCCTCACTTTTCTGTGATTGGCTGATCCTTAGTGTGTGGTCGAGAGCAGGAGAGCACGATCGAAAAAACAATACAGAACAAGAGACTCCTATGCTGTTAGCTCATTGCTGGATCAGGTGGCCTCGGGAAAGGTAAGTGTAGGCTGTAGGTAGTTCTGGACTTTGATAATGTTGTTGGAGGTTTGGCTAGGGTTAGGGACTAAGAAAGGTTTTAAAGTGGACCAACACCCTGAGGTGATCGGCCCGGGAATCTATAAGATTCCCGGGCCGATCACCTCACACACCGCGGGACATCCAAGATCGGGATGTCCCGCGGGGTGTAACCCCCCCAAAACCCCCGAAAAACCTTACCTCTCCAGCCGCTGCTTCCGCCGCCGCCGCCTCACTCGCGCTCTTCTAGACGTGCGCGCGTCTCTGAATGGCCGGCGCGGGCGCGCACACGTCAAGAGTGACGCGCGGGAGGCGCCGACGGGCAAGCTGCTTGTCCGTCACTGTCAATCAGCTTGTCCGTGGCGGGGAGAGGTGAGTTTTGGGGGCTTTCTGAGGGGTGCCCGGGGAAGTGGACCAATACCCAGGATAGTCAAAATCCTGGGTGTTGGTCCACTTTAAGGCCAGGTTTAAGAGCGTAGGGTTAAAGTAAACGTTTGGGTTTAGTTAATATAAAAATGTTGACTGGAACTGGGCTTTTCTTTTCAAATTTGCAGACAAGCAGAGCTGCAATGCTACCATCGTCCAATAGAGGGTGATGGTGCACACAAGGCGAATGCATGGTGCATACAACAAAGGATAATGGGATTGTAATAAAACATAGAGGCCGATTCATTAATAGCGCCAGGTAGCGACAGATGAGCGACAGTAGCGTTATTTTCACAGCGCCCGCTAGTATTCGCTGTGCTTGGCCGTTGTTCGGCTGTTGACAGCGACTCAGTCGGTGTGCGGTAATGTTGAATACGGGGTTAGGAGTCGCTGTTTGACAGGTTCCGCGCTGTATGGGAGCGCATGACAGCGAACGGCCATAGTGAACGGCTCCCAGCATATTCATTAACAAATCACGCTCCAAAAATTCTCGCGCAGTGAAATGCTTGTTTAAACCCCAGAGCGCTGGCGGCGATGGGTTAAAAGTAGTTTTTTAACCCCCAAACAACCATATTTTTAGAAAAAAAAAAAACATGTTTTTCAAAACATTTTGTAATATGAATACATTAATATCAGACCTGTAATATCAATTCTGCACACATTTTTTTTTCTTTTTACCTTAAAAAAAAAATATATAACATGGCAGAAGTGGTCACAGAATTTTTGACATTTAAAAAAAAAAAAAAAAAAAAAAAACATTAATAGCAATTAATTAAGAATATTTAAAGATTGCTCCATTGAAATGCATTGGAGAGCGCCAGGTAGCGAGAGGTCATACCTGTCGCTGTTCAAGGTCGCTCGCTGGCGCTGTGGGGTGAGGCTGGAATAATGATGAATGATTCGCTATCTGGCGCTCTGTCAGTCGCTAAGCAGGATCGGCTTGATAAATGTGTGATTGCGGAGGGGAGCCGGAGTTCTCGTGGCGGTGAGCGTCATTACCGTTCGCTCACCAATCACTACCTGGCGCTATCCCTTGTTAAATAAGGGCCATAGTTGCAAGCCAGTATGTGGAGAGACCCATGTTAGGCCTAATATAGGGGGCTAAAGAGACCAAAAAACCCTCTACTTAGGTAAGGGAAAAGAGCGGCTTTCCTAGAACGGAAAGTATTTGCACAGTACCCAGTCCAAGGACAGATAGCATTACCCATCTACCCTTGCAGTAGATGGAGCTATGCAAATCATCCCTTTACATCTCTGTGCCATCCAAGGCCCTTAGAACCGCTAAGGGGGCAATATAGGATCTTGCATGCAAATAATCCCCAGGGATGCACACAGCGGGGCATCCCATGCCTTGCCAGAAAGGAAGAGCACCCTGGAGAGAGTGGCTTTTAAACCGTGGGGCATCCCAAATCAGTGAGCCCTGGGGACAAGGACCAAACCCCAGGATAGTCAAAATCAAGGGTTTTGCTCCACTTGAAAGCAACGGCCGGCCTGGAATCTAAAAGAGGATGCCTGGCTGTGTGAAACTCCCCCCCAGGGCGACGGTAATAACACACCTTTACCCGGCCCAACCACGCATGCTCGGGCTCTTGTCCAATCAAAGTTGTTTGCCTTTCGGCAAACAGCTCGGATTTTTTACAATAGGTAGCGCGCACTGCCACATCCCAAGCATCCCCGGCCGGGTTGTTTTGTCCTGCTTTAAAGTAGACCAAAACCCAGGTTTTTAACTATCCTGGGTTTTGGACCTTGCCCCCACGGCACCCCGAACGTATGTTCAATGGACGTAACTTTTCTTCTCTTTAAACAGGGTTTTATTTTAATTTTTTTTTTTTTTTTTGTATCAAATCATTGTGTGACCTCTCCTGGCCTATTTAAATACATTTTAGAACTTTTTGGATTTTTTATATTTTTATGCAGAATGTGAGGCTGTTTTTTTTTGATAAATGTAGTGTGAGTCGCTCACACTGAGCTGGCGCTAACGTTCACTCCCATACAGTGCAGTACTGGTGTTATAGCGACTCACACATGAAATTCATCAATACCGGCCAGCGACTGAGACGCTCTGAAACAGCAAACTATGGCCGAGCACAGCGACTACTAGCGGTTGTTCTCAAAGCCTCATCTGTCGCTACCTGGCGCTAGTAATGAATCAGCCTGTAAGGCAAGCACGCTGGCAGCCGCATCCCCCGCTTCCCTTTAACGGAGAAATGTGCCTGTGACGGCCATTCACAGATGCCTGGCATGGGCACGCGCCCTGCTAAAGGCATAGTGGGGCTGTTCGCGCATGAGCCGTTGGACTGGGAAAGAATGTGAGTTTCCGGGCGACCGCGGGGGTTGTACACAGCGGGGCATCTCGAATCTGGGTGCCCCCCGGGGGGAGCGATTTTGCCTGCCCTGGAGGCTCATAGACTCCAGGGATGGTTTTGGTCCACTTTAACGAAAGCTTTCATTTTTATGTAAAGGCAGCCACTAGAGGAAACACTAGCCAAATAGTAAAAAAATACAGTTCAATAATTAGAGCAAGACAAGGGAAATCCATTGGGAAGGGGAAGGTACAAGGGAAAGTTGGAGGGTTTTTTAAATGCAGAATTTTCGTTTTGCCCTGCAGTTGACTTTTAACCCAAGATTTGATTTTAAAGGAGCCACAGCACTCGGCCCAGTTAGCTCTCGTTAGGTTTCGACACACATCTGCGTGGGGTGCAGTCCTAACTGTAATCTATGAGAGCTCCTATTGGGACATACAATGCAATAGATAAATTGGGAGCAGCTTACCTGAGATTGCCCTATAAGCTCAAGTGCAGCCCATGGGGAGGAAGGGTCAAAGCATCTCCCATACAGCTCCGCCCCCCCTCCCCTTCCTTTGTATCCAAGACTTGAAATTGGCATTTAATCTAAACTGGTAATTGTTGAACCTAACCCTACTTACACCCCTAAAAAATGCTGGACCCTGTCTGATGAAGGTAAAATAGTCCCATCGATCCCCATGTGCACTAAGAGACTGATTCATTACTAATGCCAGGTATCGGTAGATGAGCGTCTGTATAGCAGCGCTTAGAGCGACCGCTAGTAGATGCTGTAAACGGGTATCGGGCGCTATAACCTAGCATTGCGGTCGCTGTAGTAACATGGCTGGCATTGATGAATGTGATGTATGTTGGACGCTCTAACACCAGTACAGCGCTGCAGGGAGCGAGAGATAGTGCCAGCTCAGAGCGACCGACTCTCAGCGCTCCACACCATACTTAGCAAAAAAGGACACACACACAGCGTGAGAGCTCTAAAGCTGGGCGCTGAAGCATAGAGCGCCAGACGCTGTGTGATCAAAGTCTGTTTTTACATATCCACCATTAACTAAGCGAAACCACATGGAATAATATGGTTTTAACACTGTGACATTAACACTTTAGTGCCAGACCTGTAATGACAATTCTGCATAAAAATTTAAAAAGTCAAAAAAGTTTATAAAAGTGTTTGTTTGCGGCCAGGAGACTCAACACAATGATTAGAAGGTGCCGTCCCTTTAAGGAGGGCAGCCCACATGACTGGCCTGCGTTCCTGCCCCGAAGCAGACCAGCCTTGTGGGAATGGTGATGGGGGAAGTGATCTCAAGGGGAGGGGGAGTATAAAGGGACGTTCGTCCCTCCTCCCCTTCCTCTTTTGACCCCCGGCTTGGATGGACGAGCAGTCAGGATTGATGCTCGTCCATCCATTTGAAAGCAGTGACATGAGTCACTGATGGCGGGGTGGGGAGCGGCGAGGCGAGGACTGGTGCGGAGATTGCTCATTCTCTCTCTTCCTCGCCGCCCCCCCCCCCAACCTCACCGCACACGCCGGGCTCCCGCCCAGCTAAGGCCCTACATGGGCCCATCCCTCCCCCATCCCCCGGCCCGCTTTCATCTCGGGAGGAGCGGCGCTGTACCCTGCGTTCTCGGTGGGCGGGGGAGGCCAGCAGTGTCATCCTCTCCTCCCCCGCCTTCCTCGCCGCCTTTGAATCGGCCCGGGTGGCCCCGCCATGCTGCTTCTCCCCGCTGTCTTGGTGAGCGGGGAGAAGCGGTGACATCACCCCCCGCCTCCCTCAGTCTCTTCTGCGTGGCCTGAAGGGGCCCTTTAACCCCCTTGGCGGCGATCCCGAGCGTGACTCGGGGTCAATTTGCGCTGTAAGTGGCGGTGACCCCGAGTCACGCTCGGGATCGATTTGGGAGCAAGAGCGGGCGGCGCAGCCTCCTTACCTTCTCCCTGCGATCCAGCGATGTCTCCGCCGCGATCGCAGGTGAGAGCCGCGGCTGCGGCGTCCCTCTCCGCTTCCGGGTTCCGTCTCTGTGAGCCGCAGAGGCTCATGGGGGCGGAGCCGTGCGTGAGAGACAAATGCAATGGCAACGCTTTCGTTGCCATTGCATTTGTCTATATCGCAACGCCAGGGAGGTTAATTGCGTGTAACTTATTTATATGTTTGGCTGTGGCCGATTAAATTTTAATCTTTCCAAAGATATGGTGGTTCGGAGTCGTTATTTGGTGGAATTTAAGGGAGGTAAGGGCATATGGAGCGCTAGCCCAGTCATGAGGAAAAACACCCCAAAATGTCAAACACGCTGTTTAAACACAATCAAATGAACGGCCATTGAAATGTATGGGAGAGGGACACTGGTAATACCTGGCGCTTTGGAAGCTAGAGCGCCGGCGCTATACGCTGAGCCGCCTGTAATAATACATGTGATGCCTAATGGCGCTGTTACAGTCGCTCACCAGTTTGCTTTCATAAATTTGGTTTTGCGTGCAGCGCCCGGCGTTCACCAGACGCTACCTGCCGCTACGAGGCGCTACCTGGCGCTATCTATTCTTAAATAACCCCCTAAGTCTTTGGCTTAATAAGGTTTTGAGTCCGCCCAATCTATTTAGCGCCGGCTGCCTTTGAACTCTGTCTCCCGGCACGCAATGAAGCGTACGGTTACATTACAGACTATTCATTGTGTACAATTATTCCCTGTGAAGGCTCCTTCTGGGAGAGATATATATATTTATAGTCCCCAGGCACATTATTATCACTTCGAGGGCAACCGGACACTTTAATGGAGACTTCCGTAGCTTCAAACTCGGAGAATACATTTGAAATTAAATCAGGATTTTGTTTTAAAGTGAGACTGAGACTGGCCTGGACTTGTGGCTAGTAAATCCACATACCTCCCATGTGTCTCTGATTCAGAGGGACGTCCCTCTTTTGAGTCCATGGCCCTTATTTATGAAGGAATAGCTACAGGTAGCAACTGGTGAGCGACCGGTAATGACGGGCCCCGCCACGAGAACGCCGGCTCCCCACCACAATCACACATTTATCAAGCCAATCCTGCTTAGCGACTGAGATAGCGCCATATAGCCTCTCATTCATCATTATTCCAGCCTCAGCCCACAGCGCCAGCGTCCGACCTTGAACAGCGACAGGTATGACCTCTCGCTACCTGGCGCTCTCCAATGCATTTCAATGGGACAATCTTTAAATATTCATAATTAAGTGTTATTAATGTATTTTATTTTTTTTTTAAATGTGAAAAATTCTGTGACCACTTCTGCCATGTTAGATATTTTTTTTAAGGAAAAAAAAAAAATTGTGCAGAATTGATATTACAGGTCTGATATTAATGTATTCATATTACAAAATTATTTAAAAAACTTGTTTTTTTTTGGTTTCCAAAAATATGGTTGTTTGGGGGTTAAAAATCTACTTTTAACCCATCGCCGCCAGCGCTCTGGGGTTTAAACATGCATTTCACAGCGCTGGAATTTTTTGAGCGTGATTTGTTAATGAATATGGTGGGAGCCGGTCGCTATGACCAGTCGCTATCATGCGCTCCCATACAGCGCGGAACCTGTGAAATAGCGACTCCTCACCCAATATTCAACATTACTGCACACCGACTGAGTCGCTGTCAACAACCGAACAACGGCCAAGCACAGCGACTACTAGCGGGCGCTCTGAAAATGTCGCTACAGTCGCTCAACTGTCGCTACCTGCCGCTATTAATGAATCGGCCTCCATGTCTCCCTGTCCCTTGTTGTTCTCATTTGTCCCTCTTTGAGGTGTATCATGCAGATCTGCAACAATACATGATTCATTTGCCTATGTAAAGTGTTTCTATTATTGTAACTGTTACATCCTATCTCCTATCCATCCCTCAATGAGGGGGCGTGGCTTCATTTAACATATGTCCCTCTTTCCCACCCTGAATAGTTGGTAGGTCTGCATCTAGTTTGTGTCGTATGAATATATGGGCAAAGGCTGAGGTACAAAAAGAAAGACAGGCTGTTTGGGGCACTGGGCTGGGGATAGCAGGTGACTACATTTACTTCCCTCTAAATATAGGTGCACTTTAAAGGACGAAACACATGTCCACTTTGTGTGTAAACTTAAAGCGGACCAACAGTCAAAAATGACCAACACAACAAGCATCCTTCCCCGGGGCAATTTAGATTGCTGCACATAAAAATATATTTACCCTTTTCTAACTCTTGCTGTGGTAAATTTTAATAACAACATGCATTTGCAGGCCACCTGCAAACAGGAAGTGCTGCTTGGCTTCCTGTTACTGTGCATTGTCAGTTATGTCAGTTGAATCCAGGCAGCAGCAATGGCTGACATAGTGGGAGAGGAAGCTCCAGAATGGCCGCTACCTTTCTTTTCCAACAGTGCCAGGCTGTTGGTCCGGTTTAAAGCGAATCCTTGGCATCAATTCAATTAAACTCAATTTACTGGTCGTCAAGTACATCAGAGATGAACGAGGAATTCTTTTTGGCATATAGACAGTGCAACACTCATACACATCGCACACTCAATGGCTTCTGAGCATCTTGGATGGCTCAGAGACGTGGAGGCTGATTCATTACTAGCGGCAGGTATCGACAGATGAGCGTCTGTATAGCGGCGCTTACAGCGACCACTAGTAGATGCTGTAAGTGGGTATAGGGTGCTGTAACAGAGCGCCTCAGTCGCTGTAGTAACCTGGCCGGCATTGATGAATGTGATGTATGTTGGGCACTCTAACACCAGTACAGCGCTGCAGGGAGCAAGAGGTAGCGCCAGCTCAGTGCAACAGACTTTCAGGGCTCCACACCATACTTATCACAAAAGTACTATAGCATAGAGTGCCAGGCGCTGCGTGATTAAAGTCTGTTTTTGAACACATATCCACCAGTAACAAAGCGAAAACACGTGGAATGACATTGTTATAACACTGTGATGTTAACACTTTAGTGCCAGACCTGTAATGACAATTCTGCATAAAAATATAAAAACTCAAAAAAGTTTCTAAAAGTGTTTGTTTGCAGCCAGGAGACGTCACACAATGATTGGAGCAAAAAAAAATGTCTAACACGCTATTTATACACAAGCAAATGAACGGCCATTGGAATGTATGGGAGAGCGACACTGAGCGAAAGGTAATACCTGGCGCTCTGGAAGCTAGAGCGCCGGCGCTATACACTGAGCCGCCTGTATTAATACATGTGACGCTACATGGCGCTGTGAGAGTCGCTCACCAGATTCGCTTTCATAAATGTGGTTTTGCGTACAGCGCCCGGCGTTCATCAGACGCTGCCTGCCTCTACGAGGCGCTACCTGGCGCTATCCCTTCTTACATAACACCCTTAATTGCAAGGTACGTGAAAAACCGCTAAAAAAACGCTACGAGACGAGAGTTTCACATCAACGTATACAAGATCGTCCTCTGTGAAATAGACTTTGAGAACAGCACTCAGAGCGTTCTCGATGGCTTACACATCTACGGATACAGTACGGCGTGCACCCGATGGAGGCTCTGAATCGTGTGAACGCTCCGACACTGAACAAAAACCATGTGTAATGTTCTTATGTGGAGGCTGATTCATTACTAGCGCCAGGTACCGGCAGATGAGCGTCTGTAGCGATGCACTCCACTAGTAGTCGCTGTGATCGGCTATGGTTCGCTGTTACCGAGTGCCTCAGTCGCTGGCCGGCATTGATGAATTTGATGTGTGAGTCACTATAACACCAGTACAGAGCTATATGGGAGCCAACGGTAGCGACTGGTCAGTGTGAGCGACTCAAACCATATTCATCAAAAAAACAGCCTCACACAGCGCCGGCGCTCAAAATTGTGCTGCTGTAGCCCAGAGCGCCAGGCGCTGTGTGATTAAAGTCTGTTTTTGAACACATATCCACTAGTAACAAATCGAAAACACATGGAATGACATTGTTATTACTTTGTGACATTAAACTGTAATGACAATTCTGCATAAAAATATAAAAAATCAAAAAAGTTTTCAAAAATGACTTTTTTTCTAGGCCAGGAGAGGTCACACAATGATTTCATTAAAAAAAAAAAAAAATTCAAAGAAAGCCCTGTTTAAAGAGAAGAAAAGTAACGTCCATTGAAATGGATGGGAGAGCGACAGGTAGCGACAGGTAATACCAAGCGTTCTGGAAGCCAAAGCGCCGGCGGCATATGCTGAGCCGTCTGTGATGATGAATCGGATGCTACATGGCGCTGTTAGAGTCGCTCACTGGAATTGCTTTGATAAATGTGGTATTGCGTACAGCGCCCGGCGGTCACCGGTCGCTACCTGTCGCTACAAGGCACTACCTGCCGCTATCCCTTGATGAATAAACCCAACCCCTTAGAGACAAAAACAAGATGGAATATAGAAGGCTCTGGATTCTGGTGAGCGACTGGGATAACGCCATGTAGCGTCCGATTCATCATGATCCCAGCCTCAGCGTACAGTGCCGGCGTTCAGCCTTGCTGAGCGCCACGTCTTACCTTTCACTACCTGTCGCTCTCCCATGCATTTCAATGGACGTTCTTTTACTTCAGGGTTTTTTTTATTTATTTATTTATTTATTTTTTTAATCTAAAATAATGTTGTGACCTCTCCTGGCCTAGAAAAATCTTTTATATATTAAATTTTTATATATTTATGCAGAATTGTCATTACAGGTCTGGCGTTAATGTGTTCATGTTACAATGTTATAACAATGTCATTCCATGTGTTTTCGCTTTGTTACTGGTGGGTACTTGTTCAAAAACAGCGTTTAATCACACAGCCTCCGGCGCTCTAGGCTAGAGATGAGCGAACTTTTGAAAAATTCAATTCGACTGATTCGCCGAATTTTCCGACAAAAATCGTTTCGACCCGAATAAATTCGCGACGAATCGCTATTAAAAACGGCTATTTCTGAGCCTCCTAGAGCCTCAATAGGGTTGTAAACCATTCTGCCTTGCTGTAACACGCACAGGATGCGTGCTGGGTTAGTTAAATAATACTTTGAATAAATATCACATGCAGATCAGAGGCATCGCTAATAGAATCGCAGAGCGGCACAATTGCAGAGAGTTGAAGTGGCATCACTATGAGGGGCAGGAGCCCAAACATTGCTTTAAAGAGACACTGGAGTTGGCAGCAGCAGGAGCCCAAAAATTGGATGAATCACACCCTGGAGTTGGCAGCAGCAGCAGGAGCCCAAACATTACTTTAAAGAGACACTGGGGTTGGCTTCAGGAGCCCAAAAATTGGATGAATCACACCCTGGAGTTGCAAGCAGCAGCAGGAGCCCAAATATTACTTTAAAGAGACACTGGAGTTGGCTTCAGGAGCCCAAAAATTGGATGAATCACACCCTGGAGTTGGCAGCAGCAGCAGCAGGAGCCCAAAGATTACTTCATAGAGACACTGGAGTTGGCTTCAGGAGCCCAAAAATTGGATGAATCACACCCTGGAGTTGGCAGCAGCAGCAGCAGGAGCCCAAATATACACTGGAGTTGGCTTCAGGAGCCCAAAAATTGGATGAATCACACCCTGGAGTTGGCAGCAGCAGCAGCAGGAGCCCAAATATTACTTTAAAGAGACACTGGGGTTGGCTTCAGGAGCCCAAAAATTGGATGAATCACACCCTGGAGTTGCAAGCAGCAGCAGGAGCCCAAATATTACTTTAAAGAGACACTGGAGTTGGCTTCAGGAGCCCAAAAATTGGATGAATCACACCCTGGAGTTGGCAGCAGCAGCAGGAGCCCAAAGATTACTTTATAGAGACACTGGACTTGGCTTCAGGAGCCCAAAATTGGATGAATCACACCCTGGAGTTGGCAGCAGCAGCAGCAGCAGCAGCCCAAATATTACATTAAAGAGACTCTAGGGTTGGCTTCAGGAGCCCAAAAATTGGATGATTCACACCCTGGAGTTGGCAGCAGCAGCAGCAGGAGCCCAAATATACACTGGAGTTGGCTTCAGGAGCCCAAAAATTGGATGAATCACACCCTGGAGTTGGCAGCAGCAGCAGCAGCAGCAGCAGCAGGGGCCCAAATATTACTTTAAAGAGACACTGGGGTTGGCTTCAGGAGGCCAAAAATTGGATGAATCACGCCCTGGAGGTGGCAGCAGCAGGAGCCCAAATATTACTTTAAAGAGACACTGGGGTTGGCTTCAGGAGCCCAAAAATTGGATGAATCACACCCTGGAGTTGGCAGAAGTTGGCAGCAGCAGCAGCAGCAGGAGCCCAAACATTACTTTAAAGAGACACTGGGGTTGGCTTCAGGAGCCCAAAAATTGGATGAATCACACCCTGGAGTTGGCAGAAGTTGGCAGCAGCAGCAGGAGCCCAAACATTACTTTAAAGAGACACTGGGGTTGGCTTCAGGAGCCCAAAAATTGGATGAATCACACCCTGGAGTTGGCAGCAGCAGCAGCAGGAGCCCAAATATACACTGGAGTTGGCTTCAGGAGCCCAAAAATTGGATGAATCACACCCTGGAGTTGGCAGAAGTTGGCAGCAGCAGGAGCCCAAACATTACTTCAAAGAGACCCTGGGGTTGGCTTCAGGAGGCCAAAAATTGGATGAATCACACCCTGGAGTTGGCAGGAGTTGACAGCAGCAGGAGCCCAAATATTACTTTAAAGAGACCCCGGGGTTGGCTTCAGGAGCCCAAAAATTGGATGAATCACACCCTGGAGTTGGCAGCAGCAGCAGCAGGAGCCCAAATATACACTGGAGTTGGCTTCAGGAGCCCAAAAATTGGATGAATCACACCCTGGAGTTGGCAGCAGCAGCAGCAGGAGCCCAAATATTACTTTAAAGAGACACTGGAGTTGGCTTCAGGAGCCCAAAAATTGGATGATTCACACCCTGGAGTTGGCAGCAGCAGCAGGAGCCCAAATATACACTGGAGTTGGCTTCAGGAGCCCAAAAATTGGATGAATCACACCCTGGAGTTGGCAGCAGCAGCAGCAGGAGCCCAAATATTACTTTAAAGAGACACTGGGGTTGGCTTCAGGAGGCCAAAAATTGGATGAATCACACCCTGGAGTTGGCAGCAGCAGCAGGAGGCCAAATATTACTTGAAAGAGACAATGGAGTTGGCTTCAGGAGCCCAAAAATTGGATTATTCACACCCTGGAGTTGGCAGCAGCAGCAGCAGCAGCCCAAATATTACTTTAAAGAGACACTGGGGTTGGCTTCAGGAGCCCAAGAATTGGATGATTCACACCCTGGAGTTGGCAGCAGCAGCAGCAGGAGCCCAAAAATTGGACTAAAGACATAATTATGTTTTGCACCATTTGGAAAGTGTAAAACGTGGCACCATGCTGAATCTAGTCGCATGCATCAGGCATTGGTGGGTGGAAATCCTGGCTGATCCATCCCTGATTCATTTTGACAAAGGTGAGTCTCTCCACATTTTTAGTTGACAGACGAGTTCTCCTCGCCGTAACTATGGCCCCCGCCGCACTAAACACCCGCTCAGATGGCACGCTACTTGCCGGGCAGGACAGCTTTTCCAGGGCAAACTCTGCTAGTTGCGACCACAAATCAAGTTTGGCTGCCCAGAAGTCCAGCGGATCCTCAAGGTGTGTTGGCATGGTCATGTCAAAGTATGACATGACCTGCTGGTTGAGGTCCTGCTCCAGGTCTTCCTGCTGCTCATGAGTAGCCTCACTATGCGGGTGTAGAAAGCTACTCATTAGCGACTGAAGACTGAGGCTGCTGCTGCTGATGGAGCTGCTGCTGCTGCTCCTGCCAACCCCCCCCAGCAGCCATGGCAGTGGAAGGTGAGCGCAGAGGTCCCCTCGAGTCAGACCTGCGAGAGTATGGACCATGGCGCAGATAGGCATCGGCCAACTGCCTACGTAGAATGTCTTTGTAGTAGTTGAGTTTGTCCTCCCTCTCGTTGGGTTTAAAAAATGCCCCCATTTTGTGCCGGAAGCGAGGGTCCAATAAGGTGGACAGCCAGAAGTCATCCCGCCGACAGATGGAAACAATTCTGGGGTCACTATGCAAGCACGTGAGCATGCTTCGTGCCATTTGCGCAAGTGACTCGGATGGACTACCTGTCTCCATCTCCACTGCATACTGCCACGGTGTGCCCGGG
The DNA here is from genome assembly GCA_027917425.1 of Gastrophryne carolinensis. NCBI lineage: Eukaryota > Metazoa > Chordata > Amphibia > Anura > Microhylidae > Gastrophryne > Gastrophryne carolinensis. Next base: position 39,671,790 of record CM051240.1, on the reverse strand, counting down.
TCCTCTGTCTCGCCTTCCTCAAAAACCTCTAGCTCCTCTGGCTGCTCCTGCTCCTCCTCTCCTGTCCGCTGACTAGATAAACCAACCATTTCGCCAAGCCTAAACTGTGTTTCGCTGGGCAACTCCTCCTCCTCCTCTTCCTCCTCCTCCTCCAGTTCAGCTCCAACGGGGTTCATGTGGCCGTAAGATGTAAACGCCATGTCTCCAGTGCCCTGACCAGCCATGGTTTCCAACATGTGCTGTAGTACATGAAGCAGTGGAATCACGTCGTTCATCCCGTAATCCTGCCGACTGACAAATAAAGTGGCTTCCTCAAAGGGCCTGAGCAAACGGCAGGTGTCACGTATGAGCTGCCACTGGTTGACATTGAAGTTACACAGGGGAGTCCCCCTATCTGCTTGGATCATCAGGAAATCCGTGATGGCTTTTCTCTGTTCATATAATCGGTCCAACATGTGAAGGGTGGAATTCCAACGGGTGGAAACATCGCAAATCATACTATGTTGGGGGATACCATTCTGACGCTGTAGCTCAAGAATGTGTTTGGCGGTGTAGGAGTGGCTGAAGTGCATGCAAAGTTTCCTTGAAGTTGTTAGGATGTCTTGCAGATGGGGGGAACACTTCAGAAACCGCTTGACAACCAGATTGAAGACGTGAGCCATGCAGGGGGCATGGGTCAGGCTTCCTTGGCGCAGCGCAGACAAAATGTTCTTCCCATTGTCGGTAACCATGATTCCCATTTTAAGTTTTCTCGGAGTAAGCCATGTTTGGATTTCCTGATGAATACATTTAAGCAGTTCCTCCCCTGTGTGACTCAGTTCGCCAAGACAAACCATGTGAAGCACTGCGTGACACCTCTGTGCCCTGCACACATGGTAGACTGGAGGGGCACTGAGACTTGAGCCTACAGTGGAGGGTGAGGAGATGGCGGAGGATGAGGAGGCCGAGTCGCACGGTGTCACAGGCGCAACGGGCAGGGAGCGCGGAGGCCGAAGCGGCGTGACCTGTCCAAGTTGCTGCTGCTGCTGCAAAGGGACCACATTCACCCAGTGGGCCGTAAACGACATGTACTGTCCCTGACTGTAGTTACAGCTCCAGATGTCGGCGCTGCCATGCACTTTGCTACACACCGACAGGCTCAAGGACTGGCCCACCTTCTGTTCAACAAAAGTGTGCAGCGCTGGTACTGCCTTCTTGGCAAAGAAATGACGGCTTGGGACTCTCCACCTCGGCTCAGCACAAGCCATCAGTTCTCTGAAAGGTGCAGATTCCACCACCTGAAAAGGGAGCGACTGCAGCACCAGCAACTTGGACAGGAGCACATTCAGCTTCTGCGCCGTAGGATGAGTGGGCGCATACTGCTGTCTCTTGGACATGGCTTCGTTGATGGATTGCTGGCGGGATGCATGACTTGGAGGAGGAGGAGCAGGAGCGACAGAGGATGGGTATGACGCACAGCTGCCTTCGGCTGAGGTGCTGGAGCCTTGGCTGGCAGAAATTGGGAGCGGCGTGCCACTCGGTGAGAAAGCAGTCTGGCCCACCTCTCCGGAGCCTAGGTTCTCCCAGGCCGCTTTATGGTGATGCTGCATATGTTGACGCAGGGCCGTGGTGCCAACATTTGGACCCTGGCCACGCTTCACCTTCTGCCTACATATCTTGCATGTGGCCATGTTACCCTCCTGCGGATGCTTCAGGAAGAACTGCCACACTGCCGAGTAGCTACTTTTTCCACCAACAGGCCTCACTGATTCGCTGCTGCTGTTGCCAACTCCAGGAACCCCTGCCCCACTACCTCCCGATAAGGTAGCCTGCCGCGCAGCAGGTGCTCTACCCCGGCCCCGGCCCCATTTGGCTCCAGGCTTTACAATTGTGCCCCCATGCTGCCTGCCAGCCATGCTGCTGCCACCTTGCTGCCTGAGCTGCTGACTCCGGGGCAACCTGCGCCCCTCTTCTCCTGATGATGACGATGAAGCCCCTTCATCACCCGGCTCCCAAGTGCGATCGGCTTCATCGTCATCATCATTATCGCCGAGTTGTGGCTGTACGTCACTGATGTTCGTGGATTCGTCAACAGTGTCTGGCGCAGGAGCTGGAACGCTCGCAGCACCCACGACACTGTCCACTTCACTACTTGTCTGCCTAGCTAAAGAAGCCACCTCCATTTCTTGGCTGGGCAGTAGCTGCTGACTGTCCTCTATCTGATCGTCCTCCTCACTAAAGAGAGGAGCTGAACCCAAAGCATAGGATACGTCGCTGGGGGAGGGAACGGCGTAGGACAGAAGCAATGGGAGGACAGGGACTGCTCTTGGGGCATGCCAACTCAGGGTTGTGTCAGAGGAACCTACCGACCCTAGACTGGGGGTCTCAGACGTAAGTTGTGATGATGTTGTTGATGAGCGTGTCAACCATTCAACCACGGCAGATGCGTTACTGGTGGAGACCCGACCGCTAGCAGATACTGGCAGATTAGGTCTCTCAGCGTGACTCCTGCTGCTACTGGCCCCCAGTCTGCTGCGAGCTCTGCCTGTGGAATCTTGGCCTCTGCCACTCCTCTTTTCACTTCCAGGCACTTGTCTGCCCGACATAGTCTAACTGGTGTGGTAGTAGGTGATATTTTAAGAACCCCCAGGCAGCGGTGGGTCTATATGAAACAGAATATAATGCACACCAAAAGTGAGCAGTAACACTCAGCCTCCAACAGGCCTGCCTAGTGTAAATAAGAGAGCTGCTTAGTGTAAATAAAGAGGGGTATGCTATGTTACAGAATGGGATGCCCCAAAAACCAGCAGTGCACCTGGCAGGCAGCAGTAAGACTATGCACAGCAAAAGTGTCTTTATCAGGCCTAATTTCAATTAGAATAAGTGCAAATGGTTATATGGTCTTAAACAGAGGCTGCTGTAGTCACAGAATGGGATGCCCTAAAAACCCAGCAGTGAACCTGGGACAAGTAGTGCTATGAACAGCAAAAGTGTCTTTATCAGGCCTAATTTCAATTATAATAAGTGCAAATGGTTATATGGTCTTAAACAGAGGCTGCTGTAGTCACAGAATGGGATGCCCTAAAAACCCAGCAGTGAACCTGGGACAAGTAGTGCTATGCACAGCAAAAGTGTCTTTATCAGGCCTAATTTCAATTATAATAAGTGCAAATGGTTATATGGTCTTAAACAGAGGCTGCTGTAGTCACAGAATGGGATGCCCTAAAAACCCAGCAGTGAACCTGGGACAAGTAGTGCTATGCACAGCAAAAGTGTCTTTATCAGGCCTAATTTCAATGATAATAAGTGCAAATGGTTATATGGTCTTAAACAGAGGCTGCTGTAGTCACAGAATGGGATGCCCTAAAAACCCAGCAGTGAACCTGGGACAAGTAGTGCTATGCACAGCAAAAGTGTCTTTATCAGGCCTAATTTCAATTAGAATAAGTGCAAATGGTTATATGGTGTTAAACAGAGGCTGCTGTAGTCACAGAATGGGATGCCCTAAAAACCCAGCAGTGAACCTGGGACAAGTAGTGCTATGCACAGCAAAAGTGTCTTTATCAGGCCTAATTTCAATTATAATAAGTGCAAATGGTTATATGGTGTTAAACAGAGGCTGCTGTAGTCACAGAATGGGATGCCCTAAAAACCCAGCAGTGAACCTGGGACAAGTAGTGCTATGCACAGCAAAAGTGTCTTTATCAGGCCTAATTTCAATTAGAATAAGTGCAAATGGTTATATGGTCTTAAACAGAGGCTGCTGTAGTCACAGAATGGGATGCCCTAAAAACCCAGCAGTGAACCTGGGACAAGTAGTGATATGCACAGCAAAAGTGTCTTTATCAGGCCTAATTTCAATTAGAATAAGTGCAAATGGTTATATGGTGTTAAACAGAGGCTGCTGTAGTCACAGAATGGGATGCCCTAAAAACCCAGCAGTGAACCTGGGACAAGTAGTGCTATGCACAGCAAAAGTGTCTTTATCAGGCCTAATTTCAATTATAATAAGTGCAAATGGTTATATGGTCTTAAACAGAGGCTGCTGTAGTCACAGAATGGGATGCCCTAAAAACCAGCAGTAAGTACACCTGGCAGGGTCCAGTAGTGCTATGCACAGCAAAAGTGTCTTTATCAGGCCTAATTTCAATTATAATAAGTGCAAATGGTTATATGGTCTTAAACAGAGGCTGCTGTAGTCACAGAATGGGATGCCCTAAAAACCATCAGTAAGTACACCTGGCAGGGTCCAGTAGTGCTATGAACAGCAAAAGTGTCTTTATCAGGCCTAATTTCAATTAGAATAAGTGCAAATGGTTATATGGTGTTAAACAGAGGCTGCTGTAGTCACAGAATGGGATGCCCTAAAAACCCAGCAGTGAACCTGGGACAAGTAGTGCTATGCACAGCAAAAGTGTCTTTATCAGGCCTAATTTCAATTATAATAAGTGCAAATGGTTATATGGTCTTAAACAGAGGCTGCTGTAGTCACAGAATGAGATGCCCTAAAAACCCAGCAGTGAACCTGGGACAAGTAGTGCTATGCACAGCAAAAGTGTCTTTATCAGGCCTAATTTCAATTATAATAAGTGCAAATGGTTATATGGTCTTAAACAGAGGCTGCTGTAGTCACAGAATGGGATGCCCTAAAAACCCAGCAGTGAACCTGGGACAAGTAGTGCTATGCACAGCAAAAGTGTCTTTATCAGGCCTAATTTCAATTATAATAAGTGCAAATGGTTATATGGTCTTAAACAGAGGCTGCTGTAGTCACAGAATGGGATGCCCTAAAAACCAGCAGTAAGTACACCTGGCAGGGTCCAGTAGTGCTATGAACAGCAAAAGTGTCTTTATCAGGCCTAATTTCAATTATAATAAGTGCAAATGGTTATATGGTGTTAAACAGAGGCTGGTGTAGTCACAGAATGGGATGCCTCACAGCAGACTTAAGATCAGTTCAGTATATATGCACAGTTAGTTAGTATAAGCAGCCTGAAAATGCTAACAAAGCCAGTCAGCCAGCTAGTAACACTCAGGCTGGATGAAAAAAAAAAAAAAATCTCCCTGTGACAGCCTCCGATTTTTCCTACCTTTCCCTGTTTTTCGCTGACTTTCTGTCTGTCTCCTGTCTGTCTCCTGCCTGTCTCCAGCCTGTCCCTGTCTGTCCCTACCTGTCAGACTGCCTCTCTCCCTCACTACAACGTTCTGTCTCTCACGAATGCAATAGAGAAATGAGGAAGGAAAAGCAAGATGGTCGACTTAAATAGCGCTGTGACGTCACCGGGCTTGCTGGCTGCTGATAGGCTGCATGTGACTGCCCCAGCTTGCACTGGCGCGGGATAGATGTCCAGACATGTCCCGTCCGCCATCTTAGAATGCCTGTAAATGTAAATGAATGTATGTTAAAGGAAAACTTTGAGCGATCGAATCGCGGGGAAATTCGGATTCGATCCGAATCGAATTTTTCCTGAAATTCGGATCGAATCCGGGTTCGTCCGGATCGATTCGCTCATCCCTACTCTAGGCTACAGCGAACACTTTTTGAGCGCTTTTTTTTGATGAATATGGTTTGAGTGGCTCACACTGGACAGTCGCTACCGTTCGCTCCCATATAGTGCTGTACTGGTGTTATAGCTACTCACACATCAAATTCATCAATGGAGACAATGTTACTACAGCGTCTGAGGTCTTTAATAGCGACTCACGGCCGATTAGAGCGACCACTAGCGGTCGCTCGTACAGGCGCTCATCTGCCGTTACCTGGCACTAGTAATGAATCAAGACCAAAACGAGATGGAATATAGAAGGCTCTGAATCGACCTTAATATTGGAAGTTAATGGGTAGATCAGCTAGTCTACAAGTGTAGATAAAACAAACAAAGGGGCCGAGGTCAGGGCCTTGTGAGAAACGGAGGCAAAGTCCTGTTCGGAGTGCATAGTATTTCATATGTAATATTTGACAAGTCCCAAGTTATGTCGCATGCTGAACAAATTACGGAGTCGATTTTTGTGTTGGGAGTGTGTCTCCCGCACGGCATGCTAATGCCTGCGTTCTGGAAGCAATGAGATCAGGAAACAGATGTGGGTGTTTTGCGCTGAGCCTTCTGTGCATACAGATGGGGAAATTTACTCGCTGCGAAAATGTTACGAGAGGCAACTAGGGTGCCCTCGACTGATCACAGCCTATGGTTGTAATTGTGTTTGTCTTCTTGCCTTCTCGACAAGATGTCACTCACAATATCACACCCCCCCCCCCCTATGTCTGTTTATCATTTGTACACAGTGCAAAGCGAGCCGGAATTAATTGTATGTCATGAACGCCGCTCATATTGCCAGGCCGCATCTGTTTATCTGGAAAACTGCATTTTTACAGAGCGGAATGAAAATTCGAATTCGAGATTTTTTATAATGACGAGTGTAAAGGACGGGTGCTCAACCTTTACTCACTGGTATTTTAAACCAGACTTTCAGCATCAATTAAAGTGGACCAACACCTAGGGGGGATCTATAAGATTCCCGGGCTGAACAGATCCCTCCCCGTGGGGCCGAAATCGGGATGTCCCGCGGGGTGAAACCCCCAGGAAGCCCAGAAACCTTACCTTAACCCCGTTACAACAGCGCATGCATGGGCCGCGGCTGCATCTCGCGCTTCCCTCTAGCAGGGCGTGCACCCGCGCCGGCTGTTTGTGAATGGCCGGCACGGGTGCGCTCCCTGTTAGAGGGAAGCGCGAGACACGGCCTCCAGCGCTCAGAGCCGCTGTGGTTAGACGCCGCTTGTACGTGCATACCACAGCGGCTCTGAGCGCTCTGACTGGACGAGCGCCGCGTAGGAGCGTGGTGAGGTGAGTGTTTCCAGGCGTTCTGGGGGGTTACACACTGCGGGGCACCCCCGATCGGGGTGCCCCACCGAAGTGGACCAAAACCCAGGATAGTCAAAATCCTGGGTGTTGGTCCACTTTAATGAAAAGCCCAAACCCTTAAAAAACTATTCCCCAGCATCTAAAATTAATATAGATGCTTTTTTTAGTCACTTTTCCTTCACTGGGCTGCAACTCTGTTCAGGACTCTAGGATATGGCGCCGCCATCTTGCCTCAGAAGCATCACATACTGAGAAGAGGAGAGGGCTGAAAAGTGCAAGGGGCGAGTTATAGCTGTGCGCTTCACAGACAGAGCATAGCCAGGGTCAGGAAAAGGACAACAATCCCACAATGCAGAGCGGCACAGTTAGGAGACACTTCCTGACAGCAGACAGCCTGAGACTCCATGTGCCACTATCTTGGATGGTTAAAGGGTCAGAAAATGCACTAGGTGCAGGTAGGATAATTTTTAATGTGGGCAATGTGTATGTACAGGGTGGGAGAAACATGGGCTCTTATTCAGGGTGAAGGTCTGGTTTAAGTTTTGTATCAATGGACCAGTGCCACTGTAATCCCCAATGCCCTTATGCCTAAAGGCATGGAAAGCAATTAGGGCCCAAGTGTGTTAGCTGGGGAACCACAAGCAGTAAGGCTGGGCCTTTCTAATTCAAGATTATTTATACTGAAGTGTGTAAAGGACGGGTGCTTAACCCCTTACTGACAGGGGGTGTTCAGGGTGAAGGTCCGGTCTAAGTGTTGCATCAATGGACCAGCGCCCCCTTTCCCCAATGCCCTTATGTCTAATGACATAGAAAGTAAATAGGGCCCAAGAGTGCAAGAGTGTTAGCTGGGGAACCATGGGTAGTAAGGTTGGACCCAGGGTGATATATTGGGTCTTTGCAGGGGCGCACCAGAGGGGGGGCCAGGTCCAGGCCCCTCTCCCCCAGAAAAGCATTTTTTTTACTATATATATATATATATATATATATATATATATATATATATATATATATAATATTTAGATAAACTCACTGCATACAGGAGAAATTAGTGTGTTGGGAGCAGTTTGTCTCGCCCAGCAGTACATATATGCAACAAAAACAGTATCAACCTTTCTAATTCAAGATTATTTATACTAAAGTATGTAAAGGACTTGTGCTTAACCTCTTACTGACTGGTATTTTAAGTGTTCAGGGTGAAGTTCCAGTTTAAGTTTGGCATCAATGGACCAGCACCTGTTATCCCCAATGCCCTTATGCCTAATGGCATAGAAAGCAAATAGGGCCCAAGAGTGTTAGCTGGGGAACCATGGGCAGTAAGGTTGGACCCAGGGTGATATATTGGGCCTTTGCAGGGGCCTGGGTCCAGACCCCCTCCCCCAGAAACACATTTTTTCACTATATATATATATATATATTATATACTGGTATATATATATATATATATATATATATATATATATATATATATGCCTCCTCCTGACAAAGGCTTCTTGCATGTCAAAACGCTGAGGGTTTTTGACTTCTGTATCCACCTGCTGCCTAAGCCTGTTCCTATTATCTTGAAGCGCTTTACTTCTGTATGCGCTGCATCACATTAGGATGGTATGATAGATGGTCCTCCATTACTGTTAAGGGCCAATGCTTGTATACAATGTGACTGTTTCATGTTATTATCTGCTCTTCTTTGACAATGCCCAAACAGTATAAGTTATGGATGACTGTTTCCTATCATGCTGGGTATTGCACCAGAATCATCTTTGCTAAGCGGTCCATATTTTGTTCTATGTGATTTGTACCATGTCATATGAATGTGTATCTATTGTATATACACTATGAAGCTGTGACTTCATACTATGCTCTCACATTTACCAGCATTAAAAAACTATTCTTTTTGAATGTAGTTGCACTTCTTGGGTGTTGAATTTTCCCTCTTTCTTTATATATACAATATTTAGATAAACTCACTGCATACAGGAGAAATGAGTTTGTTGGCAGCAGTTTGTCTCGCCCAGACACTCAGTACATATATGCGACAAAAACAGTATCACATAAGCACACCATAGACATGGCAATATGCAAAAAGTAATTTGTATTTAGATTTCAAACAAGGAAAATAGATCTGTACATCCAGATCACATAATACAGAAGTTAATCACTGACAGATTGTAACACTTTCCAAGGGATAGTATTTTATAAAGGCATCAGTGTCTGACAGGAATATGTAACAAAAATTAAGATACTTTATATGTACAAAACCCACTTGGAAAGTTGCCAGCAGATTAGTGTGATGCAGCTGAAACATGAGTTCTGTCTATGTAGGAAGATACATGGGACTTTTTAATGGGTGGGCAGAAGGGAGAGTAGTCCCAGGGTGCTGTGAGGTTATAAAGGGGACACTTTGATCATATGTGGCACCCTTTACTGGTATGTGGGCAGCTGGGAGATTAAGGGTGGCCCTGTATAGTTATAGGGGGCCCTTGGATGATCTGTGGCATTCCTTAATCTTAAAGGTGCAGCACTACAATGTTAGTGGTGGGTTTAGGCAGTAAGGGTGCACTCTGTGGCACCCTTTAATATAATGTGGGCAGCAAGCAGAGTAAGATGAACCCCAAGGCATTGAAGAGGGTGCTTGGAAGTTAGTCTGACCTGGGGTGTAAAGGGGAATCTAGGATGATATGTGTTAGAGGGGCCCTTGGGTATTAAGAGAGTTTTCAAGGCTTGAATAACGTGGTAGCGTTACCCTGTAATGGCAGGGGCTGTATAGTGATATCGGTGGGTGCAATAAATGGGTGTAGGTAAAAGAGAGAGCAGTTACAATTTGGCTGTATGGAGCCCAGACATTTCCATTTTTTTTAAATGAGACAGCAGGAGTGAGGGTGGTCTCAGAGAAATAGAGTGTGGCCTCAAGGTGTTAAAGGCGGACACTTAGAGGTGGCATCCATTAACGGTATAGGGGTAGGTTAAAGGTAGTGCTAAAAAATGCATCTCTGGCCTCGGGGGACTGGGAGGCCCCCCATTTCTGTGAGGATTGGGAGAGGGACCTGGACCGGCGATTGGCAGAGGAGCAATGGAGATACATCTTCACCATAGCGCACAAAACCTCTATTACTTCTAAGGTGCAAGAGTTGAGCTACAAGTTCCTCATAAGATGGTACCACACCCCGAAGAAGCTTCATAATCTCTCTGCACTCCGCCACATGTTGGAGATGTCGGGGAGCTGTTGGGAGTTTCTTTCACATAACCTGGGAATTTCCCAAGGTTGCGCCTTTCTGCGGCTCAGTGGCCAGAGTCTCAGGAGAGATTCTTGAGGACCAGGTTGCACTGGATCCCTCGCTACATCTTTTGCACCTTGCAGATATGCCTCTTAAACTTTATATGAAATCACTCCTAAGGCACCTGATCAACGCAGCTAAGGTGACCATATCTAGGTTACGGAGGTCTGAGGCAGCTACTTCGGTGGCTGAGTGGATGAGAAAAATCAATCGTATAATGGAGATGGAGGAACTTACGGCCTCCATACATAAGAGTACACTTAGGTCGGCCCCGTGATTGGCGGGGATGGGAGACCCAGGACTTACCCCTGGTTACCTCTCCCCTCTCATACTTTCCTATCCCCTTTCTTCCTCATTCTAGTTCTGGATGGGGTCAACCTTTAGGTGCCGCGGAAGAGTAGGGTACAACTTCCATATGACTGTAAACAGGGGTGATCCCCAGGCGGCGGCTCCACATGAGCCTCGTCACCGTTGGGGGCCGGCGCCTGGATGGGCGGACCCTAAAGATGCGTGGGAACCCATGTCTGGGAATGATAATTGCAGACTATGCTATAGGCGCGTAGTTGTAAATGCTTTAGAGCACTGGTTCTCAACCTTTCTAATTCCGTGGCCCTGCAATACAGTTCCTCATGTTGCGGTGACCTCAAACCAAAAAATAATTTTGGGTGCTACTTCAAAACTCTAATTTTGCTACATTTATGATTCGGAATGTAAATACCTGATATGCATTATGTATTCTCATTGCTACAAATCAAACATAATTTAAACATAGTGATTAATTCGCCTCTTATTGAAATTAATAGTAGGCTTCGGCAGATTGTGTGGTAACTCGAGATTCTCAGGAGCTCTCTTCCACAAAATCAGCCACACTCACAATTAAATCAATAGGAGGCGGATTCAATGCCGGAAAACAGCTGATTTCAGCAGTTTCTTCATTCAGGATATGGGAAAATAGTGGGAGATATGGGAGATAATTATACATTGGGGAACAGTGTGAACTACATCTTATAGTGGTCTCTTATAGTATAAGACACTGTGTAAATGTATGGTGCTTTGTGTAAGTGTAAGCTGCTTTGTGTACTGTGTAATGATTGCACACAAAGCACCTTACACTTACACAGTATTGTGTGTATGGTGTGTGTACTGTTTTTACATTATTAACCTTTTTTACACCAGCAGGCTGTCTCGCAGGCTCTCTTGCCTCTCCGCCTCCTAGGCTTCTGTCCTCCGGCGCTTGCTGCGTCGGACACACGTAATGCGCTGCTATGGACTGTGAAGCGTTCCCCCCGCCCCTAAGGCCCGGACGGATGATGCCATCACGTCTGCGTATGTGCGCAGGCATTCCGTTTGGAACGCGCATCTATAACGGCGTGCGTTCCAGCTGAATAGCGCTGCTGCAGACGGTATCGCGACTTCTCAGCGGCTAAAGCCATCGGAAATATGTATTTTCCGATGGCTTTAGGCGACCCCTGTGTTTTGGTCGTTCAACCCCCGCCGGGGTCCCGACCCACAGGTTGAGAACCGCTGCTTTACAGTGATATGTTTACCGCATGGTCACACGCTTCTGCACCCAAGAGCTGGCTCTGTATGTTTGTTATCCTGTATTTTGTTTAGAGATATAGATGAAAATAAAGGAAATACAGATTAAAAAAATGCATCTCTATGGGGCCCAGACATTGCAGATGGAGACACTAACAGTATTAAATGCATTTTCCATCTCAAAATATATTTTGTAGGGATTCATCTCACAGCTCAGAGTAAACTCGCTGTACAGAGGCACGGACACGCTTCTCATATCCAAAGCACAGCTCCTTTCTGAGCTACAAATAACTGTATTCAAACAGGAATAGCTTTTGAACGGGTTTAGTGACATAGCAGACACAAAACATAAAACAGATACATTTCTGCTTGTCCAAGCTCTAGCTACACAAGTGGAACTTTTCTCACGGTCTAATAAAACTGTCAGCATCCCCCTATACCTTGATACTTCTCTTGTCAGCAACACTGCTCTGTCACCTGGCTTTGTTTTCCGTTGTCACACTGAGACTCCCACTTTCTCAGTGTCATTATAATCTGTCTCTCACTGGGTCCAATCCCCATGGCTCCCCGAATCAGAGCACTTCGGCACTTAGGGTTGGAGCCCTCCGGTTTAGAACCTCCTGACTCTCTGGGTTAGAGCATCCTGGCTCTCTGCCTTCTTCTCTTTATGCTTTAGTCTCTTCCCAGCAAGGTCCAATTGTTTCTCCTGCTGACCTCCTTATTCAGTGTCCCCTCAATAAAATACATTTGTCAGGGATGTTAGTACCTGAGAGCAGCACTGGGTGGACACCTAAGAAGGTGAGCAGGAGTGAGTTCATTGGGGATCGTCAGAATAAAACTAAAGTGCAGCTGAATGTAAGACACAGCCCCTGAAAACCAGTATGAGGTGAGCAGAAAGCAGGGCAATGTAACTCTTCGCCTGGACTGTCTCTTTAAATGTAAAATACAGTTAAAGTGGAAGTCCAGTATTTATGCAACCCTCCTACTCTCCCATTGCGCTCAGGCAGGATGGGGGTTACAAAAAAAATGGTAAAAATCGCCAGGGATCCAGTGCCATTCCTCCAGCATCTCTGGTCCTGGGTGCTGCCACCTTTGGAGAGAATTTACAAAGTGGCAGGTCTGTCAGCCAATCACGTACAGAAGTGTGACTGTACAAAACTGACCAGCATCCTGAGAGATTCCCATGAGAAATTCATGAAGATTTGGGACTTGAGAGATGCCCTGTTGCGGTGAGAGATGGCTTGCAAACCCTTCCCTTTAAACGCATATTCATGTTGGGGCACTCCTGTTCCCCCCCCCTTTTTTTTTTTTCTGCCCCTTTTTCTCCTATTTTCCATGTTTCCCATCGGTCCCCCTCCTTCCTACTTGTCGTTTACCGTCCCCCTCTTCCCTAGATCCTTTGGCCCTCTTCATCCCCCCCTGACACCAGAGGGGTGGCGGTGTGGAGAGCTTGCGGCAGGAGAGGACCATTTCCTGCCCGTCAATTTGAGTAAGGTTGACTATGAGTTAATAGGTGCTAATTTTAAGTCGCTCATGTTGGTACATAATTAAACTTCAGGAGCCCAAACATCCTAAATGTGCCCTAGCAACCTACTGAAAATGGCATGACTGTATGAGAAACTGTATGAAGAATGACAACTCATGTTCTGTAACTGTTTATTCGTAGAAGAACAAAATGTCATACTGGTAAACCTGTCAAATGGTAAACCTCATCTCCATTAAGGTATAAATTCATATTGCCATGTTAAAGTCAGTTTATTTTGTTTGAAGGGAAACCATTGGGGATAAAAAACAAAATCAAAATCAGTTGATTGATTTATGGATTAGGTCTCCTTCCTCACATTATTTGTATTGTTTGACAATGTTTTCTTGTGGCTGTTGAGGTTGGTCACCACCAGGTACATTAATTTCTGGTCTTTTTGTCTTTCAGAGCCACAGATGTTCTTGTGATATAAAGAAGACTGGTTAGAAAGAAAAGATGGACCCCATTTCTCTTCCAATCTCCTTTTTACCGGAGCCTGTGACACAAGAGCCCAATATAACATCCTATCAAAACATCACCGATAATGGGACACTGGTGGAGCCCGCTGTTTCTCAAATGAGCTCCATCCTCATCCCTTTCATCTATTTGATGGTATGTGCGATCGGGCTCAGTGGCAACACCTTAGTCATTTATGTTGTCCTCCGTTATGCCAAGATGAAGACTGTCACCAATATCTACATCTTGAACCTAGCAGTGGCCGATGTTCTCTTCATGCTGGGACTGCCTTTCCTTGCAACCCAAAATGCCATCTCTTACTGGCCATTTGGCACATTCCTCTGCAGGCTGGTGATGACTGTGGATGGGATAAACCAGTTCACCAGCATATTCTGCCTAACCGTCATGAGCATTGATCGTTACTTGGCCGTGGTGCATCCAATAAAGTCCACCAAATGGAGGAGGCCTCGAGTGGCAAAACTTATCAGTGCCACAGTTTGGACTGTTTCGTTTTTAGTTGTTCTACCGGTCATTATTTTCTCAGATGTCCAGGAAGATTTATACACCTGCAACATTAACTGGCCAGAACCAGTAAATATTTGGTCTACTGCATTCATTATCTACACATCGGTGTTGGGATTCTTTGGACCTCTGCTAGTGATCTGCCTTTGCTATCTTTTAATCATTATCAAAGTGAAGTCTTCTGGTCTTCGCGTTGGTTCTACAAGACGCAGAAGGTCCGAACGCAAGGTCACAAGAATGGTGGTCATCATTGTTGCCGTGTTTGTATTTTGCTGGCTCCCATTCTACATCCTCAACATCGTCAACTTGACCTTTATAGTGCCGGAGGAGCCGGCCTACGTTGGGGTGTATTTCTTTGTAGTTGTCCTGTCTTATGCTAACAGCTGCGCCAACCCGATCCTCTATGGTTTTCTTTCAGACAATTTCAAGCAGAGCTTTCAGAAGGTTCTTTGTCTTCGCAAAAGCAATGGCATCAAGGATGCCGACTTGAGCGAAAACAGGCAGGAGAAGAGCAGTCGAGTACAGGAGACCATGCTTACATCTCGAAACTCGGAGTTTAATGGGCATATGCAAACCAGCAAGGTCTGAATGTGGCTGTTCTTTCCCCACCTACATGTAAATATCCACAGAGCACTTGAGGCAAATTGGCTTGGCTATTTATGGATTGACAGAAAGATTCTAAAGGAGATGTAATTTAAGATGGTTGACATGAACTGCTTAGGACTTGGCAGTATTTATTCAAATGTAATTTCTGGTTTCGCCGTGTGGTAATGACCTTCATCTTCTATGCATTATCCAGCTCTTGTCATCCCCACACAAGTGTGTCCATACAGGTTCTTGGAGAACCTCTTGACATTCAATTCATGTGAAGCTATTTCTGTTGGCAATTAACATGGTGAAACAATGGATTTGAATCATGGCCATGAAACGAATGCTGCACTGCAGTGTAAATGCACTTTGCATTAGTATATTTATGTGTGCTATGTACCGTATGTTGTTGGAACCATGATGTTCAACCTGTACTTATGCCAGAGGGATAGGAAATGCAGAAGAAAGCAGGTGATAATAAACCCTATTCTAAAATGGTGTACATATATATATATATATATATATATATATCATTACTCTCATTTACATGAGACCTCCACAGGTTTACCACTAGATATAAACCCATGCCTCTTTACTTAAAAAAATAGAAAGGCAAGGCTGTGACCTACCATCAGAATGACCCATGGCTTTAATTTCCCTCTAAAGTGGACCAATCATCCCTGTGGCCGGCCTGGAATCTAAAGGATTCCAGAACCAGCTGCTAGCCTGCCCCCGGGGCATCCGATGTTGGATGCCCCGATATGTGAAACCCTCCGAGGCACTGGTGATCTTACCTGATGCAACCCCGGCTTCTCTGCAACTGTGCATGCTCCCCACCTTCAGCCATTCAGATAGGCCGGTAGAGCAGGAGAGCGCACTCCACAGAGGCACCACGGATGTGGGTGCTCCTATGTCGGCGCAAAGTTCAAATCTGCGGCTTTATGCTGCAAATTAGTATGTACCGCATGAAGCATGGGTGATCTGGGGGGGGTTTTACACAGGGGGCATCCTACATGGGGATGCCCCCAGGGCAAGAACCATTTACCAGGTTAGTCGATTGGTCCACTTTAAATACTGCACAATAATTTTTATGAAAAAGCTCCAAGAAAATTTTATTTAAAGAATTATAAAAAATGTTGGGGATTTCAAAATGAGATGGCCTGATAGTTAATAGAAAGTAAATAATTGGCAAAGAAAGGTCTGTGTTCTCGTGCTCATGGATGTCATGGTGTGAGGCTGTCCCGTCTGGCAGCTGTTATAAATCACCAGTGGAGTACGAAGTGCAAGAGTGGCGATACCGCTCTTGAGCCAGTGATAGACTGAGCCCTGTCTCCGCTAAGGCCCCCCCAACCATGATGCTGGGGCTGTAGCATTGGGGGCTGGGGTTCCTTGGTTTGTGGTTACAATGGGACTGAGAGGGAGGGGATAGAGATTGAATATGGGTGGCAAAAGCAGCAGCCCAACTGGCCCCAAAGCAGTGCAGCCCACTGGGCATTGTCCTAGGTCTCCATATGGCCGGTCCACCCCTGCTGGCAGCTATGGGTAAACATTGGGACAGGTGTTGGGCATTCAGTTCTTTTTTAGCCTTTGGGACATCCCAAATGGACCCAAAAAGATACTGTCTTTGACTCAGAGCTTAGTTTCAGTCAACATTGTAGACAGAGAGGCAAAGCAATTACATTTTTGGCCAATTGTGATCCTATTTTGAGGATTTAGCCTAATTTCAGCAATTTAATTTGAAACAAGGGTGTCAACCCTCCCCCATCTTTAAAGGCCACCAACAGGTCATGTTCTAAAGCTTGATCTGAGCAAATATTACTCGTCTGTGCATCTGTGTGAAGATCTACAAATCATGGCCTGTTGGTGGCCCCTGAGGAGAGGGGTTGACCCCTGTGATCTAAAAGAAATACCTGTTTTGTCAGAGACAGAATGAGTAACCTAGCATAGGAACAGGTCTTGGCTGCTAGGAGGGTTTTGGCCAAGAAAAACGTAGCTGTAACCTTTTCTCACACTATCAAAAACAGTTTTGTTAGAGTTGGGATTGAAAGTGACCTTGTATGTAAACTTTGGCTCAAATTAAATTTAGTATGCCATCTTGCCTCTTGTGCCTGCTGTACATCTCAAGTGATGTTCCTCTAGTACAACTTGCTGGAGAGCCGAACCCATCTTAGCTGTCATAGTGGCAACCAGTGCCCGATGGCGGCTCCACTTTCTAATGATCTTGGCCTCTATTGCTACCATTGAGGTCCATGTAGGCAAAGGGCAGGGCCAAAGACCATCATCAGTCTGGATTAGTGCACTAGTATAAGAAACCAAAATTCTATGCTGAATGCCATCATGTCCAATGATTTTCTCCTAAATAATCTACTTTTATGGTGCCTACAGCTAAAATCCCCCTCCAGCACCACTTGTTCCATGATAGCTCCAAAGATGGTCCTTTCTTAGTTGGCAAGGTAGTAGCCAGAGCCCAGTGGCATCTCCAATTCCTAATGATGCTATTTTTTTTTGCCTACATTTGTTTTGTATTTGCAAAAATTGCAAACAATTGTGTAAATTCATGACCACCCACCTGATTGTCCCGACTATTGTCTCTATTTATAAACGACATGATCACATGCAAGACTAAATGTAGCCTTAAATGCATAGTTTATAGTAGTTTTTTTGTTTGCACTGCTTAAAGATGTTGTTTTTTTCACATTTTGAACCACTAGAGGTCCCAGCTTCCCAAAAAAAGAGTTTGGATTAGAGCGATGCTGATATCATTACAAGACTGCAGGATGGCACCCACATGACTGTGTGCCCTCCATTGGACCCCATCCCCCCAAAATAGCAGAGGTTCTGGGCCAGCCAGGAGTATATTTAACAAAATACAAACCTTGTCAAGAAAAGTCTTATCACCTTACTGGCATCCTGTTCGGGAGCTCCATCTGCACATCCCAGATTACCAATAAGAGGAGACCTTTTTGGGAAACAGCAAACATGGCAAGGTTAAAAGTAGTTACCAACCTGACACTGCTCTTGGTTAGTGTTGGGCGAACCCCTAGAAGTTTGGGTTTGGCAAGTTCGGCCAAGCTTTGACCAAAAGTTCTGTTCGGTTACCCAAACCCCATTGAAATAAATAGGGCCCCGGACTTTGAGCGGCGATTTTGCAAGCAACGAAGCAGAATGGCCCCCCAAAGTTGAGGGGACACCTGTCAAGGGGTCTACGGGGGGCAGAATCTCAACCGGACTGTAAAAAAAAAATAGGGGTGACGGATGTGGGGGCTCTTTAAACTAATTATAGAGTGTGCATCAGGAAGTGACTGTACAATTTATCTGAGCCCCGCAATCCTGTGGGTGAACGGCGCGGTATTCTTTCAGCGGTCAAATTGGCTACGGCCAGGGCGATGCCCGCTTCTCCCATGAGTGATGAAACTGGCAGCTGGCATTAGAGGTTCTGGCACTAGGAGTGTCCTCACTTATGGGAGTGATGGCCATCTTTCGGTAGACGCGGCCATAGTCGATTTTACAGCTGAAAGAACACTGTGCCGACCCGATGGGATCGCTGGCTCAGGTAAGTTGTACAGCCGCTCTGCTGCACACTCTGCAATTAGTCCAAGTTGGTTGTTGGGCTGCTCAGGAGCGCATCAACCAGCTTTTTTTGGGGCCGAAAGCCAAACTTGAACACGGACTTCTGTATGAAGTTCGTGTTTGGGTTTAAGAACTGATGCGGGTTCCCCATCCAGGGCAGTTTCTAGGCAAAATATCACATAGTGCGGAAATTGAAAAACTTCTGCCACCCTCCCCACCAATTCTATGCTGCTGCTGATGTCCCATACCAGTATATGCTGTGCCTCTTCCTTCCATGACTGAGCCCAATATGGGTGAATGAGGGGCCAAAAACCACTAGTAGTGGGCCTGACTCATCTGCAGAAAACAGGATGGCTGGGAAAAACACAAGCCCTATGGCCATGGCGCCCAGGGCGATCGCCTTGCTCACCCTACCCTAGAAACATCCCTGTCCCCAACTCTACTCTTCACCCCTTCCCTTCTTCTAAGCATAGGAGTAGCTAGCCTTTCTGGCACCCGGGGCAGAGATTCTAAATGGCACCCCCTACCTTTTCTCAGGCCTCCCTTTGGCGCCCCCCTGACCTGCTGCACCCGGGGCAAGTGCCCCAACCCCCTGCTCCCCCCCAGCTACGCCCCTGCTTCTAAGAAACATAATAAATGTATGTGCTGATTTAGGAAATGCGTAAAAGAGGCACTTAGGAGCTTTAAATGTGTATTATGTAAATGACATTATAAATACAAAATCATAAGTAATGTCAAACACATATAAGGAGAAAACATTATCTGTGCCCTAATTCCTATACTCATTAAAATCCTATTGCTTTTTATCCTAAAAATGTAATCACCAGGGTCCTATCTATGATTAGGGGACTGATTGTTCAGAAGCCATTATGTTTTTTTTGGGATGTGAACATTGTATTATATCACATTCCACTACAGAATCACACAGATGTCATTTCGTAACTGTAGAGCCCCCTGAATACATTTCCCCTTGTCAGTATCTATGAGAAATAATCTATGAAATAATTACTTATCACTCAAAAAAGTGTCGTCACATTTTGAACCACTAGAGGTCCTAACGACCTAAAATAAAAAGTTTGGTTTGGGGCATTAAAACCGTCTAAAGTTTAGATACAATCCTGTTAATATATATTAACTGGGGCATGTGCAAGTAGCGAAAAGTCTTCATGAAAAACAAAACAGCATGTCCAGTTGCTTTGACTTACCACTACATATACCACCATAGTCACAAGGAAAAAAATGTAGCAAATAGCTCAGCCTGACAGTCAAAAACTGAGAGGGACAATCTTCAAATCCGTGACTGGCTTCCAATTTTGCTCTCTTTATTTTTATTTATGTAGGGTATTTGTAGGGTATTTGGATCATACTGTAATTTTGTATAATATTTAAGGAAAATAAAATTATTTTAGCTTATTTTTATTACGGCACATTTTTGTACAACATTATTCTATCTATTTTGGCTTATTTTGAGGACCCCAAATATATATCTGCAGGTTTTGTGTAGCCAATATATGCACCAAAACATTCCTGTCCCCTTTTTTTTAGGGCATTGGATCAAATGTAATTTATTTTTTTATATTAAAGGAAAGCAACATTAATTTAGTGTATTTTCATTAGAACAATATTTGAAATAATTGTTTTACTAAATTATTCTCACCACTTTCTCCTAACTATGGGTAGCCCAAATATCACCACATGAACTATAAACACTTTAGCAAGCTCATCCTGTAAGTACCAAGACTACACAGAAATTTTATAAAGAGGCCTATTTATAAAATTAATAAAAAGAAATAAACCCAGACAGGGTTGAAGACCGCCCCTCCATGGGTCAGACCTAGGTATTATTCTGCAGTATATAGGATTTGCCTAGTTCTCACAAGCAATTGAGCATTTCATTAAGGCTTCCTAAAAACCACTTGATTGCCCTTTGGCCTCTTGCTCAGCTTGGTATAGAAATGATAAATGAAGCCCGTAAAGGTCCAGCTCATAAAGATGTATAAAAGGCCCCGAGACTGCGACTCATTTAGGACCATTTATGGCCTGAAAGCTCATCGCCTTGACAGCTAAACCATGAAAAATTAGTTCCCGGTTTCCATTTGGAAAAACACTAATGGGCTTCATTTATTAAAACGTCTTAAAGCAGAACAGTTAATGCATGTAGTTGCTCTGCGTTGCAGTAATGTACCATTCATAATAGATGCAGACGTAGTTTTTTTTTAAAACTCAACTTGATACACTGGATCTTAAAGAGGAACATCGGACCAAAAATAAAAAGGGGCTGTTCCCCCCAATCAACCCCTACTTACCTTTTGGCTGCCCCCCCCCCCCCCCCCGCCTGCTTAGCCGTCTGTTAGTGACAGCACATCTTGAGCCATGCTCTTCAAAGAGGCCGATTCATTAACAGAGGCAGGTAGCGACAGTTGAGCGACTGTAGCGGCATTTTCAGAGCGCCCGCTAGTAGTCGCTGTGCTTGGCCGTTGTTCGGTAGTTGATAGTGACTCAGTCGGTTTGCCGTAATGTTGAATATTGGGTGAGAAGTCGCTATTTGACAGGTTCCGCGCTGTATGGGAGCGCATGATAGCGACTGGTCAGAGCGCCCGGCTTCCACCATATTCATTAACAAATCACGCTCAATAAATTATCGCGCTGTAAAATGCATGTTTAAACCCCAGAGCGCTGGCGGCGATGGGTTAAAAGTAGTTTTTTAGCCCCCAAACAACCATATTTTTGGAAACCAAAAAAAACAAGTATTTTAAATAATTTAGTAATATGAATACATTAATATCAGACCTGTAATATCAATTCTGCACAATTCTAAAATGGCAGAAGTGGTCACTGAATTTTTCACATAAAAAAAAAAAATGAATAGCAATTAATTATTAATATTTAAAGATTGTTCCATTAAAATGCATTGGAGAGCGCCAGGTAGCGAGAGGTCATACCTGTCGCTGTTCAAGGTCGGACGCTGGCGCTGTGGGCTGAGGCTGGAATAATGATGAATGAGTGGCTATATGGCGCTATCTCAGTCGCTAAGCAGGATTGGCTTGATAAATGTGTGATTGTGGTGGGGAGCCGGCGTTCTCGTGGCGGGGCCCGTCATTACCGGCCGCTCACCAGTCGCTACCTGTCGCTATCCCTTGTTAAATAAGGGCCAAAGTATTGTACCGCTCAGTGAAGTCTTAAAGGATTCCAGGTGGCCATATGTGCAGCAGGGGTGTAGCTGGGGGAGGGGGGGGGCAGAGGGGGCACTTGCCCCGGGTGCAGCAGGCCAGTGGGGCACCTGAGAACAGGTGGGGGACGGCATTTCAAATCTTTGCCTCGGGTGCCAGAAAGCCTAGCTACTCCACTGCTGTGCAGGGTCAAGATCAGGGGCTGCATGCAATGCCTGATGGGATGCAAGATGGCGCCGCCCGTCAGAAAGTCACCCGGAATACAGGGGACCCAGAAGATGGATCCCCCCGCGAGGTGAGTATTTAATGGGCCAACCCAAATTGACAAGGGTCATAAGAAAGGGGCACAACTCCCCAAATACCATAAAATAATAATATTTTATTAAGTGTTACACTATAGACAAAATAAAAAACACACATGCAACACAAAGACACTGTTAAAATCAAGTCATCCACTATTCCTGTGATGCTAAAATACTTAGCAATCCATATTATAGAAGGCCACAAGGTATCAAAAAGTACAAATAGAAATCAGTATTAAATAGCTCCACAAATAGCCCAGAAAAAACAAATATTTTTTTTTATTTTTTATATATTTCAAATTACTCAAGTGAGTGTTTAATTACTCCACTTTGTGCAAAAAACACCAATATAAAAAGGTAATTACTACAAATAATTCATCAAAACCATTTCCAACTATAAACCCGTGCAATCAATCAAATCTAAAGTGCAAATGCTAGATAAAGAGGCTATAGTCACTAAGTAAAGCAGGGGATGAGACCCCCAATGTAAACCCAATACACAAAAGTGCTGTTAGGGCTCTTTAAGGGAGCTGAGGTAGTAAGCAATCACTGGAAAGAAAAAATAAAGATCATACTGTCCTTGTGGTCAAACGTGACTAATCATCAGGCAGTGGATTGGAGGCAGGAGACCCCACGCGTTTCGCAGTTCCGCTATGGCTTCTCCAGGGGTTTGGCCCATGTTCTAGTAGCTTGACGGGTCGGGCAGCACGCTCAGTTATCAATATTAAAATCTGTGCCCACTATTACACGTATAAGCAGTACTGTGGTGAGTATTTAATGCCCAAAGGTAAAACAAGGGGGGAGAGCAGATCGGTGAGGTTTGCAGGAGCTTTTAACCTCCACCAATGTTCCCCTTTAAATGCTTTTATATGGCTTCTTTGTAAGCTATCACAATGGGCTGAGCTGTGATGTGTCGAATAACAATTGCTACATCTGTATGTGAAAAGAAATTCACAAAAAGATCCTTGGGGACGTGGCTCCTGTCAGTCAATTCTGTCACTGTCTGATAACATGTGGCTGCACTGATTATTGCCAGATTAAAAGTGAGCCTAAAGTCAAATGCAGTATGCTGAATACCCTTAACTCTTAGTTTGGGAGTCCCACTGCTTAAAGGGATTGTCCGGGCAAAAAATAGTAGTACAATAGTGTTGTGCCCGGCCGGGTATCCCCAAGACCATGCAAACAAATAATCTAAAGTTTTTTGTATATGTGGCCCCAGCTACCACAATGGGTCACACCCAGGCCAGCACCAAACACATCAAACTAATCGATTATTCCATTAAATCATCAATCAATATTTTATTAAGTATAAAAACCATGATAAGCACAACATGAAATAACATGAAACATAAACCCCTTTGTTAAAATTATTCCACAGCGGGGATATCCCCATTAAATTTGTATCCCATGTCACAAGAAAACTCTCCACAGAATATCCAAAGAATTCAGAAGAATGAAATGAAAAAATCCAACAAGAATCAAGAAATATATTCACTTTTCTATTAATCAAACACTGTGCAAATAATGGCTAAGAATAAAGAGTAATAAAGTGCTAATAAAGTGCTAATGCGTATGTGCTAAAAACAATCAATGGACAATTGAGCCAATAGGCTTCATACAGTGAGAAAACACTACATAGAACAGTTTCACCTTTGTGTAGGGAAAGCAATCCCCGCTGTGCGATATGCTGGAAACCTCTATAGCCCACGCGTTCCGTGGCGTACCACTTTCTCAAGGTGCCAGTCAATGGGCTTTGATTTAGGCAAATCAGCCAAGCCCAGAGCCCCTTATAAATAAAAATTGCTCACCTTTTTATTTTCAGCCATGCTGCTCCCTCCAGGCGACTCCCAGGAAACGTCTTGGTTTTCAGATGGCCGCCGCCATGTCTTTCTCTTCCCGTATGTCCCTGCGCCACAGACGAGCTTTGCACAGGCGCTTCCTGTTTCTGCAGCTACTGTGCATGCGCGAACAGCCTCACACATAACTTCAAGCTTGAATGAATAAGGAATAAGCAGGGGGGGTTGGCTTGGACTCTCTATAGGTGAGACTTAGGCCCGAGCTGATTAGGCATTGAAATACATGGCAGATACGGCTCTATGGAGGCGGGAGCCGCACACTATGTCGAGCCCGACCACTAGGCCATGGTCAACTTTATCAACTTTTATCTCGCAAAATGGTGAGGTGGGGACAGCATGATTGAATGCCCTCATGTCACCTGGAGACTGGTATTTCGCTTTAGGAACTTTCTGCTTTTGAGATCGTGTCACGTATCATGAACCTGCACAGGGATTTCTTGGCTGCCTGTCCACCATTCATAATTTGTGAATTGGTGGACGTTGCCCCTCCCCTATCGATCACATTGCCATGCTTAATTTGCTTGCAGCGGAGGGGACAAGCCAGCCAGGGATGACCCCTAAAAAAGCCTAAAACAGAATGAATATTTAAACAGACCTAAGTTATAGCATACATAGAAATATATAGTAATATATAGGATATATAATAGCACTTCCTTCCACGGCATCAAGATTTTGAATACAGGCTTAAATACAGACCTGGCCAATCTGGTTTAAAGTGCACCTAGTGAACTCTACTAGCCGCTATCGGTTGGTTGGGTTGTGAGGCTAACTGCAGTGTCAGAATCAGAGGATTATTGGCCTTATTTATCAAGTGATAGCGCCAGGTAGTGTCTCACTAGCGCCAGGTAGCGCCAGCTATCGGCGGCTACCGACTCCAGAACGCCAGGCGGCGGACACAATCACGCATTTATCACGCTAAATGAGGCTAGCGCCGGCGAGAGCGTCACCTAGTGCGGGATTCATCATGTAGCGGACTGCAACGAACAGCGCCGCTGCTAATCCCATCACAGCGCCAGGTATGACCTCTCGCTACCTGGCGCTCTCCAATGCATTTCAATGGAGCAATCTTTAAATATTCATAATTAATTGATATGACTGTTTTTTTTTTTTTTTTTTTTAACTGTCAAAAATTCTGTGACCACTACGGCAATGTTAGATATTTTTTCTAAGTTAAAAAAAAAAAAAAAAAAAAACATTTGTGCAGAATTGATATTACAAGTCTGATATTAATGTATTCATATTACAAAATGTTTAGAAAAACTTGTATAATTTTTTAATCAAAAAATATGGTTGTTTGGGGGTTAAAAACTACTTTTAAGCCATCGCCGCCAGCCATCCTAGTTTGGGAGTCCCACTGCTTAAAGGGATTGTTCGGGCAAAAAATAGTAGTACAATAGTGTTGTGCCCGGCCGGGTATCCCCAACACCATGCACCCAAATAATCCAAAATTTTTTGTATATGTGGCCCCAGCTACCACATTGGTCACACCCAGGCCAGCATCAAACACATCAAACTAATCGATAATTGCATAAAATCATCAATCAATATTTTATTAAGTATAAAAACCATGATAAGCACAACATGACATAACATGAAACATAAACCCCTTTGTTAAAATTATTCCACAGCGGGGATATCCCCATTAAATTTGTATCCCATGTCACAAGAAAACTCTCCACAGAATATCCAAAAAATTCAGAAGAATTACTTTTTTTTTTACAAATATTCAAAAAATCCAACAAGAATCAAGAAATATATCCACTTTTCTATTAATCAAACACTGTGCAAATAATGCCTAAGAATAAAGAGTAATAAAGTGCTAATAAAGTGCTAATGTATATGTGCTAAAAACAATCAACGGACAATTGAGTCAATAGGCTTCATACAGTGAGAAAACACTACATAGAACAGTTTCACCTTTGTGTAGGGAAAGCAATCCCCGCTGTGCGATATGCTGGAAACCTCTACAGCCCACGCGTTCCGTGGCATACCACTTTCTCAAGGTGCCAGTCAATGGGCTTTGATTTAGGCAAATCAGCCAAGTCCAGAGCCCCTTATAAATAAAAATTGCTCACCTTTTTATTTTCAGCCATGCTGCTCCCTCCAGGCGACTCCCAGGAAACGTCTTGGTTTTCAGATGGCCGCCGCCATGTCTTTCTCTTCCCGTATGTCCCTGCGCCACAGACGAGCTTTGCACAGGCGCTTCCTGTTTCTGCAGCTACTGTGCATGCGCGAACAGCCTCACGCATAACTTCAAGCTTGAATGAATAAGGAATAAGCAGGGGGGGTTGGCTTGGACTCTCTATAGGTGAGACTTAGGCCCGAGCTGATTAGGCATTGAAATACATGGCAGATACGGCTCTATGGAGGCGGGAGCCGCACACTATGTCGAGCCCGACCACTAGGCCATGGTCAACTTTATCAACTTTTATCTCGCAAAATGGTGAGGTGGGGACAGCATGATTGAATGCCCTCATGTCACCTGGAGACTGGTATTTCGCTTTAGGAACTTTCTGCTTTTGAGATCGTGTCACGTATCATGAACCTGCACAGGGATTTCTTGGCTGCCTGTCCACCATTCATAATTTGTGAATTGGTGGACGTTGCCCCTCCCCTATCGATCACATTGCCATGCTTAATTTGCTTGCAGCGGAGGGGACAAGCCAGCCAGGGATGACCCCTAAAAAAGCCTAAAACAGAATGAATATTTAAACAGACCTAAGTTATAGCATACATAGAAATATATAGTAATATATAGGATATATAATAGCACTTCCTTCCACGGCATCAAGATTTTGAATACAGGCTTAAATACAGACCTGGCCAATCTGGTTTAAAGTGCACCTGGTGAACTCTACTAGCCGCTATCGGTTGGTTGGGTTGTGAGGCTAACTGCAGTGTCAGAATCAGAGGATTATTGGCCTTATTTATCAAGTGATAGCGCCAGATAGTGTCTCACTAGCGCCAGGTAGCGCCAGCTATCGGCGGCTACCGACTCCAGAACGCCAGGCGGCGGACACAATCACGCATTTATCACGCTAAATGAGGCTAGCGCCGGCGAGAGCGTCACCTAGTGCGGGATTCATCATGTAGCGGACTGCAACGAACAGCGCCGCTGCTAATCCCATCACAGCGCCAGGTATGACCTCTCGCTACCTGGCGCTCTCCAATGCATTTCAATGGAGCAATCTTTAAATATTCATAATTAATTGATATGACTGTTTTTTTTTTTTTTTTTTTTAACTGTCAAAAATTCTGTGACCACTACGGCAATGTTAGATATTTTTTCTAAGTTAAAAAAAAAAAAAAAAAAAAACATTTGTGCAGAATTGATATTACAAGTCTGATATTAATGTATTCATATTACAAAATGTTTAGAAAAACTTGTATAATTTTTTAATCAAAAAATATGGTTGTTTGGGGGTTAAAAACTACTTTTAAGCCATCGCCGCCAGCCATCCTAGTTTGGGAGTCCCACTGCTTAAAGGGATTGTTCGGGCAAAAAATAGTAGTACAATAGTGTTGTGCCCGGCCGGGTATCCCCAACACCATGCACCCAAATAATCCAAAATTTTTTGTATATGTGGCCCCAGCTACCACATTGGTCACACCCAGGCCAGCATCAAACACATCAAACTAATCGATAATTGCATAAAATCATCAATCAATATTTTATTAAGTATAAAAACCATGATAAGCACAACATGACATAACATGAAACATAAACCCCTTTGTTAAAATTATTCCACAGCGGGGATATCCCCATTAAATTTGTATCCCATGTCACAAGAAAACTCTCCACAGAATATCCAAAAAATTCAGAAGAATTACTTTTTTTTTTACAAATATTCAAAAAATCCAACAAGAATCAAGAAATATATCCACTTTTCTATTAATCAAACACTGTGCAAATAATGCCTAAGAATAAAGAGTAATAAAGTGCTAATAAAGTGCTAATGTATATGTGCTAAAAACAATCAACGGACAATTGAGTCAATAGGCTTCATACAGTGAGAAAACACTACATAGAACAGTTTCACCTTTGTGTAGGGAAAGCAATCCCCGCTGTGCGATATGCTGGAAACCTCTACAGCCCACGCGTTCCGTGGCATACCACTTTCTCAAGGTGCCAGTCAATGGGCTTTGATTTAGGCAAATCAGCCAAGTCCAGAGCCCCTTATAAATAAAAATTGCTCACCTTTTTATTTTCAGCCATGCTGCTCCCTCCAGGCGACTCCCAGGAAACGTCTTGGTTTTCAGATGGCCGCCGCCATGTCTTTCTCTTCCCGTATGTCCCTGCGCCACAGACGAGCTTTGCACAGGCGCTTCCTGTTTCTGCAGCTACTGTGCATGCGCGAACAGCCTCACGCATAACTTCAAGCTTGAATGAATAAGGAATAAGCAGGGGGGGTTGGCTTGGACTCTCTATAGGTGAGACTTAGGCCCGAGCTGATTAGGCATTGAAATACATGGCAGATACGGCTCTATGGAGGCAGGAGCCGCACACTATGTCGAGCCCGACCACTAGGCCATGGTCAACTTTATCAACTTTTATCTCGCAAAATGGTGAGGTGGGGACAGCATGATTGAATGCCCTCATGTCACCTGGAGACTGGTATTTCGCTTTAGGAACTTTCTGCTTTTGAGATCGTGTCACGTATCATGAACCTGCACAGGGATTTCTTGGCTGCCTGTCCACCATTCATAATTTGTGAATTGGTGGACGTTGCCCCTCCCCTATCGATCACATTGCCATGCTTAATTTGCTTGCAGCGGAGGGGACAAGCCAGCCAGGGATGACCCCTAAAAAAGCCTAAAACAGAATGAATATTTAAACAGACCTAAGTTATAGCATACATAGAAATATATAGTAATATATAGGATATATAATAGCACTTCCTTCCACGGCATCAAGATTTTGAATACAGGCTTAAATACAGACCTGGCCAATCTGGTTTAAAGTGCACCTGGTGAACTCTACTAGCCGCTATCGGTTGGTTGGGTTGTGAGGCTAACTGCAGTGTCAGAATCAGAGGATTATTGGCCTTATTTATCAAGTGATAGCGCCAGATAGTGTCTCACTAGCGCCAGGTAGCGCCAGCTATCGGCGGCTACCGACTCCAGAACGCCAGGCGGCGGACACAATCACGCATTTATCACGCTAAATGAGGCTAGCGCCGGCGAGAGCGTCACCTAGCGCGGGATTCATCATGTAGCGGACTGCAACGAACAGCGCCGCTGCTAATCCCATCACAGCGCCAGGTATGACCTCTCGCTACCTGGCGCTCTCCAATGCATTTCAATGGAGCAATCTTTAAATATTCATAATTAATTGATATGACTGTTTTTTTTTTTTTTTTAACTGTCAAAGATTCTGTGACCACTACGGCAATGTTAGATATTTTTTTCAAGTTAAAAAAAAAAAAACAAAAAACATTTGTGCAGAATTGATATTACAAGTCTGATATTAATGTATTCATATTACAAAATGTTTAGAAAAACTTGTATAATTTTTTAATCAAAAAATATGGTTGTTTGGGGGTTAAAAACTACTTTTAAGCCATCGCCGCCAGCGCTCTGGGGTTTAAACAAGCATTTCACAGCGCGAGAATTTTTTGAGCGTGATTTGTTAATGAATATGCTGGGAGCCGTTCGCTATGGCCATTCGCTGTCAGGCGCACCCATACAGCGCGGAACCTGTGAAACAGCGACTCCTAACCCCGTATTCAACATTACCGCACACCGACTGAGTCGCTGTCAACAAGCGAACAACGGCCAAGCACAGCGAATACTAGCGGGCGCTGTGAAAATCACAATACTGGCGCTCATCTGTCGCTACCTGGCGCTATTAATGAATCGGCCTCTAATACTCACTCTCCACCCTCCACCCACCCTCTAATTCAGAAACTGCAGCCAAAGTCTTACATAACCACCAGGAACCAATCAGGTTTGCTGTGCATGAGAGCCCGGTAATTCCCATTGGCTGTCAGTGGTCACATTGAGAGCAGTGTGAGTAACTAAACCTTAGCCAGAAAACAAACTAACACCAAGCAGAGCACCTAGGGCCAGATTAAATGGGGGGTAACTAGGGCTCTCACCCTGGGGCCTCCACCACTTGTTAACAAGGGCAGCAATTAATATACAGTAACTTATAGGGTGCTTCCAATAAACTTCCTGCCCAAGGGATACCACCACAACCGAGTCCTGAGGGCCTCCTCCAAATTTGGATGCACCAGAGGAATGTCTTATTGGACTTTATTACCCCTTTATGCCATAAGCAGGTAAGCTTCATAATATATACAAAGGAAGCTGGTTTAACCCTTTAGTCTGTTATAGTCAAGTTCTATTTTCCGAGGCTAGCCTCTCTGCCTGTAATAAGGTTGATGTGGGAAAAAAATCCTATCTAACCCATCATACTGGCCAACAGATCTATTCAGAAATAGAATATCTGTTGGGTTGTGGGGCACATAGAACAAGGATATCGGGCAGCTGGTGAGGCCAGAATGAAAATCAGGATGTGACGCACAAGCCCAGATTTATTGGTTGCAAAAAAAAAAATAAAATAAATTAGAGCAGTTTGACAGGGTGAGCCATTGGGATTTCAGGTTAAACTCAAACAAGGAAGCCTGATTCCTGGTTCCTTTGGAAATCTTGCTTCAGTTGAACTGGTTTTGATAATGTCTTGGAGTTACTCGTGTTAAGGTCCAACTCCAGCTGCATTTCGGAGATAGAATGAGGACGGGTTAGAACTGCTGTACAGCCATAAGTCTTCCTTTACAGTACGAGGCCTAGCCAAGGAGTTGCCTATGATAGGGCCAGTCTATTGTCTTTATTAGTGGGGGGAGCTTGACTTCCAATGATGACACTTCCTTCAGGACGAATTTTCCAGTGTCCTAGGAGTTACATTATCCCCTGTCTGCTGTCCCTTATGTAGTTATAATGGTTCTCCAGATGAAAAAGACTGGAGGTGTAATACCTTGGAAGCCCAAAATTGTCCAGAATTACTTGCTGCAAAACCCTTGTGCCCGGCATGAATATGATTGGCCCATAGGGTCTGCCTAATTGGTTGTTAGCAGAGAAGAGAGACATGGGCTGTGGCTACAATTGCACAGGAACATGAACAAGAAAGTAATAAACCGGACCTTCACCCTGAATAAGAGTCTATCTTATATGTTTCCCACATCCTGTACATACAGATTGCTCACATTAATCCAGACCTTCACCCTGAATAAGAGTCTATCTTATATGTTTCCCACACCCTGTACCTACAGATTGCTCACATTAATCCGGACCTTCACCCTGAATAAGAGTCTATCTTATATGTTTCCCACACCCTGTACATACAGATTGCTCACATTAATCCGGACCTTCACCCTAAATAAGAGCCTATCTTATATGTTTCCCACACCCTGTACATACAGATTGCTCACATTAATCCGGACCTTCACCCTAAATAAGAGTCTATCTTATATGTTTCCCACACCCTGTACATACTGATTGCTCACATTAATCCGGACCTTCACCCTGAATAAGAGTCTATCTTATATGTTTCCCACACCCTGTACATACTGATTGCTCACATTAATCCGGACCTTCACCCTGAATAAGAGTCTATCTTATATGTTTCCCACACCCTGTACATACAGATTGCTCACATTAATCCGGACCTTCACCCTGAATAAGAGTCTATCTTATATGTTTCCCACACCCTGTACCTACAGATTGCTCACATTAATCCGGACCTTCACCCTGAATAAGAGTCTATCTTATATGTTTCCCACACCCTGTACATACAGATTGCTCACATTAATCTGGACCTTCACCCTGAATAAGAGTCTATCTTATATGTTTCCCACACCCTGTACATACAGATTGCTCACATTAATCCGGACCTTCACCCTGAATAAGAGTCTATCTTATATGTTTCCCACACCCTGTACATACAGATTGCCCACATTAAAAATCATCCTACCTGCATCTACTGCATGTTATGAGCCTTTAAACCTCCAAGATGGCGGCTCATGGAGCACCAGGTAGCAAAACAGGAAGTGTCTTCTGACTGTGTCGCTATGCATTCTGGGATTGCTGTCCTTTCCCTGACCCCAGCTCTGCTCTGTCTGTGCAAAGCACAGCTATAACCCCGCCCCCTGCACTTTATCCAGCTCTCCTCTCTTCAGTATGTGTGATGCTCCTGAGCCAAGATGGCAGCGTCCGTAGCCTAGAGTCCTGAACAGAGTAACAGACTAAAAACGTAAAATATATTAATTTTAGATGCTGGGGAATAGATTTTTAAGGGTTTGGGCTTTTCATGAATTCATGCTGAAGGTCCAGTTTAAGGTGGACCAATAAGGGTTGATTCAGAGCCCCGTTCTCATCATTTTTATGGAGGTCTTGCTACCAAACGAAAAATCATGCAAAAATGAAAACATTTCACACTAAAGTTCTGGCAGAAAAAAGGCTTTGCTGAATTAGACGAGGGGAAAAAATGAACGAGCATGGAGATATTCACGCAAAAAAAAGGTGAGAAAGGGGCTCTGAATCAACCCTATAGTCTTTTTTGGTAAAATTATTGTTGGACCAGTGTTGGGGGGGAATCCATATCACTGAAGTTCTTTCAAGACCAGACTGTGGCCTTATCTCGGCTTTCCAAAGGCCAGTACCTCAACGGTCAGGTTTGACTGTTGGTCTAGTTTAAAAGCCTGATTTCGGGCTTCCAAGGTCCAAATAAGCAGTGGACACACAAAGCAACAAATGTGTGCTTTCCCAATCGTGCTTGGTGAGGACCTCATGTTGTATTCATGTCAATTGGAAAAGCAGGCTGCCAGATATTTAAAGTGGACATACACACTAAAAGGGAAGCCTGCACCCGTGGGGACAATTTACCTCCTCTTCCACTACACCAACCCAACAGTGAAGCATACTCACCTATTCCACTGCTGGGGTCTAAGTGCAAACGGAAACCAGAACAATGCCATCAGCAGCCGGAACATATTCTATTGCTTTGGGAGGCTTCAGTTTTAGGTCTTTAAACCGGACCTTCAGCATCATTTCATTAAAAGCCCAAACCCGTAAAAAAATATTCCCCAGCATCTAAAATTAATAGATTTTACTTTTTTAGCCGCTTACTTTTTATGCTTTCCCCCGCTGGGCTGCAACTCTGTTCAGGACTCTAGGATACGGGCGCCTCCATCTTGCCTCAGAAGAAGATGGGGGTGGGGTTAAAGCTGTCGGGAAAAGAACAGCAATCTCAGAATGCAGAGCGACACAGTCAGAAGACACTTCCTGTTTGCAGGAAGCCTGAGACTCCATGTGAGATCGGGATGTCCCGCGGGGTGAAACCCCCCCAAACACCCCAAACTCCTTACCTTAGTTTCCGCCGCCGCCTCCCACGCGCCCCTCTAGACGTGCGCGCGCCCGCGCCAGCCGCCTGTGAATGGCCGGCGCGGGCACGCACGCGTCAAGAGGGACGCGCGGGAGGCGGCGGTGGAGGAGCCGCTTGTCCGCGGCTTGTCCGTCGGCGCAGGGAGAGGTGAGTTCGGGGGGTTCGGGGGGGTTTCATACAGCGGGGCACCCCGATCGGGGGTGCCCCACCGAAGTGGACCAAGACCCAGGATAGTCAAAATCCTGGGTGTTGGTCCACTTTAAAGGCTCAGAAAAGGCAGGAGATGCAGGTAGGACGATTTTTAATCTGTATGTACAGGGTGGGGGGAAACATAAAACATATGCTCTTATTTAGGGTCTGGTTTAAGTAATTTCAGAACCAGGTTATGCTAGTGGTCCTGAACCACTGGTGATAAATAAGCTTTCCTCTGGTAGTACTATAGGCCACCAGGGGGGCATGAAACGGGGACATGACAAGTGTTGCACTCAAGCATTGCTGGCAGAATAGCGTGTTACCCAAGTAAAATTAAAAGTGGGGACTGAAACATGGAATCCGGTGCAGGGTAAAGGTCAGGCCACTCAACCCCCCATATTGGGCCATGGTAGGGGGCACTGCCTGCTGCTAAGGTAGAAGCACAACAATTCAATTCAATGTATTGTTCACCAAGTACATTGTTACATGAACAAGGAATTCCTTTTGACATATACACAGTGCAACAAATAACTACAGTTACATAGAAATTGAAACAGAGATACAAACTACATTAGGTATAGTGGAGAACAAGGTACACAGGGGTTCTTACATAGTGCAAATGACCAGGGCCGTATTTGGTGTTCATGGTGCCCTAGGCACGTTAAGGGTTTGCGCCCCTTTTTTTCTAAGTTAGGTCACGGTCCATATAAAAAAAAGTGTGTAGGGGGAAAGGGAGCAATGGTATACCTCCCGACTGTCCCTGATTTGGGGGGACTTTCCCTCTTTTGAGTCTATTTCCCCCTGTCCCTCCTTGTTCTCATTTGTCCCTCTTTGAGGTGTAACATGCAGATCTGCACCAATAAATGATTCATTTGCCTATTCAAAGTGTTTCTGTTGTTGTAACTGTTATAACCATCTCCTATCCATCCCTCAATGAGGGGGTGTGGCCTAATTTACAAATTGTCCCTCTTTTCCACCCTGAAAAGTTGTGAGGCATGCAATGGGCAGAGTATGCAGAGTATGTGTGTGGAGGAGGGAGGGGCACTAAGGGGAAAATGCAATGAGACAGTGAAGCATGTTCCATCTTTTACTGCATTCTGACATACAGGAGTCACATGACCAAAGCAGTGGAGGGGAGATGCTGTGGCCTGTGTTCAACCCATCCTTCACACACTCTGCATCCTTCTGTGGCTGAGGAAAGCTTATTAGGAGGCATTAATGTTCAGAATATAGTTGTAATTTCTTTTCTTTCCTACAGTAGTAAGGGAAGCCCCCCCCCCCTCCTTGTATGTTGCCACCCTAGGCACGTGCCTAGGGTTGCCTAATGGTAAATACAGCCCTGTAAGTGACACCAGCTAATACAAGCCCTTTGAGCTCAGGCTTATGATGCCTGACCCTTGTTAAGGGTGCGGACAGCTAAAGGAAAGAAACCATTCCTAGACCTAGAAGTCCTGCAAGCTGGTACCGCTAGACATTTCCCAGATGGTAGATACTGGAACAGGGTGTGTCCAGGGTGGGAGAGGTCTCGGATCTTTTCCGCCCGTGACATTGTTCTGAGTTCATGCAGGTCCTACAGGGATAGTAAGGGTGCTCCAATTATTCTTGATCGTTTTTTCTTTCTCTTTTAGTTGCTCATGACACATTACCTGTATGGGACAGCAGCAGCACCATAGGAAGGGTGAGGAGGGGGCAGAATTGTTTCCTTCCCACATTCAGTGCTATTTTGCCTAGAAACTGCCCTGGATCAAAGCAAACAATAGGGTTGATTCAGCATTTGCATAGCTAAATATGCTAAATTGCACCAAGGGAAAAACTCATGAGAAAAAGTCTTTACTCATGGTGCTGAATCAATCCTATTGTGGTAGCATGCTCCTCACACACTCTACAGAACACAATGAATGAGACAAACAGCAGGGGGCACTGCTCTAATCTCATTAAAGCAGAACAAAACCAAGAGCGACCCGCCCTGGATTCTAAATGATTACAGGTCCAGTCATTGGCCTTCTCCCTGAAGCATCCCTGTCTAACCCCTTTGGATTGTTGCAAAACTCACCTTTTCTGGTGACGCCTTTAGCGATTTAAACTATTTTGGCCACATCCCCGACTTCTTTGGGCTGAGGCGCACTTCCACACCCAGCCATTCAGATAGGCTGGGAACGGAAGCACGCCAACGTCTAGAGGAAACTGGGGGTGTGGCTGCTCCCGCTCGCCGAGTGCTGGTCTAAACATTGCCATATTGGCTCTTATTGGACAAGAGCCTGAGCATGTTCCATGGGACCGGGGACAAGATACGCTTTTCTGGAGATCCGGGGAGTGTCACACACGATCAGGATACTTCCAGGGCAGGAAACAAAACCGGGATCGTGAAAACGTATTTGTTCCGCTTTATTTCAGATTCTCTTTGTTTGTATTGTTGGTGTATGGGGCTCATCAGTTGCTTGTTTGGTCCGTGGTAGCATTGACTGTTTTTGGACCCCTGTAGTTATTGGGGGCCCTGGCCCCAAATTGGCCCCTCACCCTCATTGGTAACAGGATTATGGTGATAGGGATAGGGGGTTACTTGAGACAATCTGTAAACTGGAAATGATACGTCATGGGAAAGGTTGGGAAATCTGGTTGTAATGTCAAGTAAAATGTCTACTTTCAAAGGAGCTTCTCAACTGCTGCCTGGGAAGAGCAAAGAAAATGGGCCTCTCTACTCTTCCCCACAAAAAAAGGGTGCAGGCCCTTATCTCTATTTTGCATCAAGAATTTCACTTACATGAACAACATGAAATTCAGCGCTTAATTGATTCATTAGGACAATGAAAACAAGCATCAGTTCTTGGAATCTCCGCCATGCCGCCAGTTTATTCTGTCTACTTTACCTCTCCTCCCTAATGATAACACCTATCCAAAACGAGACAGCGATTTCCTGTGTCCAGATCTATGGATGGATGCATCGATTATCCCGAAGAATGGAACAATAGTGATGCTGCAGATGTGGCGGCCTTCCTTCTGGCATGCAAGTGGTTACCCCGCAGGGCTTTGTATGGAAGTCAATCATAAAAGGGAAAGGTTAAACTGTGTAAAGTCAGCGGGGCATTTTTATTGTCTTGTATTGAGCAAACAGGAAGCGATCGATCTGAATGTCTGTATATATAGCAACAGTTGCATTATAAAAAATGATCATCGGTGAAATGAGGCGTGATGTGCATGGTATTTATTGGTGCGGAAGGGCAAATCTGAATGGCTGTTTTCAAGCATCCTAATAAAACTGAAGTTGTTTTTCTAGTTTATTACTCTTGTGTTTATTATACTTGCATTTCAAGTACTGTATTATGGATATAGGGATCTATTAATGTACTTCTACTTTTTTTCCAGGGCTGGATTATAGGCAGGGCCCTAAGGGTTGCCTCTATCACTTTGATGTGGCCAGAGGGCCTTCAACACTAGTACCAGAAATTTGGGAAATACTTGCAATAGCAATGTACCCGGTGAAACTGCTATGGGCTGTGAAAAGAGAAATTACAGTATTGGGGGCACCCACCTGATTTTCTGCCCAGAGGCCTTCACCACACCTATTTCGGCCTGTTTTTTGGGAGGTGGGGGCACTGTGCCATCATGAGCCACTTCGACTTGTTGTAGCAGTGTGCCCCCTTTGGTGCTCGATGTGTAGTGTAGCACCCCCTGTTTTTACCAGTTAACAAGTCCATTTCAGTGAATATTGTCCAATCTCCTCCGCTAGCTTCAGCTATAGCTAAGTCCATTTGCTAGGACACAAACAGGCCTCAATGGACACGGTTGCCCCCAGGACTTAATAGCACAAACAATATTTATTGAGCACTGGACTTGGAATGTCAGATGTAGCAGAGGTCAACCACGGGAGATTGGTCCAATCTGTGGTCGAAGCAGTAATGTAATAGAAGCAGAATCAGTGGTCAAGCCGGAGGTCATACACGGGTGTAAGGGTTGCGGTACCGAAGGAAGGCAAGGGGGGAAGGCCAGAGAGTCCATGGTCACAGGTTCAAGGTCACAACGAAGATTTAGGCAAGGCAAGGTCAAAGGTTAATCAGAGTAATACACGAGAGAGCAACAGTAAATTATATCAGATCACACCTATAATTATGGCTATAACTGGAATTGGTCATGAGCTGAGTTAGCTTTATAGGGGCTAGTGGCTGTTGACTGCCCCCCCCCCCCCAGGCTAACTGGCCAGAAGGATCCCAAGGGCTGATTAGCCCAGAGTTACAGCTGCCTGCATCAAAGTCACGCATGCACGTGCAGAGATGCTAGAGATGCAGAAGAAGGAGTAGGGCAAGCGCAACTCTGCCCGAGCCGGCGCCTAAAGCTAACGCGTTAGCTCGGTCCGCTGTCTGAGAGGGCCGCTGTACTGAGGAGCAGGAGAGTGAGGCTTCCTGACACGTCCATGGGAACCCCATGAGCGGGGGCCTCTGGACCCTTACCCGGCTTATCTGGATTATCCTGGTTAAATTTCCTGACCAAGACATTTGCATGAACACCCCTGGCAGCACCCAACATCTCTCCTCAGGACCAAATCACTTCCAAGCAATTAAATATTGTAATGAATTACGCACACCATTCTAGAATCTAGAATCTTATTGATCTCATACTCTGGTTCATTCCCCACAATGATGGGGGTGGAAAAGATGTCTGAATGTGTGGGTTTTAACACAGATATATGAAATACATTGGGGATCAGACCAAATCACCCATCTGAAATGGTGGTTCAATGGACCTGTGACAATGTCTTGCGTTTAATAGCTACCTTTAATCCAAATATTTGCTCTTTCTTGAAGCCATTCCTCCAAGGCCGGCAAATTGTAGGAAGAGCCAGAAAGAGAGGGTACATTGGGATTTTTGCCATAATTACAGACAAACTGTGAATATTTTATTGACTCACTAGATTATTAAATGCAAATTCAGAAAACTTGACTACTTATCTTGGCAGTCAGACACAGAACACCGCAGGTACTGTTCTAAAGACTGATACACCCTTTCAGGGAGAACAGCCCCTATGCCAAGTTCAGATGCACTGACAATAAATGGGTGATTCACATTGGGGTGGACTAACAATGGGGCCAAGGTAAAGGCCTTCTTAAGGGTTTGAAAGGCCTTCACCTCCGGATAGGGCCTATACTCCAGAAAGGCATTTTTTCGAGTTAGGCCAGTTAATGGAACACCTATAAAAATTGGTGAATCAAAGAAAACTTTGACTTATTAAGTTTTGGGTTGTTACCACTCTAAGACTGCCATGGGATCCATGATTAAACCCTTGTTGAAGACCAGATGCTCAAACACACATTTAGAGATCTTGGTGTACAGATTATTCTCTCTCAGCTTCTGTAATACTGCTTTATTGTATTGTCTGTGTTCTGACAGTGACCGAGAAAATATCAGGGTGTTGTCTAAATATGCCACAACAAACTGACACAGAAATTCAAGAAAAATATCTGTAATTCCCTATGAGTCTTCCACTTTCTGTGAGCCAGCAACCCCCAATCTCCGCCGCCATTTCCGCCTATAGTCAAGCCCCCGGTGCAAAGGATGCCAGCTTACTGTGAAGACAGAAGGAACACGAGGGCATACAATGGCCAAGGACATTCACGGGTGATCAGTCTGAGGGTGTGTCTATTCATAGGAATGAGGCAGGAGAGTAGTCAAACACTAGCCGAAGGTCAAGCCGGATGGTCAGAGAGGGTCAGACGAAGTTCAAGGTCGAACAGGCGAAGGTCGGTTTGGGCAGCAAGCTGGGATAGTCAATCAAATATAGCACAGACAAAGTAATGCCCTGAGCAACACTAGCTATAACGGGCAATGAGGTCAGGGCTACACGCTATTTAAAGGATGGCTGGCCAATGGGAACACTGAGGGGAAGAACTGTGTGATTGGTGACACTAGGATCCGGGACAGCTGCTCTGTCCAATAGCAGGGCACGCGACCACACTACTGCAGGGGAGCGAGGGAGGTAGTCAGGGAGACTCGCCGGGCTCTCCGACTTCCGGGAGCGGCAAGCTTGCCCTGCTCCAGTCAGCCGGGGAATGCCGTGCCGGCCAGCGAGCGCTCGCCATGGGTCACCCGAGGCAGGTAAGTTCCTTACAATATTGTTAACAAAGTCTTGAAAGAGGAAATGGGCATTGCACAACCCAAAGGGATAACCAGGTATTCGTAGTGCCCATCCTTTACATTAAAGTGAACCAAAACCCACAGTCGGCAGCCCTGGAATTTATAGAATTACAGGGCCGCCTGATTCCCTCCTCCCAAGCCTCCACCTTAAGCTAAAATTGACGAGCACAGCCAAGCACACTGATTGGACGAAAGCCGGCGCATGCGCCATAGGACCGGGGAAAGGTGAGCTACACTGGGTGACCTGGGGGTTTCCACACAACAGGGCATCCCAAATCGGGGTGCACCAAGGGCAAGGACAGTCAAAGCAATGGCTGCGAATGAGATTGTAAGCCTTCCCCAAGATCTACTTTCGTGAAAACTTTGGCACCAATGACTTAGTTAAAGAGATCTTCGATAAGTGACAAAGGATATCTGTTTTTACTGTAATCTTTTTAGGGTAATCTATAAAAGGGCGCAATCCTCCATCCTTCTTTCCGACAAAGAAGAAACCTGCCCCTGCTAGTCGATGGATGGATAAATCCCTTTTATAGGTTCTGAAAAATGTATTCTCTTATCGCTAACTCCTCAGGTTGGGTTAAGTTATAGATCTTACCGCTAGGGGGCATGAGGAAATAGCGAGTCAGCAGATTTTGCAGAGAATACATCTGTCCAATCAGAATAAGGCTGAGGCGACCCGTCAAGGGAAATTTGGGTCGCCCCTAGTGCAGTACAAATGCAGTGTTCAAGACAAAATAGGCACTCCATTTAACCAATTCTCCAGAGTTCCAATTGAAAAGATTATTGTGGAGCCAAGGGAAACCTAGGACAAGATGAGTATCGGGGCAATTCAAGACTAAGAACTCAAGACCTTCGGAAGGGACCCCACAATTAAATGACCATAGAAGTATTATGGGAGACCACCCCACCATGGATTGGCTTGTTATTGACTGTTAGGATCTAAAGAGGGTTCCCCAAGGGTACCAATGGAATATCTAGAGCGGCAGCAAAATTTCCTGCCGTCCCACTATTGATAAAGGAGTGGATAGATTTTTTTGATTGTTCCCATTCGATAATAGCTGGCAACAATAAATTATTTTGATAAGTAAAGGATGACCACCTAGATGAGTTCCCCCAACCTCGTCTAGGCACTGAAGTTTTTCGCTAGTGTTTTCTTATTCGGACAGACCTTGTCAAAATGGCCTGGATTGCCACCATAGTCACAGGTCCTGGGTATGACATGTAACCTTTTCAGAGTCGGGCTGCCCCAAGCTGTATGGGTTCTTCCTGAGCTAGTGAGGAAAAGGTAGAGGGTCCCATGGCAAAGGACTGTTGATGGGTGGTGTCCCAAATCAGATCCCTAGACTACTCCAACCATCGATCTGGGTGTCTGTGCAATTTAGTCGCCAGATGAACCTAGCCGTCAAGGTTCTCTGGTGTAAGAAAGTTGACCATAGTATCTTTATTAGTTTCAGAAACCCCAAAATCAACTACAGGGGGCTCTATGGTTCCACTGAGAATGGATAGCCCTATGGCAGAATTCAGAACTGTGCTCCCCTGCCATACATTTCCCCTGTTTGAGACCTTGCAGTTTGGCATCAGCAATCGAAGCCCAATCTGGATCTGCAGACAGGCTCCCCATGGCCTTAAAAAAGGCAGAGACGGTCTGTTGGGCATCATCAGTAGGGGCCAATCCATATACCCATGTCTGCAGATCTTCATGCAGGAGAGAAATCACCAAGCCTAAGCTCTGAGTCTCCATATCTGAAGGGTTGGGCTGCAGCCTAAAAGACAGTTCACAAGAGTATTTACAATTATTGAACTTAGTGTGGTCCCCATTAAAATTCTCTGGAAGGGGAGCCTTTGTCTCTATGAGGGACTTGTGAGGCAGGTGGCTGACGATTCCTTGACCGCCATACGATATGCAAGCTAATCAATATCGGCAGCCATAGCCTGCATTTGTCCCACAAGATTTTCCATTTAAGGGGCCCGTGATGATGTAAGGCTCACCAATCAGCAAGTCCAGTTCAGTGAATATTGTCCAATCTCCACCAGACAAGCTCCCATTTGCCAGGAAGCAAGCAGATCTCACCAGACACGGTTGCTCCTACGACTTGCAGGTAGGTAAGTGCTCACGGGTGTTACACAGGATATCAAACATAGCAGAGATCATACACAGGAGATCTGTCCAATCTGGCGTTGAAGCAGAGGGATATAGCAGAAGTAGAATTTGTGGGCAAGCGGAGGTCATACACGGGTAGCAGGGGTCCAGGTACCGAAGAAGCAGGCAGATGCAAGGTCAGGGAGTCCGAAGTCACATGTTCAAATCACAACGAAGGTTCAGGCAAGGCAAGGTCAAAGGTCAATCTACACAAGAGAGTAAACAATATACAATCACACTCACAGCTACCAAGGGCAGGGCCGGATTAAGTGTGGTGGAGGCCCTTGGGCACAAAATCTGGTGGAGGCCCCAGATACAGATGTAGATTTTTTTTTCCTTTAAAGCAATTGTCCAACCAAGTAACTGATCGGTGGTTGTCTGGCACCCACCTACTTACTGGAACATCAGATCGAGTCCCTTGTGCCCCCCTTGTGCGGGTGCGTGCTGCTCGGGAACTCCTGCTTTGCCATTCTGGGTGGGGGGGGGGGGGTGTAGTCACCCGGCTGGTCCAGCAGAAAACAGTTCCCTGCATTGAGCTGCCAGCGGCTGTGCTTGGTGGCTTATGTGCAGTGACAGCTCTGCACCCATCACTGTAGCGTTGCTGATGGCGGCTTTGCTGCTCTAAACTCTCCGTCCTGTTCTGTGGCGGCTTTGGCTGCAGGTTGGCAAAAACAAAAAAAGGCTTGCCCAGAAGTGCCCCCACTGCACGCTGATAGCTTTGTTGCTGGCCCCACGGCCCATCAGACCAAAGGCTGAAAAGCCTCCTGGATCAGACCATAACCCAAAGGTTGGTGGAGGCCCCCTTTGCAGGCCAAGTGGTGGAGGCCCCGGGGCTCTGGCCCCTTGTGCCCCCCTCATAATCTGTCCCTGACCAAGAGCATTGTAGCCATGGGCTGGGTCAGCTTTATAGGGGCTAATGGCTGGTAATTGGTAATTGAGCTGATTAGCCCAGGGCTACAATGATGCCTAAGGAATATTCTCAAAAATATGGACTATGATGAGACTTTTGATCCAGTAGTCAAACATGCTGCTACATATACAGTATATATATATATATATATATATATATATATATATATATATATTTCTAGGTTAATGCAGTTTACATTTATGACAGTAGGTGACACTGTTACATATATCTTTGTATAGTCTCTCGATGTATTTTTCTGCTGTGTTGTGTTTCCTGTACATTGAGGTGATCTCTATGACTTCTTATTCCTGTCCAAGTTATCCACCATGTAAGGTGACCTTCTCTTACTGCACCCATGTTCCGGTAAAGTTACACCACAAATGTCTATCTGGTCTTGACTGTGCTGCACTCGGCACTCACACTCTGAAACATAGAAGGTTGACAGCAGAAGGAGACCATATGGTCCATCTAGTCTGCCCTTATGTGTATACTGTATGTTCTCTTTATCTTAGGATAGATGGAGGTGTATCCCAGGCATGTGCTCATTCACTGACTGTCGATTTTTCTACTACTCTTTCTGATCTTCCCTCTGACTAGCTTCAGGTTGGGCCCCTTGTTCTATCATTACATTTCTTCTTAAAAACACTTCCCTCCTGAACCTTATTCAATCCTTTTACATATTTAAAGGTCTCAATCATGTCCCCTATCTTCCTTCTTTCCTCCAGACAAATTAAGTTCTTTAAGTCTCTCCTGATAAGTTTTAAGTTTAAGTCCTTCCACCAATTTTTGTTGCCGGCCTTTGGACCCGTTCAATTTGAATGTCTTTTTGCAGGTAAGGTCTCCAGAACTGCACACAGTATTCTAGCTGTGGCCTCACCAGGACTCTATACAGCGGCATCACAACCTCCCTCTTCCTACTGGTGATGCCTCGAGCTATGCAGCCGAGCATCCTGCTTGCTTTTTCCACTGCCTGGCTACACTGTCTACACATCTTGCAGCTATCAGTAATCAGTATCCCTAAATCTATCTCCTCCGAGGTCCTGGCTAACACAGTGCTGCCCATACGGTACTCAGAGCAGGGATTCCTTCTACCCAAGTCCATGATTTTGCATTTAGAGACATTAAACTCTAGTTACCATGAAACTCTGCAACAAAATTTACTGCCCTCCAATGAACCCCAAAGAGCAATTTGGTAGAGCTCCAACTGAGCAGGTGGTGACCACTTTCCACCTAGACCAAACATAGCCCTGCCATTTAAAAGCTGCCCCCCCCCCACTCTGGCCTGGGGGTTGACAGCACCCTGTGCACCCCAAAGGCCAATCATGCTGCAGCTAAATCCCAGTCTGGGAGCAGCAGCTAGGTAAGTCTACATGCCTAACAATTAACAGCAAATGTACAACCAAATGGAGATGCCTTGGTAGTCCAGACCTGGCGGAGGCAGAGAGTTAAATAAATGAGGCTCCAAAATATGTTGTTGAATTACATATAGGGAAAACAAAATAGCAGCATGAGAACTGAAATGGAAAAGCTCTTCATTAGCTCCTTCACGCCTGTTGTCGGAAAGCCATTGGAGGCTGTAATTGTAAAAGCCGCAGCTTTACTGGTGGCAACCTGTCTTCCTGTAAATAAGTTAATAGAAAGTTTTCCACATTAAGAGTGTTTTATTATTGTGTACCAGAAAAATCATCCATAACGACTTCCTGTACTCACATTCAATTTCTTTTCCCACCGCCAGTCCCGTTAGATCCCTTTACTGGACTTCGTTGGTTGGTCATAAAATCTGTGTTTCATGTATTTTTTTTTGTTACTATTTTTCCTTTATGATAAACAGTTTTTTTATGTCTTTTTCTTTCAGCACAAAGCATCTTCCCCTGGAATTTCCTCTGAGGAATGAATGTAGCTCCCGGTCTCATGTGTGTCATGGATTCCAAATGGCAACTAGCAGTGGCTTTCTGTAGGGCTGTCGGCCTTATTTATCAAATTATACTCTGCTAATTTATAAATGGGGACTAAATTGTGCATGCTCCCTTTCTTAAAGTGGACTATCCTGGGTGGATTTTGACTATCCTGGGTTTTAGTCCTAGCCCCCTGGGCTCCCCCGATGTGTGAAACCCCCAAAACAAACTCACCTCTTCTCAGATCCGCTTGAGCC
Source organism: Gastrophryne carolinensis (assembly GCA_027917425.1). NCBI lineage: Eukaryota > Metazoa > Chordata > Amphibia > Anura > Microhylidae > Gastrophryne > Gastrophryne carolinensis. The sequence continues at coordinate 39,627,252 of CM051240.1, read as the reverse complement.
CCTTCATCTGAGCGTGCTGATGGCCGTATCTCCCACTACGCTCTAACAGGGAGCATGCCTGGCGCCAGCACGCTGGAGTGAGTATGTCTGCCAGGGCCGGTGCCAGTACAGGGCAAACCTGGGCAATTGCCAGGGCCCCTGACATCTTCAGAGGCCCACTCAGGTTCACACGTGTCCATGGTATTGTTTTATAGTGGTCCCGAACCATCAAATGCCGGGTGTTGTGTGCAGACCTCATAGCTGACCTCAACAGCAGGGGTTGATCAGCAACAATGAAGAAGGTGGCGTGAAAGGGAGGTGGGGAGAACCAGGTGACAAATTACAGCAATGATGAAGCAAGCAAACAGTAAGGGCTGAAGGATGATTGGTGGCAGTAGAGAATGCAACAAGGACTAGAGGACGATTGGTGGCTATAGGGAAGGCAACAAGGACTAGAGGACGATTGGTGGCTATAGGGAAGGCAACAAGGACCAGAGGACGATTGGTGGCTATAGGGAAGGCAACAAGGACTGGAGAATGACTGGTGGCTATAGGGAAGGCAACAAGGACTGGAGGATGATTGGTGGCTATAGGGAAGGCAACAAGGACTGGAGGATGATTGGTGGCTATAGGGAAGGCAAAAAGGACTAGAGGGTGATTGGTGGCTATAGGGAAGGCAATAAGGACTGGAAGATGATTGGTGGCTATAGGGAAGGCAATAAGGACTGGAAGATGATTGGTGGCTATAGGGAAGGCAATAAGGACTAGAGGATGATTGGTGGCTATAGGGAAGGCAATAAGGACTGGAAGATGATTGGTGGCTATAGGGAAGGCAATAAGGACTGGCGGGAGATTGGTGGCTATAGGGAAGGCAATAAGGACTAGAGAGTGATTGGTGGCTATAGGGAAGGCAATAAGGACTAGATGATGATTGGTGGCTATAGGGAAGGCAATAAGGACTGGAGGGCGATTGGTGGCTATAGGAAAGGCAATAAGGACTGGCGGGTGATTGGTGGCTATAGGGAAGGCAACAAGGACTGGAGGATGATTGGTGGCTATAGGGAAGGCAACAAGGACTGGAGGGTGATTGGTGGCTATAGGGAAGGCAATAAGGACTGGAAGATGATTGGTGGCTATAGGGAAGGCAATAAGGACTGGAAGATGATTGGTGGCTATAGGGAAGGCAATAAGGACTGGCGGGAGATTGGTGGCTATAGGGAAGGCAATAAGGACTAGAGGGTGATTGGTGGCTATAGGGAAGGCAATAAGGACTAGATGATGATTGGTGGCTATAGGGAAGGCAATAAGGACTGGAGGGCGATTGGTGGCTATAGGAAAGGCAATAAGGACTGGCGGGTGATTGGTGGCTATAGGGAAGGCAACAAGGACTGGAGGATGATTGGTGGCTATAGGGAAGGCAACAAGGACTGGAGGGTGATTGGTGGCTATAGGGAAGGCAACAAGGACTGGAGGGTGATTGGTGGCTATAGGGAAGGCAATAAGGACTGGAGGATGATTGGTGGCTATAGGGAAGGCAATAAGATAAGGATTGGAGGGCGATTGGTGGCTATAGGGAAGGCAATAAGGATTGGAGGGCGATTGGTGGCTATAGGGAAGACATTAATGACTGGAGGGCTATCAGCAGATGACCCATTTGTGACAGCGGAAATGAAAGGTGACATCATGTGACTCACTACTTTGGGGCCCACTTGGGACCCTCTTGCCTAAGGGCCCCCACAAACCTAGAGCTGGCCCTGATACCTGCCCTGGAGTCTTATAGACTCCTTGGGTGAGTTTTGGTCCTCTTTAACGTGGACCAATAGTCAAAAATACCAAAGGTCTGCTATCACCCTCACCCACCAATTTGGGATACCTGGTAAGCCATATGCAGTGCATCTACTGAGAGCTGGGAGAATTCCTGGTGGGCCACACTGCAGCCCATCCCAACCAGAGTCTGTGCTCTAATTCATTTTCTCCTCTTCCTGGAGGGGCAGGTGCCGGGTTGTTACAAGCAGCAATAAACCTTTGTTGCTGCTTGTAACAACCCCGCACTTCCTGCACCTCCAGCCATGGACACCATAGATTATGTTCTGCCCCTGCAATTCTATAGCCTCGGCATCATGACTGTACACAATCTGTAACTACAATACTAAAGTTTCAGTATCATTGCTTTAAAGAGGATCAAACCCAGGATTTTATTCTTTGTCCAATATGGGATGCCCCACTATGTGAAACCTCTTGAAATGCGGAGTAGTCATATCTGGCTGGTGATCCCACAGTGCATGTGCAGGCATTGCTTTAATCAGCGATCTATGCCGTGCATATTAATGAGTGTCGTAGAACGCTGAATAAAAGGAGAGTAGACATCCCTATGGCTGTACCTACCGCTGGCCATTCAGATAGACCCAGCGCTGAAGCACCCAGCAGCCGAAAGGGTAAGTGATCCCGGGGGGTTTAACATACCGTAGGCTTCTTAAATCTGGATGTCGAACACGAGGGAGACGGTGGTTGCTCTCCTTTCCCAGCAGATCCTACTGCGATATAAACATCGACGTCCGCATCCCCAGCATCTTTGGGCTTGGGGGTGGTGGGGGGCAGGGATAGGTGAGGATATTGTGGGCTGGCTAACCTAACCCTATCCTAACCCTTTTATGTTAGGTTACATAGGCCAGACATAGGAACAAGCAATAACCTCAAATGGCAAACAGTCATTACAACAAACAAAAAGCAGGCAGCAGTGCTATGACTGCATCTTATTTTTCGCTAGCGCCATATATAGTAGGTTGCAGTGCTGCTCTTGTCTAGGCTGCGCCAGTTTGTAGTGACGCTGTAGGTTAAGGTCCCATAGAGAACAATGGGCAGAACTGTATTGAAGTGTTTTATGATTATGCTTAATTTGACACACATTTGTTTAGACAGAATTTGCATTGTGACTTGTCAGTAATTGAAACGCAGGACCTAGATGTCGCTAAATGTCATTTTATTTTTTCTTTGTAAATTCATGGCTTCTGTTGCTTACCAATGTACAATTTGGACAGCAACAACTAAAAGTCAGCCGAAACGCACTGTAATGTTTGTCCCTTTTGTCCCCAGCATCCATATCCTGTAAGTGAAAGGATAAAACACAGACCAGCGGCAGAAAAAAACAGCGCCAATATTTTCAGCATGCCAAAAATTTTAAAATACACCATACAGTGCATAAAAGATGGCTGTACAAAGTGACGCTCACTGGAGCTAATATAATTGGCGGTCAGGTCTAACAGGCACTGACATGGGCCGGCCAATACCTAGGCCCTTATTTATGAAGGAATAGCGACAGGTAGCGACTGGTGAGCGGCCGGTAATGATGGGCACCGCCACGAGAACGCCGGCTCCCCACCACAATCACACATTTATCAAGCCGATCCTGCTTAGCGACTGAGATAGCGCCATATAGCCACTCATTCATCATTATTCCAGCCTCAGCCCACAGCGCCAGCGTCCGACCTTGAACAGCGACAGGTATGACCTCTCGCTACCTGGCGCTCTCCAATGCATTTCAATGGAACAATCTTTAAATATTAATAATTAATTGTTATTAATTGTTTTTTTTTTTTTTAATGTGAAAAATTCTGTGACCACTTCTGCCATTTAAAAAAAAAAAAATTGTACAGAATTGATATTACAGGTCTGATATTAATGTATTCATATTACTAAATTATTTTATAAACTTGTTTTTTTTTGGTTTCCAAAAATATGGTTGTTTGGGGGTTAAAAAACTACTTTTAACCCATCGCCTCCAGCGCTCTGGGGTTTAAACATGCATTTCACAGCGCGAGAATTTTTTGAGCGTGATTTTTTAATGAAAATGGTGGGAGCCGGTCGCTAGGGCCAGTCGCTATCATGCGCTCCCATACAGCGCGGAACCTGTCAAATAGCGACTCCTCACCCAATATTCAACATTACGGCAAACCGACTGAGTCGCTATCAACTACCGAACAACGGCCAAGCACAGCGACTACTAGCGGGCGCTCTGAAAATGCCGCTACAGTCGCTCAACTGTCGCTACCTGCCGCTATTAATGAATCGGCCTCCCCGTGTACATAATATACACATGAAAAGAAATCAATAAAAATCTTAATCTAGGATTTCACCCAGCTACAACAGCCGGGCAAAAAGTACAGCAATTGCTGGAGAACATACAAAACCTAAAAAGAGGCGTAAATCTATACACGATCAAATCATTCAGCTCCCGGCTTTACAAACTGGGGCTGCGGGACAATAATGGGCAGTGCCGCAGCGAAGTCATTTATTTTTTTTATATGTATATGTTTTCTTTATTATGTTACTGAAATTTTATGCTGTTTATATATTATTTTGAGTCTTAGCTGGAATGGAAGTAATGCAGAACAAGAATTTCATTGTTTATTATATCTTCAGTTTACTGTGCATATGACAATAAAAACTCTTGAATCTCTTGAATCTTAAAGTGGAACAAAACTTGTGATTTTAACTTTTTCCCGGGTTTTGTTGCATGCCTCGGGGGCATCACGTTTTGGGATGCCCCGCTGTGTGAAACACCATAGATCGCCCATAATAATTAAACTCTTCCTGATCCAATGGGGCATGCGCAGGCTCTCGCCAAATCAGAGCCATTTGCTGTGGCAATGTAATTCAGCAAACGGCTCTGATTTGCTTCAGTGGGGAGCACAATTGGTGCTGCATTCCCAGTGGCGTGTATGCTCCTGCCCCAGCCTATATGAATGGCTGGTACGAGAGCGCACGCACAGCCCGAACATTCAGGGGATACAATCACCATAGAGGCTGATTCATTACTCACGCCAGGTATCGGCAGATGAGCATCTGTATAGTGACGCTTAAAGCGACCGCTAGTAGACGCTGTAAGCGGATATCAGGCGCTGTAACATAGCGCCTCAGTCGCCTTAGTAACCTGGCCGGCATTGATGATTGTGATGTATGTTGGGCGCTCTAATACCAGTACAGCGTTGCAGAGAGCAAGAGGTAGTGCCAGCTCAGTGCGACCGACTCTCAACGACTCACACCATATTCAATAAAAAAAGCAGACAGACACAGCGTAGGCTCTCTGGATCTGGTCACTATAGCATAGAGCGCCAGACGCTGTGTGATTAAAGTCTGTTTTTTAACACAAATCCACCAGTAACAAAGCGTAAACACATGGAATGACATTGTTGTAACACTGTGACAATAACACTTTAGTGCCAGATCTGTAATGACAATTCTGCATAAAAATATAAAAAGTCAAATAAGAGGCTGATTTATTAATAGCGACATGTAGCGACAGTTGAGCGACTGTAGCGGTATTTTCACAGCGCCCGCTAGTAGTCGCTGTGCTTGGCCGTTGTTCGGTTGTTGATAGCGACTCAGTCGGTGTGGCGTAATGTTGAATACAAGGTTACGAGTTGCTATTTGACAGGTTCCGCGCTGTATGGGTGCGCATGATAGCGACTGGTCAGAGCGACCGGCTTCCACCATATTCATCTAAAAATCACGCTCAAAAAATTCTCGCGCTGTGAAATGCATGTTTAAACCCCAGAGCGCTGGCGGCGATGTGTTAAAAGTAGTTTTTAACCCCCAAACCACCATATTTTTGGAAACCAAAAAAAAAAGGATTTTAATTAATTTAGTAATATGAATACATTAATATCAAACCTGTAATATCAATTCTGTACATTTTTTTTTACATTTTTTTCCCTTAAAAAAATTATTTCAAATGGCAGAAGTGGTCACAGAATTTTTCACATTTAAAAAAAAAAAAAAAATAAACATTAATAACAATTAATTATTAATATTTAAAGATTGTTCCATTGAAATGCATTGGAGAGCGCCAGGTAGCGAGAGGTCATACCTGTCGCTGTTCAAGGTCGGACGCTGGCGCTGTGGGCTGAGGCTGGAATAATGATGAATGAGTCGCTATATGGCGCTATCTCAGTCGATAAGCAGGATTGGCTTGATAAATGTGTGATTGTGGTGGGGAGCCAGCGTTCTCGTGGCGGGCCCGTCATTAACGGCCGCTCACCAGTCGCTACCTGTCGCTATTCCTTCGTAAATAAGGGCCTGCTGTTTAAACACAAGCAAATGAACGGCCATTGAAATGTATGGGAGAGCGGAAGGTAATTCCTGGGGCTGAGCCGCCTGTAATGATGAATCGGACGCTACATGGCGGTGTTAGTCACTCACCAGAATCGCCTTCATAAATGTGGTTTTGCGTACAGCGCCCGGCGTTCACCAGACGCTGCCTGCCGCTGCGAGGCGCTACCTGGCGCTATCCCTTGATGAATAAACCCCATGGATTGGACAGTAGCAGTTTACAGTTGTCTCTTGTGTGGTCTCCTTTAACACATAGCCTAGCTTCTAGATGGGTCATAGCGGAACACAGAGGAGAGTTCTGTTATGAGAACGGGGGATTATGGCACATTTCATATAGAAAGGTCAGACTCCATAAACACCCTTTAAGCACCAGCATATGCGTCTTTCGTTCCAGGCTGCTGTGCTTTGTATTTTTAGCCCGGAGGGGAAGTGACATTACAAAGCCTATACATCATGAGGATGAATGTTCTATAGGATCTGGACATATTCACATCCTCTGTGAAGGCCGCTGCATTGCTGTATGTTGTCATGTCTTCCTTGGGGACAATACATGATACAAGATACAGCTGTGGCTGTTGAATATTTGTAGGATGTTTAGGAGGAAAACAATTGTGGAGTCAGCCTTCAGTTTGCACAACCGCCATTATTGTAGGCTAAAGGTTGACAATCTCTTTCCTTTGTGGATTGCTTGTGGCCCTTGGAATATTTGCATATCATGAAAAGACGAGAGGGATGATGATGATGCACCTGAAGTATGAAGTTTATTAATGGAGCTGAAATTTACCCCCTGGGCAGGGCCAACATGCCTTGGGTGGCGTGGTCTCACTGGGCCCCTTTGGGATGGAGAGTTGCGGGTTGGGGGTCCATAAATTTCATGGCCAATACTAAGAAGTGCTGCTTACCCTCCAACACCCTATTGGAGCTGTTTTTTTAGTTTGCCCCCACATGAATGGGTAGAGGGCTAAATCAATTGCACCACCAATGGAAGAGCGTGCAGCTCAGCCTCGATACGAGGGCCTGATGCAATGTTAGTTTTTTAACTACATTATGCCAGCTCTCAGTGGGCCTCCTTGGGGGCCTGGGGCCCCCTGGCAGCTGACCTGCCTTGCCGGGTGCTGACGCCCATCATACCCCCGGGTATGGCCTGCTTTACAGGGGCATCCCCGTTTGGTTTGCCCCTGTGTGTGAAACACCCTGGTTTGCTCAAGTTCTTTAACTACATTATGCCAGCTGTCAGTGGGCCCCTGGCAGCTGACCAGCCTTGCCGGGTGCTGACGCCGGTCATGCCCCTGGGTATGGTCTGCTTTACAGGGGCATCCCAGTTTGGGTTGCCCCTGTGTGTGAAACCCCCTGGTATGCTCAGTAACTCCCCCTATGCTGACTGAATTATTATGGTCTCCCACTGGCCACTCCTTGCTACTGCATGCCCCTGCTGACATTTGGATTTTCCTGGGGCAAGGGTTCCAGAGATGCCACCAGAGGCAATGCACCATGGGATCAAGAAACGAGGTAGGGTTATTGGTGACCCTGGGGTTTCACAAAGTGCAGAATCCCAAGCTCTAGAGTCTTTTAGGTATAGGTTGGCTTTAAAGAAGAACCAAACTCAGGATTCACACTACCCCAGGTTTCCTTCCGTTCCCCGGAGGCATCCCATTTTGGAATGCCACAATGTGTGAAACCCCCAGAGCGCCCATAACAACACCTCTTTCTGGTCCAACAACGCATGCGCAGGCTCTCGTCCAATTATAACCGTTTGTTGTGATGATCTCAACAGCTCTGATTTGCTCTGGGACTATACAACTTTTGGTACCTTTCTGAGGGTCTTACGGCCTTATTTATCAAGGGCTAGCGCCAGGTAGTGTCTGACGAGTGCCAGGTACCGCCAGCTAGCGGCGGCTACCGACTCAAGTACGCCCGGCGGCGGTCACAATGACGCATTTATCACGCTAAATGAGGCTAGCGCCGGCGAGAGCGTCAGCTAGCGCGGGATTCATCATGTAGCCGACTGCAACGAACAGCGCCGCTGCTAATCCCATCACAGCGCCAGGTATGACCTGTCACTCCCTTGCGCTCTCCAATGCTGTTCAATGGAGCAATCTTTAAATATTCATAATTAATTGAGTTTATGTTTTTGTTTTTTTTTTAACTGTCAAAAATTCTGTGACCACTTCTGCAATGTTAGATATTTTTTTTAAGAAAAAAAAAAAAAAAAAAAAATTATGTGCAGAATTGAGATTACAGGTCTGATATTCATGTATTCATATTACAAAATGTTTAGAAAAACTTGTATAATTATTACAATTAAAAAAAATGGTTGTTTGGGGGTTAAAAACTACTTTACACACATCGCCGCCAGCGCTCTGGGGTTTAAACAAGGAATTCACAGCGCGAGAAATTTTTGAGCGTGATTTGTTAATGAATCTGCAGCAAGCCGTTCGCTCTGGCCATTCGCTGTCAGGCGCACCCATACAACGCAGAACCTGTGAAACAGCGACTCCTAACCCCGTATTCAACATTACCGCACACCGACTGAGTTGCTGTCAACAAGCAAACCCCAGCCAAGCACAGCGAATACTAGCTGGCGCTGTGAAAATCACGCTACTGGCGCTCATCTGTCGCTACCTGGCGCTATTAATGAATCGGCCTCCCCGTGTACTACTCCCGGACCCTTCTACACCTGAATAGATTCTCTCACAGGGCCCTGCTGTCCTGTTCTACTGGCCTGCCAGGATCTTTTGCTTAACTTTCTGTGTGTATTAACTTCCCCAAAAGGTGCTCTCAGTTTCACGTTCTCTCTCTCTGGTTGCTTCACTAAACCTTGTACTCACCCCATCTGGTTAGACTGGCTCATGTGCATTGTACTCTAACTCTGCTGCACTCACTACACACTGCACTATACTGTACTGGGCTCTTACACTCCACAACTGGCTATACCAGGAAGTAGAAGAGATATTTATAATCTCCGTATTCCCAGACAGCATTGAGCTTCTTACCGGACATAGTCCTGATGGGGCCCCAATGCAGGGCCTCTATCATGGGCCCCCTTCATCATCAGCACAACCCCCCCCCCCAGCGGATTCCCGCGCCGATCGGGGTGGCCTTTGGTCCACTTCAATATAAAGGTTTTGGTCCACTTTAATAGTTACCTACAATTCATTTAGCAGGGTCTCACAAAAAAGGACGCTTATGAACTACACTACATATGTAATTGGCCCCATATTCCTTTCCATGACTCAGATTTTTCCATTCCTGGATGCAAGCCTGCGCACCACACTTGTTAAACAAGCTCATATATATTTTTATTAAGAAAAATTGTATTTCATTAGTGATCTCCAGCACCTCCGTTCTTGCATGCAATTCTCTGATTACGGATGTAGGAAAATCAATTTAATCCAGCTATGATGTGAGGGGCCTGCTAAGTACCCAGCTGACCTTCCTACTCGATGTGATAGAAAAATAAGGCTTGTCATTAGTTTATCACATTTAACATTTGGAGATTAATGGCACAAGCCCGCGTCTTCATTATTAGAACGCAGTTATGGGAGGGCCACCATTTAACAGATGGCCCTTCTTTCTAGATTGAACACTGCATTGTCATACATCAAGTGGTGGCATGCTTGTGGAGCACAGCTGGGAACGCTGAGCCACTGAACTCCGTCTATACACTTCAAAGTATTCCAATTGTGTAGGGCTATACATGGTTTTGTTTTTTAAAACAACGCTATATTGCCAGAGTAATTTGAAATTAAAGAGAAGTTTGCATTTGCGGTCAGGTTCAAGGGGGAGGGGCTGGAGGCAGAGGAAGAAGAAATTCTCCTTCCCTTCTTTAACCAGGGCAAAGAGAAATCATGGGACTGACACTGAATCAGATAAGCTGCCATTAAAATAATTAAAAAATTTAAGTAAATCCATTTAAAGTGGACCAAAACCCAGGATTTTGACTATCCTGGGTTTTGGTCCTTGCCACCGGAGCACCCAGCTGTGTGAACCCCCCAAGTCGCCCAAACTCACCTCTTCCCTGTCCTATGGCGTATGCGTGGCTTCTCGTCCGATCAGCGCGCTTAGATCCGCTCCCGACCCTTCATCTAAGCCTTCGTCTAAGGCGAGCGGATCTGAGCACACTGGAGGCCGCATCCCCCGCTGCACTCTAACAAGGAGCGTGCCCGTGCCGGCCATTCACAAATGCCCCGCACGGGCATGCGCCCTGCTAGAGGGATAGCGGGGATGCAGCTGCTGCTCACTCATGCACCGTTAGACTGGGAAAGAAGGTGAGTTTAAGGACGACCAGTTTTGGATACCCTGGGGGGAGGGAATCAATCGGCTACTCTCAAGTTCTTTGCTTTGTAGTTTGTTGCATTTGGTCTGCAATTGTCTATATACTATGTTTTACCCTGGCTGTAATTACTACATTGTGAAGTGCTATGGAAGATGGCAATATATAAATAACTAATAATTTCCTATCAGGAAATTTCGCATCTAAGTGGACCAAAACCCATTTTGTCCCTCCCTTTGGTCCACTTCAGAGGGGCATACTGATTTGGATCACTGCTCTCTTGCCATTCTCCATGTTCCAATAGTGCAGGGGACGGGGCCTCATTTACATCCCATGAACACTGTGCGGTCTGCAGCAGGTAGCCTTGAATGGCTGCTGGCGGGTGTGTGGGGACCCTCAGGATGCCTTTGGCCAGAGCTTTGACACCAACCCCTTTTAGATTTAAGGTTTCATTCACTTTAAAGTAATCCAGGATGTGAATAGTGTTTTGGTTACACTTGGAACACTGGCATTGGATTCTGGAGAGCTCCCACTTCCTGTAGACTGGCCACAGTCTGCTATGAAAAGAGCCATGGCTGGAATATATCCCCTTGCTGTTGTCACAGTGAATCAGGAGAGTAGGGGGCATGCCAAGCACAATGGTGGTGCACCCTTTTTGCTGTGACTAGTAATGGGCTGATGGGGGGATATCCAGCTCTGGAACCATTTGATGGTGAGAAACTATGTGGGTGTGAGGCTGCCCTCAATTTCTGCCTGTAAATGTATTAGCCCCTATGTCCTTTCGTACAGATAAGGTGCCCTGGGCACCCACTTGTTCCCACAGGATGGTGTGGGTCATCGGGCCAGGGTATTGCCATGCCACCTGCCTTTCTCTATGGTATAAGAGCCTGAGTTAGCTTGTTGGGATGCCAAGGAAAGAGGAGGGGGGACTTGTGTCCCTCCACACTACAGGTTGGCTGCCATTGCTGCTCCCAATCATCAGCAGACCAGCACCCAATGGACCAGGAGGCAGCCCCAATCCAGCGGACCTGAAGAGAAGACAAACTATCCCAGGGACCACTATAACAGTTCACACATTATGGTGGCTGGCATACCCCCCGCTAGCACCAGATGGTGGAATGCCCGATGTTTTGACCCAGATCTTACAGAATGGGTCGAACCAGACCAAATCCTCAAGATCTGAGTGAAATCTAGTTACAGTACAGATCTTAAGCCAATCATTAGCCAAAACCCCCGTCACTTCATTAATGACATATATCACAGCTTTAGCTTACAATTCAGAACAGTGGATGCAAAAGTGTTGTCTAGGGACCACTGGATTGTACCAAAGCAGGCCAAGCCTTTTAAAACAAGTATAAGTGGTGGGTTGGTATAATAGCTACTACAATTAGGAAGGCTTAGATCCCTTTAAGCTAGTGAACATGGCTGTATGTATTAAACAATTACAAATCTTTTAATCCTTTTTGGATATTAATTGTAGTTCATAATTTAGATCACAGGTGTTGAATAAGGAATGGAAGGAGTAACATCTGAAATAGTGTAATGTGAGACTTGAGGGTCAATTTAGAATGAGGTTCAAAAGGTTCACTTTGGAGTAATAAGTGCGTTTTAGGTAAAAGAAGTGTAGTGGTGCTGAATCACCCACTAAGTGACCAAAAAAGTGAATTGCACTAATACTGATTACAAAAATATAATCTGTGCAAAGCTGTGCAATAAGTGCCAACGCGTTCCGTGACGTCACCGCGTCACTTCTTCAGGGCGTGTCCCTAACACGCCCTGAAGAAGTGACGCGGGGACGTCACGGAACGCGTCGGCAGTTGAGGTGTGTCATTGTGTGGGGGGGACTGCGCTGAACTCATGTGAGTTCATCTTTATTCTGTTGTTTGCCAATTTTTGCCCGGCGGGTCCTCATGCAGCATTATACATGCACAGTTTATTTTAGTCATTTTGGCACTTATTGCACAGCTTTGCACAGATTATATTTTTGTAATCAGTATTAGTTATTTGGTTTTTGAAATTAGTTTCATTTAGATAGGGTTATACACAATATAGGTGCAAGTCATATAGCCCTCGACCCTTTTTTGTGTTAAGGTAAGCACTTCACTCAATTGTCTAGTTTCTTAACTCCTTGGTACACTGCAGTGATATTATTGTAGACCGTGGGCACTATCCAGGACATCTATACAGACACAGTCGGTTTTGTATGAGGGCAGCGTCGCCATGCCCCCCCCTTCCCTTCCCCTCTGCTAGTGGGTTACATGTTTTTTAGGTGGTTTTAACATTGTCTACAGTATCTAATTGTAAATATATGCATTAATAAAGTTGTATCCTAAATTGTTATTGCTTAGTGGTGCCACTTTCTTTGTGGGGGTTTTGGGGTGTTGTGGGACTCCCCGTTGGTCACATTCTACAATCAATCTCGGGATAGATAGAGCTGAAGGGGCCTCCTGTTGCCTACGCTAAGTATCTTGTACATGTGCGGCAGATTGGCATAGACCTATATCTTTTAATCCAATCCCCGGCCACCTTCTGCACCGTGGGACTGTCGAATCGGTGGAGCCCTCTTTTGGACCATCCCCAGATATTGCCACCATTGTAAATAAAACATGGAGCCTGCTAAAACATGTCTCTCCTTTTTCTTGAAACAGATATAAGAACTACCTAAACAAAATATGAACAGTACAAACAGAATGGGGGGGAGGGGTAAGGCCCATAAACACATTACACCGAAAGGGGGGGGGGCACAATAGGGGGGGAGGGCAGGGATGGAAGGGGGATGTGGAGGGCAAGGGGGCGAATGATGAGGGCTATAATGGTAGGGGAACGAAACCTCATGGGCGCTTTAAACATCTATTCCTGCAAAAGGGCAAGGTACATCCACTGAAAAGGTGAAGCGGTCCCACTCAAACCAGGTCTCCCTATGCTTTTCTAGATTTCCCTTTAACGAGGCCGTGAGCTCCTCCATCCTGCAAATATCTCTAACCCCGGAGAGCCACATCGCGGCAGTTGGGGGATCGGATAATTTCCAGTAGGCTGGGATACAGGTCCTAGCTGCATTCAGGAGTGGGGCCAGCAGGGAGTTACCCTGTTTACGGATAGAGGTAGGGGCGAGATTGAGGAGATAACATGCTGGATCCACCCCCAACATTATCCCAAAATCTGGTGAGGCCCTCACATTCCCAATATTGTGCCCCTTGCCCACGATCATCTCCAGCATAGAGGGGAGGAAGAGGGAAACATTCGATATAGTCTGGATGGGACCAAGTACCACTATGCAAGGATTTTATAGGAGGCTTCTTGGTATCTGCAAGACATTGAGGTTTTGTGAGCCAGCTGCAACATGGCCTGCTTTTGCTCATCAGAGAATTTAGTATTCATCTCCCTCTCCCACCCCTCCACAAATGGGGGCATGTAGGATTTCGGGGGGCACATCACCAGGGAATATGCGTAAGACAGTGCACCTCTAAAATGTCCACTCCCCATGCACGTGTGTTCAAAGGGGGTCAGAGGTCTGGAGGCCTCGGCCAAGTGGGTGAAGGAATTTTGGAAGTGTGATAGCTGAAGGGACTGCCAAGCACTAAGAGGTTGCAATGCATACCTTGAAGCTAGGTCCTTCACCTTGTAACATCCAGACCTATCCCGCAAATGCATGACCCTGAAATGTTTCTGTTTCCCCAAGCCCGGAAAGTACAATCTGATTGGCCAGCAGGGAAGTCCGGGTGGCCCAGCACTGGGGTCAGTGGCGACAGGGGCGGGGAGATATCCTGTTTCGGGAAGGTCTTACCCACCACCCTCCGTGTAGGCCCTATTGTCGGGTGCTTGTTCAGCGCAGGAACTCGGTCTAAAGGTATCCAAGGAAGCCCCGCCAGAGGGATAGAGGATGCCTCCTGCTCTACAAGCGTCCACTGCTTCAGGTTAGAGTGCCTGCACCAATCAACCACCCGCGCCAGATGGGCAGCAGCATAATAGGATCTTCAATCAGGGAGACCCAGTCCACCTCGACCCTTAGAGAGGGCCAGGAGGGGGGCCGCTAGCCGATGGGCCTTGCCTGACCAGACAAACCTCGAACATATCCCCATGAGTCTCTTAAAGAAGGTGTGGGGGACCTGAATTGGGAGGGCCTGAAAAAGATATAACACCCTTGGCAGGATGTTCATTTTAATTATGTTTGCCCTGCCGAACCAGGAGAAGGCACTTTTATTCCACTTCTGCAGGTCCTCCTCCACCTTCCGCAACACCGGGGGAAAGTTCAGGCTGTAGATTTTTTGGTGCTGGGCAGGCATTTGTGTCCCCAGGTAAGTTACGGCCTCTCGCTCCCACTAAAAAGAAAAGTTCTCGGAAATCTGCTTCAGCTGTTTTGGGGAAAGGTTAAGATTCAGGGCGGAGGAATTTTGATAGTTTATTTTGTAGTTGGACACTACTTGGAAAGCTCTAAGTTCAGCCAGCAGATTGGGGAGAGTTGCCGCCACCTTATGCTCCCTCCTCCTGGCCCGGATACCCGCGATATCAGGATTCATCCTCACTGTACGCAAGAACGGTTCCATTGTAAGAATAAATATCAGGGGAGAGAGGGGGCAACCCTGACGTGTACCATTTGCTATGTTGAACGGCTTGGAAGCCAGCCTGTTCACCACGATGGACGCCGAGGGGCATGAGTAGGAGGCCATGATCCAGTGGGACATATTATCCCCCAGGCCAATATGTTTGAGGGTTGCGAAGATGAAGAGAAGTATTGAGGCCGGACCCTCCAGATGTGCACGGTGTATCAAATTAATGACCCTGGTGGCAATGTCTCTACCCTCCCTCGTGGGAACAAAGCCCACCTGGTCCCAGTGGATGAGAGACGGGATCAGGGGAGCTAGTCTGTCAGCAATTATTTTATTAAAGAGTTTTAAGTTGCAATTCAATAGGGAGATAGGCCTGTAACTCCCACATTGGGCTGGGTCCTTGCCCGCCTTAGGTATACCTGTTATGTTGGCCCGTAAGGCGTCTCTAGGTGGGGGGCAGACCTCCCCCAGGGAACCGAAGGATGCGAAAAACTGAGGGCCAAGAGTTTCCATGGACTCTCTGTAATAATCCAGGCTAAAGCCGTCGGGACCAGGTGCCCTCCCCATCTTGGTGTTTTTAATGGCTCTGGCAAATTCATCCATCCCGATTTCCCCTTTAAGGGCATCCACCACCTCCTGTTTAAGTCTCTGGAGGCCTGACTCTCTAATATAGGAGTCTATGTTACTCTGATGGGTGGAGGAACGGTCCTGTGGCAAGCTATAAAGCTTTTCGTAGAACTCTCTGAAGGTCTTTGCTATGTTAGGCGCTAGATAGTGCCTGTTACCCCCCAAGTCCTGAATGGATGGGATGTAATTCCTGTTTTGCTGCGCTTTCAAGGCCCTAGCCAAAGCCTTGCCGCATTTGTTGCTGTACTCATAGAAGAACCTCCAGCACCTGACTGCCAGGTTCTTGACTTCAGCAAAACATATGTCCTTAAGAGACTCCCGCAGCTTAACCAGTTTGGCACCTAGTGCCGCATCCAAAGTCTGCTTGTGCATGGTTTCGATTTTCAGAATTTCTTGGGTCGGCAGGTCCAATTGCAGGTGTTTGATCAGGAAACCCCTAATTACACATTTATGGGCTTCCCATAAAGACATTCGCGTCACCTCCCTTGTGTTATTCGTCTCAAAAAATTCAGTAATGGCCTTATGGATTTCAGCCTTAACCCCCGGGTCCTGGAGGAGGGAGCTATTGAGTCTCCATTGACCTCTAAGGGGGGTGGTGTCAGGGATGGAGATGGTCAAGGAGATTGGTGCGTGATCGGAGATCGTTATCTGCCCAATGTCCATACTAACTACAAGGTGCAGGAACTTGTGAAGGACCAAGAACCAATCGATGCGTGAATACGAGTTATAAGCGGCTGAGAAGAAAGTGAAGTCCCTCCCCCTTGGATTGAGTGTCCGACAGGCGTCCATTAACTGGTGTTTAAATATCAGGGTCTTGAGTTTCTTTAGGGAGGAGAATGGAGTGTGAGAGGACCCACGGGATGTATCCACGGCGGGGTTCAAAACCGTATTGAAATCGCCTCCCAACAGGAGAACCCCCTCTGCAAAGGCAGCCAACTTCCTCAGCGTAGAGCGGAGGAATTTATATTGGTTGGAATTGGGGCCATAGCATGTCGCCAGTGTCACTTTTAAAGAAAAAAGGGAACCCTTAACAAACAAGAATCTTCCCCCAGGGTCCTGACAAGTCTCCAGGTGGGTCCACGGCAGGGACCCCGCTAGAAGGATGGAGAATCCCCTGGATTTTGAATCCAGGGAGAGGCTGTGGTATTGTGTTTTGTAATATCGATTGATAAGGTTGTGGGTCCTCCCCGTTTTCAGATGGGTCTCCTGCAGGAAGGCGATCTGCGCATGTAGACGCTTCAATTCCCTAAGGGTAGAAGACCTCTTAATAGGGGAATTGAGACCCTTGACATTAAGGGATGTACACTGCACCTTGGACATGATGGGGGTGCCGGGGGAGGGGGTATAGAGGAGCAGGAAAGGAAGAAGAGGGCAGGGGGAGGACAGTAGATCAGGGAAGGAAGGATGGAGGGGAACAGTAGGTAAGAAGGGTTAACCACGAGGGGGGAGGAAGACAAGACAGACAACAAGGGTTATACACAAAGCACTAATACAGAAAAAAGTCACTAAACTAAGAACGTATACAGATAGAACAAAAACCTAAGCGGGAAATACAATTACGTTTCCCAGACAACGAACCCCACCTCACCCTCCGAAGCGGGCGAGGGGGGACCAGGCCTACTGTGGGAATGAAGCGAACCGGAGGGCAAAAGAGGTCCGCCCAGCTGACCCGATAGATAAATCACGACCCCAGGGAGGTCACATGGATCTTCCCCGTGGTCACTAGCCTGTGGGGCCACCCACCCAAACTTTGAATAACAATGCCTAGACCTTACTCGTCCGCCATCGCCCAAGACCTCCTCGCCCGCCTGCATGGGGTCAGCGCGGGGACCTCCGAGCAGCGAGTGGAGGAGCCAACAGAAGGCAAAACTTAAATGGCAACCAAGAAAACATGAAATGGTAACTCTGTAATCAGCTGATAAAAGGATATAGAGGTATATGCATAGGTCAAATCAAGTCTCATTATCTAAAGGGCGCGGAGCCACTGGTGGTCTTCTGGCGTTTCTCCTGCGAGCTGAACCCCCACCTCTAGCCTGCCGAACTCTCTGTGGTAGCCCACCACCCCCACGAAATGGGGGGGTGAGCGGGGATGGGTCGAGCCAGTCCGGTACCTCCATTGGTTTTGTGTCCAGGAAAGTGAACAAGCCGGAAGGTCGGCAGGGGATCTCAGTGCGGCTCAGTGCAGGTTCGCTGGTTTTGCAGACAAGTAGGTGGAAAGGATACCCCCACCGATACGAAGCCCCACACTCCTGGATTCTCGCTAGCAGGGGTCTCAAGAGGCGCCTCATCTGTAACGATCTTCTGGAGATGTCCGGGAAAATCTGTAGCGTTGCCCCATCGAAGTGGATTCGTTCTCTCTCCCAGGCTTTTCTCAGGATCTCCTCCTTTACAGAGTAGTAGTGCAGGCGACAAATCACATCCCGTGGATGGTTTGGATCAGCTGGTCTGGGGCCGAGGGACCTGTGAAGATGATCTATAGCAATCTCTGTGTTGGGAAGGCGATTGAGTAACTCGTTAAAGATGCCCGTAATGGTGTGCCCTAACTGATCTTGCCCCGTCGCCTCTGGCAGGCCTCTTACTCTGATGTTGTTGCGCCTGCTTCTATTTTCAAGATCATCCAGGTGCAGAACCGCTGCTTGGGATATGGTTCACTGTAGCACCAGGCCACTCTCCAGGGCTTCTATTCTTTGTATGGTAGATAACTGCGTCTGCTCTAGGCCCAGAACTTTGGAATCAAGGCACACCATTGAACTTTGCAGATCAAAAATGTCTTTCTTAAAGGTGCTTTTCACTGTCAGGATAAAGGATTCAAGGTTCGCTTTAGTGGGGAGAGCTTTGAGATCAGCCTTAATATCCGCTAACAACGCATCCTGCGTGCCAGAAGGTGTTGAGGGGCAGGGTCTTAAGAGGGCAACTGTATCCCCCTGATGGGGAGCGGGGGTGTTCCGGGCGCTCCCTGCAGCCAAAGGCGATGCCCGGTCGGGCTGCACATCTGGGCAAACCTCACCCGGGTCCAGTCGGCTTATCAGTAGGGAGGGGACGGCCGCCCCCAGCCTCCGACCTCCATGAAATGGCTCCTGAGCCTTGGGTGTAGGGTGGCCTGATTCGGCCCGATTAGAGTTCCTGTCCCTCGGCCACATGTCGCCCGCCGAATCGCTTCTCATGCACCATATGGGAGACTGATTGGTGTGCAAGTGCTCCCCAGGGGAAGACCATTCTCCAAAAGGGCTCTGGGAAGCTTCAGAAAAAGCCCTTGAATCCAGACTGGGCGGAGGCATCACTTGGGGAGTCCGACTGCTATGAGGCCCAGGGGCGGACGGGGGAGATGCTTCCCTTAAGTTGGGGCTCCTCCACAAGACCGGTGACCCCTCTCCAGGTTACAGCATATTCACTATGGGGTCAGCTTTCTCCCCTCTCCAACATTGGGGGACGTTCTGGTGGGGCCGGGGACATCTGGGACCTTCAGCATCCCCCAGCATGAGGTATCTTCTGGGGCCTGTGAGACCCCCCCTACCCCCGCTGTCGTTGCAGCGTCAGTCCCCTCCCTTTTGGCCGCTCTCCAGTGAGCGAGGCGGGTTTGGGGAGTGTCATCGGCGGCTGGCATCGTCGCCGCCCGGCTAGACCCGGCTCTGTCAGCGGCTGTCGGGAAGCCACACATCACTCCCTCTGTGGTGGCGGTTGAAGCACCGCTCACCCGCCTCGCGGCACCTGGCAGCGCGTCACTGCCTCTGCCCCGGGCACGATCTTCCTCTTTGAGTGGGGATCTCGTCCTCGTTAGCGGCGGCCATCTTGGAGGCCCCCTCTCTTCCTCCTTTCGGGCGCTCCATAGCCAGGTATGCGCTGATTTTCTTTGTTTTTAGGGGTGAGGCAGTTTTCACCCCCTTCCTTTTCTTAGCCATCCTCCACTAGTATGCGTTTGGGTGGGTTGGGACCCCAGAAAAGCTTAAAAGGCCCGGTCAGCTAAGGAGAGCTCAGACCAACGTGTCTTTAGCCCCGCAAGTCCGGCCACGCCCCGTCGTATAAACATTTTTAATATAATCTAGAATTATTTGTTATGATACATAAGTATTGGAGATTTTAACATGGCATGCAGGAACAGTTTTAGATAAAGTGTCGCCCTTGGCCAATTTTTAAAAATGGGTGTTCCAAATCACAAAGACCAGGTGACTATACTAAATGTTGGGCTAAGGGTATCAGGAGGGGGTAGGGTGTTGGCTATTCTCACCTGGGCTACATTCCCCGGGTCTAGGCTGGATCTCTAGAAGATAGGCCCAGGTAGCCAAAGCACACACTACAGCAGCTGGTACGTTCCTCATCAACAGGGGCAGCATGCAAAGGGTGTGTGTAAGGAAAAGAAAAACAGTACAATGGTGCTGTGGCTCTGGGGTCCACCATCTACGTCCCTGGGCAGTTGCCCACTTTGCCCTCCCCCAATACCTGCCTTCATGGTAGGGAGTAGAATTAGAAGTAAATGGTCTTCTGCATTTCTACATTAGCTTTATTTGGTCCATGGGGCATTGCTTTATTGTTCTGCAGCTTGGGTCCTCAGTCTTTTTTTACCACGAGAGCCACATTCGGCACTTAAAGATGACAGTGAGCCATGTTCAATATGAACAGATCGTAGAAGCCAGTTCTAACAAATTGTGGTTAAGGTCAATATGTGGCCTAACACTTGTTAGTTAGAAACTGGGCGTGGGACCACTTAAAACCCCCTTTAAAGCAGTGTACAATACAGTGACATTCTTGAAAGCATCACTGTGTGTACATATCCCTCCCAAGGCCCTGAAAAAAAGATAAAAATATAGTGCACGATCGTCCCCCTACCCTTTAAAATACTGATCCTCTACAATGAGATGGCAGATTCGATCAGGCCAAGCAACATGCCCACTTACCTCACTACTGATCCCCTAGTCTCCAGAAGGTGAAATAGCAGAAAGTCCAAAAGCATGCTGAACTACTAAGCTCTGTTTTCCAGCTTTGGCACATGATGATGGGGAAGGTCTGACATGTTCACCATGGTTCTCTGCCCATTCAGCTCTACATTAACCCCTAGGTAAGGCACCAACAATGTACCTTTTCCATTAGAATCCAGCTCACCAGGTCCCTTTAAAACTTAACATTTAATGATAATTTAAAAACATACGTGTTTTGTGTGGTGGTGTAGATCCATATTGCAAGCCTTGCCTTATAAGGTAGGATTAAGGGGTACTCTAAACTATAACCTTTTTGGGGGGCAATATGGATCTACACCACTGCACAAAACACGTATGTTTTTAAATTATCATTGAATGTTAAGGGGTACTCTAAAGCATAACCTTTTTGGGGGGCAATATGGATCTACACCACTGCACAAAACACATATGTTTTTAAATTATCATTGAATGTTACGTTTTAAAGGGACCTGGTGAGCTGGATTCTAATGGAAAAATCTGCATAGGCATCTACAGAGGTTTATCCGTGCTCCCAGGGGTGCACCCCACAAGGGATATTCTGAGCTGTCATTATTGTTGTGAACCAACAATGTACCCCCTTGCAGCCTAAACAGTGTGATAGACCTCCGCTGGTGTTCTAGTCTGGCAGGGAGGGGGCAAGCCACATAGCCAGGGGCGGACTGGCCATAGGGAGACCTGGGAGAATTCCCTGCCTCCCTAGTCTTCCCTTTAACCCCACTGTACCCGGCCCCACTGTACCACACCAGCCAAGGAAACCTTGTTGATATTCTTCTCCCATTGCTATGGCTGTAGGAGTCCATATGTGCCACCATGGCCACCGAGGCCACATTCCAAAACCTATTGGAAAGGCTTCCCAGACAAATGAAAGTTTCTCAAAAATTTCTCAACGTATCGACAGACACACCTGACTGTCTAGATATTTTTGGCCACATACAGATTTCCCTGGAAACGCTGACAGGTGGACAAAAAGGAGTGTTGAGTGGCTTGTTTTCCCACTGGTGGTAATATAACCCAACGTGACAAGTGTCATCTGTGTCCTGGGGCAGCTGAGGGGATCTATTAGCAGAAAAGACAACATAGATCAAAAAGAACTTTTACTGATTGCAGGTCCTCATCTTACAGCGGGGCTTAGCAATTATCCCGCTAATTCATTAATGTGATGAATTTTTTTCCCCAGAGGAAACAGCTGCTCTATCAGGCCAGCCATATCTCATGTGGGCTCAGAACAGATGGTACCCAGCGGGCACATTAGCAGAGAGGGCAGTAGGTACCCTCACCCTTAATAAAGGCTGATTAAAAGTTACAGGAGTGGAATATTCTTCTTTCATGAAGTCTAATAATACAATAATTCTATGCTATTGTTTCTAGTTGTATAAGGCATGCCGCATGGGAATTTTGTGATGCACCTTCCTTCCCTACCCTCAAGCTGTATCTCCCCCCCCCCCCATAACTAAAAGGACCTAAAGTAAAAAAAAAAAAAAACTTTAGGTCCACTTAACCCACGCAGTGCTGGCTCCAGGTTTATCTGAACCTTTGGTCAAGTGAGCCCCTATGTGGTATGTCATGTCACATCAAGTCACCCTTTCGGCTCCGCTGTCAGTAGTGGATCTTTTGACATTGATCGACCTTCAGTCCACATTGCCTTCTCCACTGCCACTTATCATCATCCAGTCACTTTTTGCTGCTGATGATCATCCACCCATCACTAAAGGCTTCACTGCTGGTGCCAATTGTCTCTCTCCATCTTCTGAGCCGCCACTATTCGTTTAAGAAAAAGAACTGGAATTCAGCTCCGGATGGACAGTACAAAACTTCACTTTCAATGTCTTCTTAAAAGCAGCATAGGACTACAATAATACCCAAAAATACTGCAATCGGTGACGCATTTCAGGGATGCAGTCCCCTTAGTATTAGTCTGGGTCCTCATGCTCCCTGCCCTCTGTCAAGTGCCTGTGATTACCTCCTATGTCTTCCCTCTAAATGTACGTGTAAGGGACTTACCTCTGCCAGGGGGCCGGCGGCACTCCTGCTGCTGGGAGCGCGGCACGTCACTCTGGCAGCCTCCCTCGCCCCTCTCTAGCTGTGCAGGTGCGCGTCCCGCAGTCTGTAAATTTCTCCATTAGGAGGCGCTGTGCTGCGAGTGGCAGGCAGCACAGAGTGCTCCACACCTGATGGGAATCAGGGGCTGATCAGCCTTGCAGCCAAGACTGACCAGCCCCACTCACAGTGTTGTAAGTTGCACCAATCAGCACATGCACTTCCCCCCAGGGTGGCCATTGGTCAGTTCCCCAATAAATATGGAGTCAGCCCAGCACTCAGTGCCCGTGATAGTCGCTTGTGATTAGGGTGTGATTCTGTTAGTTGTTATCTGATTCCAACTCGGCTTGATCGACCATTCCTGTCTGCTGCCTGTACCGACCTCTGCTTTGTCTGACCACGAACCTACCTGCCCCTCTGGATACCCCGCGATCTCTGACCTCCCGGCTTGACTCTTTGGCTACCCCTGACTACGCACCTGTCTCATCCCTGAACTCTGATGCACCCCCCGGATTGACTACCTATGAACGACCTCGGCTTCAGGATACCCTCGTGGTTCTTCGGCCTTCACCGTAAGCAGCCATCCTTTGCGCCTATTAAGGCCTGGGGGCAACTGTGCCCGGTGAGGCGTACCTAGCATCCCGGCAAACGGGGGCTTGACTATAGACCGGGGCCTGACTCAAGCGTTAAAGATTCCGCTGCAATCTTTAGTCAATCCAAATAGAGTCAAGGCCATTGATAATACCCCCCTTGTCGGGGGCCTGATTCAGTATCGTACTCCACCAGTGTTTGTTAGAGTGGGGGCGGGACATACCGAACTAATGAGCTTCCTTCTCCTTAAGATGCCTCTTACCCCTTTGGTTTTGGGACGCCCCTGGCTGTCTAAACACAATCCCCAAATTGACTGGGTCTCTGGGCAGGTTATCAAGTGGGGGCCACAATGTTTCCAGTCTTGTCTTGAGCTCCCTGTGCGTGCCACTCGCTTGACTGCTGAGGGCATCCCTACCCCCTATGCAGATTTCGCAGACGTGTTTTATGAAAAAGCCGCTGATGAACTCCCTCTTCAAAGGCCTTTTGTCTGCCCGATTGATCTTCTCCCCGGAACTATGCCGCCTCGGGGAAAGATTTATAATTTAACCCGAGCTGAGAATAAGGCCATGAAAGAATACATTGCTGAGAATCTGCAGAAGGGTTTTATTCAGCAGTCTACCTCACCAGCGGGTGCCGGATTTTTCTTTGTGGAAAAGAAAGATGGTGGCTTGCGCCCCTGTATTGATTATAGAGGCCTGAATAAAATTACAGGTAAAAATAAATACCCCCTTCCCTTAATAGAGGGACTCTTTAACCAGGTCATTGGGGCCTAGGTTTTTTCTAAGCTTGACCTGAGGGGGGCTTACAATTTGATCAGGATCCATCAGGGAGACGAGTGGAAGACTGCCTTCAACACCCAGGACGGGCACTATAAATATCTTGTTATGCCATTCGGCCTATGTAACGCCCCAGCAGTCTTCCAGGACTTTGTTAATGAAGTTTTTAGAGAATACTTGGGCCGTTTTGTGGCCATCTACTTCGATGACATCCTAATATTCTCCCCGACCTTAACCGAGCATAGAGAGCATGTACGGATGGTTCTACAGAAATTGAGAGAGAATCACCTCTACGCCAAGCTAAAAAAGTGCGTTTTTGAGGTTTCTGAGGTTCCGTTCCTGGGATACATTGTTGCCGATACTGGGTTAACAATGGATCAGGCCAAAGTATCTGCAGTCCTCCAGTGGGAACAACCTAAAGATTTGAAGGGTTTACAGAGGTTTCTGGGGTTTGCTAATTTTTATAGGCGCTTTATAAAAAACTTTTCCACCTTGGTAGCCCCACTCACCGACCTCACTAAGAAGGGGGCGTTTACCCTTACTTGGTCAGGCCGATCCATCCAGGCCTTTGAGAACCTTAAGTCTGCCTTTAATTCGGCACCTGTGTTGACCCACCCTGATATCCACCGAGCCTTCATAGTCGAAGTAGATGCATCCGAGCTTGGGCTTGGGACAGGTCTCTCACAGTACAGTGGGTCTCCTGAATGGGTACATCCCTGTGCCTTTTTCTCGAGAAAATGTAATTCCGCTGAGCGGAACTATGATATTGGCAATCGAGAACTTCTAGCTGTGAAATTAGCCTTTCAGGAATGGAGACATTGGTTAGAGGGGGCCCAGTTCCCAATTACGGTATTCACAGATCACAAGAATTTAGAATACATCGAATCAGCTAAAAGGTTAACCCCCAGTCAGGCCCGATGGTCTCTTTTCTTCTCCCGATTTAATTTCACTATAACATACAAACCAGGAACAAAGAATATTAAAGCTGACACTCTCTCCAGAAGTTTCACAGTTGATAAAGTCCCTGTAGAGGAGATCCTTTCCATAATCCCACGACACAAGGTCATAGCTGTCATCCAACCTGACCTGTCAAGTGAGCTAAGCCGGTTTCAATTGGATTCTCCTCCGGGCAAACCCGATCACCTCCTCTTTGTACCCCTGTCCCACCATCCGGCAGTACTTTAGCAGTTTCATGACTCCAAGGCGGTGGGTCATCATTCTAGCCCGTCATGTCTGATGGCCATCTTACAGGATAGGAGATACCCAGGCCTTTATTCAGGCCTGTAAGATCTGTGCCCGTAGCAAAACCCCCAGGTCAGCTCCTGCCGGACCTCTGGTGCCCCTGTCCACTCCTTCAAAGCCTTGGACGCACTTGGCAATGGATTTTATAACTGATTTACCAAACTGGGGCCCCTTTGAAATGTTAGCCAAAGGTGCTTCAACACCAATGGATCCATCCTACTTGAAGTTAGAAGGAGAAGATGATCCGCTACCCAGCAATGAGAGTTATAAACAAGCAGTGGGGGAACTTTTGTACATAGCAACTACTACTCGGTTGTCATTCTTTGTGGACAAGTAAGCAAGCCTCACCAAAGAGACTGGAATGCAATTAAAAGACTGCTACAGTATATTAAAGAAACTCAAAGGCTAAATTTTAAGGTATTAGCATCTGGAAATTTGACTCTCGGAGGTTATGTAGACACAGATTGGGCTGCAGCTTCAAATGATCAGAAATCAACAAGCGGTGACTTGTTCAAGTTAGGAGAATCTTCAGTTTTTTGGTCCAGCAGAAAACAGGTGTCAGTTGTGTTATCTTCAACAGAAACAGAATACATGTCTGCTGCTCAAGCAAGTCAAGAAGTAATTTGGTTGAAACAACTTATGGAAGATTTCAGTAAACCACTAACTCAGCCAACTGTTATCTATGAGGACAATCAAGGATGTACTAAACTTAACAGCAGTAAGATCAGTGCAAGGACTAAGCACATTGATGTGAAACACCTGAGTGATTTAGTGGCACATGGGATACCAGAGTTTGTTTATTGTGAGTCTGACAAGATGATAGCCGATGGCATGACAAAGCCACTATCATAGAATTCAGAACCACAATGGGACTAACAGGATAAGTAGTTGTTGAGTGGGGGTTTAGGAATAGCTTTAATGCAACAACTATATCCCGTATATGACTGTATGTATGTTATGCTATTGAGAACGTTAGTTTAAAAAAAAACAGGACCATGTGACTGCATGCATAGTGTATTTAACCTGTGTGAGGATCAGCTCTGGTAGACAGCAGGATGTTAGCAGTATAGAGGCTCAGAGGCGAAAAGTTCAACTTAAAGTCCGTGTTTATTCACACAAAAAGTCAATAACACAAAATATCCTTTTTGGGTTACATCACCTTTTCAGGAAAAAAACCCACAGAATTGCATCAGCTTTTGTCCAAGCTTGCACACTTGTAGCCGAATCCACCTCGGGTCCGCATGAAATAGCCTGTATAAGAGCTCCCAGTCTGGCACACAGAGCCTCACTCCACAAGTGAGCTCTAGACACAGCCAGTGCACAGCTGACTCCCCAGGCTATTTATGCGGGCCGCAAAACCCGGACCTGGGTAGTGGATGGAGCCCCGCCCAGCTCTACTCCATCCCAGTAAAGCCGTCCCGGGTTAGCCTTTCGGCTATACTAACCTTTCAGCAGCAGACTGCCATTAGCAGCTGATGCTGGAGAAAACTACACAGCTTTACTGCACCAAGGCCAGGTACCTTGGTGCCACATACCTACCGTCAATGACGGCACCTTGCACCTTACCACACCTGCTAACAGAAAGGAGCTGTTTCCTTTGCTTCATGTTGAGATGTGTTGCTGAAGTATCATTTTCACGTTTATGCCCCTGATTGTTGCTGAATAAACAGCCGTTATTCCTGCACGCTGGAAGAGTGTTGTGTACAATCCACTGTCAACACCCCCTCCTTTTCCTTATGCAGCTCTATATGCACACCTCGTTTGGAGGGGCTGTCCCTCTTCTCAGGCCATGTCCCCCTGTCCCTTGTTGTACTCACTTGTCATTTGGTTTAACGTGCAGATCAACATCAATAAATGATTAATTCGCCTATTCATAGTTGGAGCTGCTTCGGAGGTAAGTATCCCAGATTTTTGCATTGCGGGGTATCCCAAAAGAAAGTTACATAATAAATAATTCTCAGTACAGCACTGGCAAACAAAAACACTGTGATCTTGGATCACCATCACTCCTCCTCATAGCTCTAGTCATCCCTTCCTGCTACTCCTTGTCACGCTCGGGGTAACTCCAGCCCTCTTAATAAGCTCACAACCCCCAATCTCCACAGCCAGCTTCACCTGTAGGAGCCCCCGCTTGCCGGGACGCAAGATACGCCTACCCGGGATCGGTTGCCCCCAGGACTTAATGGCTCAAAGGATGTAAGCTTATATGTGGGAGGACTGGAGAACCAATAGCAAGAGCGTGAGTGACGGAAGTCCAGAGACAGGCATTAGGTCGATAACGGGAAGGCAGAGATCGTAGCGGCACCAGGGGTCAGGCAAGACGTAGTCGGGGTTCAGGCAGAGGTCAGCAACTGGGGATCAGGATCTAGAAGCGTCAGTTCAGGCAAAGGTCGGCAACAAGGATTCAGGATCGAGAGGCGTCAATTCAGGCAGAGGTCGGCAACAAGGATTCAGGATCGAGAATGGTCGTACAATCGAATCGGCAACAGGCTAGACTTCACAGCAGTAGGTAACACAGGGTTCTGAGCGCTATCACAGGCAATTCACAACTGAGAGGGAAATGCCTTTACAGGAACAGGTCTGAGGGAAGCAGTGTACTGATTGGAGCACATAGGATTCCAAGGGTAATTGGCTGCAGAGCAGAAGAGGGCGAAGCCCTCAATCCCCTAGGATTCATTAACCCTTTAATTGATCCTCCGGCGGGTGCGCGCCGCACAGCGCCGCCGGAGGGCATAACAGACACGTGCTCGCGGCCGCGCGCGAGCACGTCTCCTGGAGGAGGAAGCGGGGGGCGTGGCTGAGCTGGGCGCCGCTCGAGCCGACGCTGCTCGAGCCGACGCCGCTCGGCGCGGCCGCCGCACAGTGACAGCTGCAGCTGGCCGCCTGGAGACGTCGCTGGAACGGGGATCAGGTAAACGGTTCCTGACACTACCCCCCCCTTCACGAGGGGCCTCCGGACCCTCACCCGGTTTCCCTGGATTGTCACGATGGAACCTTCTTACAAGAGCCTTGGCATGAACATTCCTCGCTGCCACCCAGCATCTTTCCTCCGGACCATAGCCAACCCAATCCACCAAATACTGTAAAGAATTACGCACTTTACGTGAATCCAAGATCTTATTCACTTCATACTCGGGCTCATTATTAAGAAGAATTGGTGCAGGACCAGCAAGAGGAGCATTCTTCGCCGGTTTTAACAGTGAAACGTGAAAGGAACTAGGTATTTTCATAGTTGGCGGGAGTTGAACTTTAAAAGACACATTATTCAACTTCTTGACGATTGGAAAAGGACCAATAAATTTTGGACCTAATTTGCTAGATGGCTGACGGAGCGCAATATTTTTAGTGGAGACCCAAACTAGATCGCCTACTCGAAGAGTAGGTTCCTGTGATCTGCGGCGGTCGGCAAATTTCTTATACCTCAAACCAGTGGTCTTAAGAATCTCCTGAACGTGTGTCCAGATATTCTTCCGTTCTTGAAGCCACTCCTCCAACGCCGGCAGATTGGAAGGTGACCCTGAAAGGGAAGAAGCTCTAGGATTTTTCCCTAAGTTACAATAAAAAGGAGATACCTTGGTACTCTCACTAGGCGCGTTATTGTAAGCAAACTCGGCGAAATCAATAAATTCCGCCCATTGTTCTTGGGCATCAGAAACATAACACCTTAAGTATTGTTCCAAAGTTTGATTAGTTCTTTCTGTCTGCCCATTAGTCTGGGGATGGTAGGCAGAAGAAAGAGAGATCTGTATTCCCAACCGCGAACAGAAGTGTTTCCAAAAACGGGAAGTAAATTGAACACCCCGATCAGAGACTATATTGGACGGAATACCATGAATACGAAAAATATGCGAAGTAAACAGCCGCGAAAGCTCAGGTGCAGAAGGAAGTTTGGCCAAAGGAACGAAATGTGCCATCTTACTGAAACGATCTACGACCACCCAAATGACAGTATTACCATGTGAGAGAGGCAAATCTACAATAAAATCCATAGAAATATGGGTCCATGGCTCAGCAGGAATTTCAAGAGGAACCAAACTGCCACTAGGAGCCTTGTGAACTCCTTTACTTCGAGCACAAATAGCACAAGCGTCGATAAAGGCAGTGATATCGCGTCTCATGGTAGGCCACCATACATGACGACGGGCAAGCATAAACGTCTTACGGTTACCCAAATGACCAGCAGTTTTGGCATTGTGAAATTCGCGAATTACATCCGAACGCAGGTGCGGCGGAACAAACTGGCACCCCAAGGGTACATCACTGGGAGATTCATCTTGAAACGGCGCCAAGGTATTGGAGAGATCAGGAAGTAACGCCCCCACCACACAACCTGTGGGTAAAATTGGTTCACCAGAATCACCCCGATCCTTACATTCACCGAACATGCGAGATAGAGCATCAGCTTTAGTATTTTTTACACCCGGCTTGAAAGTAATAATAAAATTGAAACGCGAGAAGAATAATGCCCAACGTGCCTGACGAGAGTTCAGCCTCTTGGCAGAACCTATGTATTCGAGGTTTTTATGATCAGTATACACAGTTATAGGATGTAATGAACCCTCCAACCAGTGTCGCCATTCATCAAATGCCAGTTTAATAGCTAATAGTTCCCTATTGCCAACATCATAATTTTGTTCCGCGGTACTGAATTTACGCGAAAAATAAGCGCATGGATGGAGACGCTCAGGGTTACCAGAATATTGTGACAAAACTGCACCCACTCCCAGCTCAGAAGCATCCACTTCAATAATAAAAGCTTTATGAATATCTGGATGCACTAAGACAGGTGCCGAAGTAAAGGCCCGTTTCAAGGTTAGAAAGGCCTCACAGGCAGAGGGGGACCAGTTAGCAGTAAAAGCCCCCTTGCGGGTAAGGTTGGTAAGGGGTGCAACAACATGGGAAAAGCCTTTTATGAAACGCCGATAAAAATTTGCAAAACCTAGAAAACGTTGCAATTCCTTTAAAGTTTTGGGTTGGACCCAATCCTGAACTGCTGAAACCTTCCCCGCGTCCATCTCCAAACCCTGGTTGGTAATAACATACCCTAGGAAGGGAACTGTTGTGACTTCAAACACACACTTAGACAGTTTAGCAAATAAGTTGTTCTCTCTTAATTTTTGTAGCACCAACTTAACATGGTGTCTGTGCTCCGGTAAAGAATTAGAAAAAATGAGAATATCATCCAAGTAGATGACTACAAATCTACCGAGATATTCCCTGAATATATCATTAACAAAATCTTGGAAAACGGCTGGCGCATTACAAAGACCGAAGGGCATGACCAGGTACTCATAGTGCCCATCCTTCACATTAAATGCAGTTTTCCACTCGTCCCCCTGTCGGATGCGAATCAGATTGTAAGCCCCTCTCAAATCCAATTTGGAGAAAATTCGAGCTCCTGTGACTTGATTGAACAGATCCCCAATCAAGGGTAAGGGGTATCGGTTTTTTACAGTGATCTTATTCAAGGCTCGATAATCTATGCACGGTCTCAAGCCACCATCTTTTTTCTCTACAAAAAAGAACCCGGCCCCAGCAGGCGAGGTAGAGGGACGGATAAATCCTTTCTTAAGATTTTCGGTAATATACTCCCTCATTGCTTGCTCCTCGGGCAGGGTAAGGTTATAAATCTTTCCCCTCGGGGGAATTGTGCCAGGCAGCAAGTCAATGGGGCAGTCATAGGACCGATGTGGAGGAAGAGTATCAGCAGAGCGTTCAGAGAATACATCGATCCAATCAGCGTATGGCTGAGGTAATTCCTGTGGTAAGACTTGAACGCTTCTGAGGCCTGTATTAAAACAGTGACCTTTACAGTGGTCACTCCACTTGAGCAACTCCCCAGCCCGCCAATCTAACACCGGGTTATGGAGTTGCAACCAGGGGTATCCCAAAACCACCGGAGTTTCTGGACAATCAAAAATAAAGAATTCTAAGAATTCAGAGTGAGAAGAGCCGACAATTAGTCTGAGAGGTGGGGTCTTGGTATTTATAGGACCTCCCTGGATAGCCTTTCCATTGATAGCTAAAACTTGTAGGGATCTTTCAAGAGGAACTACAGGGATCCCTAAGGTGGAGATCATGCTCCTGTCCAAAAAGTTTCCAGCCGCACCACTGTCTACGAAGGCGGAAACTGTCTGCTTAGAGGACCCCCAAAACAAATCAATAGGTACCAGCATCTTATTCTGGCGAGAGTTACAAACTGACTCACCCAGATCAGTACTCTCTACCTGGTCTGGGTGCGGAAGTTTTCCGCCGGTTTCCCCTTGTTGGGACAGGACCCTGCAAAATGACCAGAATTCCCGCAATACAGGCATAACCCCTCGGATCGCCTACGCTGTTTCTCCTCTTGGGATAAGCGGGTTCTCCCTAATTGCATAGGTTCTTCCTGGGAGGATGATGAGGTATTTTCTCCACGGGGAACCGGGGATCTATGACTCTGGACTGGTCTAAAGGACGTGGGAGCCCCGACTCTCTCCCTGGCCCTTTCTCTAAGACGTCGGTCTATTTTAATGGAGACCTGCATTAATTGATCTAGGTCCGCTGGCGGGGGAAAATTGACTAAGGCATCCTTGATGCTATCCGACAGTCCCACCCTGAACTGACTACACAAAGCTGGATCGTTCCACCTAGCTTCGATAGCCCAGCGGCGGAATTCAGCACAGTAGTCTTCAGCCGAATTCCGTCCTTGTTTTAAGGCCCGAAGCCTATTCTCTGCGGTAGACTGTATATCTGGATCGGCGTATAAAACGCCCATAGCATTGAAGAAGGCAGTCACTGATTGTAGAGCAATGTCATGAGAAGGTAAACTAAAGGCCCAGGACTGTGGGTCTCCTTGAAGCAAGGAAATGACTAGGCCTACTCGTTGGACCTCTGTGCCAGAGGAGATAGGTCTTAACTTAAAATATAGTTCGCAGGCATTCTTGAAATTGGAAAATTTTGCTCGTTCTCCAAAAAATTTCTCAGGCAGTGGAATCTTAGGTTCGGAGAAATGAGGTGGTACAGTGGAAGTTGGCACTTGACGAGATTCCTGAGTGGCCACTCTTTGAGCGAGTTGGTTGATCGCTGTGGCCATAGCTTGCACCTGCTGTACCAGGTCATCCATTTTTGGGCCTGTGATAATGTCACGCTCGGGGTAACTCCAGCCCTCTTAATAAGCTCACAACCCCCAATCTCCACAGCCAGCTTCACCTGTAGGAGCCCCCGCTTGCCGGGACGCAAGATACGCCTACCCGGGATCGGTTGCCCCCAGGACTTAATGGCTCAAAGGATGTAAGCTTATATGTGGGAGGACTGGAGAACCAATAGCAAGAGCGTGAGTGACGGAAGTCCAGAGACAGGCATTAGGTCGATAACGGGAAGGCAGAGATCGTAGCGGCACCAGGGGTCAGGCAAGACGTAGTCGGGGTTCAGGCAGAGGTCAGCAACTGGGGATCAGGATCTAGAAGCGTCAGTTCAGGCAAAGGTCGGCAACAAGGATTCAGGATCGAGAGGCGTCAATTCAGGCAGAGGTCGGCAACAAGGATTCAGGATCGAGAATGGTCGTACAATCGAATCGGCAACAGGCTAGACTTCACAGGAGTAGGTAACACAGGGTTCTGAGCGCTATCACAGGCAATTCACAACTGAGAGGGAAATGCCTTTATAGGAACAGGTCTGAGGGAAGCAGTGTACTGATTGCAGCACATAGGATTCCAAGGGTAATTGGCTGCAGAGCAGAAGAGGGCGAAGCCCTCAATCCCCTAGGATTCATTAACCCTTTAATTGATCCTCCGGCGGGTGCGCGCCGCACAGCGCCGCCGGAGGGCATAACAGACACGTGCTCGCGGCCGCGCGCGAGCACGTCTCCTGGAGGAGGAAGCGGGGGGCGTGGCTGAGCTGGGCGCCGCTCGAGCCGACGCTGCTCGAGCCGACGCCGCTCGGCGCGGCCGCCGCACAGTGACAGCTGCAGCTGGCCGCCTGGAGACGTCGCTGGAACGGGGATCAGGTAAATGGTTCCTGACACTCCTCCCGTCATTCATTCCTCCCCCCTCTCATCCCATCCTTCCTATCCATCCCTCCCCCTCTTCTCTAAGCTCTAATCATCCATTCCTCAGTCCCTTTCCCCTGAGTTCTGTCCATCCATGCCTCTTATCTCTTGCCATATATCCATCCCACCCTCATGGTCACCATCTCAATCCATCCATTCCTCCTATCCATCGCTCTCTCCCTCCCGCTCCTCTCTGCTGATCCCATTACCAATGGGCAGGAAATTTGACATGAAGTGTGGCCTGGGTGTGGAGAGGGGGTGTGGCTTAATTTAAAAATCATCCCTCTTTCCCACCCTGAAAGGTTGGAAGGTATGTATATGATGGGACAGGAAACAGCTTCCCAGTGCAGTGATAGATGCATCCTATAGCAGATGGTGTGACTGCTTTAAGACTTGCTCCTGTCTTTAGTTGGATGGAGCTCTGATAAGAAAAGTCTTCAATCTTTTGCTATTGGAAACCGTAGACCTACAAGAAGAGAGGCCTGTACACAAAGCTTCTGCCGAGGTGAGGGAGCTCACTCACCCTTACATATGTCCAGCAGCAGTGTTCTGTGTGTACAGGACTCACTTCTCTCCTCTTGTAGATCTTCCAGACCCCGTGTACGGTTGCCAATAGCGACAGATTGCAGTTAGTAAAACTGCTGCTATAAAACACACATTTGCTAACATAGGAATAAATAAAAAATACTAGATAAGCTCAGCACACAAAAATGCTGCTGTGCATGGGCGCTACATAAGCTGAGAGAATGGGACCATCAGTACTTACCACTCCCGAATTCCATGTCCGTGTGACCTTGAGCTGCCTGCGGCAGCCGTGCACATGGTGGGTTGTCTAGGAGGGTATGCCATGGAGGGATCCTGGAAGAGGGGAGTTTTGACACCCCCCCGTTCCCTAGCTTATGGAGTGCCACTATAGAGGCCTTCCTGCTGCCTCATTTTTTACTGGATTTCCTCTTTAACCTGTAACTCTTTAAAGCGGTCCTTCACTCTGAATAAGAGTCTATCTTCTATGTTTCCCACACCCTGTACATACAGATTGCTCACATTAATCCGGACCTTCACCCTGAATAAGAGTCTATCTTATATGTTTCCCACACCCTGTGCATACAGATTGCCCACATTAAATATCATCCTACCTGCATCTACTGCATGTTATGAGCCTTTAAACATCCAAGATGGTGGCTCATGGAGCATCAGGCAGCCTGCAAACAGGAAGTGGCTTCTGACTGTGCTGCTCTGAATTCTGGGATTGCTGACCTTTCCCTGACCCCAGCTCTGCTCTGTCTAAGCAAAGCACAGCTATAACCCACCCCCTCTACTTTATCCCACTCTCCTCTCCTCAGTATGTGATGCTTCTGAGTCAAGATGGTGGCGCCCATATCCTAAAGTCCTGAACAGAGTTGCAGCCCAGTGGGGGAAAAGAATAATAAGTAAGTGACTAAAAATGTAAAATATATTAATTTTAGATACTTGGGAATCGTTTTATAAGGGTTTGGGCTTTTCAATAAATCATGGTGAAGGTCCGGTTTAAAACTATGTGCGCATGTTCTTAAAATGTCACTGCACACAGGTATGTGCCTAATATCTTTCTTATATCTCAACGTATGAGTGAGCTTTTCCTTAGGCTAACTGTGAATATTGGAAAATACAGGTCCTTGCTGGCCAGTTTAGCAGACACAGTGTGGCACAGCTCTGCTAAATCTATTGATTTCAGTGCTGTTAAAATGGACCAAAACCCAGGATTTTGACTATCCTGGGTTTTGGTCCTTTCCCCCGGGGCACCCCGATTGGGGGTGTAATGCTGTGTGAGACCCCCCAGATCGCCGAAGGCAACTCACCTCTTCTCGGTCCTACAGCACATGCGCTGGCGGCCGCATCCCCACTTCCCTCTAACAGGGAGCTTGCCTGGCCGCTTGTCCAATCAGCACACTCGGAGCATTGGCGGACGCATCCCTGCTTCCATCTAACAGGGAGCTTGCCTGGCCGCTTGTCCAATCAGCACACTCGGAGCATTGGCGGACGCATCCCCGCTTCCATCTAACAGGGAGCGTGCCCGTGCCCGCCATTCACAAATGCCTGGTGCAGGCACATGTCCTGCTAGAGGGATAGAGGGGATGAGGCAGTGGCTCCCGTATGCGGTGTTGGACCGGAAAACAAGGTAAGTGTATGGGCGACTTGGGAGGTTTCACACAGATTTTGGATTGGGAATCTCATAGATTCCCGCTTCGATCGCGATGGGTTTTGTTCCGCTTTAACACACAAACAAATGACTGGAATGGCTGTATACCGGCAATACTTTTGGCTGCAGGGCATTATTTTGTCTATATGCATACCTACCAACTTTAAAGTGGACCAACACCCAGGGGTGATCGGCCCGGAAATCTATAAGATTCCCGGGCCGATCACCCCCCACCCCGCGGGACATCCGAGATCGGGATGTCCCGCGGGGTGAAACCCCCCAGAAACCCCCAAAACACCTTACCTGATCCGCCGCCGCTTCCGCCGCCGCCGCCTCCCGCGCACCCCTCCAGACGTGCGCGCGCCCGCGCCGGCCCTCTGTGAATGGCCGGCGGGGGCGCGCGCGCGCCGAGAGTGACGCGCGGGAGGCGGCGGCGGCGGAAGCGGCCTGGACGTTCCTGATCCCCGCCTGGACGTTGGCGGGGATTGGCTGCGGCGCTCACGTGGGAGCGTTGAGAGGTGAGTTTTTTGGGGTTTCTGGGGGGTTTCACACAGCGGGGCACCCCCGATCGGGGTGCCCCGCCGAAGTGGACCAAAACCCAGGATAGTCAAAATCCTGGGTGTTGGTCCACTTTAACTTTTCAGGGTGGAAAAGAGGGACATGAAATAAATGAATCATTTATTGATGTAGATTAGAGATGAGGGAACTTCTTGAAAGTTCGATTCGGGCGATTCGCCGAATTTCCCCAAGAAATTCGGGTTCGCCCGAATCGAACTTTCACGAATCGCTCATCTGAAAAAAAAAAGTGCCGGCATGGTGGGAGCGTGGAGGCCGGCGCCACTCTCAGCTGTCATCAGAGGACGCGTCATCAGAGGACGCGTCATCAGAGGGCGCCTGAGAGCGGCGCCGGCCTCCACGCTCCGACCATGCAGGTAAGTGTTTGCTTTTTAAGAAAATGCCGGCATGGTGGGAAGCCATTGTTCGATATGACCAGTGTTGTGTGGTATTTACTATGAGTTCTTTTTTGTGCACTGTGTTAAAGCGGAACAAAACCTGGGATTATGACTTTGGAATGTCCTGCTGTGTGTAACCTCCCCAGAAAACCATTAAAAACTCACCTTTCTCTGGTCCTAAGGCACATGCATACTAATAAAATCTTTGAATTCTCTGAGGAATGATAGAGACAGAGCAAAGGGGGTGGGAGTAGCTCCATCACTATTATTTATACAAAATCATCATCATTATTCAGGGCCTGGGAACCAATTTACTGCCCAGTTTAACCCTCTCATCATCCAAGTATTAAGCACCAAACATGTCTAGCTATGTGGAAAGACAGAGAATGATAGAGACTCCTTTATTCGTGACATTTTACCTCAGAAAAGCACAGCTCCGCGACTTCAATGAGGAGGGGAGCTGCATGCGCCGCATGGCCTGGGATTAGCGGCGGGGCCCCGCTGTTTGAACAGGCTCTGCCATTGATTGTTTGAAGTGGCTTCTCCTCCCTCCTCACGATCTCCGTGCATTGAAATAAAACAAATCCAGTACGGGCATGTCGCTTACAGCCGGGAATTCTACAAGAGGACCCACCTGGGGATTCGCCAAAAAAGACATGAAACGTCGCCCAGCATCAAAAGCATAAAAAAAAAAAAAATCAGGTGTGTGTTGTTTCAGCTGTGCGCAGAGCGGCCGCCATCATCCCGCCTGACACGTACCTTTCTATAGAAGGATGGCCGCTGTGCCTCCCCCCTCCTGCCTGCCTCACATTCCTCTGGCCCTCTTTTCTCATCTCTGTCCCTGGTTTTAAAGTGGACCAAAACCCACCACGTATAGATTCCCAGGCTGATCGTCCCCACCCCCCCCCGGGTCATCCTGATTTTGGATGTGAAACCCTCCAGGTTGCCCCCATACACTTACCTTGTTACCCGGTCCAACGGTGTATACACGAGCCGCAGCCGCATCCCCGCTATCCCTCTTGCAGGACACGTGCCCGCTTCATTTGTGAATGGCCGGCGAGGACACACTCCCTGTAGGAGGGTAGCGGGGGATTCGGGCGCCAGTCGGGCAGGCTGATTCATTACTAGTGCTAAGTATCGGCAGCTGAGCGTCTGTACAGAGGCGCTAAGAGCGACCGCTAGTAGACGCTGTCATCGGCTATCGGGCGCTGTAACAGAGCGTCTGATTCGCTGTAGTAACCTGGCCGGCATTGATGAATGAGATGTATGTTGGGCACTCTAACCCCAGAAAAGCGAAGGGAAGATCCGCACTCCTTAAAATCTTGAAGTTTATTCATATGCAGAGTAAAACCAGCATTTCCATAGGAAAAAAAAGGGCAGTTTAAAACCAGTAAAGAACCCAGGCAAGTCAAAGCATGCCACGTTTTCTAACGCGTTTCGGACGCAATTGATGGGGCTCTAACACCAGTACAGCTTTGCAGGGAGCGAGAGGTAGCGCCAGCTCAGAGCGACCGACTCTCAGCGACTCACATCATATTCAACAAAAAAACAGACACACACACACAGCGTCGGCGCTCTGGATCTGGTCGCTGAATCATAGAGCGCCAGATGCTGTGTTATTAAAGTCTGCTTTTGAACACATATCCACCAGTAACAAAGTGAAAACACATGGAATTACATTGCTGTAACATTGTGACATTAACACTTTAATGACAGACCTGTAATGACAATTCTGCATATAAATATAAAAAAATCAAAAAAGTTTTTAAAAATTACATTTAATAGGCCAGGAGAGGTCACACAATTATTTGAGAGAAAAAAAAACACAAAAAACCCTGTTTAAACAGAAGAAAAGGATCGTCCATTGAAATGTATGAGGGAGCGACAGGTAGCGACAGGTATTACCTGGCGCTCTGGAAGCTAGAGCTTTATAGGCTGAGCCGTGAATCGGACGCTACATGGCGCTGTTAGAGTCACTCACCAGCCTTCATAAATGTGGTTTTGCGTACAGCGCCCGGCGTTCATCAGACGCTGCCTGTCTCTACGAAGCGCTGCCTGCCGCTATCGCTTCATGAATAAACCCTTTAGACAAGGGCTCCCAGCGCGCTGATTGGACAAGCCTCTGCGCATGCACTGTAGGACCGGGAAGAAGTGAGGTGGACTTCGCGAGCTGGAGGGTTTCACGCAGAGGGGCAAGGACCAAAACCCAGGATAGTCAAAATCCTGGGTTTTGGTCCACTTTAAGTTAAAAAGTAAAACAAAATGCTGTTATTACATATCTCCCAAGTGTCCCCGATTTGTAGGGACAGTCTCTCTTTTGAGTCCGTGTCCCTCGTTCTGCTCATTTGTCCCTCTTTGAGGTGTAACATGCAGATCTGCATCAATAAATGACTAATTTGCCTATGTATTTGTTTATATTGTTGTAACTGTTACATCCTATCTCCTATCCATCAATCAATGAGGGGGTGTGGCCTAATTTAATAATCAAATATCCCTCTCTCCCAAGTTGGTACATATTCATGCCATGTGTATT
Organism: Gastrophryne carolinensis; assembly: GCA_027917425.1. Classification (NCBI taxonomy): domain Eukaryota; kingdom Metazoa; phylum Chordata; class Amphibia; order Anura; family Microhylidae; genus Gastrophryne; species Gastrophryne carolinensis. The sequence continues at coordinate 39,588,429 of CM051240.1, read as the reverse complement.
GCATGCTGCATCCATCCCAGGCCTGACTTACCATAAGGCACAATAGAAAGTAAAAGATATAACCTTTTTACAGTAAAAAAAAAAAGGAAAAAAGGATAGAAGAGGACCCCTTTAAAGCAGACTAAAACCTAGGATTATGCACCCCACATTGAGTGTTGGGCTACTTCACACTGGTTTTGGATGGATCTCCCCCAACCAGGGCTGTTCCTTGCCGTTTATGAGGCGAGCCATAACATGGGGCACAAGGGTCCACAGGGCACCAGAGGCAGCTCCCCTTTCCTCTATAGTGCTATGGGTGCCGCCATTAAAAAAATTCTCCAGCATCCCATCCGTGGCTGCTGCAAGTGGAGGTGGGGAGCTGGTAACCCCTCCACTCATGGCTGTGGGCAGTCGGTTGTTGGTAATACAACAGACTTCCAGCTTAGTCGATTGCTGGAGTGATTTATGCAAGATTTACTGCAGTTTACAGTTATGACAAGTTATGATACTAGATGGCACTGTGACCAATGCTTAACTGTAGTTTCTCTATGCATCTTACTGGTGAGTTGTATTTCCTGTGCATTCATTTGCTCTATGATACTTCTTTTCCTGTCCGTGTTATGCACCATGTAAGGTGACATTTTCTTACTGCATTCATGTTCCAGTAAAGCCAGTTCCTGTTACACCACGAATGTCTATCTGGATTTCCAGCACTAACACTCTTCAACACCAGCAAAACCTCACCCATGTCTGCTGTGAGTGGATGCAGGGGGGGGGGGGGGGCGGTAACCCCAGATCTGTGGCTGCTGCATATGAAGGTAGGGTGCTGGTAACCCCCCCAACCGTGGCTGCTGCGAGTGGAGGTGGGGAACTGGTAAACCCCCACCCATGACTGTAAATGGGTTCGGGGTACCAGTAAACTCCCACCTGTGGCTGCTGCGAGTGGATGCGGGGAGGTGGTAACCACCCCACCCATGGTTGCTGCGAGTGGAGGCAGTGTGCTAGTGACCCCCCACCTGTGGATGCTGCGAGTGGAGGCAGGACACTGGTAACCCCTCCACACCCGTGGCTTCTGCGAGTGGAGAGGGGAGCTTGTAATCCCCCACCCATGGCTGCGGGCAGGTGAAGGTGCCAATTCCCTATCTCTGGGGCATCCAGATTTAGAATACCGTGCCGTGTGCAACCTCCTGGGAATGCCAGTATACTCATCTCGCCAGTGATCCCATGGTGCTAACTAAAAGGGCAATCCACCAGTGTTGGATCGCTGTTATCTCACCATGTAAGTTAAGCCGCACACACACTATATTAAATAGTTAATTGAATTTTGTTGTGATAATAAATCATGGACACATCATATAACATAACATACAATGACCACATTTAGACATAATAAAATGTGTATATATACATATAAACAAAACCAAAGAACGGGCCCTGCATGTGAACCATATAGGACTACCAAATACTATACAAATTTAATATGGAGATAAATTCAAAATATGCCAGGTATATAAAGTTCAACTGTCTGAAAGTGAGCAGTGCATATAAGCATACACCTTTAAGTATATGCAGATAAAAACCGTGACCACATAGATTGTGGATATAAAGATGAAAAACTAAGGAGAGCTGCAGATAATGAGTGGGTGAGGAAAACCCCAGAAAAATACTGGGGCGCAAAGTGCAAGTGCAAAGAGTGGCCAGACAGTGATTTTAACAGCCAGACCAATATACCATGGCATATGCAATAAAAATGGCCTCACACAAGGTAAGGGTAAATAAGCAAGATACTGTCACCAGTTAATGGGTCCAGGTCCCCTGTAGATGCCCGTTCATCAACACCGACGCGTTGCGTGAGAGATCACTTCCTCAGGGTGCTGTGATCCCATGGTGCATGCATGAGACACATCCCTAGCTTCTCTCAGTTGATGCCGATGCCACTCAAGCTGCCGCTGAAGGAAACCAGGAGTGAGGCTCTCCGCTCTCTGTGCCGGGCTCTGTTGTCAAACTGAGCGCTGATTGGGCGAGAGCCAGCACGTGCACTGTGGAATTGCCAGTGATGTGAGTATACCAGGGGGTTACACATAGGGGGGCATCCCCAAATGATGGTAGATTAGCACCACAATCCCAGCTTCTCCTTTACCTAGCCCTTGCAGATCTTGTCACTAAATCACTGTGGCAGCAAATGAGTGACGTAGTAGGGACAGCATTTAGCTAGGAACAACACCCATTTTGTGAAAACCTAAAAGACTCCAGGGACGGCTGCTCCCGGGGCTCCCCGTGCATTTTTTTAGCCCGAATCCGCATCCCCTTAGCTGAGACGTGCTCCAGCTCCCAGCCATTCAGATAGGTTGGGGGTAGGAGAGCATCTTAGACTGGTGGGAAGTCGGGAATACAGCAAGCAAGCTTGTTACATCAGTCGGCAAATTCAAGATCTGTCATCTCAAAACCCCGGGCCGGCTCTAGGTTTATGTGGGCCCTTGCGCGGCATGGTCTCAGTGGGTCCCTTTGTGGTGATGAGTCGCATCCCCTAAAGATCATGCTATTTGGACCAAAACTCTAGTTTTGGTCTACTTTGAAGCGCATCAAACCCCTTTAAACCTGACCTCGTCTAAACAAATCTAGATTCTACTGATTTTGGATGCCCCTGTGTGTGCCCCCTCCTTTATTCATTACTTTCCTCGAACTGGTGAATACACTGGGGGATCGCCAGTTTGAGTTAACAACCAAATCAGGGGGGTTCGTTCACAAACAGGGGCATCCCAAATTGAGATGCCCCTGTAGTGGATATGCAAGTGATCCCAGGGGGTTTCACACAGTAGGGTATCACAGATTTGGATGCTCCAGGGATAGGAAATCAGCTGGGTTGGGCAACATAAAAGCAGAACAAAACCCAGCACTTCCTCCCCGGGAAGCTAAATCGAGATGCCCCATTGTGTGGAACCCTGCCATTCGAGGAGATGTGGGCACCAGCTGTCCGCCGCCGGTCAAGAGCCATCACACGCCCCTAAGGCCGGCCCTGTCAGTGGGCCCCCCGGAGGGTGGGGGCCCCCGTCAACTGCCCCGCCTTGCTGAGTGCTGACGCAGGCCCTGTCAAAACCTACCGGCTGAAAAAGAAAACTGCTGCTGAGCCTGTAACATTGCCGCAGGCATTGGGTGTCAGGGTTTGGAGGCTTTTGGTTTAAGAACAGAGATGAGCAAAACGATTTGGCAAATTTAGAATTTGGATCAAATTTCCTAAAAATTCAGTCCTGAATCTGAGACTTTAGGGATTCCTTTTGTTTGAATGGTTCAATGGTTGTGGGGAATAAATAGAGCCTGACTTCCAAAGTCGCCTTTGTTCATCTGTGTTTTAGGCAGTGTAGCCTAAAAGACACTCTATACTTTGAACATCAAACCCAAACCCTTCCTCTAAGGAGCCCTCTGGTGGCAAGGTATATGATAATAACGTTTCAGAGATAACTTTAGACTTATTCATTATACGGACTTATTCATTATTGTCAAAGAACTCTCAAAACTTTTAGAACCACCCTCTCAGCTTCTGGTCACACATTGCACTGATCAAAGTTATTTGTAGCATCATTTACTGGGATGGATGTGCATTTGCTTTTTTAAATTTCTTTTGATTATACAATGAGGCTTGATTATAATTAGACGAGTCTTCGGCAATACGTATTTGCTTAATGACAACCTTTCTGCAGATGCTTCACACCCTCCATTAGACTGCTCAACAGGGGGGAAATTATATATGAAGCACGCACAACATGCACAGGAGTGGGTGGATGGAATGGTGGGTGTGTGTGTGTGTGTGTGTTGGGGGGGGGGTGGTCATTCGATTGATTATAATTAAAAACCAACAAAAATATGTAGACTTTGTTCCAATTAACATTATCTATCTCCAACATTTTCCAGAAACACTTCAAGGTAAGATGTTTGGCATTTGCAAAGGTCCACCTACGTCTTCTTCTTCTGATTTTTTCGAAAGATTTATTGTGAATTTTAGGACAAAATCAAATGTATAAATCAACAAGAAGAAAATCTTTACCTTTATCCCTTTAAAGAAGATCTATCGCAAAATTGTGTAATATTAAAAATCCATATAAACACATCAGCTAATGAGAGGAGCGTTCACTTATACACCCGAACTGAATAAGACTCCCGCCAAGCTTGTGGTTTTCTTCTCCAGGTCGGAGTGGTCCAGGGGTGACAGGTTCGACTGTATCATGGAGGACCGAACCTCCCCCCCCCCTCGATTTCCTCTTCCTCCTATTAAAAGAAAGAAACAAGTCTGGCGACCCCCCTTCCCCATTTCCCCAGCTATCCAGCATATTTGTATGGGTTTTTATCATTGGGACATTTTTTGAATTAGTCCTCCATTAAGTGCAAAGCACATAGAATCTACGTAGCTGCTTCTCCAACTGTTAAGCACCAACTACGTAAATTCTATGTACCTGGAATTTCCCCCAGTTTACAGTGATAAAGAAAAAGCTCACCTCCGTCCAAGATCCAGCGCCACGGGTCTCCTCTTCCCCCAGGAGGGACCTCTGATCCTGGGATCCCGAGCTGAATAAAACTCTTGGTGAGCATGTAATTTTCTTCTCCTGGTCGGAGTGGCCTAAGGGTGGCAGGTTTGAGTGTATCATAAGGGAAAGGACCTGCCCCCCCCCCCCCCCCCCCGATTTTATCTTCCTCCTATTAAAAGAAAGAAACAAGTCTGGCAATATTTCTTGATTCTGGGTGTATAAGTGACCCCCTTTCCCCAGCTATCCAGCATATTTGTATGGGTTATTATTATTGGGCTATTTTTTGCATTAGTCAACCATTAAGTGAAAAGCACATCTACGTGGCTACTTCTCCAACTGTTAAGCACCATAGATTCTATGTACCTGGTGTTTCCCCCAGTTTTCAGTGATAGAAAGATCCAGCACCGCGGAACTCCTCTTCCCCCAGAGAGGGATCTTGCATATTGTGAGTGTGTTGTTGTCAGTACCCCGATCCTCTGCCCTGCTCCCGGCCTCCGGCGCTCACTTCCAGTTGCCAGAATCGGCGATGGACTGCAGGGGACAGCAGCGGTTGGTGATGGATGGAGGTGAGTAGGGGAGAAAAAAAATATAAAGGACTTTTACTAGTGTTTGTGTCTTTTGTTTTACACTTACCACTTTGTGAACTGGTAAGATGTTCTTGAGGCCCCTATACATGCCTGGGATAAGCACACATCTATCCTAAGATAAAGTGTACATACAGTATACACATAAGGGCAGACTAGATGGACCGTATGGTCTCCTTCTGCCGTCGACCTTCTATGTTTCTATGTTTCTATACCTGTTCACAGGGCATCATGGGCTGGCAATTCACCTGCTGGCAAGCAGGTCAATTGCCATAACCCTCTGCCCCATTAACTGTATTCCTAAAGTCTACGGGGGTAAAGAAGAGCCCTAGGTCTATTTGAGCTATGTGGGCTGGTAGCCTTCAGAGCCAGGGGCCAGGCTAAACAAGGAGATTCATTTTATTTGTCATTATGACGTGAATTAAATGGAGTGGATTTACTACAAGATCTGATTTTAAACAAACTGCTTTGGATGATGTGACTAAAAAAAAGCCATAAAAATTCCATACACTCTCTTTCTCCCATCCCGTTCTTATTATCCCACCATTAATTGTCATAACCCCCCTGATTGTTATCTCATAGCTTACATTTTTCACGTGTGTCAGTAGTGACGTTGTGCCTCTTTTGTAGTTTTGAGTATAAACGTGTGTCTAAGTTACAGATCTGCATTATGCCTGAAGAAGATGCTTCAAAAGCTTTTTGAGTTAGCCAATAAATTGTATTACTTTAACCTTGGATTTCCTCCTTGAATTAATAAATAGCTTGGCAACATGGGGTGATAACATCTCTAGGTGGGCTTGTACTGGGCATTGTAAAAGTAGGGACTGGCAAACATGTGACCAACTTGCTGTGGTTGACCAGCTTATACTGTATAAGTGTTACAATATATAGCTGCAAGCCGACATGTGGTGAGACCGATGTTAGGCTTAATATGGGGAAGGGGGGGGGGGGGCTAAAGAGACCAAAATACCATCTACTCAAAGGTAAAAAAAAAAGAGGAGGTTTCCTAGAATGGAAAGCATTTGCATAGCGCCCAACACATGGAATAATAGCATTACCTATTACTCTGCGTAGTGGGTGGAGCTATGCAAATCACATCTATACATCTCTGAACAATCCAAGGCACTCAGAAATGCTGAGTGTGCAATGCCAAGGATTAGCTTTAAATTTACACAGCCAAACATATAGTGGACCTGTGTTTTGAGCTTTGATCTCTTTAGCCCCTCTATATTAAGCATAACATGGGTCTCTCCACATACTGGCTTGGGACTGTTTTGGTACTCACCAAGTCTCAACCCCCCCCCCCATACAGCCAAACACATCCACTAGTGAACACTCATTTTGAGCTTTTGACAACTCATGGGTCTCGCCACATGGCGGCTTGTGGCTGTTTTGGTACTCACCAAGTCTCAACCCCTCGCCCCCATACAGCCAAATACATCCCTTAGTAGACACGTATTTTGAGCTTTAGGCTCTCATCAGTAACTCTTTTCCTTTGAGTAGAGGGGCATTTGTTCTCTTTAGCCCCGCTATATTAAGGATAACATGGGTCTCTCCACATGGCGGCTAACTCTTTTCCTTTGAGTAGAGGGGCATTTGTTCTCTTTAGCCCCCCTATATTAAGGATAACATGGGTCTCTCCACATGGCGGCTTGCGACTGTTTTGGTACTCACCAAGTCTCGACCCCTCATACAGCTAAACACATCCACTAGTGAACACGTGTCTTGAGCTTTAGGCTCTTATCAGCAACTCTTTACCTTTGAGTAGAGGGGCATTTGGTCTCTTTAGCCCCCCTATATTAAGCATAACATGGGTTTCGCCCCAAAGGGCGGCTTGTGACTGTTTTGGTACTCACCAAGTCTCACCCCCCCCCCCCCATACAGCCAAACACATCCACTAGTGGACACATGTTTTGAGCTTTAGGCTCTTATCAGCAACTCTTTACCTTTGAATCAAGGGGCATTTGGTCTCTTTAGCCCCCCTATATTAGGGCATAACATGGGTCTCACCACATGACGGCTTGCGACTCACCAATTTTCAACCACCCCCCCATACAGCCAAACACATCCACTAGTGGACACGTGTTTTGAGCGTTAGGCTCTCATCAGCAACTCTTTTGAGTAGAGGGGCATTTTGTCTCTTTAGCCCCCCTATATTAAGCATAACACGAGTCTCGCCACATGGCGGCTTGCGACTCAACAAGTCTAAACCACCCCCCCTCCCCATACAGCCAAACACATCTACTAGTGGACACGTGTTTTGAGCTTTAGGCTCTCATCAGTAACTCTTTTCCTTTGAGTAAAGGGGCATTTGTTCTCTTTAGCCCCCCTATATTAAGAATAACAAGGGTCTCTCCACGTGGCGGCTTGCGACTGTTTTGGTACTCACCAAGTCTCGACCCCCTCCCCCATACAGCCAAACACATCCACTAGTGGACAAGTGTTTTGAGCTTTAGGCTCTCATCAGCAACTCCTTACCTTTGAGTAGAGGGCCATTTGGTCTCTTTAGCCCCCCTATATTAAGCATAACATGAGTCTCGCCACATGGCGGCTTGAGACTTACCAAGTCTTAACCCCCCCCCCATACAGCCAAACATATTCACTAGTGAACACGAGTTTTGAGCTTTAGGCTTTCATCAGCAACTCTTTACCTTTGAGTAGAGGGCCATTTGGTCTCTTTAGCCCCCCTATATTAAGCATAACATGAGTCTCGCCACATGGCAGCTTGAGACTTAACAAGTCTTAACCACCCCCCCCCCCCCCCATACAGCCAAACACATCCACTAGTGGACACGTGATTTGAGCTTTAGACTCTCATCAGCACCTCTATTCCGGCTTGCGATTGTTTTGGTACTCATCAAGTCTCACCCCCTATACAGCCAAATACATCCTAGTGTTCATGTGAGCCTACAGCTCAAAACACGTGTTCACTAGTGGATGTGTTTGGCTGTGTAAAATTAAAGCTAATCCCTGGCATTGCACACTTGGCGTTTCTGAGTGCATTGGATTGCTCAGAGATGTAGAGAGATTACATGTTTGGCTCCGCCCACTGCAAGGAGTGATGGGTAATTCTATTATTCCTTGTGTTGGGCTATTATAATATATGCTAATCACAAGTCCCTGTGTTTATCAGTTAGCTAGCTTTTCATCTAAATTTGTGAGTGTGCAGATAGATAAATGGAGATAAATGGATTTTTGCATTGTGAGAAAATAAAGGTGTTATTGCGCAACAAATGGCAATGACCATCCTATGGCCTTGATTCAATAAGAGTTGAAAAAAATCCTCATGATAGTAAAAAATTCAATTCATGAGAAAAAGTATGAGAATGTCACTGTTGCTGAATCACCAGCTAGGAAAACCATGAAAGTCAATGGCACTTTTTTACTCCTAAGAAAAGTAGAGAACTGTTTACTCCTTTCTACACTGTAGTAAAAGCTGCCATTGACTTTCATTGTCTTTTTATCTAGTGATTCAGTAACAGTGACATTCTCAGGCTTTTTTCTCGTGAATTGAATTTTTACTACCATGAGAATTTTTTTCAACCCTTTTTGAATCGAGGCCTATGTGTCTTCCTGGTACTGTATGCAGTTATGAACTCATATGTGGGGGCGGAAGGGTTCTTCAGATGCCAAATACAGTTGCAGAAGTGTGTGAAAGCAGATAAAAGAGAGGCGAGCGCTCATTATGAAGTGGGAAGTGCGGAGGAGCGCAGGATCCAGGAACAGAGACTTATCCCCATCTGGATTGAAGAGGACAGCTACACGAGGAGAGACCGACTCCCCCATTACAAAGCTCATCCATCACAGCCCGGACCTTAGGCTGCTCTCCAAACTCCATCATCTCATCCATCACAGCCAGATCCACAAGAAAACTTAAAAGACTCTCTGAGCTTCTTTCCTTTGATGAGATTCTTTTCAGGCTCATCACTGTGACATGTATTTCTATAACACGAATAGTTATCCGTAACGAAAAATTGTAAAGGAAGCTTTTTATTCCGAATAAAAACCGCTGGAATCTCACAGTGCTTTTTTCATGGCATATTGAGCTTTCTATCAGAGTAAAGTAAAACTCCATTAATATCGGTTTGATTTTTTCTGGATAATAAAGGAAAAGGAAGAGTGATTTGATTACAGTATTTTGTGACACATTTAACCCCTTAACTGCCAGCCACACGAAAATTAGGTGCTGGACATGTTCTCATACCCAGGAAGGCCTCTGATCTTGGCGTCTTTAGCAGGACAGAGAACATGGATTCATTGCCCTGTGCTGGGCTCCCAGCAGCTCACTCCCTGCTGCAGAGAGAGGCTTTTTATACCGACGGAAGTAGTACTTTGCACTTTGTGAACTGGTAAGGGATCCTTGAGACCCCTATACTAGTTCAAAGGACAGGAAGGGCTGCAAGTCATCTGCCGGCAAGCGGCTGACTTGTCAAAACCCTTACCCGACTACCTGCATCCCCAATAACCAGGGAGAGTGAAGAAGAGCCCATTGCCCATGTGGGCTGGTGGCCTTTAAGGCCGGGGGGCAGCCACTCACCTCCGAGCCCTGAAATACCAGCCCACATAGCTGGTGCCCAACTTGATTTTGCTGAAGAGGGGGGACCCCATGCGTTTTTTTTGTCCCACTAACCTGCAAAGGGGGGACCCCCACGTTTTTTAAAATAAAAAAAAAGTGTTTAATCCTTGATAGTTTTCGAAAGTTAACTCCAAGTTACAGTTAGTTGTATTTTATTTGAAAAACTCCAAGTGCTCTTCTTAGTTTGTGGTGTATCCTGGACAGGAACGGTTGTCTACTGATACATAATGTAATCGTGAGGAATGGGGCTTTTACAAGCAACATGGTTATCTTGAAAAACATTTTTCTGTTTAAAAAAGCTATGAAATTTAAAACATTGCAAAAGTCCACATATTTCACCCAAAATATTAAGAAAGCATCTATAATTTTCTTGAAAATCCCTGGAAATCCCTGGAAATTCCTGCAACAGTCACACAGCGAGGCATCCCAATTTTGGATGCTCCGGGGGGAGGGAATAGATCGGCCCAGGAATCTTATAGATTCCCAGGCTGATCGTCGCAGGTTTTGGTCTACTTTAATGATATTTGTATTTTAGGATATGGCCCAACAGATTGGCCCAAACATATTTCATCAAATGAGACTGCATTCAGTGTAAATGTTTGGCCGGAATGTTGTGCACTTGCGGATTTATATTTGGACGCGGTATTTTGGGTAGCGGCGGAAATGTCTCTGCGATACCTGTGCCAAACATACGAACGGGATTATGTGTTTGTTAAGTGAAACCATCTGTTTCTGCATTCCCATAATACACCCAGGCAGGGGTCTCATTATCCCATGATGTGTGGTGGGGAGGTTGTATCAATACATCCGCCCCAAACTGAACCTTGCTCGCCAACATCTGGAAAGGATCACTGATCAGGCCGACGCCACCTGAGATCTACTCCCGGCTTCTAATCAGAAAAAGCTGATGCAGGACTTTGCCTGGACTCCTGCCGCAAGCCACTATAGAGCTACTCCTGCCCGGTGCCAAAACCTCTCCTCTCTTATACATAAACCATTGCCCCCGGGGAAGCCTGCGCTGCTCCCAAACCCTGGCTGTACCTCATTATTAGCTTTCTGTTTCTCATATCCTGTCAGTTACTAACTGCCCCCTGCATGGCCCTGTTGCAGCCTCCGCACTTTCTACCTCGAAAAAATTGTAAAGGCCAACGCCTTCCAAAATGTTTAGATCTGTTGTTGATAGAAATGAGAAGGCTTAAAGCGGAACAACAGTCCAAAATGACTTTAACCAGACCAACACAAGAAACAGTGATCATATGCATCCCTCCCCGGGGCAATTTAGATTGCTGCACATAAAAATGGATTTACCTTTTACCTTACCTTGGATTTACCTGTGTGAAACCTCCCAGGTCGCCCATACACGGCTGCATCCCCACTATCCCTCTAGCACAGCTGTACTCAACTGGCGGACCAGGGTCCAAATGTGGACCTCGGCAACAGATTTCTGGACCCCTGCCTTGACAACCCTGTACTCAGTTGCTTCTTTGTTGCCGTGTTCAGTGTTGCCCCCTTACCTTGATCAACGATGTAGTGCTTAGTCACCCTGGCAGTGTCATGGCTCCCTGGCACCTAGTATTGCAATATGAAATATTGCACAGGCGGGAAGTGGCATTGCAAGGTACACACAAACTTTGTTTCTTGGTCTCTTTGCCCCATGCAATCATGTCACGTTGCCCCAGATCAGCCCCATCTATCCCTGTCCCGCCATCTTATCCTGCCATCTCTTTCCCATCCATCTTCGTCCCCCCAGCTCAGCCCCATCCATGTCTGGCCCTCTGGCTTTGCCCCATCCATTCCTGTTCCCCCTACTCTGCCACATCCATTCCTACCCCGCCCCAGCTCCGCCCCAGCCTTTTTTAGTTTTGCCTGTGGAATCTATAGCCACCGCCCCAGTGTGGGGATTTCGAACTATCCACTGCCCGCGACAGCCCCCCGCCCGGACCTCCACCTCTTACCGGATGCCTGTGTATGGACCTTTACAAGTAGTGGTTGAGTACCCCTGCTCTAGCAGGACGCGTGCCCGCGCCAGGCATTTGTGAATGGCCGGCGCGGGCACGCTTCCTGTTAGAGGGTAGCAGGAGATGTAGCTGTCAGTGCGCTCAGAGCCTGTAAAAGAACTCTAAAATGTATGACACACCTTAAACTGGACAGTTGGAAAAGAAAGGTAGCGGCCATTTTTGAGCTTCCTCTCCCAGCATCTCAGCCATACTGCTGCCTGGATTCAACTGACATAACTGGCAATGCACAGTAATAGGAAGCCCAGCAGCACTTGGCCTGCATATGCACGAACCACCATTTTGTTTCTAAAATTTATTACAGCAGGAGTTAGAAAATGGTAAATGGATTTTTATGTGCAGCAATCTAAATGTGAGAGGGAGGCATATGAGCACTGTTTGTTGTGCTGGTCTGGTTTATGTCATTTTTGACTGCTGGTCCACTTTAAGTTTATATGGGCCGACGCTAGCGCTAGCAACCGGCAAGGTCAGTCATCTACCCAGGGCCCGAGGGAGGAGGGGGGGCCTACTGACAGATGCTGGTGGGATGTGACGCACAATGTCCCTAAGCGCAGAGGTATAGTTAGGGGGGGGCAGCCGACTCGGGCACTGTGTTGTCCGGGGGCAAAAATTAGATGGCAGCACAGTATGAAGGGCAATCCAGGCTGTTTGCTCGGTCGATGGGGCCCCACAGTCAGAAAGCATTGCGTCTTCCTGATTGAGCAGGAAGCTCAATCAAACGCATCATTACTCTGCTGCCTGTGGCTCCCGGGCTGTGAGGGGAGAGGAGGAAGTATGCAGTACTGCTAAGCTTCATATACTACTAACATGTGAATTTGTGTGTCTGTATCTCTCTCTCTCTGTGAGTCCCTTTGTCTGTCCGTCTATGTGTATGAGTCTCTCTCTCTCTGTCAGTCTGCATCACCAGGAAGTCTTCTGTGACACGGTGATAAGAGACCAAGGCTTCGCCAAAGCAGAAACCAATTCAGTGCAGACCTTCCTCAGGGGCCTCTTTTACGTAACCTTTATGTCACGTCGTCAGAAGGTACCTCCAAGCGATGACCTCGGCGGGCCCAGACTCCAACTTCTCAAAGTACACGGTCTTCAGCCACGTTCAGAGAGAAGAGAGACGGGTGATGGTGGCAATGCGCAACCCATTCACACCAGCCGCCGACATCGTAACCTTACAAGCCCACCTACCAAGATCCTGAACAGCAGCGGATACTGGACAGGAATGTGGTCGGTAATGTGTAAACTGTGAGCAACGGCCGAAGGAGTATCACATGCAAGAAGTTCGGCAAGACAGGCCACATAGGAAAAGATTGTCTGGAAATCGTCTGTCCGGAGAGAGGCGGCAGCAGCAACAGCTAGACCAGCAGCAACAGCAACAAGGTCAGCAACGAGATCAGCAGCACTGTGACCAATGCTCAACTGTAGAATTTCTATGCATTTTACTGCTGTGTTGTATTTTCTGTACATTGCACTGTGATCTCTATGACTGGTACTTCCTACTTTTCTGTCTGTGTTTTAGCCACCATGTAAGGTGACATTCTCTTACTGCATTCATGTTCCAGTAAAGCCAGTCCCTGTTTTACCACTATCTGGATTACGACTCCCAGCACTCACACTCTGCAACAACCTGATCCACTCTTCAGGAGTCGGTCACTGCTCTGCAGCAGCGGGTGGGTGCTTCCCTAGTCTGTGCCTAAGCTTGTTTCCCTCACACCAAGACGCCATCTAGTGTCTTAAAGGTCCCTTGCCACAGTCCCTATCCTAAAGCCTAAACAAACGTATATACCTATTATAACAGGTGTGATGGCTAATCCACCACCGTATTGTATATGTAAATGACCCAACCAGTTTCCCTCCTCTCTTGATGTATCAATATTAGAGGGGGCAGGATTTTGCACTGGTCAAGTAGGGTGTAGGGTAAACTTTGGCTCACCCTGCGTGTGTCTAATCATTAGGAAGGAAGGAAGCTTTGCTTTGTTATCTTTTATTTTTATTTAATAAAACTCTGCATGACTCGGGTCCCATCTTGTCTGAAAGCTTTCACTGGCAGCTAATTGGCAGGCAAGCATTCCATATATGTATTGGGCCAATTAAACTAATGTTATTTATGACTGTCAACCCTGTTTATTAGGACAAAACAAATGAAGTCTTGTCCTCAGAAATCTTCTGTGGTTACGTAAGGTTATAGAGGACATCCGTATTTAATGTAAGAGTATGAGATTAACTGTGCCCCTGGCAACAATTGTTGAGCAAGAATTGAAGGCTATTGGCAGAGAAAAAGATTGCTTAAAGAGGAACATCAGACCTAAAGTTAAATGTGGCAGAACCCCCCCCCCCCCCCGCCATTATGGCAACATCCGGCTGCGTCAGGCCCCGGTCCTGTCCCCATAACCGCCTAAGCCACCTCTGCTCTTCAAAAGTCCTGCACCACTTGGCAAAGTCTCACAGCTTTCAGGTGGGTCCCGTTGCATCCCATTCATGTGCACTGCGCAGACACAAGATCGATGGGGGCACATAGTGCCTAATGGGGTGCAAGATGGCGCTGCCCATTGGGAGGTCGCCCAGAATCCGAGGAACCCAGAAGATGGATGCCTTGGCGAGGTGAGTAACAATTGCCCAAATGTAAAACCGGAAGGGGCAGGAGCCCGGTTAGGTTAAAACCTCCCCCGATGTTCCTCCATCCTCCAGTTAAAAATGAATAGAGGTCCACTTACTGCCCGAGATCGAGATTGGCATGCCCTGCCTGTTGAAGAAAAAGAAGACTTTTTACTGGGTACGCGCTTCTGCACTGTTCATACAACCGTTGGAGCAACTGGGCATTTTATCCTGGAGGGCGGTCTGGGATGTCCTTATTGACCTCTGCACTGGACACCCTGGTTCACATGGTGCACTGGCACTCTGTCTATTGATAGCTGGGAAACAACATGCTCAGCCATGTCTTAGTTGTGTTCTTGTGGACAGCCCCGGCGCTCTGTTGATTCTAGAATACTAATGGTTACACTGTCCATTTTCTCTATAATGGAAGCAGCAGGTAATGCTGGATGTGGGCCTCTTGAGTCAATTTTACACCCCCTTGTCCCACACTATGCCACATGCATAGCATCCTGTCATCCTGAACTCTTCTGAGCACAGGTTTCCTTTAAGGAGCAATCTACAGCAACAAATCTCACGTCAGGGGTTAATGCTGTCACTAAAGTGTCCGAATGTGCGAAGTGGAGTTAATTGGGGCAATCTGATTTGTTATTAACCAGCTCTGGATAGAGAATAACCCTTTAGCCCTGCATACGACAGCTGCTTCATGAAGCTGCCAATTAGATGGCGGCGGTTTATGACCTTTCCTGCATCTCTCCGCTGCTCTTCCCACTGCGCTCTGAGAGGTGACATGGCGGTGGCACATTATGTAAATGGTGCCATTAAACTGAGCACCAGAGAGCAGAGGAGGAGGCTCATGCTGGAGCGCTGGAATGTGTGGGAGCACTCCACCATTACAGATGTAAATCCTGCCATACGGTATGCAACTGACTTGTGAGGGGAAGCTTTGGCACTTAATCTCCAGTAGCATGAACAGTCCAAGAGCTGGTTACAGCAAAAAATGTAGACCAAGAGGTCTACAACCATCTACTAAACATCTCCTTCTAAAAAAGGCTCCTGCCAGGCTCTCCCTGCCATACTTACTTTGACCGCGACAAAGTGTGCCATATTAGCAGCTTAATGGCGGCTGACCATAGATGGAGCAACCTCTAACAACCAATTTGACTAATAAAAATAGTCTGATATAGTGTTGAATGGTTTCAAAGACATAGGCTGAGGGATATTCACTCTTTTCCTTCGCAGGTTCTCTGCAACTGGCTCTGGCCCTATGCTCGAACCTCTGACCTTCTCTTGCTCTACAACTGTTCCTGCGACCAGCTCTTGGCTTGTTCTATCTCTTGGTCTACGTTTTTTGCTGTAACCAGCTCTTGGCCTGTTCTTGGACCTGCAATCAGTTCTCGGTCTACAATTGATCCTACCATCAGCTCTTGTCCTGATCTTGGACCTATAATCAATTTTTGGTCTACACTTGATCCCATGACCAGTTTCTGGCAATCACTTCTTGGTCTACATTTGCAGAAGCCTCAGATCAGGGGAGCTGGCAGGCTGAAGGCTTGGACCTGGGTAGCCAGCGGGCAGAAGGCTCAGACCCGGGGAGCCGACAGGCTGAAGGTCCGGGCCTGGGTAGCTGGTGGGCTGAAGGCTCGGATGCAAGGAGCTTACAACCACTTTTCCAGCTGACTGTTGACTCTTGTTTACTTTCTGTGTAAGAAACACAAAGGCCTTGGTTGAGTCTGGCCAACGAGCTATGGCCAGAACTTCTTGATTTGTGAGACATAGGTTGTGATATCTACCGTTGAGTTTCTGTGCATAGAGAGTCCACGTTTTCAAGCTTGTCCAGCTCTATAGCTCTGTGGATCCTCTCACAGGTTTCTTCATGCAAAGTTATTAGCCCCATGTGGATTGAGACAATGGAAACAGAGCTTCCCCAATAGCATGTGCGACCTGAGGCTCCGCCTGCTCCCATTACCATTACAACACCCACCAGTTTTTCTAGCTGTCTGTAGGTTATGCTAAAATGCTAAAATAATCTACCTTGATGATGCTGACAAATAGATTGTTGTAGATGTTCAGGCTTTTCTCAACATCTTCATGAACGGTGCTAACTTCACCAAACACTTTAGCGTCTCCACTTCACCATCATGTGTGGTGCATTCATGGCACCCAGCAAACTCTATTGATCTTTAGCAGTCATGTAAATGCCCCAGTGTGGCTATCGATGGCCCAGGACCATAGAAGGGGGAGTATTATGTCTGGTATTTGGCCTTCCAGTGGTTGGACATCTGTCCCCATCGGCAGATGCCATGTACAGTTTTTAGCAGTAAACTGACTAGCAATAATGAAAAATGAAGGAACATATTTTCCCACTCAGTCTGGACCTCTCCTCAGCCTCAATATATTTCTGGTGGTATCATTTAACATCTAGATAGAACAACATCATACTGGTCGATGGTTTGTGTCCTCATCATGGGAACTTTTATTCTATTTAGATTGATGTGGATTTAAGCTTCTTGATTCACATGTGAGCTTGGGGATATAAGCAGAGAGGTTGAATACTTTGTGGGAAGTTACCCCTCTCTCCTTCTTTTCTGATCTTCGTTAATATCAGTGGCTAGTTTATTCTATTAATATATTGTCCTATCAGCTGAGCATAGCTGGGGTAGGTGTTTATTGGCGCCTCACTTTCGAGGTGTTTTATTATGGTTCCTGTCCAGGCTTTGTTGGTCCATCTAGTTATGATCATTTTTAGTTGCTAAAATTAGTAGGGAGACAAGCATGTCTGTTTCAGTTGTCGGCATAGGTTCATTAAGGTTCAGCAATCCCCAAGTTGAAGTTAATTTGGTTTCCATCTGAGCCGGTTGGCTCAGGAGTGACCCGCCAAAGAGGTTTGACCAAATCATAGATGCAGCACTGATACCTGATTGTTTTTTACACCACCAGCACTAGATCTAGTGGGCAGTCTATCCATTTCCCATAGTTCAGTTAAAAATTGGATTCAAGTGGACCAAAACCCAGGATTATGACTATCCTGGTTGCTGGTTGCTGGTCCCTGCCCCCGAGGCACCCTGATCGGGTGTGAGAAACCCTCCTGGTTGCCCAATCTAATTCACCTTTCCCAGATCCTGCAGCGCATGCTTGGCCTCTGGTCCAATCAGATCCACTCTCAGATTGTCTACGAAACATCTAAGTCCAGCCAACCTAGGCTCGCTGGCGCCTGCATCCCGCTACCCTCTAACAGGGAGTGTGCCTATGCCAACTATTCACAAATGCCTGGCGCTGGTGTGCGCCCTGCTAAAGGAATAGCAGGGAATGGCTGCTGTTCACGCTTGCGCCGTTGGAGCGGGGGAGAAGGTACGTTTATTGGGGCGACCTGGGGGGTTTCCACAGCCTGGTATCCTGGATCTGGATGCCCCAGGGGGAGGGAATCAAGCTATAGGATCAATCTACAGGATTCCAGGGCCGTCAGGCCTAGGTTTTGGTCCACATTAAACTCTGAACTCCCTGAATATTTGGAGGCAACATAAAAGGGACTGCATCAGGTTTAGTAAGACCAGGAAGATGTCATCCGCAATTACCTTCTCTTCCCTGATTTTTATTCCCCTCACGGTTTTAGCTGAAGATACTAGAGTGAGCAGCATTTCTAGGTGAATGTTAAGCAGGACTGGGAAATGTGAGCATCCCTGACGAGTTCCATTAGATAGTTTAATTGGTGATGTCAAGGTACCATTTACGTTAACCCTAGCTTCTTGGTTTTTATATAGGGACTTTATTTTATTGATCCAATTAGGACAAAGGCCTAAGTGTTTCAATGAAGCTTAAAGAAGGGGTCATGATACCTGGTCAAAGGCCTTCTTGACGTCTAAAACCATGACCAACAATTTTAGTTCTTTTTGATTAATACGATTTATCACTGCTATAGCTGTTGATATATTTTCATACACCCCTCTTTGAAGAATAAACCCCATTTGATTATTTTGTTGATATAATCAGGTGTATTATTTATTATAATATGATCGCTATCAGTGTTGAAACAATCTCCATGTCCATATTAATTATATAAATTGGGCTGGTATCTTGTACAGTGATATGGATCTTTCCCAGGTTTCAAGATTAATCCGATTATGGTGGTATTCATATTTGCAGACAAAGGGTTTTGACAATCTATAAATTAACCCATGTATAACTGGAGTCAGCTCTTTTTGGAATGAATTATAATATTTGGCAGGCAATACGTCTGTACCTGGGGATTTACCGATTTTCTGTTGCGTTATTGCTAGTGCTACTTCATCGGTTGAAAATGTTTTTTCCCCAATTTTTCAGTTGTTGTTGTTGAAAGGTTGTGGTTGATTCTGTTTCAGTATTATTTGCCTTTATGAAAAAGGTTGAAGTTGGCTGAATGGTTATCTTTAGGGTACTTTGCTAAGGTTTTACCGCATTTGCCTAGGTTAATTTTTCTCCTAAGATGTCTTTGATTTACCTTTTTATTATCAATAGATAAGACTTTATTTCATTCTTGTTTGCCTGATAAAGTTCTGTATATTTGGCTTCTGGCAGTAAAACTGGTTTCAAAGTGGGGAAAAACCCATTTTGGGTGCTCCACTGATCCAGCTGACCACCCCGCCCAAACAGTGGGCGATGCTGCCGACCGGGCAGTGGCCCGGTTTAAATGAAAAGGGTGTTTGCAGCGTGACTGACTGCAGCGTCAGGGAGACGCCAGTAAAGGTGAGTATACTGGGGGTTTTACACAGCGGAACATCCCACTATAGGATGCCCAGGAGTAGGCTAGCGGCCGGCCGCAAGGGGGATTTTACTCGCTCTCATAGCTATGGAAATACCTTGACTGTAACTTTTATAGCATTCCCGCAGTCATTATAGATCACATGTGTCAAACCCAAGACCTGGGGGCCGGATGCAGCCCTCCAAGCCTTTTTATGTGACCCTGTGGCAGACTGGTGGCTATGCGGTACCCTTTTAGCCGCCCCCGTCACTCCAAGGCTTCTGACTCCAGCAGTACTGTGTGAGGTGCTACTGAGTGGTACGCTGGTGGGCTGCACTACTCTTCGAAGCACAGTGCTGACCAATCCCAGGAGTGGTGCCTATAGAAGCGGCTGGTGCATGCATTTTTTTATGTATTGATGGAGAGAAGAGAGTAATGTCTGTAACTGTTCTATGTCTCTGTGCAACCAGTTTTCACCCTAAAGGGGGGCCTGCCTAACCCACACAACTCATCGCCATAGAAGAGGGTGCTACATCTTTTGCAGGGCTTCTTGCTAGCTATTGCTAGATGGATGGTAAAATAGATTGTAGTGCTGTCCTGGGCAAAATAATTCTGCATCTGCATCTTTCTTGGCCAAAAAACCCTGTGCCTATCCTGGGTAAATTCATACTGCATCTGTCCTGGATAAAACATGTCAGTATATTCTGTGTCTGTAACCATACAAACGAATGGTCGTGTTTGCCGGTCCTTTGAAAGCAACGAGAATGCCGGCAACGAGAATGTGGCCCTCCATGAAAATAGGTTTGACACACCTGGTATAGATATTTTATTATTATCATTAAACTTGAAGTATTTCTTAATAGCTTTTAATAAGTTTACCTTAATTACTACATATTATACATAGATATAATTACATACATATACTACATAATTAATTCTATCTATATTTAATGACCATGTGTTTGATTCCGTACTCCTTTGGGTCCATGTCAAGGAAATAACTACAGGTACGTGGTCGGAATAGAGTAATTTTGCTGTGTTCGCACTTCACAATGCCCAATAAAGAAGTAATACATTCCAAAAATAAAGTATGCATTGTGTGTGATTGTAGAAGCTATAGTCTCTTTCACTGACATGGAGAGTGCATCAGCCATCCATAAGTTGAAGCTTTCTGAACTGGGGTTATATAAAGTGTCATTTGTTTTCTTGGTTGACCAGTAGGGTCCAGTAATGAGTGTTATAAGATTATGAGATTATCTTCCCTTTTTTTATTTCTTCTACTTCACTGTATTTTAGGCCTTGGCCTTGGTTGGGAGCCTAGGTGTAAACTAAGGTGCAGTTCTGTCCCTTGAGCTTGCCAACCATATTAATGATCCGTCCTTCATTATCCATATACTGTGTTAAAGAGGAACCATCCCCATCCCACCCCCCCATTGGACCCTACTTACCTTTTGGATGTCGCCGCTGCCTGTTGCGGCGACATCCGGCTGCTTCAGGGCCTGATCCTCACTCCCACCACCGGCTTCTGTAAATGAAGGCACAGCTTGGTTGTGCTTTTCAAAGTCCCACGCAGCTGGCATTTCGGATGGCTCCTCTTTAAAGAGGAACATCGGGGGAGGTTAAAACCTCCCCCTGACCTCATCGATCTGCTGCTGCTCCCTCTGGTTTTACCTTTGGCCACTATCCACTCACCTCGCTGGGCGATCCATCTTCTGGGTCCCTCGGATTCTGGACGACTTTCCGAAGGGCGGTGCCATCTTGCATCCCATCAGGCACTGTGAGAGCCCCCCGATCTCGCGCCTGTGCAGTGCCCATAAATGGGATGCAATGGAGCCGCCTGAAATCTCACGAGACTTCGCTGAGCAGCACGGCTAAGCCTCACTGTCACTTACAGGCGGCTAAGCCGGCGGTGAGGGTGAGGATCGGGCCCTGAAGTAGCCGAATGTCGCTGCTGCTCCAAAAGGTAAGTAGACGCCAATTGGGGGGGGGGGGGGGGATCGGCTCCTTTTTATTTTTGGTCCAAGGTCCCTCTTTAATGGTTTGATCTGGCATCCACAGGACCGGATTATGAGGGGGGCGCAAGGAGCATGCTCCCCAGGGCCTCCACTACTTGCCCTGCAAATTTGGCCTCCACCAACCTTTGGGTTATGGTCTGGTTCAGGAGGCTTTTTAGTCTTTGGTCTGAGGGACTGTGGGACTGGCAATAAAGATATCGGCGGCAGTGGGGACGCACCTGGGCAAGCCTTTTTTTGTTTTTGCAAACCTGCAGCCAAAGCCACTGCAGGGCAGGATGGAGAGTCTAGAGCAGCAAAGCCGCCATCAGCAACGCTACAGTGATGGGTGCAGAGCTGTCACTGCACATAAGCCACCAAGCACAGCCGCTGGCAGCTCAATGCAGGGAACTGTTTTCTGCTGGACCAGCCGGGCGACTACAATACCCCCCACCCAGAATGGCAAAGCAGGAGTTCCCGAGCAGCACGCACCCGCACAAGGGTGGCACAAGGGACTCCATCTGATGTTCCAGTAAGTGGGTGGGTGCCAGACAACCACTGATCAGTTACTTGGCTGAACTATTATTTTAAAGGAAAAATATACTGTATCTGGGGCCTCCACCAGATTTTGTGTCCAGGGGCCTCCACCACACTTAATCCGGCCCAGGGCATCCATGTTGCTACTCCCTTTTTTCTTTTTTTAGCCATTCAATGTCATGGTCCCAAAGTCACTGACAATAAAAGCAGAAATTATTCTGATTTAAAAATGTGTTTCTTGAAGGAAACACGCGCCTGTTTCGGACCTGTGTAATTCCTGTCACAAGAGGCTAACAAGGATACTGCAGCCACTTCTCCTGTCTGACCTCAACAACTTGTAAGTGACCCCTCCCCAGCTGACTTTCCCTTGTAATGGATCTAGCAGAGCAGCTGGGAAAACAGTGAGCCTACAGCTTCCTCACCCCCATCCTTCACTTTTATTTACTGGAAGCATCATCTTAAAGGGTAACTCCTGCAGCCAGGGTGAGACTGGCCATAGAGAGACCCGGGTGAATTCTGGGCTGGCTGGGCCTCTACTGGGCCTGGGCCTTTGCTTCTAACACCCCAAAACACTTCTTGATCTCATCATACAGGTCCCCACTGTAACCCGCCGGCCAAGAAACTCCAGCTGATCTGTCTTCAGTGCGCACCTAAAGGAGCACTATCACAATATAATGGCCCAATGATAAAACTGGTGGGAGGAGAGGTCACTTATACATCCGGCATCAAGAAATATCCACCCAGGTTGTTTCTTTCTTTTAATGGAAGAAAAAGGAATCAGGGGTGACAGATTATGTCCCTGAATTTTATTGCTACCAGGGGTTCACGATAACCCTTTCAGTTCCAGCCTACCTAGAGGTTTTGCCACCTTCTATTGCCAGTTTTTAAGCATTTTGCACTATAAATGTTTAACTTTATTTATTTTTACAGGAATTACCAGGAAAATTATATATTGTTTTTTTTCAGTCGCGTTTGGGCTTTAACATGAAATGGGCTTTAACATGAAATATTTAAAAAATTCTATTTTTTAAAGTGGACCAAAACCCACCCAGGAGTCTATGAGACTTCGGGGGCAAGCTTACTCCCTCCCATCCTGAACTGGGATACCCCACTATGTGAAACCCCCCAGGGAGCACAGTAAACTCACCTTTCTCCCGAGCCCACGACGCATATGCGACCGGAGCCAGCATCACCCGATTCCTCTGCCTCGCCCCTCACAACTAAATGGCTGCGCAGGGGCCGTGCACAGTGGAAGGGAGTCGAGTGATGCCGGCGCCGCTTGCAAGTGTTGCTAGGATTCAAGTCGGCTGCACTAGCTGCAGTGAGGGCCCGAAGAGAGGTGAGTGTACTCGGTGACCTGAGGGGCTTCACACAGCGGGGCACCCCAAACCTGGGTGCCCCAGGACAGACCAAAGCTCGGGATAGTGAAAATCCCGGGTTTTGGTCCACTTTAAATTTGTAGTGTTTTTTATTTAAACCCCCTTTGGGGGTGTAGGTGATGAGGCTTCCAGCTTAGGCCACTCACTCCGGGCTTAGCCGCTCACTCCCGCTGCAGGGAGGGGCCTTTTATACCAGCTGAGTGAGCTGACGTCATCTTACTCGCTGGTTTAAAAGGCCCCTCCCTGCAGAGATGAAAGAAGCCGTGCACGAAGCAGACAATTGCTGTTCTCTGCTCTGCTGATGACCCTAGTCCAAAGATCCGAGCACAGAAGATGTGACAATCCTGGGGCTGAATTTCCCCCGAGTTTGCGGGCTTCAGAGCGCTCGATCGAGGGGGGGACCTTCGGCAACTGGGGTGCCCCCCCCCCACACAGAGGACCGACATGCTTTGTGAAATGGGTGTTGGTCCAGTTTAACAGTCGGAGAAGCAGCCACGTAGATTCTACGTGGCTGGCCCTTAAAGGTTTAAGTGTCATTGATATAACAGGGCCTTTACCTGCCCCTGCCCATGATCTGCCCCTGCAATGATATAGCATTAGTCATGACGCACATAGTTGATATCTCCAAACAAGGCCAGCTCCAGGTTTGTGGTGGCCCTTGGGCAAGAGAGTCTTAGTGGGCCCCAAAGCAGTGAGTCACATGATGTCACCTTTCATCTCCGCTGTCACAAATGGGTCATCTCCTGCTGCTGAACGCCCTCCAGTCATTATTGCCTTCCCTATAGCCCTCCAGTCCTTGTTGCCTACCCTATAGCCACCAATCATCCTTTAGTCCTTGTTGCATTCTCTACTGCCACCAAACACCCATCAGCCCTTTTTGCTTGCTCCACTGCCACTAAAGACTCCATTATTGCTGTCAGTTGTCACCTGGTTCTCACCACCTCCCTTCCATTCCACCTTCTCCATGTCCATGTCCTTCCCCTGTTGCTAAGGCCAGCCATGAGCAGGTCTGCACACACCACCAGCCATTCTGTGGTTCGGGACCACTGAAAAATAATACCATGAGCCTGAGTGGGCCCCTGAAGCTGCCTGGGGCCCTGGCAATTGCCCAGGTTTGCCCTGTGCTGGCACCGGCCCTGGCTCCCAATGCATATTGGGGGGCTCTGTGGGGTGTCACAGTCTGAACAGGGGCTGGCAGTCACGGCTGATTTTTGTCCCAGTTTTTTTCATTTTTACTGTTACAAGCTTTCACCACTATACTAGAGGTAGTCAAGCTGGTTGAAAGATGTTGCCCAAGCTGCTCTTCTCTGCTGTACCAGCAGAGACCAGTTGTTGTGAATGGAACCTTTCATTTACCTCCTCAGATCCGCTAAAGAACTGCATACCTCCCAACTTTTGAAAGCCGTAGAGAGGGACGCGAGAAACCATGCCCAGCCACACCCCCAGCCACACCCTTAAAGGGAAACACCACCTAAGAATTAAATAGGGCATCCGTCATTGCAGCCAGTGAGGGGCATCCCTTGTTACAACCAATTAGGGGCGACACAGACACACACACACACACACACACACACACACACATATACACAGACACACACGCAGATAGACACAAACACACACACATAGACACATATACACAGACACACTCACCAGTGCAACGATTTCCCCTCCTCTGCGATCCCCAGCGAGGCTCCTTCCTTGAGTCCCGCCCCCACCCACTGAACCCACCAATGAAATTAAAGAAGTGAAAAAAAAAACTGCCTCCCAGACTCCCGACTTACACTCGACGGCAGAGGGCATCTGAGAGGCCGCGGCAACCCTCCGTGCGACGGCTTGGAGCATATCGGCTAAGGGGTGAAACAAAGAGGCAACAGCGGGACACAGGACCAACTGTGAAAACTCAGGATGGTTGGGGGGTATGGAACTATCAAAGGTTGGAGACTTGGTAAGGATGAGTCCTTCATTAATGAGCCTGACAGCAGTGGTCCTGCATGAAGCAGAGCACATCTGTGTATATGCTTATTTTTTATTGGGGTGTGGTAGGGAGATGTTTGTTTTCGGAGGGCTCTGGTTGATTGCAGGAACAGATCCCTTCCCCACACCCCTCCAACAGGCTCCGTATTCCAGCAGAGCTCACAGCTGGACGCTGGACATTTCCAAGACCTGGCTCAGCTCGGCTCTGGCACAGCGACTGACTATCACTGGCAATAGCCCAAGCACATACACACCCAGGGGCCAGACTGGCCATGGGGAGAACAGTTAGGGGCTTAGGCCGGCCCAAAAGTACAATGAGAGCTCTAGAGAACCTACCCTGCGTGAATAAAAAATATTACCAATTTTTTCACCAAATGAGTATAAAACGTACAAAATTTATTACAATCACATTTTTAAAACCACATACATGACCATAGACATGAACACTTGTACATAATTTTTGATTCCCCCCTTAGGGGTATTGACTTAGTCGCTGGTGGACTCCAATGTTGATGTGGACAGACTAGTTTCGCCAAGTCCTGGCTTCTTCAGCGCCCCTTAGCAGCATGTTCATAACTGTTGTTCCACCATCATGTAATTAATTATGCAAAGAGAAGAACCCAGTGAGGGGGATGCGCAATCCTTAGAGGCTGATTTATTAATAGCGACATGTAGCGACAGTTGAGCGACTGTAGCGGTATTTTTACAGCACCCGCTAGTAGTCGCTGTGCTTGGCCGTTGTTCGGTTGTTGACAGCGACTCAGTCGGTGTGGCGTAATGTTGAATACAAGGTTACCAGTCGCTATTTGACAGGTTCCGCGATGTATGGGTGCGCATGATAGCGACTGGTCAGAGCGACCGGCTTCCACCATATTCATCAAAAAATCACGCTCAAAAAATTCAAGCGCTGTGAAATGCATGTTTAAACCCCAGAGCGATGTGTTAAAAGTAGTTTTTTAACCCCCAAACCACCATATTTTTGGAAACCAAAAAAAAAAGGTATTTTAAATAATTTAGTAATATGAATACATTAATATCAGACCTGTAATATTGTACAATTTTTTTTTTCCCCTAAAAAAATCTAAAATGGCAGAAGTGGTCACAGAATTTTTCACATTTAAAAAAAAAAAAACCATTAATAACAATTAATTATGAATATTTAAAGATTGTTCCATTGAAATGCATTGGAGAGCGCCAGGTAGCGAGAGGTCATACCTGTCGCTGTTCAAGGTCGGACGCTGGCGCTGTGGGCTGAGGCTGGAATAATGATGAATGAGTGGCTATATGGCGCTATCTCAGTCGCTAAGCAGGATCGGCTTGATAAATGTGTGATTGTGGTGGGGAGCCGGCGTTCTCGTGGCGGGGCCAGTCATTACCGGCCGCTCACCAGTCGCTACCTGTCGCTATTCCTTCATAAATAAGGGCCTTAGACAGTAATGATGTTAACTGGTATCGACCACACTATCCATTTCTTTAAAAAATGCAAGATGTTAAAAGGTCTGTTCCCCCGCCCTGGTGCCGCAGTGTTGCGCTCCTTTTTTTTTTGTTATAGGAATGTGCTCTTTCTCTAGGTGGGCCGTGTTCAATTGGTTGAGCTCTGTATAGAGTAAAATCATCACTTTGTCTGGCCATAGGGAGACCGGGGCAATGCCCAGTGGGCAGCACTGCTTTGGGGACAGTTGGGCTGCTGCTTTTAACACCCACATTCAATGCCTGCCCCCCTTAGTCTCCCTCTCAGCCTCCTGTACCCACAAGCCAAGGAACCCCAGCCCCAATGTTATAGCCGCAGCATCATGGTTGGGGGGGCCTCAGCGGGGATGGCCATGGGCTGGCAAAAACCAGGGCTGATTTTTGGCCCCATTCGGCCACTGTGCACACCTGCAATGCCTGCACCATTTACATTGACATCAGTCTGCAAGATGCACTTTAACCTGACCCACAGCCTGATTCCTCTGTATTCTAACCTAACCCGCAGCCAGATTTTTGTGTAATTCAATCGGCCCCACAGCCTGATTCCTCTGTATTTCAATCTGACCCACAATCTGATTTATGTATAATTCAACCTGACCCACAGCCTGATAGCTCTGCATTGCAACTTAGCCCACAGCCTGACTCCTCTGTATTTCAAACAGAAACGCAGCCTGATTTATATTTAATTCAACCTGGCCCAGGATTCCTCTGTGTTTCAACTGGATTCACAGCTCAATTCCTCTATAATTCAACCTCACCCACAACCCAATCCATCTGGCCCAAAACCAGAGTCCTTAGTAATCCTCTATAATTTAACCTGACCCGTAGCCTGATTTTGCTGTAATTCAACCTGACCCACAAACAGATTTATATAATCGACTTGGACCCACACCAAATTCAACTGGACCTACATTCCTCCATAATTCAACCTAATTCACCGTCTAGATTTCTCATTAATACAACCTGAACCACAACCCAATTGCTCTATAAATCAACGTGGCCCACTGCCCTATTCTTAGTCACAGCCTAAATCCTACAAAATGCAGACTGACTGACCGCCTAATTTCTCTGTATTTTATCCTGACCCGCAGCCGAACTCCTCTGTAATTTGACCTGATCCAAATGCTGAATACTCTGTCCTTCCACTTGACCCACAGCCAGATGTATATGTAATTCAACCTGATCTATAGCCCCTCTACTAAAACCTGATCTATGGCATGAAGTTTAACCAGAACCACAACCTGATTACTATGTAATCTACAATGGGGGGGAGGAGGAAAGGGAGGCCTTGCCCTGTGGCACAGCTTTCCTTGTCTGAAGGTGGCTCCAATTAGGTGGTGTTTAGCAAGGTCACATTACCCTTGAGTTATAGCATATATATATATATATATATATATATATATATATATATATATGCTATAACTCAAGGGTTTTTTTTTTTTTTTTAAATATGCTTTGCCTTATTGGTGATTAATCAATACGTACAGACATTGTTACATACATATATATATATATATATATATGTATGTAACAATGTCTGTACGTATTGATTAATCACCAATAAGGCAAAGCATATTTAAAAAAAAAAAAAAACTAATAATTTTCCTCCCACCCGAACCCAGCAGTTATATGGGCCAAGGTGTGACAAGGCAACCCCTTGGATACTATGTAATCTAACCTGATCTGCAACCATATTTATTTGTAATTCTGCCTGACCCTTGGCCTGATTCCTCTGTGCTTAAAGTGGACCAACACCCAGGGGGGATCGGCCCGGAAATCTATAAGATTCCCGGACCGATCAGATCCCTCCCCGCGGGGAATCCCAGATCGGGATGTCCCGCGGGGAGGAACCCCCCAGGAGGCCCACAATCCTCACCTCCTCCAACGGCGCGGCTGCGTCTCTCGCTTCCCTCTAGCAGGGCGCGCTCCCGCGGCGGCCGTTTTGTGAATGACCGGCGCAGGCGCACTCCCTGTTAGAGGGAAGCGAGAGACGCAGCCAATGACAGCGCTCTGGTATGCGCGTCCAAGCGGCTTTGGACGCGCATACCAGAGCTGCTCTGAGCGCTGTCATTGGCCGGACGAGGTCACGTGGGAGCGGGGAGAGGTGAGTTTTTGCGGCGATCGGGGGGGTTTCAGACAGCGGGGCACCCCCGATCGGGGTGCCCCACCTAAGTGGACCAACACCCAGGATAGTCAAAATCCTGGGTGTTGGTCCACTTTAAAGCGGAACAAAACCTGCCCACACCGGCATAGCGTGCCCGCACATGTGCCGTAGGACTGGAGAAAATAGAGTTTTATGGACGACTTTGGGGGCTTTACACAGCGGGCCATCCCAAATCAAGATGCCTCGGGGGCAAGGGCCAAGTTTTTGGTCAGTTTCAAAGGGATTGACAAGCCAAGAAACATAACAAAAGCACCTTTTGTCCCCTGTAGCTGATCGTTCGACTCCAGTGATTGTCAGCTCACCAGATCGCTCGGTTAAATCCTGCGCTGCCTGGACCAATACCACTAGTCACTGGTATTTCCGTGTCAGGATCATTTTTCCCCCCACCAGTCACAGGGGCATTTCCACACCCTCTCAGTTCACTGCAATGGAGGGGGTGTGCCAAGGTTTGACACATCCGCTCCTGTCAATGGAGTGGCCATTGCAGCACTACTTAAAGTGGACCAACACCCTGCCTGATTGGCCCGGGAATCTATAAGATTCCCAGGCCGATCAGACCCCTCTCCGCGGGGCATCCGAAATCGAGATGTCCCGCTGTGTGAAACCTCCCAGGACGTCCCATTCACCTTACCTTACTCCCAATCCAGCGGCGCATGCGCGGGCCGCGACCGCATCTTGCTCTTCTCTCTAGCAGACTTGCATACCACAGCGGCTCCGAGCGCGCTGATTGGACGAGCGGCCGCGCATGCGCCGTAGAAGCAGGGCGAGGTGTCACACAGCGGGGCACCCCCGATCGGGGTGCTGGCGGAAGTGGACCAAAACCCAGGATAGTGAAAATCCTGGATGTTGGTCCACTTTAACTGATGGCGGGGACGTGAGCGCTACACAAAAGAGCTGTTGACCGGAGTTTGGGCATGGGAGGTGCAGGATTCTGGCAAGTTGCTTATCACCAGAGTTGACCCAATCAGAGTACCTGCTGTTTTTTTGGAGGGGGACTGGTCAATCCCTTTCACAGGAGTGTGCAAATTTTTTATAGCCACTGTATATTTCAACCCACATCATCATTCATCTGTTGCAGGCTCCAGGCTGTATGTGCCTCCCCCCCTCCATCTCCCCCCAGTGTTATCTCACAGATAGCGGGAGCTCCTCTTGTCAGGGGATAATGAGCTGTGAAGAGGATGCAGATGGCACTCCCCTGTTATCCTGGGAATGCCAGGAATGCCACCCTGCCCTGCTGCCATTGTGCTGTGCCCCCTGCCAGACCAATCAGCAGCCAGGATCACAGGTCAAATAATCAAAGAGCCCCTCCATAAAACACCCTCCTGTCTCCAACAAGCCCCTGTTTCTCCACCTTTTGTACCCCCCCCCCCATGGTGTCACTGTAATGACTGAACTGAAAACTTCTATGATGCCTGTGACACTGCTCAAAGTGTCTGCACTAAGTGGTAACTAAACATGGCCAATACTTCTGTGCTGGCCAATATATACCCCCCCCTCTAAATACATCCCCTTCTATTACCAGGGCCATTACAATATAAAGCAGCTTTAAAGAAGGCTTCTAAACCCCACAGGGCTGAAGTATGGATCAGTGTGCTGCCCTACAGAGGGGGGAACCTATCTATCTATCTATCTATCTATCTATCTATCTATCTATCTATCTATCTATCTATCTATCTAGCTGTGTTGCATATCTATCTATCCATCCATTTATCAATTCCATATCTATCTATCTATCTATCTATCTATCTATCTATCTATCTATCTATTTTTCCATCCATCTATCTGTTGCATATCTATCTATCCATCCATCTATCAATTCCATATCTATCTATCTATCTATCTATCTATCTATCTATCTATCTATCTATCTCATATCTATCTATCTATCTATCTATCTATCTATCTATCTATCTCCTATCTATCTATCTATCTATCTATCTATCCATCTATCAATTCCATATCTATCTATCTATCTATCTATCTATCTATCTATCTATCTATCTATCTATTTATCTGTTGCATATCTATCTATCTATCTCTCTATTCCATATCTATTTATTCATCAATCTATTTATCTGTTGCATATCTATTTATCCATTCATCGATTTATCTGTTGCATATCTATCCATCCACCCATCTATCAATTCCATATCTATCTATCTATCTATCTATCTATCTATCTATCTATCTATCTATCTATTCCATATCTATTTATTCATCCATCTATTTATCTGTTGCATATCTATTTATCCATCTATTTATCTGTTGCATATCTATCTATCCACCCATCTATCAATTCCATATCTATCTATCTATCTATCTATCTATCTATCTATCTATCTATCTATCTATCTATCTCAGATATGTTTGATTCAATTCAAACAGGCTTTATTGGCAGGTCCAAAAAACATTTAGCATTACCAAATCAAAAGATCCTAACAAATAGGGTGGGGGGGGGGGTGAAAAATAAAGGGGGTGGGCGTCGGGTTATAGAGCCAGGGTTGGGGAGATAATCCAGTGTTGGTGGGAGTTGGAGACATATAGGGGGGAGTAAGGGGTTGGGTCGGGATTAAGGGGCAGTATAGGGGTATGAAATCCATGGATTCTAATTGTCCTTTTAGTTGGTGTCAGACCCATAGGGGGCAGTATAGAGGTGGGGTATAGGGGCAGTATAGGGGTATACTCATGTATACTCATGGTGTCTCATGTTCCTCTCAGCTGGTGGCAGGTGGAGACATATTGGGTGGCTATTTGCAGGGTGGGCTCCTCTTCCCTCAGCAGGATGTGGAGTTTCCTCTCATCATCTATGGAAGGGAAATCTGGGATGAGGGTGGAGAGTCTCTGGAAGTCAGTGTCCCTGGTGGATGAATATTTGCTGCAGTGTAATAGGAAGTGGGCCTCATCCTCCAGGGCCCCCTGCTCACAGTGCTGGCACAGTCGGCTCTCCGACGGCTTGTATGTCTGCCTGCGCCAGCCTGTCTCCATCTCCAGGCTATGGGCGCTCAGTCTCTAGAGGCTAAGAGGCTGCCTGTGTTTGGAGCGGTACAGCCTCTCCAGGTATGGAACCATGGTGAAGTCCCTCTGTAGTGATTGGTAGACAATGAGTTTCTGGGAGTTACTTATTTCTCTCTTGCATTCCTCTGTATATTACTTCTGGCAGCTCTTTATCGCCCCCTTTATTTGGGCTTTTGTCTTGGCAGGTTGGAGTTTTGGCTGGACAGATTATTGACACTCAGTTGGAGGGCACAGGGTTTGCTCTGGGCCCCATGGCTCAGAGAAGCTTTGTGGTGGTAGAAGTCGTGGCTGCTAATCTGTATGTGCCCCCAGAATGACAGCGACCTCTTCTGCACCTGGAACCATAGGGGGGAACCTGCCCAGCTCTGCCCGGCACGCCATGTTGGAGGTGCAGCGATGGACCTGGAAGAGGTACTCTTTTGGGCTTGAATCCCATTTTGACTGGTCTGGGTAAGTGACTGGGTCCCAAACCTCACTGCCATAAAGCAGGATTGGGGCAATGACCCAAAGATCTTGATCCAGAGCCTCACTGATGGTTTGAGGTGGTACAGACGTTTTTAATGGCATAGAAAGTTCTGCAGGCTTGTCCTTTTATTGCCTCTACTGCTGCCTAAAGCTCCTTAATTGGTTAAGCTCCAGCCCCAGGTAGGTGTTGCTTTTGGTTTTCTTCAGTGCAGACCCGTTTAACATGAAGGAGGGAGTGGAGGCTTTTTTCTGACCCCTCCTCTCGAACACCATGACTTTGGTCTTTTTAGAGTTGATGCGTAGTGCCCATGTGGTGCTGAATTGTTCCAGTACTGCCAGGCTGTCTTGGAGGCCTCTCTCTGTTTGGGACAGCAGCAGGAGGTCATCGGCGTAAATTAGGAACTTCACCTCGCGGTCATGCAGGAGGAGGCCTGGTGCTGAGGAGGCCTCCAGAGCTACAGCCAGTTCATCTTATATGCTATATTATATAACATGTTATATGTTATGTTATATGCCTGCACAATATTAGTGATGGTGCCTGCATTTTGTAGTTCCCCCATCCGGATGGTGTTGGGGTAGATGTAACATTTTCAGTTTGGTTATCTCCTCTTTGAGTTGGCCATTTTCTTGTTTGAGTGAGTTTCAGGCCGTATGGATTTCATCACTGTGCTCGCATTTCAGCCTGGTTATCCCTTCCTTAAGATGGTCACTGGCATTTATGACCCTTTGGCTTTTTAGAATCTCTTACCTGAATTTATGAACATCTCTTCCTAGTACTGAAAGGTAATCTGTAAGTGTCTGCAGAGAAGGGTGTGAGGTACTTGGGCCTGATTCAGAGGTGTCTCTGGAGACTGGTGGGGTGGGAGTTAGGGCTTTGGTGGTCTCCCTGGCAGGATTACTTATGGCTCTGACAGCCTTTACTTGAGCAGAGTATCTAGGCTTTACTTGCTGTTTTATATGGGGGAAGATCGGCTGGAATTCTTCCAGTTTAGTTTCAATTGCTTGCACCATAATCATTCCATTATTGTAAATATGCCACATTTGGTGATGTTCTTATAGTGATCACATAGAGTTTCAGACCAGACACTATGGCGCGTTGTATAAAATAATAGATTAGTCTTCTCTGATTATCAAAGTCCACAAACAGCTGCTCTGGGCTTTACATTATCGGGGCCTTTTTTATTGCCTCTTTAGATCTGTCCGTCTCTGGGAATGTTATCTTTTATGGCATGTGACCCCATGCTGGCTGTGCCGGCCATTCCACTGTCCTGCTATACGCAATGCTCAGGAATAGTTGAAATGTTATTCACTCGATTCCGTTTACAAAATACGTTCTTTCTTTAGTTATATATACATTTTATACAGTCTATATAAAACTTGTGGCTTGATGGTGAGAAGCTCTTACCTTGAGGTGCTGTGTATATGGGCTTCTCTCAGGCTGTGCTTTGTCTATTTGTTGCTTGTCTCCTGTGCAGTCCTGGGCTGTGTTTCCAGCTTTTGTCTTTTCTTTGATTTTTTTTTTAGGCAGTGAGTCTTATGATGTCATCCTGTATTACAGATTTCCTTAATGTGTCCTCCAAATTGCTCAT
The DNA here is from genome assembly GCA_027917425.1 of Gastrophryne carolinensis. Lineage (NCBI taxonomy): Eukaryota > Metazoa > Chordata > Amphibia > Anura > Microhylidae > Gastrophryne > Gastrophryne carolinensis. The sequence continues at coordinate 39,554,871 of CM051240.1, read as the reverse complement.
TACAAGGTATAATCTTTCGTTAGCTCAGGAGCTCATCTTCAGTGTTGCTTACTCCTCTGTGTCTGGGCGGGACACATATAATCATCTATCTATCTATCTATCTATCTATCTATCTATCTATCTATCTATCTATCTATTCTATTTATCTATCTATATCTTGTATTCTGATTACAAGATACAATAGGAGAGAGCCCTGCCTGTGCGAGCTTACAGTCGAATGGATCTATCTATCTATCTATCTATCTATCTATCTATTCTATTCCAAATATATCTATCCATCTATTCTCTATCTGTCTATCTATCTATCTATCTATCTATTTATTGATTCCATATCTATCTATTCTATTCCAAATATATCTATCTACATTTATTATCTATCTATCTATCTATATCTATCTATCTATCTATCTATCTATCTATCTATCTATCTATCTATCTGTCTGTCTGTCTGTCTGTCTGTCTGTCTGTCTGTCTGTCTGTCTATCTATCTATCTATCTATCTTATTTTCCATTATATTTTTCATTTTATCAATATGTCTTTATCTATCTTTCGTTGAATAATTATCTTCTCTTTCTTTCATTCTATCATCTTCCGTTTTTCCCTAGCTATATATCTATCTATGTACTCTATCTATCTATCTATTCCAAATAGGGATTCTAAAGTCATTTTGACTATGGGCCTTATTTATGATGTCCGCCTTTTAGCATATTTTTTGTGGCTATAGCCAGCGTTCCCTCTAAGCTGCGCGCGTGCGCGGCCGCGCACCCGCGGCTGCTCCTCCGCGCAGGCCCGCGCGCCGTCCGCGCATTTCTGTCAGCAAACAAAAAAAAAAATGCTCAGTCAAGTCCGCGACAGCTGCTGCCGCTGTGAGTTGTCGAGGCCGGTGCCTAGGGGCGCTTGCGTCACAGAGGGGCGGGTGTCCGTGTGTGGACAGAAAAAAAAAGTTTTTTGTTTTTTTTTACTATGGCCGCACCGCCGCGCTTCTTGCCCCCCTCCCTTCCCGATCAGCTGCTCCGCCGCCAGTCCAGCGCAAGGCCGCCTGGCGCGCGTGCTCCTCGCCCTCCCCCCCAGCCAATCAGCTGCCCCCCAGCCAATCAAGAGGCTGGCTCTGACAGCCAGCCTCTTGATTGGCCTCCTCATCTCCCCGCCCCACATCAGCTGCTCCGTCTCCCGCACCTGCCCCGCGCATGGCCGCCTGGCGTGCATGCCCGCGGTGTCGCCCGCACCGACCCCTCGGGGTCATCAGTGCTCCTCGCTACCCCCCCCCATCATCTGCTCACCGGCGCTCACACCCGCCTCCATCTCAGCCGGCAATGACAGGCGGCATCTTGATTGGCCTGCTGGCCCTGCCCCAGCCATTGGTTATGGAGCAGTGCCGGCGCGGGATACGAGAGCGGGCCGCCTGGCTCCTCCCACCTACTGAGTCAAGGACGCATGATTAAGTGCTGAGGAAGAGACCCCAGAGGAAAAGGTAAGAGCGCTTGTATTAAAAAATTAAATAAATTCAAAATAGATGTTGATTTTGGAGAGGGTGTGTGTGTATGTTTTTATTTTTTTTCAGTTTGGTCACGGGCTCCCGAGCGCATGCCCACAGGGGCGCCCGTGCCCCATGACCAACAAGTAAATCTGGCCAGCTCGGTGGTTCCGGCGCCCTTCCCCAGGGGCATCCCAATTTGGAATGCCCTGGGGGGGGGGAAGGTCAAAGGCCAGCCTCCACAATACCCATAGATACTCACCTCTCCCCGGTCCAATGGTGCATGCGCAGACTCTCGTCCAATGAGAGCTGTCCACTGTCACTAGGTAATTCGACAGGTGGCTCTCATTAGTATCAATGGGAATCCCAGCCTGTTGAATTAAGCGGTGATGGTGGGCGGCTTAGATTGGATCAGAGCCCGAGCATGCACCGTTGGAGCCAGGGAAGGTAAGTGTTTACTGGACTTTCTGGGGGTTATACACAGCGGGGTATCCTGGGACATAGCCCATGCATGGTCATGAAATCTTTTGTTATGCTTTAAAGAGGAATATCGGATCAGGGCCATCCAAGGTCCACTTCTTGGGGCAATTCAAGATGCCCCACTGTGTAAAACTGTGTGTGAGTTCTGGGGTGTTGTGGGGGGTTTCACACAGTGGGGCATCCCAAAGTGGGATGCCCTAATTAAACAGACCCAACTCCATGAAAGTGAGAATCCCAGTGGTATGTCCACTTTAAAAATTGGGGGGGAGGGGGGCGCATGACCAAAAAGTGCCTAGGGCAGCTCCAAACAATACGGCCCTGGGAAGGAGCAGCGTGTGAGAGAAGGAGCAACAATTCGTCTTGTGTGAGGGAAGGAGCAGCGGTCTGAGGAGCAGGTAAGTTTTAGGTATTGGGTATACAAGGTAAGATGGGAGCGAGAGAGGAAGGAATGTGGAAAAGAGGGACAAAGAGAAAAGTAGGTAATGTGGAAAAGAGAGAGAGAAGGGGGATGAGGAAAAGACAGAGGAGCAGGGAATGTAAAGAAGATAAATAAAGATAAAATCAATGTGACAATGAAGGAAAATAGGTACTGGTGCTATGAAAACCAATAGAAAATAATACAGAAAAGAGGTAGGAAAGATGGGGAAAAATATGAAATCAGCTTAAAGTGGACCAGCACCCTCCTTGATCCGCCCGGCAATCTATAAGATTCCTGGGCTGTTCCAATCCCTCCATGCGGGGCATCCAAAATCGGGATGCCCTGCTGTTTGAAACCCCCAGGAAGCCCTGTAACATTACCCTACTCCTGGTCCAAAGGCACGTGCACAGACCGCGGCTGCATCTGACACTTCTCTCTAGCAGGGCTTATGCCGCCCCTGCCAATTGTGAATGGCCGGTGTGGGCGCACTCCCTGTTAGAGGGAAGCATGAGATGCGGCCACCAGCATGCTCGGATACGCGCTTTAAATTGGACCAACACCCAGCGGGATTGCCAGTCCCTCCCTATGGGGCATACAAAATCGGGATGCCCTGCTGTGTGAAAACCCCCAGGACGCTTTCTGTTTCTTGGATCTGGATCTTTCTGTTGAATGTGCTTTGCTTTTTTTAGTAGTAGTTTGTTCCAGTGTATTTATCTCAGTTTTTTTCCATTGCCCACCTTTTATCGCGCATTGCCCAGCTCCCTCGCTACTCCGCCCAGCAGCTGCTCCTGCTTAGAGGGAACATTGGCTATAGCGCCATCTTCCGAGCGCCTGCATTCCCATCTTATCTGGCGCTGTGCTGTGTAGTACATTGGCGCTAGCAGTCGATGCACAGAACGCTACTAATTAGCATTGATTGTTGCCCTTGGTATTGGCCGGTCTATGTCAGCGCCTGTTGGACCTGCTGGCCAGTTATCCCAGCGCCAGTGAGTGCCATTTTGTACCATCGTTATTCCGGCACTCAGTATCATATTTTTTAATTTTTTCCTCCTTGAAATGTGTTTCATCATTACAGTTATAAAAATCACTGCTGGGGACAATCTTTACAGTGCGTTTAAACTATTATATGTCACAGGTGCTAAGTTACATATTAGCATGATACCCACAGAATAGAGAGCAGAATTGATCGCCAATTAGTAGCCCATATTCCGGAGCATCAGGCTCCTTTCTCAAGGCTGCGAGGGAGCGCCATTGCCTAATTCCTCATACTACAATTATTGACAATTCCCTAATGCAAGTTCTGTACAAATAAATGTGTGTAATATTAATTCTAAGCTGCCCGTAGGTGAGGTGGTATAGGACAGTGGAGGGGTTAGGTCAGTGGTAGAGGACAGTGGCATGAAGTGGAGGGGTTGGGTAAGTGGTGGAGGACAGTGGCAGGAGGTGGAGGGGTTAGGTGAGTGGTGGAGGACAGTGGCATGAGGTGGAAGGGTTAGGTGAGTGGTGGAGGACAGTGGCAGGAGGTGGAGGGGTTAGGTGAGTGGTCGAGTGCAGTGGCAGAGGTGGAGGGGTTAAGTGAGTGGTGGAGGACAGTGGCATGAAGTGGAGGGGTTAGGTGAGTGGTATAGTGCAGTGACAGAGGTGGAGGGGTTAGGTGAGTAGTATAGTGCAGTGACAGAGGTGGAGGGGTTAGGTGAGTGGTGGAGGAGAGTGGCAAGGGGTGGAGTGTTTAGGTGAGTGGTAGAGGGCAGTGGCAGGAGGTGGAGGGGTTAAGTGAGTGGTGGAGGACAGCAGCAGGGAGTAGAGGACTTTAAGATTTTGAGGGTTTAGCCGTAGTTTCACTTTAAGAGTACCAAGGCCCTTATTTAAGAAGGGATAGCGTCAGGTAGTGGCTGGTTAATGACAGGCAGCGACTGGTGAACGCCGGACACGGCACACAATAGAACATTTATCAAGCAGAATCTGTTTAGCGACTGGGATAGCGCCATGTAGCGTCTGATTCATCATTTTCACAGCCTCAGCGAACAGCGCCAGCGTTCAGCCTTGCACAGCGCCAGGTATGACCTCTCGCTACCTGGCGCTGTTCCATACATTTCAATGGACGATCCTTTTCTTCTCTTTTTTTTTTTTTTTTTTCAAAAAAATCACAAATATTTCTGTGACCTCTTCTGGCATTGAAATAGCAGTTTTTTCATAATTTTTTAATTTTTCTTCAGAAATGACATTACAGGTCTGCCATTAAAGTGTTCATGTTACAATGTTGCTACAATGTAATTCCATATGTTTTCGCTTTGTTACTAGTTGATAGATGCTGAAAAACAGACTTTAAACAGACCACCTCCTGCGCTCTGGGCTTCAAAAAAATATTTTTCAGCGCCAGAGATTTGTGAGGCTGTTTTTTTGCTGAATATGGTGTGAGTTGGTCGCTATGAGCAGTCGCTAACATGAGCTCCCATACAGCGCTGTACTGGTCAAATAGCGACTCCTCACAATGTATTCAACATGACTGAACAGCGACTGAGTCGTTATAAAGTAGCGACTCACGGCCGAGCACTGCGACTACTAGCGGGCGCTCTGAAAATGCCTGCTACCGACGCTCATCTGTCGCTACCTGCCGCTAATGATGAATTAGCCTCCAAGTCTATGCCTTAAGCTTTAGTATGTTCTGCTTTAAAGTGGACCTATCTCCAACATTTTCACTATCCTGGTCCATTTTCCTGGGACATCCCAATTTGGCATGTCCCCCTGTGCCAAGCCCCCCAGATCCCTCACACAACTCAACTTTCCGCTGTTCCCATGGCACATGTGTGGCCTTTCGTTCACTCATCAATGTATGCTGTACATACTAATGCACAGCATAAAGTGTTGCTTTGAATTGAGCGCTGGGTTAGGGAGCTGGCCGGGTCCCCAGTTTCCATGCAGTGGGTGGTGCGCTCCTGTGCCCAGCCTATATGAATAGCTGGCTCGCCTGCAGGGATGCTGGAAAGATAAGTGATGGGGGTACACACAGTGGGATATCCTGAATCAGGATGCCCTAGGGATACTTGCTTGTCTGGCCCTGGAGACCATTGCAATATTTGTTCCTCTTTGACCCCTCCTCGGACAGCTAACGGGCAGGCTGATTCATTACTAGCGACAGGTAGCGACAGCTGAGCGTCTGTAGAGCGGATTTCAGAGCGACCGCTAGTAGTCGCTGTGCTCGGCCGTGGTTCGCTAGTTCAGAGCGCTTCAGTCGCTGTGCAGCATTGATGAATACGTTGTGGGGAGTTGCTATATGAGCAGTACAGCACTGTATAGGAGCGAATGGTAGCGACTGGTCAGTGCGACGGACTCACACCATATTCATCAAAAAGCAGCCTCACACATGGCCGGCGCTCAAAAATGCTTCGCCATTGCCCACAGCCCCCGGAGGCTGTGTGATTAAAGGTTGTTTTTGAACATGTATCCGCCAGTAACAAAGCGAAAACATATGGAATTACATTGTAATAACATTGTAACATGAACACATTTATGCCAGATCTGTAATGTCAATTCTGAATAAATATATAAAAAATTAAAAAAGTGTGAATAAAATGGCTTTTTCTAGGCCAGGAGAGGTCACAACATTATTTGAGATTAAAATAAAAAAAAAAAATAATACAAACCCACTGTTTAAAGAGAAGTAAAAGAACGTCCATTGAAATGTATGGGAGAGCGACAGGTAGCGAGAGGTAAGACGTGGCGCTCTGCAAGGCTGAACGCTGACGCTGTATGCTGAGGCTGGGATAATGATGAATCGGACGCTACATGGCGTTGTTCCAGTCGCTCACCAGATTTGGCTTCATAAATGTGTAATTGCGCGCCGTGTCCGGTGTTCACCTGACACTACTTGACGCTGTACAGGTACTACCTGCCGCTATCCCTTCATGAATAAGGCCCGTAGCCTCCCAGTTGCTTGCTCTTTGCTGCTATTGTGTGGCCCCATCTGTTAAAGAAATCAGCTGGTGTATGTGTACACAGGGAGAGTTGCCGCCTTTCATTCTCAGCACAAGCTCAGCTCGGAAGACAATGCAGAGCTGCCACACAGGCCTCATCCACTTCCGGCGGTGGCTATGCCCACTTAAACTGGAGGGCTGCAGACCATTGGCTGAGGAGCTCTCACAGAAGGAAGCATTGGCGGCGGTGGCGTGATCTCACCCACGCGTTCCGTGGCCACCTACGCCACTTTCTCAAGGTGCTAAGTCAGCAGCAGCGCACTGAGGAGGGATGGAGGGTGCAGCAGCACGCTGAGGATCAATCGTTCTCTATGCCTGGCATACCTCCCAACCGTTCTGCGGACAAGTGGTATCCAGGGCCATATTTAGTGTTCATGCTGCCCTAGGCAATTTTTGGCCACATGCCCCTATTGGAGGGCGGGTAAAAATGTTGTTCCTTGGTCCACTTTAAAGAGGAACTGCAGATCATTGGCTGAGGAGCTCTCACAAAAGGAAGCATTGGCGGCGGTGGTGGTGATGGCCGCGGCAGTGGTGGGGGGGGAATCATGTGCTGAGCAGCAGCCCCCCAATACAAACAGAAATGGTCCCAGTAGACCGCAAATGGGATACCCCGGATGGCACCAAATGTCCCTCAATAATCAATCATCAAAAATCTGATCAAACCAATATAATCATCTTTAATCAATTGAAATGTTAAAAAGTCACAAACACATAATTACAACCACAGACCTTCTTTAAAAAAACATTTACACAAGGACCCGGCCACAGCAAAGAACCCTCATTACAACTCCACAATTCGTCATCTATATACTTGTGTGATAGAGTTCAAATAAATCCTATGTTCCTAAATATAAAGTGCTATATGCAAAAAGTGCAAAAATGCAGACTAAAAAGTGAAAATAAGTGCTTAATGTTCAAATGAACAAGACAAAACTATCTGAGACCCATAAAGTGATCAAAAAGGTCACCCCTGCTGGACCGGACATATGATCTCACCCACGCGTTCCGTGGCCACCTACGCCACTTTCTCAAGGTGCTAAGTCAGCAGCAGCGCACTGAGGAGGGATGGAGGGTGCAGCAGCACGCTGAGGATCAATCACTCTCTATGCCTCCCATACCGTTCTGCGGACAAGTGGTATCCAGGGCCATATTTAGTGTTCATGCTGTCCTAGGCACTTTTTGGCCACATGCCCCAATTGGAGGACAGGTAAAAATGTGCTTTGGTCCACTTTAAAGAGGAAGATCTGTGGCCCTGTAGTCTAAAAGACTCCAGGGCTGTACGAGTTCCACTCCCTAGGGCATCCCAAATTGGCATAACCTGCTGTGTGGAAAGCCCAGATCACCCGGTCTACTTCCACTTCACAGAGCCCTCGTTACTCAGTACCGCGGCCGCATTCCTCTAACTGCGGTGTGCACCCAGGCCAGGCCTTTCTGATTGGGCAGCCCGGGCACGTACACAGCAAGGAGTAAGCTAGGATGCAGCCGCTGGTGCGCTCAGCTCCATTCGGCTCATTAGCTAAAAGGGACTAGTGAACCGATTGAAACCGAGAACTCTGAGCGGCTCGCTTTTGCAAAGATGAGTTTCCTGTAGGATTCGTGGGGATACACACAGCAGGGCATCCTAAATCGGGATGCCTGGTCTGAGAGGAACAATACCCGGGAGAGTGAAATTCCTCATTCAGTAAACTTAGTGCCTTACCAGTGTGCATTGTGCAGTGGGGCATCCCTATGCTTCCAGTGTAATGCACTATGAGGAGGAAGTCTTTGCTCTCACTCCCCAGAAGGTCATCAAACCTGTAGCCAGACCAGAGCCTCAACAGCACCCTTTGCCAACAAGTTACCCCTGCACAAAGTCCTCTAGGTACCCTCAACCCAAAGCTCTTAGCTATGTCTCAGAATGCCTCTGCCAGGTTGCCATCCTGTCTGGGACTGCAGGGACACCATGCACATCATGGGAACCGGTAGCTTGCTTTGATTGCAAAAAGAGAAGTCTGTGATACAGGGCCAAGAGAAGCCTGGCTCTGTGGAAGAAGCTTCCTCAATTAAAGTGGACCTCCTTACCAGGGCTGGCATCAGCTCCTGGCAAGGCTGGGCAGCTGCTGGGGGCCCCCACCCTCCGGGGGGCCCACTGACAGGGCCTGCCTTTGGGGTGTGCGACAGGGGCATCCAAAATCAGGAGAATCTAGATTTGTTTAGACTCCGGGGTCCATGGGTTTTGGTGTGCTTCAAGGTAGACCAAAACTAGAGTTTTGGTCCAAATAGCATGATCCTTAGAGGGCATCCAGATTTGGGACATTCAGATTTGGGATGTCCCTCGGTGATGTGATGCGACTCTTCATTACAAAGGGACCCACTGAGACCATGCCACCCAAGGGCCCACATTAACCTGGAGCCGACCCTGCTCCTTACTAATGGATATAGGTCCCCTTTAATGTACTTTCACCAACTTTCAAGATGCTGGTTATGAGGCTCAGAACCACTCCAATGTACTACTGTGCGGCCACCATCACTGCGCGTGTGCCACCCCATAGACCTGCCACACATGGGGGGCTGGGGACACCATGCAGATGCACCTTAAATGGGGGCTATAATACTATGTCTAGCCATCATTAGATCAGCGCCCGCAGACTAAAGATACCCCAGCCCCCCACCCCTGTCTACCCTGACACATTATAAGGCTGTATACTGTAGTATAGAGCCACCATGCTGCCCCCCTCAACCAAGCAATCACTTTCCACAAACACATGCAGAGGCTTGAAAACGCTGCTACCAACATTCTAATAAGCACCTTAAACTTTCACTCTGAATAAGAGCCTATCTTATATGTTTCCCACACCCTGTACATACAGATTGCTCACATTAAAAATCATCCTACCGGCATCTGCTGCACGTTATGAGCCTTTAAACATCCAAGATGGCGGCTCATGGAACATCAGGCAGCCTGCAAACAGGAAGTGCCTTCTGACTGTGCTGCTCTGCATTCTGGGACTGCTGACCTGTGGTGGAGCCCATATCCTAAAGTCCTTAACAGAGTTGCAGCTCAGTGGGGAAAAGAATAATAAGTGACTAAAAACGTAAAATATATTAATTTTCGATGCTGGGGAATCGTTTTTTAAGGGTTTGGGCTTTTCAATAAATCATGGTGAAGGTCCGGTTTAATCATCCTGATGTGCAGGTTTGGGGCACTCATCCTCCTGCAGAGGAAGCAAAGAAGACAAGTTCATTCTGAAAAGAACAGCTGTGGTTCCTTCCTCCCTATGCTGCACTGCTCTGCCCCTAGTGGCCGGATGAATTAACGCTGCTGATCAGCATTGATGCATTATCATGGCGTTCCCCATCACCCCGTCTGCCAGCGAAGTATAATTTACTGTTTTATATTTATTTAAATGTGCCCTGTGGACCCAGGCTCCCTTAGGCACGTGCCTATGTTTGCCTAGTGGCAAATACGGCCCTGGTGGTATCCCGGCAGGACAGAGGGATTAGCAATGCAATCCCGGGACGGTCCCGCACAATACGTAACAGTTGGAAAGTGTGGATATGAACGCTCCAAATAGCATTTTGTCATTCAGAGATCGTACGATGTCCTTCTTGTTACTTTGGCCCTTATTCATCAAGCGATAGCGCCAGGTAGTGTCTGACGAGCGCCAGGTAGCGGCAGCTAACGGCGACTACCGACTCCAGTACGCCCGGCGGCGGTCACAATGACGCATTTATCAAGCAAAATGAGGCTAGCGCCGGCGAGAGCGACGGCTAGCGCGGCATTCATCATGAAGCCGGCTGGACCGAACAGCGCCGCTGCAAATTCCTTCACAGCGACACGTATTACCTGGCGCTACCTGCCGCTCTCCCATACATTTCAATGGCAGACGCTGCAATGATTGTTCTTAGTGGTTTTGGGGTTTTTTGCTTTGGGACAAAATTCAACACATGTTTATATTGATATGTTTGATGAATCTAGCTGGTTATTTATCTTTTTTTTTTTTTTTTTATTTTTCACAATGTAATGTTGTGAGTGACATGGGAATTGCATCTCCTCCACCCAAACTCATTGGCCTCAAAAGCGCTGGTTTTCCACACAAACGGAGCTTGTAAAGCTATTTTGTAGCCTGTCAGGTTGGGCGGTCACGTTCGCTCTTAGAAATTGTCAGCGCCCAAGCTATTCGGCAGCCCTGTCCTTGATGAATCTGTGTTGGTCAGTGTTTGTGCAGTCGCTGTTTGAATTCGCTATGTGGCGGCGCGAGCGTCGCTGTGCCTCGCTGCGCTGCGTTGTGCGGCGCTGTGCTGTTCATACATGTGCCCTTCTGCCATTTGCAAGGAATTCACTTCCCGCGACCCCAGTCGTTGTTAATGAATACACTGTAGTTGTGAGCGTGCCTGGCCCCATATTGCAGGATTAACATTCAGTCGTACCAGCTCATAACAACCCGTTATGCATTCTCATGTGTGCCACATTTTCAGGTAGTTGTCTAGTTAGATTGTGTGATGACTTTGTGAAGCAATAATCTCTGTATATTTAAGCACAACGGTGTATGCTTTAGAAGGACCTATGCATTACAGTATGTAGAATCCCCAGCTAAATCAAGCTAATAGTTCGTTGCGCCTTTGCCCCTAGCTTGTTTTGCAGCGTCATTTTAATGTTTTTCCGCCACTTAGCTTGCACATAGCTGATATTAGCTTGTCCCTGCTGCACGCATGTTTTTTTTTTTTGTTTTGCAGCACAGTTGCTTGCGTCATATCCGGTTCCTGGATCCTCCTTTGCGTTTCAACGCCACCTTAAGGTAAAACTGTCTTGCGCTTATGCCAATAGCTTGTTTTTCAGCGTCATTTTAATGTTTTTCCGCCACTTAGCTTGCACATAGCTGATATTAGCTTGTCCCTGCTGCACGCATGTTTTTTTTTTTTGTTTTGCAGCACAGTTGCTTGCGTCATATCCGGTTCCTGGATCCTCCTTTGCGTTTCAACGCCACCTTAAGGTAAAACTGTCTAGCGCTTATGCCACTAGCTTGTTTTCAAGCGTCATTTTAGTTTTTCCGCCACTTAGCTTGCACATAGCTGAGAATAGCTTGTTGCTGGGGCGCGGTGCGTATTTTTGTTTTGTTTTGTTTTTTATTTGTCTCATGTCGCTAGCGTCATTTCCGGTTCCTGTTTCCTCCTTAGCGTTTCCAATATGGCTCCCAAACGGCGAGTAATGCGCCTCCCCAGCTCCTCCTCAGATTCCGGACCCACCACCCCTCCCCCACATCCCCCACCTACCTCACCTTCCCCAAATACCACCCCTCCCACCCATTCCCCTCCTGGGCCCCAAAAACAAAGGCGCACCCGGGTGGATAGCCGGGTAAATGGCCAGGTTGTGAAAGTGAGTATTTTAGTTATGTATTTTTAGCTTAAAAATTTATAAACACACAGGGTGGATAGGGGCAGAATTTTTATTGTTTTTAGGCCAAAATTTAACACTCCACATGGGGCATCCCCATTGTGGATGTCCTGCTTGGATGGCCCCCCCCCCCCCTGGAGGGCCCTAAAAATTACCTCTGCCCCGTCCCATCTGTGCATGCGTGAGTTGCGGATGCCTATTGCGCTTACCTCTAGCAGGGTGTACCCCTGCGCCATACATATTGTCATTTGGTGTGCAGGCGCACTCCCTGTTAGAGTCAAACGCCACATGCGTACTTTGCCGTGCAGACACAGCTGAGCTGGTATGCACCTCCCAAGGCCCTTGGATGCGCATACCACACCGGCGTGGAGCGCTGTGTTTGGCTTGCGGAGTGACGTGGGAGTGTCCTCAGCGGTGTATTTGGGCCCTTCAAAGGGGGTTGCAGACAGTGGGCCACCCACAATAGTTGTGGCCCAAAAAAGTGCACACAAACCCAGAATAATGTAAATCCTGGGTGTGGGTCCACTTTGATCTTGTCTCTGTATAACTGTTTATGACATTGTTCTGAGGTCATGTATTTATTTTTTTTTTATTTTATTTTTTTTTTTTTCCTAGGACTTCTGCCTGGCCGAATACGACTATGCCCGAGGAGCGAAAAAACGCCTTGCCATGGAGGTGAAGGCCACTGTGTCCCGGCGCTTCAAGACCGACCTGACCATCCGGGCGATCCAACAAAAATGGTCAGATTTTAAGCGCCGGGACCCAGAAGGCGTGTACCGCCTATATGATGCCTACGCATCAGGTAAGTTAAAGCTTATGTTCTTTTTTGCCTTTGTGCAGAATCATCTGCTAAGCTGTGTCCTTTTTTGCTCTTTATATTAATTATTTGCTTTCACCCCCTCCACACAGATAAGCGTCCTCCCCTGGGGAAACGTGGGAAGGGATTCCTCCCCCGAACCAGGCAGGCGGACTCGGGGGAGTCATCGGGGGAGGGTCCCTCCCGCGGGTCCTATTTAGAGGACCCAGGGGAGGAAGGGGATGACGCCCCAGAGGAGTGTGCTGCTGGGGGGCAGGCTGGATCAAGCCTCAGCTCCTCACACTCTGAGTCTGAGGACTCTCACCAGGCAAGGGGCCACTCTCAAGCAGGGAGTGAGAGGGAGGAGGGTGGCCCTTTGCCTGGTGGATCTTCTGAGCAGAGTGTGAGGAGCCGAGGCTCCCCGCCTCCTCCTCAGAGCCCTCCCTGGGCTTCAAGTGGCGCTTCATCCCCTGGTGAGTTTACATGTTTTAATTGTTAGTCTGTGCCAGGTTTCATCTGACCATTTGTGCTTAGCCCTTGCAATTCCTCTGTAATTTGCAGGGCATCATATAGGCGGCACCTCCATGGATTTTTGGCGTCAAATCCTCCTCGGGCATAGTCGTGGTAAGTGTATGTTTTAAGCTAGTTCATTTTGGACTTTATGTCATTCCTTAAAGTGGACCCACAAACATTGATGATATTGCTTGGATTATGGCGCCTTGCCTGCCAAATCACATCCCTCACCCAGGGCCCCCCCCCAACCAAACACCACAAACTACTTCCCTCTTTGGGGGTGGCAGAAGCCATTGTCCCTGCCTCCTGTGTGGCACTCGAGATGTGTGTGCGCCTGCGCTCTGTTTCATACTGGCATGCGTGTGCGCACACACTGGCGGAGTGATGTGCGGAAGGCAGGGGCGGTGGCGGACTAAAATTGTGTTGCTCTGCCAAAGTAGACTACTACACTGAATATTCACAATCCTGTGTCTTGGTACACTTTTAACAGACACGTTTCCTGGTCCATTGTCTCAGCTGGTTTGCTAATGTACATTAACATCACAAACCACACTACAGTGCTAGCCAACTGGAAACCACCCCTATGTTTCTGGCCACACCATGATGTGTGCTAGCAATAGTTAATTTACGTGAAGTAGTTAGGGCAAACACATGTTGCACACTGGTAACATTATCCATTAAATTGGTAATGAGTCATTTACATTGCAATGTAAAGGTTAGTGTCAGATTTTCAAAATGGATACATGTGGCAACCATAAACACTTCACATTAACTAATGGGCCAGGAATATAGCAAATATCGTTTAACATGTATGTAAAGAAGTGTTTGTTTTTGGAGCTAAGACTCAATAACCAGATTGATGTCCAAACTTCGGGTGTCATAGCTCCACTAAATGTTGTTTTGTATTTTGTTTTTTTATGGACAGATGTCGCTACGCAGACGGAGGCAGAATTCCTCCTCCCCACACCAGCTCCAGGGACGGCCAGCAGCATGGGCCACCGCCACAGCTGCGATGGTGAGTACATCCAAATTAATATGGGTAAATACTTTGTAAACATTTCTCTTCTAGTTACATTTGTAGAAATTTGTAATTGACCAATGTGTGAATATCACACACATCTAGGTTAAATGTGTTTGGTCAATAATCCAACATGCCAGTCACCATCCTTGATAGTTGCCTCACATTCTTGTTACGGACACATACGGACTATTTGTGGCGTATAGACAACCAAATGGGGCTGATTAGTTGTTTACCAATAACATTATAGGGCAAACTTCCATCTTCCTTAGGCACTGATGTTTGGCTTGGACTAAAGACATAAATGTCCTTACTTGGCCATAAACATTATTACATTTGCAAGAGTTAACCTGGCCCAACACCAAGGGTGTTTAATGTGCATTAAACATTTAATTTGCCAACAACTAACAACTAACACCCCGCGGAACATACGATAAGTGCAGGTACCACGGGTCCAACCCACCAAGCAAACCCCTAATTATGGGAACTTATCTTCCGCTGGCTCCTGCGCAACACTCCAGACGTGCATTTTTCCCCCCTGGGCCTCTGTGAATGGCCGCCGGGTCCCCATGAGCAGCCAGAGAGTGACATGCGTGAAGAGGGGGTGGAAGAGGAGTGTACATTCCTGTTCCCTGCATAGACGTTAGCGTGCGTTCTTTGTGCCAAGCACGTTGGAGCATGGAGAGGTGAGTGGCTATGGATTACTGTGTGTATACACACATCAGGGGAAATACAGATCTGTGAGAAACAACAAAGTGGGCCAAAACCCATGATAAACTATATTGTGGGTGTTGGTCCACTTTAAGAGTAAAGGTATGTGGTCCTAACATGTTTTCAAGCCAATATTAAAACTTTATTTAAAAATGTTAGGGGCACATTGTTCACCAATGTTAATGTGAGTGTTAGCAAGTTAGAAACACTGACATTACATTGCTACATCTGTGTATGTTGAGTTCCCAATCAAATTCTAAGATATTATTTTTTATCACATCTCTACAGCTTGTATACGCCAGCATCGCAGACTGTGGCGGGCCTTCCGACAGATGAAAGGGATGCTGCTGGCCATGAAGAGGCGTCGGAGACGTTAGGGTGGGGGGGATGGCTGCCCTGGCCATGTTTTATTGGCTTTGTTGGCCTATGTTGGCCGTGTTGGCCCAATTTGTATAAATACATTTATATTTACCAAGAACTGTGTTGTTCCTTGACCAGCATAGGTTTAGATTCCCAAAAACCATTATGTCTAAAATTAGGCAGCCATTTTGAGCCAGTACATGTTTACACCATAGTAAGCAATGTTAACTAATGTGGCACATAAATGGTGGCATAATATTAGAGATGATTGAGCAAATCAGCCCTGACTGTGTATTTAGCTTTCACATGTATGGATAAACACAAATTAGAGGTGGTTTTCAAAAATATATTTACATAAATAATAAGAAAAAGGTTTACAAATTAATATTCTTGGCTGGGTGGCCGGGGAGGTTGGGAGTCATTGCTAGGGGCGGTGTTGGGGGACAACAGTGCAGTAAAAAATATAGACTGCTGTTGTATGAGCTGTTGTAGCAACAACAAAGTTTGGTCCTGCCGCTGTATTGCCTCTGCCTGGCGCTGTATTGCTTCTTCCTGGCGCTGTACAGATTGCTCGATAACATTTGCAAGGCGACCAAGGTCCTGGTTCTGTTGTAGGTTTTGCCTTAACTGGTCCACCTGGCGCTGCAGGCCCTCATTTTGTTGCTGACACATCAGCACCTGATTTTCCAACGCCGCAATGCGCTCATTAGTTCCATCACGCGGCTGTTGGCGACTGTAGTCCTCCAGCATCCGGACCCCTAGTTGGTAGAAATCGGCACTGGTTGGTGCCACACCTCCTCTTGCTGTGGTTGGAGGCTAAACAAATAGTAAACCACATTTTAGTGAAACGGAACAAATGCAGTTATGCCCCTCCCAAAAGTTACCATAAACACTCACTAGACAACTTACCCTTGTCTGAGCCTCTGAAGCTTGGCCACATGGGACTTGGGAAGAGGTCCCAGCTTGGGGTTCTGGTTCCGCCTCCTGCCAAAACAACAATGAAAGGAAATGTTACATGTTGCTTCTTCCACTACCCACGAATATGCCAATGGGTTTCGAGGTCGTCTACATCAGCCATGTTACCTGCGTGTCCTCCGGCCCAGGTAGGCTCGAGGTATCGCTGCCAGAGAGTCGCAATTCAACATCCGAGATGTCGGGCAAGTTGGCATATGCTAAACAGGAAAATCAGGTTAGTAGGTCTGTGGGCCAAACTCTAATGTAACCTGGTTAGGCTATCGAGGCCATACCTCTAAAAAGTTTAAAAATACACACTAGACCAAAGGTCTCGGTTAAACTCAGATTGTTAACATGTATGTTACAGGACTAAGACGCACTAATTTCTGCAAATCTCATCATAAACATTGCTTAAATTAAACATACCCGCAATATCCCAGATGTCTGGAGTGGGGTCCTCACTCGAGCTTGGACCTTGAAAATACATGTGGACACACAAGTTGCCAGAAGCAAGTGGCACAACATTAGAGCCAAAATACAGACTAGAGCAAGGCAAAACCACTTACCCTCATCTCTGGCAGCTGGAACTTGAGGGGCCCTTTCTGGACAGCCACTTCCGATATTCGGGTCAACTAAAACAAATTAAAAATGTGTCTAAATAATCAGCAAACTACTACAGGGAATGTTTGGCTAAAAATATGTCCGCAAATATACATTGCTATCACTAAAATAACTAAGAGACTGACCCTGGGGAGGCAACCAGCACTCCCAAGAGGCATCTTCAAGTTTACCAAGCAAACATGTAGCTTAGTAGAATAACAAAATTGAACCAGTGTAACCTAAACAGCAGAAAGGATACATTATGTATTGCTCTACACACCAACAGGGTCCTGTTGACCGGCAACATCGGAAGTGGGGTCCAAAGATGAACCAGTCACTTGGCCTACCAAGAAAAAAGACAAATGAGACACATGCACTTGAGTCAAAGTGGATCAAGCAAGGTGAACACATGCACTTACCGACATCCAAAGAGTAGGTGGGATCCGGAGGAGATGCTGGGGCCAAGGGCATGGGAGCTAGGCCAAAATAAAACCAACATTGAGCCATAGCTAATGTGCGTAGCAAAATACAACATGCATTAAGGTGTGTGAGCAGCTCTTTCACTAATATTGACTAATCAAGCCAAGTGTGGCTCACACATTGATATGCCGATATATGGCTACACATCTCTGGCATCCTACATATCTACACATGTTAGGGCCTTGTTAGTTACTGCCTGTGAGTGTTACAGTGGGCGTGCAATTAGGCCGCACGCACATATTATTAATAGTCAACAGGGCAAACCTTTATTGCTTGAGCTGCTCCCACACCCATTTGTTTAGAAAAAAACCAGCAAACAAATAATGGGTAAATACCTTCAATGGCAGACTGGGGTAGCCTTGAGGTTGCTGGAAGGGCAGGAGCTTGGGTGTCCGGAGCCACATCCCGGACAGCAGCATGTGCACCTATGCATAAAGCAACAGACAGAAAAGTTACAAATGTTTGAGCTATAATGTAATCCTACAGTTAGTTGGTCCTACAGTTAGTTGGTCAGAATGTAAAAATGCTAATCACAGACATTAACATTAGGTTATTGTAAAAGCCAGAAAATATGTACCTTCAGCCCAACCGGTGGTGTCATCCCCAGGATCCACACCCTGCAGCCGAGCCAGTGGGATTTTGGCCTTCAGCATCTCCTCATACGGCCTGTAGGTACTCTTTGGAGCCTGGATGAACCCACTGTCCACATCAAGATCGTGATTCATCTTTTTCATAAGGGCCCCTCGCAAAGTGTAGAAGCGTTTCCTGCAGGATGGGCCACTACGTGGGTGTTGAGCTGTGCTACTAAGCTCCACACCAATGGCATCCCACAGTTTGCTTCTTTCTTGTTTGCCTATGGACTTGCTTTGGGAGCCAAATATCAGCTCCCATTTCGCAAGTGTCAGGCGCACAAGATGATTATTCTCAGCCAAATTAAATTCAGGCTCCCTCTTGGCACCTGGGCGCTTAGCCTGGGGTGCTGCCCCACCTTCAGGCTGTGCCCTTTTCCGTAAGGGAGGTCTGCGCACAGCACCCACCAAACTCCTACTCGGGCCTGCTGTGGCCGGCAGATGTCCTGTATTTGGCTCCATCCTGTAGCTGCACACACACACAAATCAACACCCCACAAGCACGCATGCACACTACAGAATGGCATCGCAATCTCTTAGGCTTGGGCATGTTTTATGTGCTCTAACAGCCAATCCAAAAGCAGCCCACTTAATTGATTCACACATACAGCCCAGTTCCTTCTAGGCACACCTCCACTGCACTGACAGAAGCATGTGTGTTAGCCAATTAACTCATTACAGACCTCATTAAACAAACAACACACACCCAAATCCAACAATGGACTGATGTATCTGCAACCCTTGTGACATGTGCTTAGCCTAACGGCTATTTAAAAAAACAACAGCTTCACTTTCATTGGTCCCCACCTGATTTTTGGCCCATGTCCGTTAATGCACGCACGTTACGGCTCAAGTACGCTAGTAGCGCTACTAGCGTGCGCGTGCGCACTCTGTTTTACGCACACCTGGGTCGGCTAATTGGCGCCCGGAAATAGCAGAGCGACGCAAAAGGCGGCAAAGCGGACCTGTCACTTTTGAAAATGAAGTATAAAAGGAAGGAATGAACTAGGTTCTGCTATTCTTACACTGTGGCAAAGGCTGTGGTGTGGTGCTGTGCTCGCTTCCCTTAGCTCATTTGAGCCTCTGTCTGGTTTCTGTCCTCACTCTCTGTGGCTTGTTGGGTGATTTCTGACATCAGTGCTGTTTCTTTAGGAGCTTGGTTTGGGTGGCATCTGCAAATATTGTGTAGCATACAGCAAGTGAGGCTTGATTTTGGGGCCTTTTGTGGGCTGTGCAGCAACTCCCCTCTTGGTTGTGCTTAACTTAGAAAGCTGGTTTTCAGCAGGCTGGTGGTTTGGACCACTATAGTTCTGGTTTTGTGGTGAGCTGCATTGTAGCGGGTGTGTGTGTAGTGTGATTGTTTGTGTGTGTGTTGTGTGTTAGTGTTTTTTTTTGTTTTTTTTTGTTTTTGTATATATCTTTAGTGTGTGTGATGGATAAGAGGGTGATGTATGGTGTCTGGGTGGATGGATGTATGTGTATGCTGAAAGAGCAGGAGGAAAGGGAGCGGGGTGTTGTGAGGCTTAGGGCACCCCGCTCCTTTGCAATCCGCCTTTCAGTATGGGACTTAAGTGACGAGCAGATCAGGAGCCGCTTCCGTCTGAATCGTGCTGCACTACAGTCCCTATATGATCAGATTAAGACCAAAATCGAGCCATCCACCAAACGCACTCACTCCATTCCAGGCATAGTACGCCTGTGTGCCACTCTTAATGTGTTGGCACGAGGGACCTTCCAGGCAACCTCAGCCCTCCTCAGCGGGATAAGCCAGGCTACTATGAGCCGCATCCTAATCCAGGTAGTTCTGGCAATTTGTGATTTAATCCCAATTTACATCAAGTTTCCTGAGGATGAGGAAGAGGTTGCCAAAATAAAACATGCTTTCTATCTGATGGGAGGGATCCCGAATGTGCTAGGGTGCGTTGATGGTACACATATCCCTTTCCGCCCTCCCCGTGCACAGGAGCTGTCCTACAGAAACAGGAAGCAGTTCCATTCATTTAATATCATGGTGGTCTGTGACCATGAGATGAAGCTGCGGGCGGTGAGATCGGGGTTCCCCGGCTCATGCCACGATTCTTACGTCTTGCAGCGGACAGTCCTGTGCCGGAAGTTTGATAACAACGAAATGCCAGCTGGCTGGCTACTGGGTAATAAATTAACCATGTCTATGTATTTTGGTAATATGTGGCCTAGTAAGGCAATTTTAAACAAACTACCACCCAAAAACATGTACTAGTACTAATTGCTGTCTCTCTCCTTGTGTTTTTTCTACAGCGGACAAGGGATATGGGCAGAGAACGTGGGTCATGACTCCGGTCAGGAACCCACGGACCTCTGCCCATGAACGCTACAATGCAGCGCATCGCAAGACCAGAAGCATTGTGGAAAGAACCATCGGCCTGCTGAAAGCACGCTTTCTCTGTTTGGCACGGCCAGGAGGAGAGATGCTCTACAGCCCACAGAAGGTTTCCAAAATCATCCTTGCCTGCTGTGTGTTACACAATATCTGTATATGTCACCGAATCCAAGCCCCCGAGGAGACAGCACTGGTGCCAGAAATCCCCAACCTGCCCGCAGATAGAAGTGAGGACACCCAGACTGGCGATGAGCTAAGGGAAAGGCTGATCACTTCTTATTTTGCGGTAAGCTAACTACCCTTCACTCTAATGCAAGTACTGCACTCCTGTTTAAATGTCTTTGACCTCCCATCCAAAAGAGCAAACAAACGCACTAAGGGGGGTTTAAGATGACCCAAACCACTCTAAGGGGGGGTGTAAGATGACCCAAACCACTCTAAGGGGGGGTGTAAGATGACCCAAACCACTCTAAGGGGGGTTTAAGATGACCCAAACCACTCTAAGGGGGGTTTAAGATGACCCAAACCACTCTAAGGGGGGTTTAAGATGACCCAAACCACTCTAAGGGGGGGTGTAAGATGACCCAAACCACTCTAAGGGGGGGTGTAAGATGACCCAAACCACTCTAAGGGGGGTTTAAGATGACCCAAACCACTCTAAGGGGGGTGTAAGACGCCAATGTTGGTTATCAAGTTATGCATTTTTTTAAAAGAAAACACAAAACAACTATAAAGATATATACTAACTGCACTTTTCTTAATTTTTCAGGCACAAAGAGATGCACCATGATCTCTACATTCCTTTTCCAACCCTTTCCTGGACTTTACTTTTCTTTTGCATTTCTGCTGGACTTTTCATTTTCTATTTCATTTATGTTTTATTATTAATTTTTTGTTTGAGAAAAATTAAAAAAAAAATTAGATATATACATGTGGCTATGTGTTTAATTCTGTTGTAAGTTTCCTTTTCATTCTAATTCCTATTTTCATTTTCCTTTTCTTTCTCTGTTCTGTTTTTTTTTTCCTTTTCTTTCTCTGTTCTGTTTTTATTTTCCTTTTCTTTCTCTGTTCTGTTTTTATTTTCCTTTTCTTTCTCTGTTCTGTTTTTTTTTTCCTTTTCTTTCTCTGTTCTGTTTTTATTTTCCTTTTCTTTCTCTGTTCTGTTTTTATTTTCCTTTTCTTTCTCTGTTCTGTTTTTATTTTCCTTTTCTTTCTCTGTTCTGTTTTTATTTTCCTTTTCTTTCTCTGTTCTGTTTTTATTTTCCTTTTCTTTCTCTGTCCTGTTTTTATTTTCCTTTTCTTTCTCTGTTCTGTTTTTATTTTCCTTTTCTTTCTCATTGGTGATTTAATTGTATTTCCTTTTTAGGTAACAAATAAAAAAAAAAAAAATTGTGGCTATGTGTTTAATTATGTTTTATTTTCCATTTATATTCGAAGATCTGGTAGAATTTAATTTCCTTTTCAACACAAAATAAAAAAATGTTTACATTTTAAAACAAATGTGGCAATGTGTTTGATTCAGAAGGTACTGGATGGCCAGGACACAGCAAAGCTAACAGGCGCTGTGTAGAATAGCGTGGTCACACTGACTGACAGCGCCAACAAAGCTGAGGGCCAACATCATATTCAGCAATGTAGGCGTTGTTCGCAACAACGCCAGGTAGCGACTGAGGAGGCCTGCTATAGCGAATCGCTAACGCCCGCGGCTGACGCTAGCGGCGCTCATAGCGCCATACTTCAGTCGCTCATCTGTCGCTACCTGGCGCTATTGGTGAATCGGCCTCTTTGTATCAGCCGCCCTGAGCCGGCCTCATCAGCGCCTTCCCATGATGCCCTGCGTCAGCCACTTCTCGCTGATTTTAGAATGCTTTTTTACCATCAGTGAATGGGACATGATGAGCTCGCTCCCAGCGGGTGTGAGAGGCCCATTAACTTCTCACAACGAGCCGCTGCTGATGGCAAAAAATGGCTTCCTGGAAAACACCATTAGCCAGACAAAAGCTTGTGAGTCACTCCGCCGCACGCAGCTCGATTGGACGCAATTTTCCCATGAGATCAATATTATGTGCAATTTTACCTTAAAGAGAACCTGCCATTTCAGAACGTTTTTTGGCGCCCATTGCGTTAGCTTTAAAATAGATACAGACCCCTCTGCATTACCTAGTCATACAATACACAGTTAAAGGTTAATATTGGTTACTTAACCTCACTCCTTTTCTTTAAAACAGTCCAGGCAAAGGGTTAAAACCTGGGAATTTGAGGGGTTTCAGGCCTTGTCCTCAGGGTGTCCTGATTTGAGATGCCCCACAGTGTGCAGCTGGCCGTAAACTTACTTGGGCCCTTATTTATGAAGGAATAGCGACAGGTAGCGACTGGTGAGCGGTCGGTAATGACGGGCCCCGCCACGAGAACGCCGGCTCCCCACCACAATCACACATTTATCAAGCCAATCCTGCTTAGCGACTGAGATAGCGCCATATAGCGACTCATTCATCATTATTCCAGCCTCAGCCCACAGCGCCAGCGTCTGACCTTGAACAGCGACAGGTATGACCTCTCGCTACCTGGCGCTCTCCAATGCATTTCAATGGAACAATCTTTAAATATTCATAATTAATTGTTATTAATGTTTTTTTTTTCTTTAATGTGAAAAATTCTGTGACCACTTCTGCCATGTTAGATAATTTTTTTAAGGTAAAAAAAAAAAAGGTCTGATATTAATGTATTCATATTACTAAATTATTTAAAAAATTGTTTTTTTTTTGGTTTCCAAAAATATGGTGGTTTGGGGGTTAAAAAACTACTTTTAACACATCGCCGCCAGCGCTCTGGGGTTTAAACATGCATTTCACATCGCAAGAATTTTTTGAGCGTGATTTTTTTATGAATATGGTGGGAGCCGGTCGCTCTGACCAGTCGCTATCATGCGCACCCATACATCGCGGAACCTGTCAAATAGCGACTCGTCACCCCGTATTCAACATTACTGCAAACCGACTGAGTCGCTATCAACAACCGAACAATGGCCAAGCACAGCGACTACTAGCGGGCTCTGTGAAAATACTGCTACAGTCGTTCAACTGTCGCTACCTGCCGCTATTAATGAATCGACCTCTTGATCTAGCGATCCCACAGTGTGCGTCCTCTGATAACCTTTTTGTATTATTCATATGAATGAAAAGCTTAGAAAGTCTATCATGCGTCCTTCCTGCAAGCCCTGGCACCGCGCCATTAAGATATGACTGACTTGGGCACATGCAGCAGATCAAGGGATGGCAGGAATGGCGCCAGCAGGGCTGTGGGATTGGGGATGAGGTAAGCTTACCCGTAATCCCCGGGGCTTCACACAGTGAGGAAACCCTCTGAAGACTCTGTGGCCATTCAAGTAACCTTGGGGCATCCCAATTTAGGATGCCCCGCTATGTGAGCACCCCAATTGCCCCGCATTTCACTGACATTTTCAGGACTCCCACGCTGTACTCGCCTGGCGCGGCTGCATACCTAGCCTCCCTGTAGCTGAGCCGCAGTCCCGCACCCAGCCATTCAAATACACTGGATGTGATGGCGTGCATGGCAAGCATTAGTATGCACGCCATACTGCACTGATTGGACGAAAGCCTGCATGTGCACCGTGGGACCAGGGGAGGGGCAGGGGGTTCACACAGCGAGCATCCTAATTCAGGGAAAGGACCCAAACCACGGATAGTGAAAATCAAGGAGGTTTGGTCCACTTTAAGTTTTTTGGTGTCAAGGGTTTTGGTCTACTTGAAGTAAGCCTTCTTTCTGCTTGCTTATTGCTGAAAGTCAGGGGCCATGTAGTTTATTCAGCTTTGCTTTACATTACCTTATAAACCTTAGTGAACTCTCCTTTGTGCTGACCTCCCTCAGGCATGCACTAGTCACCCCTGTGCTGCTCTGAGAATGTAAAGGTCCCTAAGAAGTGTAATTCATTAAGGGGGACGAGTATGACAAATCAGCACAAGGGAACAGGCTCAACAGGACTGATCAAGAAATGCAAAACATAGCCCCTGACATTCAGCATGATGTAAGCAGAAAGCAGGCTAATATAACCCTTTGCTGGGACACCTTATAAAACGCACCTGACCATTTGGGTTTAGATGAGAAATCTAAGAAAAAAAAAATATTTTTAACTAAATGGTGTGCTAAAATACCCCCATCCCAAACATCCCATTAACAGGCAGTGTGCAGAATGCCCCTTAATCCCCCTATAACAGGCAGTGTGGCAGCATCCATCCAATCCCCCTAATACAGGCAGTGTGGCAGAATCCCCCCAGTCCCCCTATAACAGGCAGTGTGCAGAATCTCAAAATGCCCCTAAAAAATATTTTTAACCGAATGGTGTACTAAAATACCTCCCTCCCAATCACCCCATAACAGGCAGTGTGCAGAACCCCCCCCCCCCAATCACCCTATAACAGGCAATGTGGCAGTATCTATCCAGACCCCCTGTAACAGGCAGTGTTAAGAATCCCCCCAATCCGCCTATAACAGGGGGTGTGGCAGCATCCATCCAATCCCCCTATGACAGGCAGTGTGGCGGAATCTCCCAAATCCCCCTATAACAGGCAGTGGGCAGAATCTCCCCAATCCCCCTATAACAGGCAGTGTGGCAGCATCCATCCAATCCCCCTATAACAGGCAGTGTGGCCAAATACCCCCAGTCCCCCATAACAGGCAGTGCGCAGAATCCCCAAATGCCTCTAAAAAATATTTTAAACTAAATGGTGTGCTAAAATAGGCCCTCCCAATCCCCCTATAAATGGCAGTATGCAGAATCCCCCCCATCCCCCTATAACAGGCCATGTGGACAATCCCCTTATAACAGACAGTGTGCAGAATCCATCCAATTCCCCTATAACAGACAGTGTGGCAGAAACCCCCCAATCATTCTGCTGGGGCACAAGAAAAACTCCTCACCTCCCAAGATCCAGCGACGATCTAAGCGTCGGGCACAGCCATCTTAGTTTTGACGCACAGAGCCGCTCAGAGGGTATACTGGGGATTTTTCTTTTTAAAGTGGAACATCGGAAAGAGTCCCTATCCCTGGGGCATCCGGAATCACTCTGATGGCTTAGTAGAGCTGAATGAACCGCGAGTTGCTGATTGGCGATACACCGTGGGATCGACATAGGGATGAGAGATTTGACATTAATTGGGATGGCTGGCTATAGAGGAACAAAACTTGTGAAAATCAATAAAGAAGCTTTAAAATTGTTTTTTGGGTAAAGGGGAGCTTTGATATTTGGGATCCCCATGACGTTTGAGGGCATTTGGTTGCTTTAATTGCTTTAAAGAGACTCAGAATGTGCAGAATCTCTCCCTGGGAAGGTGGAATGGTCATTTCCTCTTCCACACGGAGCACATCCCTATACTCCGCTCCCCCAGCTGCTGAGGAACATCTGCTGGGAGTTTACAGGGAAGGTAAGTGCCGCCTATTGATCCGGCTCTCGCGCTATTAATAACAGATATGGAGAGCGGGCTAATCTGCCGGCTATAAAATCTCAGCCTTGTTTAACTTTTCCCAGGCTTGAATAAACACAGAATATGGGGCCATTAGCCGCCGCTTCCCTCGAAATAGTGCCCGTCATTTCCCTTTTTCTTGGAGAAAGGATTAATTTCTCTGCCAGAAGTGACAGCCAGTTGCACTCAGATCCTCTTGTATATTTTTACATACAACTTTCCCTTTTCCTTATAAAATACAGGAACAAGAAAGAGAAATTGATGCCATTAACCCTTTAAGTGGCTGGCATTTTATCCCCTTTAGAGCTAAAAAAAAAATTCAATGTCTAACTCCGGTGGGCCCCTGATCCACAGGCCAGTGTCTGGGCTACCGGCAGCTCAGCCACCGTCTGAGGGACGGTGCTCGTGACTTCCGCTAATCACTCCCAGCTAAGGTCAGAGAGTGTGGGACAGCACCTGGCTGTGGAAGGTAGTAATATACAAAATTTAATAAAGTACATTTGTATGTGTGTTTTTTTCACTTGACCCTTGTCCTTGTGATCCCTATACCTGTTCAAAGGGCAGTAAGGTCCGGCAAGTCACCTGCCAGCAAGTGGGTGACTTGCCAAAAGCCACAGCCCCATTACCTGCATCCCCAAAGAACCAGGGGGTGCAGAATAGGCCGCTGTCAGCGTGCGCTATGTGGGCTGTTAGCCTTCAGGGCCGGGGATGACCGCTTGGCCTCTGAGCCCTGGTCTATCAGCTCCCATAGCTGGTGCCCAAACTTGTTTTACTGGAGGGGCAGGACCCACAAAAATAACAAACAGAACAATTCATGTTAAAGCTCAAGCTCCGCTGAAACAATAAAAATCATTTTCCTGAAAATTCCTGCAAAAATCACAGTTAAACATACATAGTGCAAAATGCTGAAAAATTGCTTGGCAACAGAGGGTTACAAAATCTCTTGGTAGGCTGCCATTGAAAGAGTTAAAGCCCAACTATGTTTTTTTTATACCAAACCCCCATTCGTCTTGCCCTGCCCACTTAAATATTTGTATGTTAAAGCATATTATTAATATAACAAATTATTATTATTTGTGGTTTGGGGGGCATGCTAATTATTTGGTGAAGCAGGTTCAACTCTGGGTGTGTTTTTGAGTGTGAACTGAAACTTTCAACTGAGTTACCGATTTTTAACTTAAAGCAGAATAAAATCCCCCCCCCCCCCCCCTCGGTCCTGCACTCACCCTCCCTGCCTGAGCACCTCGGGAGCTGCTGCTGGCTCGGCAGTGGCCCGGTTTTCAAATTAAACAGTTTTTTATCACTACCGAAAGCCATGCCCAGCAGCAGTTCTAAGATCACTGATCGCTCATCTCAGAATTGGTGTTCCTAAGCAGATAGCGCGGGATCGTGCAGAGTGAGGGGAACGCACATGGGTCCAGGTAATTGATTTTTTTGAGAAGTATATTAAGCAGAAATGTTACAGCATTTTCTTTGTGTGTTCAAGTAAAAAAGCTCATTCACATGTAGGCTGCAGTTCACACCCGAAAGCACACAGAGGTAAACTTGCTTCATTGAATTTATATATATTCAAAGGTCAGAGTGAATGCTATGAAATCCGGATACAATAGGAGAGAGAAAGACGCCTTTACAAGCTTACAGTCTGAAGAATCAAGAGTGGAGAATCACAAGTGATGGGTATTGAGTCTGGCAGTATGTGACATGTGGAAGTTATAAGAGTTATCTAAATCAGGTCATATGCCTGTCTGATGCGTTGAGTTTTAAGGGTACTTTTTAAAACTAGGAATATTAGGGAATGTTGAATTGAATGGGAAAGGGCATTCAAGAGGAGCAGTGAGGCACGTGAGAAGTCCTATAGGTGGGAATAGAAGGAGGTGACCGGGGAGGAGGACAGGAGAAGGTCAGAGCCAGAGAGGAAGTTGTGTCTCTGGGTTGTTATCACTGGATAAGAAATGAAAAGTATAGAGGGCCTTGTTGGAGAGGGCTTTGCAAGTTGGAGTTAGTATTTTAAACTGAACTCTCTGCGAAACTGGCAGCCAGTGAAGAGGGGGGCAGCACTAGCAAACCTAGAGGAGAGGGGAATGCAAACAGTGGAATTCATAATAGACTGGATGGGTGCCAATCTGTTTGTTGGTAACCCACAGAGGGTGTTGCAGTAGTCCAGTCGAGATATGATTTGGTATCAAGTTGGGAGGAAGGCAGATATTAGGTTGGAAATGGCAGGAGGTGGCTAGGGAGTAAATATAAGCTTTGAATGAAAGATAAGAATCCAAAATGGCTCCAAGGCATCAGGGAATTACGGTTATTGTAAAGTTGTTAACAAAGATTGTCATGTTAGAGATGGGAGAGGAGTTGGACACTGGGAAAAGTTCTGTTTTGTGGAGTGAGAGGACATGAAAGGAAGAGATGGCTGTTAGGCCACCATGAAGACAAGAGAGGAGGGACGAGTGATCCGTGTCAGAGAGGTTGATTTGAGTGTCCTCTACCTAAAAGTGATATTGAAAACCAAGGTTATGAGTTGGCCCGGACGATATATTTGGTGGACATTGTATGCTTGCACACACATAGGAATTCTTCCTCTGCATTTAACCCATCCGTGCTGTGAGTGCACACATGCTCGAAACGGTGGGCTGCCCTAATTACTGTGATCGGGGAACATTTGGGGGGCTCGGTGCCTTGCTCAAGAGCACTTCAGTCATGTCCCACCCTCCGCTCACAAGGCTGCTTCCTTACCTCTAGGTCACGACTGCATATGTATTGATTTAAAAAAAAGTTGGGGTTCTAGGACAGAGCCTCGTGGCACACCAACAGAGGATGAGGAGGGAAGATTGGGCTTCAATAGGATACACAGGGGTTAACTTGACCTCTCTGCTGCTTGAGGTGAACCACAAAAAGGTGGGAGGGGGCTGAGGAGTCAGTGATTGACTTATCTTCACCCAATAATGAGATACTAGAAAAATAAAAATAACAAGAGCAAATAGTACCAGTGATTGCCGCCCCCTCTACAGTGCCACCTAAGGTGAGTGATTTATGTGGCGTCAAGTATGGGGCCCCTGGTGTGAGAGTCTTCTTACATGCACTTGCCGGGTTTACGCCTAAAGGGATACTCCTTGAAGGCCCCCTTATCCGAGTCTATATTCAGGATTGGGAGGTTGGATAGGTGCTCCTTGATGTTTTTTGGTGCCTACCAGTAAAATATTTGTAACGTGTCACCTCTTATATATATATAGTACTTAATTGGTCAGGGGTGGGAGGGAGAGAGGGACTCATACTGTACATATAAAACTGGATTAATATTACAGAATAACAAGACAAATAATGTTATTTTTGTAATTGTTTTTATTTAGTCATCTATGTATACCTAATTATGATTTGTATCATACTTTGAAGACAATATTTTTTACGCCTGAAATAATCCTTTACCCGATGACTCTGTAACTGAAAATGTATTAGTAAAACAAGTTTTAAAAAAAAAGCACCAGTTCCTTTGTTTTAATTCTTCGTCTTTTGCCTGTTTTCTGGCTTCAGAAAGCAGCCCTTTTCCTCTGCCTCAGTAGAGTCTGTCCACCATTGTAACAATATGCTGCTTGACATTCTCTTAGCACTCTCTCCTTCTCCCTTCTGCTCATTTGCAAATCCTCCTGCTGGTCTCAAGATAGACATTCATTACTGTCAAACCTTCTCAACTAGTAAACAAAGTGAACCATATAGTTGGTAAAATTTCCTTTTATAAAATCAATTTTAGTATTTTATTCCTGTCCCTATGTTGGAAAGCAGGAGTGACCCTTAAAGTTTCTGCTTTTGACTAGAATGAATTCAGCACCAGGCGTCCATCTCTTTGTAATGCCTTGAGTATTATAA
This sequence comes from Gastrophryne carolinensis, assembly GCA_027917425.1. Lineage (NCBI taxonomy): Eukaryota > Metazoa > Chordata > Amphibia > Anura > Microhylidae > Gastrophryne > Gastrophryne carolinensis. The sequence goes on along the minus strand of CM051240.1, from coordinate 39,525,388 downwards.
CCCCATGTGGAGAACGGTGTCACATGTTCCCTTTGAGATGAATTTACAATATGTTATGGCAATCCTCTATTGCATATGAAGATGTCTTGGCAGCTTATCTTTGGACCTAAAAGAATAGAAAATCATAATTAAATGGCTGAATCTAATTACACATCAAAAGATGAATGCTAACGAGAGTCCCTCCCATAACCAACTTCTTCTAATGAACCTCGAACCTCCAGATTGTTGCACAACGCTGCCCTCTAGTAGGGTTGAGTGGACATTTCATTACCTGCCAGGCTTCAAGCATATATGTCCTGATTGGATAGAGGATAATGAAGAGGTGTGCTGTATATGGAATAAAGGGATGGTACCTGGGGCGGTGTCTGAAGATTGATGGGTCTCACTCAAGTTTGGACCCCAAGGAAGACAGGACACCTAAGCTTAGATCATTCCATCATCATCATAAGCCATGAACTATATGTGCTTAATACTATAGCTGGGTTTGGAGCTCTGGGTTTGATACCATTTTGATTCTGCCTGTTGCTATCATTGTCTGTTATTTGTTTTATTTTATTTTCATGCAACAAATAAGTCCCTTTAAATACTTACAGGCAGACTGATCCTTCTATCTAATTAGGAACGAGATTAAAAGATTAAAAGAGTGGCTAAACATAAACCCAAAACCACACCAAAACCCTATTTTCGACATTCTATTTGAGGATATATATATTCCCAGGGCGCGTGCCCTGGGTGCAGCAGGTCAGGGGGCCTGAGCACAGGTGAGGGGCGCCATTTCAAATCTTTGCCCCAGGTGCCAGAAAGCCTAGCTACGCCTCTGTATATTTCCATATATTCTTGAAACAATTTCAATAATTTTGAATATAGTTTATCTCAGCCTGGGAACAGGCTGTGATAAGTGACAGGCTGCATATAGAGTTGGGGTATAGATCCATTTGTAAAGTCGGGTGGTGATATAAGTATCTCTCTTTTAAACACATTCTATGGCCCTGAAGCGGCTACAGAAAGTATTTGCAAGCTGTGCTGTTGCTGGTGTGATAGGAAAACACATCCGATTAGCATATGGACAGGCTTAAATCCCCCTCCTATGCTAATGTAAGTACTAGATTCCTCAGTATACCCACCTCCCAGGATTTTCTAACTAACTAAAAGTTAGTTTTCTCATCTTTGTGGGCTGGGAAATCTGGTTATTTCATTTTTACCAGCCTGGAATAATAACTTAAAACCCCAAAGACCCTCCGTAAGATTCAAATAGAGAATATAATAACTTTATCATAAGTCCCTAAAAACCATCAACCAATGCCCCCCTTGCGAAACCGTATCCTGCCACTGTACAACCTATTTATATATAACACAGTTGTCTACAATATATACAGTATTCTTGCTATGCCAAATGGTTAAAGTGGATCAAAACCCTTTTTTGGTTCCCCCGGCCCCCCACCCCCTCACTGCCCAAGTAACTTGGCCCGTGCTGGCTACCCGGTGGTGGCCCGTTTTATAAAAAAAGTGCAAAGGCCATAGCAATTTTGAGATTTGTGATTGGCTGATGTCAAGATTGCCAGCTGATGCACGCAAGCGGGCTGGCCATATCCCTGGCTCACGCGCCCAGCTTGGGTCAAACATTGTGGCATCTATTTTCCTGTATGTTGTAATTGGTGGCCCTACATGCTCATGGTCTGCACAGCTTCATTATCTACAGATAATTCATTTACATATAAAATAAGTTATGGTTGCATGCCTCAATTGGCTGCTTTCCAAAGACCAGAACCAGAATTTCCGCCGCCCAACGGACTTGAATGGTATTCGGATTAAATCAGAACAACAACCCATAGAAGTCTATGGGGCTTGGGGACAGCACTAATTTAGACTCCAGGGCCGCCAAACGCTGCCCGTCTGCCTGGTGCCCTTCCTGCCTGCCCGCCTGCATTTGGCAACAAATAAACCATTTAAAATAAAGAATTCTTACTTTTCAGATCGATAGAGAACTCTAGCCCTGTGATTGACCGCCAAGCCGGCACCTGGATGCACAATGAAGGCTACTGACTACCATCACCAGTCAAGGGGCTCGAAGTCTGTGGGGAATGGATCTGAAAAGTAAGACTTCTTAATTTTAAAGTTTATTTGCTGCCAAATTCGGGCGGGGTGGGGGGCACAGGGCGAGCAGCACGTGTGGCCAGCCCTGGAGTCTAAATTAGTGACACAATACCCCATAGACTACTAAAGGGTGTTCCTGTTTAAGGTGCTCTTGAATCCTAATGTTTTCCCCAAAATTTTACCGAAGTCTGCCCGCATATACAGCAACATAAATCAATAGGGAAGAGGGGTCTTTGCAGAAGCAGCCAGCTGAATCCATGGCGCTCATCTATGTAATTGGATTGTTGTTATTATTATATTTGTACAGCACTATCCCCTCGATTCAAAGAGCAAAAGTTAAGTGATTTCGTATCGAGAATCGTAAGTTTGGGTGGGTGTTAGTCATTTTTTCCTGTTTTTTTGGCCATTTACGACTCGCACGAGCCTACGTACGAATGCGTATATGCTCTTACGATCAGCGGAAGTTCGTTCCTAAATTTTAGGATCAAAACGTAAAACTTAGGATCAAAACGTAAAACTTACGATCAAAACGTAAAACTTAGGTTAATTGGATGTGTTTAGGTGTGATTCAGAGAAACCTCTAAACGCGTTTTAAAAGAAAGCCACAGCCGACACCTTTTAGCAGCCGGATTGCTGTTCGTGAACAGGTTTTTTGGCTAAGTGGAGGAGTCTGCGCGTCTTGTGCTCCAATGAACTGCATGTATCAGCATGGCCGAGGCCATAAATTGTATTGCAATGCATACCTGATTCATGTATGCCTTATAAAAGCATTGTAATGTGGACCTTAATTAGTCCTTTGCATGTAAACCTTTATTTGGCAATATATTTGCGTTAATTAAAGAAACTTATGTCCTTTGTTATTTAATTTAAAATTGAGGTACTAGAATAATATTTTTAGATTGCATTTATTGGTGTAGTTGTTTACCTTTGCTTTGTTTAATTATTTAAGCACATCTTTGGTCAGATGCATCACACTTACTGAGGAGAGGAGAGCGGGATAAAGTGCAGGATGTGGGTTACTGCTGTATTTTGCACAGACACAGTAGAGCTGGGGGCATGGAAAGGTCAGAAATCAAAGAATCCAGAGCAACACAGTCACAAGGCCCTTTCTGTTTGCAGGCTGCCCGATAATACCTGAGCCGCCATCTTGGCTGTTTCTAGGCTCATAACATGCAGAAGTTTCTGGGTGTTTTTTAATATTTGTGAGCAATCTGTATGTAGAGGGTGTGGGTAACCACACTAAAAATTTAAAGTTGTACCATTTGAAGCATAAAAATTAAAATTAAATCCACAAGTAAAAAATGCAAGTTAAGTAAAAATTAAACAAAGTAAGATTTACTTATGCAAATGCATTCATTAATGGTTGGTTACTACAAAATGAATGAAATAAAGAAAAATAAAAGACCAAATATTTAGAATGCACTTTAATGAGGTAAATTTGTAGTGCGGAGCCGCAAGATCAGAAGGATTTACGTCCAGACAAAAAAGGAAAAAGGGCAAAACCAATGTTGCAACCTGAGAAATGAAACGGAAAATTCAGGATGGAAACTGACATAGGTCTGATTCCCGAACTGCCATACGAACGGACGTATCTTTTAGGATAGAAACGTATTTGCTTATTGAATCACTCGCAAGTTCATACGAACGCACGAGCGGACGTAAAAAATAGGATGATCGTGAGCAAAATCCAAGCTGTTACATGTTTCTTTGAATCAACCCATATCTTCCGTGATGCTGTACAAAGTAAAACAACTTACCTAACACAAAGGGAATTATGATGTGACAGCAATGCAGCAAATACACATTAATGCATAAGTACATGTGGAATGAGGGCCCTGCCCTTGTACGCTTGCGTTTTAAGGGGTGAGGGTGGAGAGAGTTTAGGTCACAAGTAGTGTGTACTAAGGGAGGAAATAGGAGATTGTAGTGGGTTGCCTAAGCCAGATGATGGGCTGGTCTGAATAGGTGCGTTTTTGAGGGCACTTTTAAAGGAGGTGAGGGTTAGAGAGTGGTGAATTGTAGGGGGTGGGCAGGGCAGTTTCTAGGTGAAATAGAAAAAAAGAGAAAAAAATCTTCCCCCTTCTAACCCATCCTATGGTGCCGCTCTTGTCCCTAGCCTTACCTTGGAAGGCGCCATGTGCAAGACTGCAAGATGGGGCCACCTAGGTCAAAACACTGTTCCCTCTAATTGACCTCCTCACCTATAAAAAAAAGAAAACCATCTGGCAGAGATGAGCAGGTGGTACTCCTTCCCTTTCTTGGAAATAACAGACTTATGTGCCCTCCAATGTACCCCCCCCCCCCACCCCAGAGGAGTAGCTGGGCTTTCTGGCACCCTGGGCCACCCCCCCCCCCCCACCTGTTCTCAGGACCCCCCTTTGGTACCCCCCTGACCTGCTGCACCCGGTGCAAGTGCCCCCCTGCTCCACCCCTAAGAAAAAATGAACCCCACCTACCCTCCAAAAAGCATTCTTGCAGATCCTGTGCTTAACAGATTTTCGCCCCTTGTCCCCACCTGGACCAAATGGTGCCAGTCCATTAGAAAAATAATGTACCAGATAGCTAAAAAATGCTCCAAGCTCTGGCACCAGAGATGGTCTTTGGGGGTTTGGATAGGTGCCACAGGCAGTGCCTCCTCCCCATGAGTTTAATATAGGGGGTAAGGGGCTGGTTGTATGGCCTACACCACCCCTGATTCCCCTGCGGAAAACGAGATGGTTGGGATGAAGGCACCCCCACATCCATAGTTGCCCTGAAACCCAGGGCCATCGGCCTGCTCGTCTGTCCATAGAAACAGCCTGGGTTGTGGGGGGTGATGATCCTTTAGTGGGATGGGATGAAAGGATGAGGAGAGGGGGGTCGTTACTTTTTCTGTGAATTCCTCACAGAATCTCGACATGCCTGTAAAGAAATAAAATCGCTTTTGTGAAATAACTCAAACTGACTGTGGATCTTTCCTCGATGCTCCCCCTTGGTGAGTGTTATGACCAGAAGCCAGATGGGTTCAGCTATTTCAGGAGCCATTTGCCCAGCCTTTCCAGGATATTGCTGTGCTCGATGGGTCTGTAAAGCTAATGGACACACAGACAGGGGTTATCAGGAGCCTCTTGCTTTTACTTCCCTCTCAAAGCCTTTTAAAATGCCTGACTTCACAAGCCGAGAAGGAAAAAAAAAACACCCTTATTTTTCTTTCTATCTAAATTGGCCTCCTCGTATTACTGCCAGACTCTTATTAAGTAGGTGAGACTGAAAAAGTCTGTGTGCCGCGGTTAAAAGCTTGCTGTAGACGCGACCCCTGTGGCCTCTTGGTCTTGCCATAATCAGGCAAAGCCCCTATTAGACATTGCCGGGCCCCATACTGTTTAAGTGTTAGGGCCCTGTTAGGATTATAACTGGTGCAATGGATTAGCTGCTCTGGTCCTGCACAGCTCAGCAGCTTTATCACCCAGGGAGCATTGACCAGCATCAGAATGGCCCAGATCAAGACTTCCAAGCCGACCATGGGATGATTATCATTCTTTAAAGAGTAATTGGTGGCTCAAGGGTTACATGCCCTCCCTCCCTCTGCATGTTGCCTGCAGTACCTTGCCTGAGTTACCAGAGATGCTCTAACACCATCCGATACATTGATGAGGAGCACTGAGGTGGCTGGAAGGGATTAAAGTGGACCATCACCCTCCCGTGATCGGCCCGGGAATCTATAAGATCTCCGGGCCGATCGATTTCTTCCCCCTGGGGCATCCAAATTTGGGATGCCCTGCTGTGTGAAACCCCCCCAGGTCGCCCCATACACTTACCTTCTTTTCCGGTCCAACGGCACATACGCGAGCTGCGACCGCATCCCCGCTATCCCTCTAGCAGAGAGTGTGCCCGCAGCAGGTATCTGTGAAGGGTAGCAGGGGATGCGCCCGTCAGCGTGTTCCGAGCACTCTGATTGGACGCTCGGCCATGCATGCGCTGTTGGAACAGAAAGAGTTGGTTTCGCCAACCTCGGGGGTCTTACACAGCGGGGCCCCCTGGGGCAAGGACCAAAACCCAGGATAGTCAAAATTCTGGGTTTTGGTCCACTTTAACATCATCTAAACAGCTGGATAGCACTTTAGTGAGGAGCACTGCTAGGAGTGTTCTCATTTACCCCCAATAACCAGCACATGCAGCCCATGGTTGGCTTGGAGGGGGCCAACAATACACAAAGGGTAAGAAGGACCAGGGAGGGGAAGGGGCAGGGGGATTATTAACATAGGCCCCTCTGCCTTCACAGCCGCCTATATGGGAAGGAGTGACTAAATGGGAGATAGGAGGTGTGTATACAAAATAAATCAAAGAATTTCCAAATTTTAGACCCAGAGAATTATTTGGAAAGGGGATTCAGAGAGGAATATAGCACGTCAGTGTTTTATTGAAATAAAGGCTAATCGAAACCTGGAAGGCTTTTATTTTCTTGGTTAAATGTCACTTCCTTCATTTTAGATTTGATCTTTATGTATATAGTGATCAAATAAAAGGGACCTGATGGGGAGGGGAGCTGGGTATAAATTCTTGTGGTGTCAAAATGTCAGCAAATAACTGCACAGCCAAATGTTTATTCTGATCAGGGACACAATTAAAAAAAAAGGGAAAAGGGAAATTTCCACTTCCACAGAGGCAAAAATGATTGCCATGCTTTAAGCCTAACCTGGTTCATGAGGGAAAAGCAACCTTCTAACTGTCCCTCATTTGGATGGACTGTCCCTCTTGAGTCTATGTCACCCTGTCCCTTTTTGCTCTTATTTGTCCCTTTTTGGTGTTTGACATGCAGATCTGCATCAATAAATAATTAATTCGCCTATTCAAAGTTAGAGCAGCTTCGGAGGTAAGTATCCCAGGTTTTTTGCGTTGCAGAGCTTCCCAAAATAAGTTACAGAATAAATAACTCACACAACTGTATAGGCAAACAAAAACACTGTAATAGTCCTGTCCATCCATCTGCTCCTCCTTGCTCTAGCCATCCATCCCTCCCTCTCAGCTCCTCATATTCATTCATCCCTCCTTCACTCCTCCCAGCTCATCCCTTCCATCCCTCTACCCAAAGTACTACCCATCTATTCGCTCCTCATATCTCTAGCCATCCATCCTACCCTCCTCCTGCTCCACTCATCAATTAATTCTTCCCTGTCTCTTCCCTCAGTTCTGCCCATCCATTTGCTCCTCCTAGTTCTAGCCATCCATCCCAGCTCCTCCCATCCATTCATCCTTCCCCCACTCCTCCCAGCTCATTCAATCCATCCCTCTACCCTCAGTACTGCCCATCTTTCTGCTCATCATAGCTCTAGCCATCCATCCTACCGTCCTCTTGCTCCACTCATCAATTAATTCCTCTCTGTCTCTTCCCTCAGTTCTGCCCATCCATTTGCTCCTCCTAGTTCTAGCCATGCATCCCTCCCTGCCTCCTTCCCTCCATCCCAGCTCCTCCCATCCATTCATCCTCCCCCCACTCCTCCCAGCTCATCCAATCCACCCCTCTACCCTCAGTACTGCCTATCTATCTGCTCATCATAGCTCTAGTCATCCATCCCTCCTCCTGCCCATCAATTCATTCCTTCCTCCCCCCTCAGTTCTAGCCATTCTTTCATTCCTCCCTCCTAATTCTCCCATCTATCCATTTCTCTCCCTTACCTCTCCGCTCAACCCATCCATTCCTCTTTCCCTCTCCCCTCAGTTCTTTCCATCCATCCACCTACGCCTCCTAGCTCATTGTTTCTTATCCTGTGGTACATGTTACATACTTGGAGAGGTGCACCTACACGGAGTGCCTGACAGGTCTGGTACAATTTTTTAACAGCAAAACATTATTTCTTCTTCCCTTGAAAGTGCTTTGATGCCCGTGACCTACTTATTTTGGTAAGATTTCTAATTGATCTCCTCCTTGGGGGTCCTTGGTGATATCTTCCTGTCGCTAGGTGGTACTTGGCCTAAAAAAGGTTGAGGACCACTGTTCTAGCTCTAGCCATACGTTCATCCCTTCCTCGTGCCCCCCCCCCCCCCCCCAGCTGTTCCCATCCATTCCTCCTGTCCATTCCTTTCTTCTTCCTGCTTCTTTCTGCGGAACCCAATGGGAAGAAATTTAGCGTGGGGTGTAGCTTAATTTAAACATTGTTCCTAATTCTCTCTCCCTCTCTGAAAAGTTGGAAGGTATGGGGCATATATACCATAGGGG